>OX439483.1:46314357-47039303 GCA_949320155.1 Melangyna quadrimaculata
AAAAAATCATTAAATTTAAACCTCAAAAAAAAAAAAAATTAAGTAATTTTTTTGAAACACTTATTTTCAGTCGAAATCATATGAGAACCTTTTTAAGAAAATCTGCATTTTAGTTCGAGAGCTGGTGACTTATTTGTTCAATGTTTTCTTCCGCTCCAAATTTTGTTTGGCAAAATTCGAGACGCGAACAAAATTTATAAGAAGCATTGATGTTATCATATTGGCGCCAACTTCGAGATGCGCTCCGTCTTTAATTAATATACCTACACCTCTACCAATTAGCCAGATACATTATAATCGTATGATTCGCATAGAGATACAAGGTGATTCACATAGGATGCGATGTAATAATAGAACGTAGGCTGTACCGAAACAGACATCGAATGAGAGGGGTGGCGTAGTGTACAATTGACCACTGTTTAGGCGAGAAGAACAATTTTATAAAAGTTGATTTAAATTTAAAACAAATTATTTAAAAACAACCGAAAAACAATATAAGAGTGTAACTTTATTTTAAAGTCATAAATCCATTTTTTATATATTAATGTATTTTATTTTATTTTATTTTATTGTATTTTATTTATTTTATTTTATTTTATTTTATTTTATTTTAGTATATGTTTTTATTTTATTTTACAATCAAGTTTTTTGAAAAATATTTTCGAATAAAAATATAAAAATTAAAATCTTAAAAAATTTTAATTTTCAAACAAATTGTTTATTGTTATGTCAAAAAAAAAAACAAGATGGTTCTAAGATATTCACTTTTCAATTAATTTTCCACAAACTAAAAACATAAAAAATAATGAATTGAATTGTTTTTAATACTTTCCAATGAAAACGGTTAAATTGATTTTGGTAAATTTTGCATATATTTGTAAAAATTATTATTTTTTTGTTTCCTCTTCAAATTATATTTTTGTTCGAAAATAACTTTGTCAATATTTTTTAAAATTGATAATAATTTGAGTTAAAAAAAAAATAATCTTAGAACCAAATTTACCGTGGTTATGGTAAGTACCAGTAACAACTGTTAAAAACCTTCAGATAAAATTTTATTTTTCTCGAAAATGGCTCCGGAACTTTTGATACAAATTTCGTATGTGCTAATATTCAAACGATTTAATAGTTTACTAGAAAACATTTGCAAACTAGTACGTTATCGTTATACTAACAAAAAGTTTCTTCCCTAAAACGGTAATTTGTTGGTATTCTCAGATTTCTCTTAAACTGCCTAACCGATCTGAATTATGTTTTATGTACAAAATTTCCTTAAAGCTACAAGAAATATTACACATCAACATTTCCAAAAAAAAAAATACACTAATAAAAATTAAAAGATCACACATTTTTGATGTGGTTTTATAGGCTACTAGCGGTGCCCGGCGAACGTTGTATCGCCTTCACTCAAAATGCAAAAAGTTGGCGTCTTCATCGGATAGAGGAAGCAATGAACTGATGTTATGGTAGACTTGTCCTTGCACTTGGTGGCGTGAAACCTGCATTGTGGTGGTCAGTTGTGTTGCTCTAAAGGGAGTCATTTGCCAACATTTGTTGGACAGAAAATATTTTGAGTCTGAAGTCAAAGTCATGCGAGAAACATTCATACAAAGTTGTTCTACTACAACTACAACTACATGTGGCTCTACTGGTGTGGACTCCAGGAGTGACAATTTTACTTTTCCTATTTAATTTTTCAAATTCGTGATTCGTGTTGGTCGGGCGTTTCAGCTTCTCTTATTTCTGTATTAAGTACACGAATTGATGTTAAGCGATCTTCCTGTTGCTGGGTTGTTTCTATTACTCCTTTAGACATTGATCCTTTTTGCTTATGAGTTTTCCTCCCCATGGTCACATTTTTTTTTTATTGAACTATTTTTCCAGGCCCTTCAAGAATGATGTAAGGAGGATATACATATACACAAATTTGAATTTATATTTTTTGCAGTTTTAGCTAATAGCAACTGCAATTTTTGATAGCCGCGTACAGAGTACACCCTGCGAATCTTGCTTCACTTTTTGGAAAGAAAAAAGAAATGAAATCCTTTTTTTTTTAAATACAAATGTGTATCTTCATTTGTGGTTTGTGGATAGCCGTGTTTAATGTTCATTCTGCGAATTGCTTCTCACTTTAGTTACTAATATTATGAATTATTGTAAAATGCAACTTTCATCCACTTTTTTTTTTGGAAATCATTCTTTGCAGTTGATCAGATGTAATTTTTACCTATTGTTTTTTTTTTACATTTTTCACAATAAGTTAACTTTTAATTAGCTATTACTGCAAATGCAGCTGAAAATCTTATTGCATTTACTTATTGACATGTGCATCTTGCTAAGGTGTTGGTACTCGTTCTGAAAAAATTCATTACGAGAATACACTTTATTAAGAATCAATTTAATGTCTTCCATCTTAAACTGTATCTATAACTACAACTGCAATTAATATAATTTCAAGTTCCGCCCAATTTTTGTTAAGCCTATGTATGTATGTACAAAAGTTCATTATTATTATTAGAATTTATCAGTATGAATTTTTGTTAATTGCAACATCAATTTTTATTTATAAGATAACTTCACAAGTAATGGTTGTTTTAAAATTTTAAAAATAAATCTTTTTTTGTTTACTTGCACTCGCGTAATTAAAAAAATAATTTTTTTTTTTTGGGCGCCAAACTAATTTTTCGACTTAACTAAGGCGCAAGTTATAGCTTTTATTGAAAACCATCGTTGAACATTAGTAGCCCGTAGCGTAATGGTTAGTGCGTTCGACTATCACGCTGGAGGTCTGGGATCGCTTCCCAGCCTCGTCCACCTAAAAAACTAAAAAGTTTTTTTTCAGGGCTACTGCCTCTTGCGAGGAATTGACAAATCCTCCAAGAGTATCACTTGTCACGAATAAGTGCTTCTCGTCTAGCCGTTCGGATTCGGCATAAAATTGTAGTTTCCTTCCATTCCTGTCGAAAGGCGCACACAAGAATGGTTGCGAGTTGTTAGTCACTAGGCCCTGGTTCTTTATGAGCCGTTGTGCCACCCGATTTATTTTTTTTTTTTTTTATCGTTGAACATTTTGTCTTAAAATTTAGAGGCACTTAAACAAATAAATCAGGCGGGCACTTTCGTATAAAATTACTTTTCAAATTCAAACATTCAAAAATCACTTTTAGTTTTTCAATGATAAAAATCGTTTTCAATGAACAGCTGAAATTTTGTTCTGAAAAGTCCAACCTAATCGTTCCAATGCAATGATATGTTTTCCTTTCTCTTCCGTTTCTCGTCTGCCGGTTTTTCGTTCAATGACCAACACTTACCTCAAAGTTGTTTTTTTTTTATGAGTAGCTAGGTACTATTTTAATCAGTGAAACTGATTTGATGGTTTAAAATGAAAAATATAAGTGGCGCCCAATGCAAGAATTATTCAAATTGATTTCTTATAATCTTCAAGTGTTTTTTTTGGTTCGTGTGCGATCCTTTTTCGAAGAAATATCAGATTTTCAATGAAACCTCACTTTTCTCTTTAATGATCGATAGTTCAGTATTCAGGAATTTCTATACATATATACATAACAGCATTTTCGCAATTTACTCACGAGAATTTAATGTCAAATATGTAAAAAAAAATGGTTTTATAAACTTTGTTATCGCAGTATCTTTTTTTAAAGTTGACATTTCAAACATAAACAATCTTTTTGAATACTTAAAAGTGTTGCTTTTCTACTAGGTAGGTATGTTTACGATTTAAAAAAAAATATTTTATTTTTAAATTCGTTACTTCACAAACGGTCACCTAATACCTACATGATTTTTTTAATTTATTTTAACACTTGTTATAAAAATTCAACATTTTTCATAAATTTTTTTAAAACAATTTATAAATTAGCAGTCGAGTGTCCGGTATCCGGTGGTTAGACACCACCCGACGCACAGTGGGTCCATTTCATACTAAGCAAAGCAGTGCTCAAAATTCTGTATCCTATTTTAAATCATCGCTACTGTTGAATAATGATACTTACTGCTATAACAAATGAAATTCAGTAAATAATTTGTTTTATTCGCCTGAAAAAGAACAAGAAGAAGAAATACTTAATACTAGGTATTTACCTTAGGGTGGTCCTTATAAAGGTTATTGTTTTATTTTGAACGACACAACCCCCTAATTTGTTCTAAACAAATAATAAAAAAAATCCTGTAAAATTTTAGCTCATTATATTTACGTTAACCCGGTCCCCAAGACTTCTGAAGTTTTGTAGGGGAAATCCCATGTATTTTGGTAAATCTAAATTTGATAAATCTTAATTTTGGTAATGATTGATAAAAAAAATTGAATTTTGGAACCCATGTAGTCACTTTTGTCATATTTATAGAAATGTAGCAGAAAAAAATTTACAACAGTTATTTAACTACTTATAGCCATTAAAACAAAAATATTTTTTTATTTAATTAAAATTTTAATACATTTTGTAAAAAAAAATGTTAATACTTTTTTTTCAAACATGACAAAAGTTACTACATTTTTTTTTTTTTTATATTCCACGCGCGCAAAAGGGGTTATGGCTACCCTTAAAATGTTCTTAACACAGCACGAGCGATTAGGTAAGTAGGAGAGGATTTAGAAGGAGATACCGATGCACATTGGTTTTGAACGTTTGCACATCGAAATGGGAGGGGAAAGTCGAGTCAGGTAAAGCATTCCACATTCGTGTGGTGCGACTGAAGAAAGAATCTCTGTACATTACAGTACGTCCGAAGTTGGGCTAGAGGGTGAACTGATGGGCATTCCTAGAAGCGCGAGTATTACGGTTGAATTTTTTAAGGGGGGGAATGCAACTGGCTATTTCACTAGAACACTGATTATAATAATAGCGATAAAATAGAGAAAGACACGAAACATGACGGCTGGCGGTGTTCGAGAGATGTAATTGATTCTGTTATAGATCTTTCGCCTATCATTATTAAAGCTCTCTTTTGAATTCTGTCCAACAAACTCAAGTGAGTTCTTGGAGCTCCTGCCCAAACATGAGAATTGTACTCAAGTTTTGGAATAAAGGCTTTGTAGATCACAGCCAGATCAGAAGGTGAAAAAAACTTCTTGCATCTACGGAGAAAACCTAAACACTTAGCAGCGTTTTTGGCGACATCAAATATGTGGTCATTCCACAAAAGGTGGTCTGTGACACACATACCGAGAACTGAGAGCTGTTCGGTTTCCTCGATGCAAGTGCCGTCCATGGTTAGCGGCATTGGGGGTGGGTTTCGCTTTAACGACAGGAGACAACATTGAGTTTTAGAAGCATTAAATTCTACGCGGATTTTGATTCCCCATTGGACAATGATGTCGAGATCAGAAGTTAATGAGCTTATCATACGCTGCCGTTCAAATTCCATATCCGAAGGACATGGATGTGAATCTAAGAACGAATATGAAAAGCTGAAGGTACTGTCGTCAGCAAAACAATTTAATGGATTTTATTTTGTGAATTTCAGACTTGAAACCATCCAATATAACTTGTATTGAACGGTCCGAAAGGTAATTTCTAATCCAACGAAGAAGAGGTTCATCGAAACCAAATGCGCGCATTTTCGATAAGAGAGCTTGGTGCCAAACTCTATCAAACGCTTTTGTGTGCAAAAATTCAATTTTCCTTATCAATCATAACTAAAGTTATAAATTTTTAAATTTCGATGTACAAAAATACATGGGATTTCCCATAACAAATTTCAGACATCTTGGGGGCCAGGTTGACGTTTATAAAATGAGCTTAAGTTGTACAGGATTTTATTGTATTTATTTAGAACCATTTTGGGGTGTGCGTCATTGAAAATAAGACATGTGTATATAAAACGAAGTAAGAAATTGATGTATATTGATCGTGGAAAGTAAACTTTTCAGTCAAAAAACCGACAAGAATTGACCTTTATAAGAATCACCGTAATATACCTACTACTTATGCAATTTGGACATGTGTATATAAAACGAAGTAAGAAATTGATGTATATTGATCGTGGAAAGTAAACTTTTCAGTCAAAAAACCGACAAGAATTGGTCTGTTTTTATCCTAAGTCTCAACAGCTTAACCTTGGCGATCTGTTTAATAGAACTCAAAAAACAAAATTTTTAAGCAAACATCGTCGTTTTTTTTAAGCCTTTTTTGGTTAACTTTTCGTCGATGCGGTTCGCTTAATAAGCTTATATTTCGAGTTCTCTTAATTGAATTATCGAGATAAAAGTATTGAAACTTAGGACAAATTACGGAGCACCATTTTTCTTATAAAATATGTATATAATTTAAAATGGTTACACACCTTAGACACAAATCAGAAAAATCACTAGTTTTAAACAAAACCTACCCCTCCCCCACCTTAATCCATAAAAAAAAGTGCAAAAACTTTTGTATTCGATATCACGGCACACATACCTATAAGCCCACGTAATTAGCTTTTCGGCTATACCTCCATTACCCAGAATTTATGTCGACTCTTTCACTATAAGTTTCCTGAGTCTCTAACTCAAACAGCTTTATTTTAAAAACGCGCACCATGCTCTCACTTCTCTTTTCGGATTTATAATAATGAGAATTTGGCCAACAAAAATCTTTCCCTTCCTTCTATTCCTTCTTCATTGCGTTTAAAAGACCTGGGGTCTTACAGGCATATATATATATACCTTGATTAACAACCTACATATTTTTATTTTCTTTTTTAACGAAACAATTTAACTTTAAAAAATAATAAATGCAACCACCGCATGTGTGAATCAAAAACAATTAAAAAGTGTCGACTTTGAAGTATCGTAACTTGGTCGCCAGACCAAAACAGAAAGTAATACTTACGTATGACGTTTGTTACACCGTTAATTTTAATTTGGCACTTTTATTTTATTTTTATTCACAAAAATTAAAAACTGTATTTTGAGCACTGTTTTAAATGGAGAGGACCCACTGTGCGACGTTCCTATCACAAAAAAGTTTCTAATCCATACATATTTGTATGGAAATTTGTCTTTTACTAACTTTTAGTTTTTTCCTCTCGAGTTTTTCTAATTTTTTCTTGTTGATTCTGGCTTTATAATTATTCCTTTAAAAACCCACAATAAAACATTTTTATTGCAAAATAAAAATTATAACTTACTCCCATCTTTTGAAATTTGTAAGTATGATTACTTAAGCCTTGGTAACCTTTTTTTTCTGTTCAACTACATAGTTTATTATTTTTTTGTATTAACTTTATTATATTTTTGAATACAACTATATTGAAAAACCGAGGGAAGTAATCGTTTGCGGCAAACGTAAAAATTGTCCAAACGACTTTTTCGTTTGCCAGCCAGTTTTGACAGTTCGTTTGCAGCAAACTCTTAAATTCGTTTGAGACAAACAATTCGTACTGTTGTAGCAAAATTCTATCGTTTGTTTCAAACGAATAGAGTGTTTGGGTCAAACGAATGTAGTGTTGCTGTCAGACGAATAATGGTGTTTTGTTAACATATTTACTGTTTGTGGCGAACGAATGGTGCTTTAAGAGTTAACTTTAATACTTTAACGACAAGCGAATGGGTCAATTGTTATAAGAAGATAAAAGTGTTTATGACAAATGAATAACAACACGTTTGTTGCTCATGACTTGTACGTTTGTCACAATCAATACAGTGACTGCTGGTTTTCCCTTAATTCTGAAATTATATTATTTTATTCTAATTGAAAAAAATGTCAAGCTAGTAATACCTGGATTTGAACTGGTATCCTTCCGTGTCGAGAGCGAGCATGCATCCACTGAGCTAATTTGCAACATATAATTCTTCGGCAAAATGTTAATCAGTTGAAAACTTCACACATTTTCCTTTTATTTAGTTGGGCAGAGGAAATGTACGCGTGTGCTAAGAAAACCTTGGTGATACAATTTTTTGAAAATTTCTTAATTTTAAAAATCTATATTTGGAAACAAAAAAATATTAAGAAATGTGGCTAAGATCATTTCATGTATTTAAATTAGTTTTGGGAACACTATGACGACCGAAGTATTTAAAATATCGGGTCAGTTTTTGTTTTAAACTATTACTACGTAGATGTGCTCCTAGAACTGAATCAAAACTTTTAAGAAAATCGTTTTGTTTAACACAAATATTGTTTTTGTGCATTGTAAATTAATTATATGTTGATGGAAACCCAACATGTGCTTTTAATAAGTATTTAATGTTTATATTTTTATCATTTTAACTTCATTATTACCAAAAAAAAAAAAAAGTTGGGCACCAGCAGGGATCGAACTGGCAACCCTCGGGTCCATCCTATACCTGGAGTAAAATTCTCCATTCTCCAGTTATATGGATTAAGTACGATACTAAATAGATAAAATAGCCAGTATTGGTGATTTTAACTTTAGTAAAATGTTATGGGATAGTACGATGCTAAACTCGTTTAAAATTAGCAAAACACAATTTCTAACCTAGTACCATACAAAAATTGATTTAACATCGTAATAAATCCACTCAAATTTTGCGCCATTGTTTTTCGAAATGAACAACGGAGATGTAGGTTATTTGTATTAATTTTTAAAATTTTAGTTTTATTTTGAATGCAATTATTTTAAGAGTTATTTTTAATGCAAACATTTTTGAACTAGCATTTATTTTATTTTTGAATGCAAATATTTTTGAATTTTTACTTTGCTATTTTTTAAAGCAACAAATTTTCAATTTGAATCGCATTCTTTTTAAATGCAACATATTTTCAACTGAAGTTTGATTTTTTGTACAAGTAGTGCTGAACTTCAGAACAATACCAAATTGATCAAGCAAAACAAGTATTGAAACGTACCCAATAGATACTTGCACTATTGATGATCTGAAATTGGTTAAATATGAATTAGGCAAATAAAATTCTTTTTCCAAATAACAAATTTATTGCTGCAAGCGAATTTTTTTTAAGGAAACCTAAAATCAAAAATTCTTTCGCCTCAAAATCATGAAATGTTTAACACAAGCATTAAGTTAATTTGTAAAAATAAGATTTAAAAATATTTACCCTGCAATCATTCAATCTTTTGCTACAAATAAGTTTACTTGCTACAAATAAGTTTACTTTCTTCGAATTAACCATTCGTCCCAAATGTTCGATTCATTAGTTGCAAGCAATTGTAATTTATATAGTCAACGTAAGAATTTTGAAGCAAACTGCATTTCAAAAGCTTAATTCGCAATCGATTCATTCGTTTGCCATAAACAATTACACTTGCTTGCAAACAACATGGCATTTGAATTTGGGAAACATTGTCATTTACTTTCAACCCAGGCCAATTGAGCTCCGAACAAATGGGTTATTTGTTAAATGTTTGATGCAATGGAATTACTTTCTGTGGCGACTGTAATACAATTGCTACAAATGATTTACTGAAACAAACAAACGTTTACTGAGAAAATTATTATTTTTTTTTAGAGTTTGCGGATAACAAATTTCGTTTGCTGTAAAAGTAATACATTTGCTGGAAATGTAATACAATCCCTGTATTACATTTCCAGCAAATGTATTACTTTTACAGCAAACGAAATTCATTACCCGCAAACTCTAAGAAAATAATAATTTTCTCAGTGTATGAATTTTGATTTTATATCGATTTTCAAAAAAATTGCATATTTTACTTTTATCCTTTTCAAATTTTTTTTTTTTTTGTATGGACTACTAAAATTAATTCAAGTCTTATTGACGATTTCTTAAAGCAATAACACCTTCTAAGAACCAAACCCAAGAGTTATGATGAAAATAGAAAAACAATATAACTTCTATTGTTTAGGTTTTTCTTTCTTTAAAATAGAATTTATTTCGATTTTAAAAATTATTTCTTATTTCTTTCTTAGGTACATAGTTTACTTTTAAAAAAAGGTAAGATTTGTTATCTACCTTAAATTTTTCTTTGCTGGGTATTCTTTATCATAAAAGTTATGTAAATTTTTTTTAAAAAGTTTGTATTGTACAAAACCAATACTTTACCCTTAAGACCAAACTAAAGTAAAACAAATTCACCCCACCCTATAGAAAAGCTGTAAAGTGGGTATCGTTGTGGTGGTTTGGGTGGTAAGATAGTGGCTACCAAACCAACTTGATCAGATTTACCACCAACTTACCTTGGGTTTCGCCAATTTGTAGGAAACAATTTGAAGCGCTGCGCTGCGCTGGCTGGTAAATTGGGTGGGAGACTTTATCATCAGGAATTGAAATTGAGAATAAATTAAAAAAGACAAACAGTAGACGTGAAAATTTTACAACTAACTAGCACTATAGTTCATATGGGTTTTCTTTGATGTTTTATTTTTTTGTATTGTTGTTGAAATTTGAAAGAATTTCAATACGTTTGTATCAGTAAAACAAAAAATGATAGCTACGTTTCTTACGATATTTTTTTTTTGGTGACAATGCCAGTCGTTTTTTGTTAGTGCATACTTTGGTGTGCACCATTGATAATTCGAAATTAGTATTCATTGACAGAAAATTATAATCATAAAGTTTCATTTGGTATTCTGAATAAATTAATGATACAAAATTCGTTGTGAGTTAAAACTTTCTTTAAATCTACATACATATGTACGTACATACATGTAGTAGTTTAGATTGTAGTGAATTTGTTGTTGGGCTTTAAAAAAACTTGTTTCATTTATTGACCTAAAGCCCAACAACAAAACAACAAATACACTGTAGTAGTTTCGTAAATTTACTAAAATAAAAAAAAGTAGTACGCATACGCCCGAGTGCACCGTTTTTTTTTTATTTATTGGTTTAATTTTTTCCGTCACTGGTGATTTTGTATCAGTAAAAGATTATAAAATCAGTCCAATTGAAGTCGCAGTGGCGTAGATAAGAGGTGGCTCAAATAGATCGCAACCCCCCTGAGAATACAACTCAGAGGGAATGTTAAAAAAATGCCATAAGAATCTGATAGAACTCAAAGAACAAAACGTTGACTGTGCGTTAATGTTAAAATGTAGACTATTTTCATGAAATATTTTCGTTTGTCTACAAAGCTCTGAACGAAAAAAATGACCTCTGGAAGTTCCATGAAAACTGAGATGGTATCGAAATCGATGGTATCCGAATGGCAAAATCCCGAATAGGCAAATTTTGTATGTAAGACCCTGAATTATAAAATCTCGAATATCAAAATTCCGAATTGTAAAAGACCGTATGACGTAACACTTTTTTTGTATTAAAAATCATGCTCGTTATTTTTAATAACAAAAAAGTGCTAAGCCATTCGGGACTTTGCCGTTCGAAATTAAATACTAATGTTGGCTCTCGCTGATTCTGACTTCAATGACATTATATTCTTACGTAATGGTGCAGTATTAAATGTGAATATGTATATTTTGCTAACCATTTTCCAGTAAAAACTGTAGTCCTAAAATGTTACCAAGTAGAAGTTGTGGGTATGACTGAGTACATCATATTTTGGTACTTGAAAACTTTCATAGACCCTCAAATTTCAGTTTATCATCAGAAACCGTTTTCCTAAACTTTTCATGCTTCAATTTTTTTTTTTTTTTTCAAATTTTTACTAAGTAATTTTTTTTACCGAATTAAGATTTTTCGATACATTTTGGAATAGAAAAAATATAAAATTTTGTTGAGTTCACACTTTAAAATAGCTTGTAGATTTTTTAGATTTAATCTATTAATCTAAAAATTTCACATTTTTTTACGTTTTTTAAACTTTGAAGACCGTTTTAAGCAACATTTTAAAATTTCTGACCAATTTCCATAAATGATAACTAATTGAATTCAACAAAAAAGAACATTTAAATTAAATTGAAACAAAAAAATCAAAATGAAAACAGAAAAAAAAATCTGTGATTTTTAGATTAAACTCAAAAAATCTATAACAATTTTGTAGTGTAAACTTAAAAGTTTACATTTATTAAAAAAGTAAGGACATTTATCTTTTAAAAAATATAAACAAATCTCATATCATTAAATGACTTAAAAAAAAATATTTTAATTTGAAATTTTGAGGGTCTATGAAAGTTTTCAAGTGCCGTAATATAATGTTCTCAGTCAGGCTTGTTCCACACACATTCGGTTGCATTCGGTTCGGTCTCTATTCGGTTTGTATTCGGCTGTGCCTGATATGTGTGAAACGATAAAACGGCAAAAATAAAAACCTATAAGAAACCGTAAAGCACCGTTTTATCGTTTCACACATATCAGGCACAGCCGAATACAAACCGAATGAAACCGAATGTGTGTGAAACGAGCCTCACATACTAGGTCACTTCAAAAGTGATTGGAATTTGTTTGCTTTTGTAGTACAGTATTATATGTTTTCCATGCAAAATAGAAATGAGAAGATAGAGATTTCTTCAAAAATGTACCGACAAAATGATGAAGAGTGAACAATTTTCAATTTTAATTTAACTTGATTTTTGAAAGGCACTAAAAAAAGTAATACAAAAATTTACCGAAATTCGGGATTAATCCCGAAAAAAATGTCTGGATTTAGCAAAAGAGGAATTTTGACGTCCGGGATTTACAAATTTAGAGAAAATAAATCTGTTGCCATTTCAACTTGCTAATGCTTACTTCATGTAAGTTCGGACGGTAAAATTATGCCGGAAATATACCGTAATTTTATTCTCTAAGAACCGACGATAAAACAGTAGTATGGTACACTCGGGCGTATACGCACTTTTCTTATTTGTATTACTTTTTAATACATTTTCGTCAATTGGAAGCTTTGGATTTTTTATTTATTTAAACATTTAACCTAAAAAGTGAAATGAATATTCATTTAAATAATATTTACATCACTTCGATATGACTCTGCTGAATTTCATCATTCTCTTTTATGTTTATTATTATGTTGAATTTAATTTGAATTAGTATTAGAATTTTTTTTTTATAAAACGTAAAGGAAAACATCACAAACCTATCCACGTCCTGATTGACATACTTTTTAGATGAATGAATCTTTTTTTCTGTACTAATCATCATAAAGGAAACATTTCTAGATTAATTTTTGTTTTCTATAAAAATTCTGTATTTCTTTTTTAACATTTTTCCTTTATGTATACGCTTGCAAGATGCACTCTAGAATCAAGATTTTTTCCACCATGATCACTCTTTTTTAATTCAATCAAACTGACTTAAACTACTTCCCCAATACAAGTTTTAATGGACAACGCCTTAGTTAAGCTAATAAATTAAAATGCAAGTCCATCTAAATGGCCATTGCCCAACTGCACATGTTCTGTGCAAGTATATTCTTATACAGATATATCTTTAGCCTTTTGGCTATGCAAATTGTTAAACCGGGAAACATTTATCTTCTTAATAGTGTTTTTTGTTTTGTACATAAGTTTCGTTCAAATGGAAAAGACACTGCAGTCCAAGGTGAGATTTATAGTGGAACCTGCATATTTATGTTTTACTATACAGTATGCATCTCTTTCAGCCATAAGAATTATTTCAACAGCCAAGACACAATCAGTCAAAGAGACTGCTCAAGACCAAGACTCAAAAGTCAAGACAAAGAACATATATGATTGATTAAAATCAACACTTTAGAATTCACATTTATACTCCTAGGTACCTACTGCAGAAAGAATAACGAGCCTCATGTTCACATATCTATAGGTACACTAACTATCATGGTGCTCCTACTGCTGCTGCACCGCACCAGCACCACACTGAATGTGTGAGAGATCAAGTTGTATAATTATGGCGGTCTTTCCGCTGTGGTTCTTGGTAATGGTAATGGCTGACTTTTTTTCAAATTAAAAATAGCTTAACCCTGCTCACAGAATTTGTCTGCAATTTATCTTATGGAATCTATCAACTTTGAAAGAAAGAAAAAAAATAGGAGAACATTTTCAGGTGCACATGTGTGACATTCTTAATGAGGTTTTGATGGCTCGTTAAGATGACAAACAATTAATCGAGATTATTAATCGATTGAAAAGAAACACCTCCAGTAGATTACAGTGGCATGATGCTACTCACAGCAAAATATGGAATCTTTGAATCAAGAGTTTCAAGGCCATGTCGCGCACTCGATATACAAATGTGAGTCGCATAGGATTGAGACAGTGGAGGCGAACTTGTTATTATTTTACTTCGATATGGCTTTTGTTTGAGTCGATAATATGTATGGAGTAACATTTTATGATCAGTTATTATAGTGATACAGCATTGCGTGTAGATAAGTGAATCAATGTCTCTGATTATGACGTGAAACAACGATAAAACATTGCCTGACATGTGCCTACGTTTTTATTCGGTTCCTATACAAATAAATATATGAATACCAACAAATTATAGATATAGATATTATAAGAAGTTGCGTGTGGGTATTTTGAGTGGAATCGCCTGCAAGGCAGAACATGCCATTTCGCATTACCTCCTTTACTTTAAATAAAGTTTTTAACGTCCGTTGATCATCTATTCGGCAGCCATAGCTTCTAAATTGTTTGCGTTTATGTCACATTTTCTAGTGTTTATTCTATAAGCCACATATTTTTAGCAACAATGATGATTTTAGTTACATTAGGTTGGGTCGAAGTTGCTTTGATTTTGAAGATATCCATATACAAAATCCAAATTCTCGTCCTCCTAACCCATGTAAAAGGGTGCTTTTGAGGGTTGGGATCCCACTGCCAACCCCATTTTTATTATATATTATATTCCTAGGAACAGTTTGAACGTTTTGGTTCAAATATTCATTGGCCAGTCGGAATGTTATTTGATATTCAAAAAATTATTTAGTGGATTTTTGTTTTCTTTTAATCGTTAGAGGGGTTCATAAAGACTGTTCAGTATGATTTTCGGTCACCAGCTTTTTTGCGTTGGTCGCCATTTTAAGTTTTGGAAAAATCTTTTTTTATAATAAATAACTCATTAATTTTCAACACAGTTAAAGAGATAGTCGTCGAAAATTTTTAGTTAGACTCCTTTACGGTCCATTTAATGATTAAAAAATACATACACTTCATCCCTTTGTTTGTATACAAAAATACCCTTTATTGATAACCTAAAAAAAACCGGTCACAATCACGATTTCCGGATTATATGGAAAACTATCAATCTTAGACTAAAAATTATTAACATCAAAGTTGTAGACTTTTATAAAAGACATTTTTAGTAAAAAGTTGAAAATAACGGATTTTCTGAAAATTCAAAATGGCTGCCTACGAAAAAGAGATAGGCAGTCGAAAATCATTATGAGTGTTTGGTATAATACAAATTCTATATACTGTTTAAATAAATCCAAAAAAACAACCTTAAAATGTTAAAAAAATGGGTTTGAAAACTGCTCACTGCTCTTGTGAAAATACAACCAAAAATTTAAGAATTGGTTGGAGTTTGGTAAAGTTGAAGCCAGTTAAAGGAAACTATAGACCACAAATAATAAAAACCTTTATAATTCGAAAAGGAAAAAACCGTTATAATTCAAAAATAGGAAGGAAAAACGATAAAATTACCTTTTAAGTTTTTGGACCTAACAACGTTATAGAACCCAAATTTTTCATCTGCATACACAGAAAAGTGGCTTGGATCGTTTTTACTAAAAGCACTTCTTAAACCTTTTTCCAAGTTACCACTTGCAAGAACAAACTCTGAAAATGTTGTCCATATCTTTAAAGCCGTTTCTGAGAAATATAGAACTATGAAAAGTGGGCGTGGGTGAATTTTACATTTGTGTGGACTATGAGAACAAAATCTAAAAAAAATTATATCTAGATCGAAGAGATTTTTTCAAGAAACCAAGACTTGAGATAAGTCAGTATAGCACTGGGCGGATTTTACTGAAAGCATTTATCGTTCTTTAATTAACAAAAACAAACACTCAAGATAACACCAAAGTCGTAAGAGCCGTTTTCGAGAACCCTAGATAAAAGAGAAGTGGGCGTGGCAGTGTGAACCCAACCCTAGAAGCAAACCTTATGCAGTCTTGCCGTATTTTAGTACATCCACAACTCTAATTTTATGCGCAAAAATATTTTATCGTAGTGAGACTGTATCGGTATCAGTGAATTTTGCAGATAAAGTTTCAAAAATTATTTCTTCCAACAATACAGCAAAACTGATATGCTGGTTGAATTCTACACTTTAGCCTAAGAAAGATAAGATCTGACCGGGAACAAATTAATTCATGAAATTTTACTGCTGCTATCGACAACAACATATCCACAGTCCCTCAAAATCCCCGCATTGGCTCTTTGTATAGACGCATTTAAAGAGGTGAAGAGGGTGAGGAGGCGGGAGTTTATCAAGTTGAAAAATTTGTTATAACACAATCTAATCATATGACACATGTTTAAGGGTGCTTTCTAAAGAGATCAGAACTGAAAAGATACATGTATCCTGTAGAAAGTTAAAGTCCTTTTTATGGAATGATGACTTTATTTTAAGTAGGTACAACACGTAAAATATTACGCAAAACCGTTTTAAAATAAAAGGAAATTAATGAAATTTGGTATAAATGCTTCATTTGTCCCAAGAATCAAAAGAGTCCCAAAAATATACATATATGGTGAAAGGGTGTTTTTTTGACGGAGAGATAAAGATTGGATTGAATACAATTGACGTGAATTAATTTTATTTCACTTTGTGTAGCAAATGAAATTCTCCATCAACTTTCATTGAGTCAATATTATTATTTAGAAAATGTATCATGTGCACTGAATACAGACAATATGTAATCAGTACAATATCAATACGGCAATTACAGTACTCCTATAATACTACTTTTGTCTATCGTAACAGTGAAGTATAACTTAGAACATTACTATTTGAAACCTATGTAATCTAAGTCTGCGCGTATAGTGGTGTGACAAAACGATGCGATAAATGGTTGCGTGCGAGAAAGATATTTACATTTATTCTTTTAAACGTGGGCACAGTGAAGCAATATTTGCTGCGAGTGTTGCGATTTTCTCACATACTTATCGCAAGCATCACGTTCACAAACTCTTTTGACCACTATTGCTCGAATCTCGAATACCTTCTCGCATCGCATCGCGCGCAGCCTAAGAAAAATGGCTTCCTCACAGCAAGTTATGTAATGAATACAAGCACTTTTTATCGAGTGAATGAAATATGCACTGCGTACACCCCTTGTTTTAAAAAATGTTTAGGCCCAGTGTTAGATAGTGAAGTTATGATAGAGATGCACAAAAATATTAACTGTGTACTAAAACGTGTATGTAGCCATTACATACAATTATTAACAAAACAGCACATTTTTATAAGTACAACTTCCTAACTACATACAACATCTATGTGTTCCGATAGATTTCAGATGTATCAATACAGATTTCAACATGTATTCAGTAAAACATTTTAGGTGCAGAAATTATTACGTCTGTGAAGGTTGCAGTGCATCTGTCACATGGAGTAATGTACTTACTCAATAATTTACAGTTTTTTTTTTGCATTTTGTTTGCATGTAATCGAGTTACCTAACGTAACGTCACATTAAAGTTAGCAGGTCAAGTAAGGTACTGTATTTTAAGAAACAAGCTAGTAATTTGCAGTAGGGTTTCAAAGCAGTTTTTTTTCTATATCATTGTGGAATTAGCAGGGCCAAATTTTGAGCCTTACTGCTTGCTTAGTTCTCGAGATACACTGTGTCAACTACTAATTTTACTATGAGGTTATTAAATGAACTGCAAATTCGGGAAAAGAAACATATACAAACAAAAAATGCAAATTACTGCATTGGTCCCATTACGGTAGGAGGTGAAACTTGCCTCTGCCAACTTCACTAACGTGAAATATATGCTATGAGTATTGAGTATAGGTATATTCATAAATTGTTTCCTGAATATGCTCATAATTTTCAGATTGTGGATTTCGGAAGCCTTAACTGGCCTTATAAAAATTTCTCCTAGTCAATTCTAAATTTGTTGAAGAATTAAAAACACCAACCATAAAATTCAGCACTTTATTAATTCAAAATCACAATAAACTAAACTATCGTGGACACATGGAGCTCTTGCCACCATCAATTGGAAATAGAGTTCCAGTAATAAAACTCGCCGAATCACTGGCCAAAAATACAATAGCCGGAGCTACTTCATGAACTTCTCCGACACGTCCCACCGGATGCATAGTTGCTGAACGTTCCAATATTTTTGCGTATTCTTCGTCAGTGGCTCCAATTTTCTTATAGATATTCGAAACAATCATAGCTGGATTCACAGAATTAATGCGAACATTATGTGGTGCCATTTCTAAAGCAACACATCTCGTAAACTGATCTAGAGCCGCCTTTGACATGCAATACGACAAGATATTCGGAAATGAACGTAAGCCAGCAACACTCGAAACATTCACAACATTACCCTTGGTTTTGATCAATTGAGGTAGTACAAGTTTCGTTAGCTGGAAGATTGAACGCATATTTGTATTGAAAACTGTGTCGAGTTGTTCCAAATCGGCTTCAAGAATTGAACCATTTGCCATAATGCCGGCATTATTGACCAAAATGTCGATTTTACCAAATTCAGCTAGAGTTTCGTTGACAATTTTCTGTGTGTCTTTGGTGACATCAGCTTGGATTAACAGACATTTCACGGATGGATTGGCCTTTGAGCAAGCCTCTGCGGTTTGTTTGAGATTATCAAAATTCCTACCAACTGCTGCGACGTGAGCTCCAGCTGCGGCAAAATGTTTACAAGTTTCAGCACCGATTCCAGAACTTGCTCCCGTTATAATGGCAACTTTCCCGTCTAGCTTCATTTTTATTTCGTTTTTTTTTTTGTTTGTTATACAAAAAGGATAGAATTTAATGATTTGGAAGAAATTTATTGTACACGTACGTGCTGCAGAAGTCACAGTAGATTGTTTACTGAACCAATGTCCCTACTTGGGTTGTTATCACTATTGATAAAAAAACGTCAACTGAATACATGCCAGCAGAGAAATAATCTTATATATTTTTAAAAGAAGAAATACAAGGTTTGTATATAAATTGTATACTTGTGAAAAAATTTATTGAATTCTTCGATGATAATTATTATCATAATAAATATCAACACAGAGCAACAAATTTTAAATCGTTTAATAAGACATGTGACGGCATAACTGCACGGGGGGAGGAGATTGTGGTAGAATTTCAGATTCAAGTTCATTATTCCATAGTCCAAGACAAAATGCATATATTAATAAGAAGATAATTCGAATTTTGTTTTGATCTGACAAGAGTAATTCAAATTCTAATACTACTTTTCCACCAGATACTAAATCGCTATTTAGCAAGGTTTATCACAAATCTCCTTGAAATCTCAAAAATTTACCATACTAATTTTAATCCCCTCAAATGAAGATTTCAAATAAATCTCATTCAAATCTTCTTGAAAACATTTGAAAAATCAAACAAACTTTTTTTTCGAAGAATACTGGTGGAACCGACCCATTTAAACGCCATTTTCTTTTGTTGACAGATGGAAATGTAAAAAAGAACTATTTATCTCACTTCCACTTCATATCAAAAAATGAAACACCATTAGAATGTTTTGCCATACTCATCTTTCTGATCTTTTTGTGCAGTGGAAACACCAAATAAATCTCATTACCTAAATCTCGGTTTAGTGGTCGGTGGAAACGAAGAATAAGTCTAATAAAGCAGCCATTTTTTTAAGGTTTGAGAAACATTTTTAATTAAAAACGATTTTATTGGTGACATTTTGATTTAAGTGCCACTACAACCTTTCCTGCCAGATTTATAATTATAATAATAATGTCACATTAAGACAAGTAGTCTGAGGCGCTTGAGAGGCTGAAGTTTCCAAAATAGGTAAAAGCTGTCAAATATGATTGATAGACGGCTATCATTATGATGGATTAGAAAATCTCTCTTAAAAAGCCAAACTTTTTCCGATTTATGTCGTTTTCGATTGGATGTTCGGGGTTACTTCTTTTGTTTTCTCCTATATTCTTCAAAAGACTTTGATTGGCTGTTCTGAGTAATTTTTTCGGATTGTTTTTCTGTGCCGGATTTTAAAAAATAGTTGACGCGGATTACTTGTCAAATTAATTTATCTCGACTGAACATGTCAAAATACACATAAATATCAGACAATTTACAAAAATTAGAATTCGATTGGAATTATAAAGTCTCTGGAACCCATTGAAATGTAAATTTCAGCACATCGAAAGCAAACCCTTCTACAAGGTCTAGTTTTTGATATTTTTGAATACTAAGTAATTTTTTGAGTTTTGAAACCTTGGGTATCTTTGGATGCCTACAGTTTCGCAAATATGCCTCCAAAGACATTGCGCTTTTCAAACCGCTTATTCAGTTTCCATATATCCAGAGATATCCAGAGCTTAAAAGTAGAACATTCTATTAGCTCCGGTTCCGAAGATATTTCATTTCCAAAAAAGCCTTTTAAGAGTTTGCGGCTTACGTTGTTGAATAGAGAACGGACAGGCCTTCGCATGTTATTCAAAATTTAACTGATCTTAGCAATTTTTTATTTGTTAATATTCCAAAATACAATCGAAAACAACAATAATTTATCGCTCGGAAAAAATGCGGTTTTAAGTGGCATTTGAAACAAAATATTCTCTTACCGATATTTCAAGCCTTTGAATGTCGAATTAAATTGAAGGATTGTTGCGAAGATGATGTATTGAAAACTTTAAGAAATCTGAATTTAGATTGGGGATTTAGAAATTCTCTGAAAGAGCCATATTTGTTGAGATTCAATTTTTCGCTTGAAAAAAATGCGAATTGAGGTTCTTTGAGTGACATTTGGAATATAATAAATTCTGGTGTGTACGCCAAAATTCAGTTTATTATTCATTTTTTCAAGGTATGAACTGTCAAATTCCATTGAAGAATGGTTATGATGATGAATGATTACAAAATTTCAAAAAAATTGAATTTTAGAATTACTATTTAAAAAAAACGAAATTTTTGGTTAAGATGAAGGTCAACCTAATATCTTTGACGTTGCATAAAAGCTTGTCAACGTAGCCGTCAACGCATTGACGCAGTCATCTGATTTGATGATTGCACGATTTATCAGACTTGAGACAGAATTCGGCCTCATTTTGAGCCAACGCGTTATTATTATGTTCATAATTTTATATTTCTTGTTTATAAAATTTTCTTGAAAGACTTTGAAGCGAATCCCCGCACAAAAACAATATGTTGGCTATGGCCCTAGATACAATTATAGAGGAGGATAGGGAAAATAACCGTGTATTATTTGTTTTTTTTTGAAATTAAAAAAACTCTTATCAACAAAAGCAAACATCAAGCTTACCAAGTTTTTCCACTTAAATTCACACTTAAAACCACAGTTAAACTCACAATGAAACTCAAACTGAAACTAAAACTTAAAATCACACTTAAGCTTACACTTAAACTGGCACTGTGAACCTGTCCCTTAAACTCACACCTAAGCTCAGACCTAAGCTCACACTTAAACTCACACTTAAACTAACATTTAAAATCACACTTAAAATTACACGAAAACTCAAACTTAAATTTACATTTAAACTTCACACCTAAAATCACATTTATGCCCAATTTCACAGTCATAGTAGTTGCAGTCAAGTGCGCAATATAGGTTACAAAATACCAACTTTCGCAATGTACTCTTAAGCAGCGTCCACACTATGTTGATTTGTGTATATCAACAGAGCTGATCAAAAATGTTGAGTAAATGTGGACGTGTAGATCAACAAAGCCGATCAACTTTTCTTGACCCGAACGTAACCCGACTCAAATAGATAGAAATCAACAAAGTTTATCGACACAGCTGGCATTTGTATTGTGCATGCGCTGTCTGCGCTCAATGATAGTATTTTGTTTTGTATTTTGATTTGCGATCTTATTTTTATTGTTATTTAAAATAAAATGGACGTGGAAAATTGAGACGCAAATGAGTTTTTCCATGGACACATGACAGTATACACTTGAACAAGTACACACTAGCATGTTGATCGACAAAATAAATTAACAAAGTTGATTTGAATGATGTGGATGCTGCTTTAAGCTCAAACTTAAACTCGAACCTTAAACCACACTTAAAATCACACAAAAAATGTGAAAACTTATGTCATGTGTGATTTTAAGTGTGAGTTTAAATGTTATTTTATGTGAGCTTTAGTGCGAGTCTAAGTGTGAGTTGAGTTTTAATTTTAAGTGTTTGTTTAAGTGTGATTTTATGTGTGATTTCAAGTGTGAGCACTTAAAATAGCAATGCCAAGCTTGGATAAGCAAAATTATGCTCCATTTGTACGTTTGGAAAATTAGCAGTAAATGTATCTGTCATTAAATTGGTTAAAGAATGAATTTGCTGATTCTTTTGCAGTATGACGAGACCGACAGAAAAATGCCAATCTTCATTTCAAATCCATTAAATTTACACCGCCAATAAAAATTGGATTTTTCAAATGTTCAAAAATTACCCATTCAAATGCAGGAATGACACTTCTTGTAAAATACTCATTCTCATACCTACACTTTTCACTTAGTCTAAGGCTCTAAAGGCTATCTATTGGTAACTAAAATATAAAAAAATGAAGCATTTTTATTATATCACAGAACCGTTATTCATTTCAATTACGATTCTTAAATCAAAAAAAAGTCTCGATGCAATGATATATTGCGATGCGAAAATTATCCGCAAGTCTGAGAAATTTTCATCTCGTAGTGGAAAGTTTTTCTTTCCTCTCTCTGCTACGTAAACGCGATATAGTAAATTGCGCAATAGGCTCAGTAATACATACATGAAAAACAAATCAGGGTCGGATCAATCATGAGTCAAAGCAACTAAAGCACCTGCTGGTGGCTAGAGTAATAAACAGAGTGATTCGCATAAGGTATGACAAAAAGCTAGAGCGTGCAGGTTAGGTCGAGAAAATAAAAAAAATCGAAAATTTTCAAACTCACAATTTTGAAAAAAAAAAAAAATTCCAAACTATTTTTTTTTTTCAAAATTGAACGCATTTTAGTACTATTTTATTTAAAAATCAAATCTTATCAATTTTGAGGAAAATAAAATATGTAATATATATGGATATGTATGTTTTGGTTTTAGGAACAATACATTATCATTAATTAAGAAAGTGTTAGAAATTACGTTAGACCAAGTTTAAAATAATTTGAGTTTTCGAAATATCAAGTTTTCAAAAAATAATTTAAGTTTTTTAAAATTAAAAAAAAAATAGGTAAAGTGTTAAATGTTCCGGCGCAGAAAAACAGTTTAGTTTTCGACAAGGCACTAAAGAGTTTTACATATATACTGAAATGTTAATGATGAAAAGGAAGACAAAGGAAAGAGAGAAAAAATTGTTGTATGAAACCGAAATTGCGTGGTCCTTATAAATGTTGTATTTTTGTTGTAAAAGTGACATTCCTGATAGGGTACCGAAACATGTCCAAAAAGTTTTTACTAGGGAGGGTCTCTCGAGTGTTTGAAACTGTTTCCTCGTCAAAATTTTTGTTGATACTGAAATCCAGCGAGGGATCGGCATGTATTTGACAAGTTTTCCTCGTCTAGATTTTTTCCCTACTGAAAACTTACTAGAGCCTTGCCCAAAGAAGACACTTACTTGGCATTTTTCCAGCCGGGTTGGTATTTAAAACTATTTATAATTTTTAGGAGCTTCTCCATGATAGAAAAATCAACTGAACCCTTTTTTAGGGCAAAAACAACTGGTTCTAACAGCGGTACCACTAATAACCAAAACAAAAATACCAGGTTGTAGTCTTTTCGAACAGTTATTAAAAAAAATTACTCAGTGGCTGAAAACATTTGTGTGGCAGGCACCGTCATTTTTGATGCTTAAAAAACTCTTATTGGTCCCCAATTTTGAAGAAAATCCATCCAGCTAAGGCTCTAGCCACACAAACAGGCAGACAGAATTGCGAGGCCCACTTTTATCAGCTTCCCTATCATCGCAATAGGAAGTTTTTTTTCATATTAAATCTAAATTATTAAATCAAATTAAGAAATCAATTTTTAAAATTTTTGAGCACTTTGTTTGTTCCTTAGCCACCTTTCCAGTTTTAGTTATTTTCTGAGGATGAGGAACCTTGGCTTTTTTATGGGTTAGTCCGGCTCTGGTCCTGTTGAACAAATGCACTTCAACTGCGAAAGCCAATCCACATTAATTTTATCCATGCAGTCCAAAGAGTCAAACCAAACTCCAGTTCCCGCAGTCCGTGTCAGCTAAATAACAAAACAATTCGCATCTTATAAATTAATAAAAAAAAAAAAATTGTTTGAGCATTTCACCGCGAGTATTTCTTACAAGTATGTGTGCGTGTGTGATAATTTCACTTAGCTCAATAAGTGGGAAATGCGAATAAATAAATCTAAGCGGCAAAACATCAGACTTTTTTACTTTTTAACTTTAATGCGGAAAACTCAACTCAATTCATTCTTGTTTGATTAGGAGACATGTTTTGACGATAAACTCGTATATATGTATACAAAAAGTAAACTTAAGCAGAGTCTTGAAGAAAATAAATACAAAACCTGAAATAGAATTGCAGGATAGATTGATAGATAGATAACTGATATATAAAGGTACCATTAAAGTCTACATTCTTTAAGAAGCAAGACACATAATTTAACGTATAACTAAGTATTTCTGCACTGACATAACTAAACCACCCAACTTAAATTGTATCAAAAAAGGTAACCTGAAGTGAAGTAATGGGAATTTCTTCAGTGGCTTTCAATCATATAAAATATTAAATTTTATGTAATCAAAACCTACATTACGGTCATACAAAAAAGTCCAAAAAAGTTATTTTTGTCAAGACGTCGCGGTCGGTTTGTATGTACATTGAGCTAGAGCCCGAACGGTTGGACGGATTTGCTTCAAACATGGTGTGAAGCTTTTTTATGTGAACTCATCTAGAATGGCTATAGCAAATATACACATAACGATAATATTTTTTTAACGCAAAAATAAAATCAAATAAAAATCAACTATTTAATAATATTTTTTAAAACATCAAATTTTGTACGTACGTTCATATAGCAATCAGTAAATTTATATCAGAAATTAAATGTCAAACTGACACAATCTTTAATTTTTTTTTTTTCTTTGATTGATGCAAAATGGTTTCTATAATTTTTTACTGATGAGTGGAACAGTACAAAATGGAACAGAGAAAACTGAAACGAAATTTTCCATTCTTTTATTAATTGACAATCAGCTGTTCAGTAAAACGAATTTCCATAGTAAAATAAATAATTGTTTTTTTTTTTTTACAAAAAATATTATTTTCTGTGAAAAAAAAAATATTTAAATTGATTTTCCATCGATTCACATCATTTTTATGTTGCAAATCTTTTTTATAACACATGAAACAATCAAATAAAAGAAAATTTTTACTGATCGTTATAACTGACCCCTTAAATGAGTGAGGCTGATGGAATGTTTTATAACAAAAAAGCAACAAAGCATGATTATACTCTGCTCAGTTTGTATTTTCAGTACAGGGAAGATAGGGTGTTTGCCTTTCACCCTTAATTTTATGGATTTCAATAAGCTATCTTTTTTTTTTATAAAGCTTTTGTATTTTCCATTGTTGCCGTATCGCGCATTATAAATTAGCATATTTTATCTCTCTTGTCTCTCATTAAAATGTCAGTAAGGTTACCAGCTGCTAATTCAGATTTCATAAACAGAAAAAATGTAGATCGTAAACTAACAAAAATGAATGTAAATGCAAATAAAAATAAATCTATCTTTTCCCACACCACCAAGAGGTAAGATAGTAGGCGCGTTTTTATTATTTATATCCGGGATAATCCCACAGTTTTTTTGAATGCACGCAGGTCAGGTTAAAATAAGAAAAGGTGTTTTTTTATACGGGGTTTTCCAGGTATACTGGTATATTGTTGCGTTTTTCATATAAATAAAAACCAAACAATATTTATTGTTCATTTTTTTAGAATAAGAATTTTTAGAAAGGAAATACATTTTATTTTATGAACCCTTGGTAAAATATTATAATAAACACGAAACCTTATTCTTTTTATTTTCATGAAGAAGAAAAACTATTTGGCAATTCAAATTGCAATTAATTAATAAACCGAACTCCATCAAAAACTTGCTCAAATATTAATTCTTCCTCAAAAAAATACCCAACAAATATTGTATAGCTGCATTTTAACCAAGAAAAAAAAAATAAAACGAAAAGATGTAAGCAGGAAAACACAAAGTGACAACATTGTTTTCCTTAAAAATTAAATGTATGCCATCAAAAGCTTTTATAAAGCTATAATTCTGAAAGCTTCATAGCAATAAACCAAAGAAAAAGGTATTAGAATTTCCATCTCTCGAGCCTCGACGTATGGGAATTCTGAATCAATGTGTTGTGTTTAGTAAACACATTAAGCGAGCGAGAGGCAAATCGTGTGTATCTTGTTTCAGACTCCTCACAACTAGGGATGCAAACATCGTACAAAAAAAAATCGATGGTTCGATGTATCGATGTTTCTAAAAAAACATCGATGTCAAAAACATTGGCCTCAAAAACATCGATGTTTCGAAACATCGATGTTTTTTGAAAAGCCCAAAAATTAAAGCTAAGGACTTCTCTTTTCTTTAATTTTTTAGCGAGTTATCTAAAAAGCACCTATAAAGTGCCTAGGTTTTACCTGAAAGAAAAGAGATAAGCAGTCATTTAAAAATAAGGAAATAAGTATTTCTTTATTTATTCAAAACAGAATCTAAAAATAACAACTTGGTCAATCTTTTCCCTGTTTCGTTGTTGGGTAATAGTTGCCACAGCTTAAGAAAAAAGTCGTTCACTTGGAGCCGACGTAATCAAAATGAGCAAATATTTGGTAGCCTTTTTATAAAGTCCCGGAAACATATTTTTAATATCATTCCACATTTCTACCAGATTTTGAGTTATAGTTGCTAGAGCTGACCCCAGATACATCTGCAGTCCGTTGTTGTGAAGATGGAGGAAGAGGACTGTTTGGACTTGGTGTTTAGATGCACCAAATGTTTGTGATATATCCAAATATCAAAACGCTTTCTTCTTTTTCGGACTCTTCGGAAGAATCTAAAGTATTGGCCACATTATTTTATGATCCTTTCAATGTAGTAATTTGAATCTTGGATCTAATATAGTTGCTAGTGCCAGAATCGAATTGAATTCAATTGTATCTACTAATTTGGACAAATTTTCATAATTTCATAAAAATTCTCTTTTATTTCGTTAAAATGTAGTTTATCCTCACAGTGAAATAATAGAGATTATAAAACTGCTATATTGAATTTCGTGCCACCGTCCAACGAAGAAAATCTCATGCCAAAAAAACACTATCCAGACACATCGGCAACGCTATGATTTTATGTATTTATTTGACATAACTATGCATTATGAATGTCAGAAACTATGCACATGTGTTTCGTGTGCAGCGCTGCATGCATAGATTTGTGCAGACTTGCTGCACATCTGTTTTAGCCATTACTTACTCTCCAAAAACGGTGGGGCTTGGGACCCAAAATCATAGTTAAACTTTCAATGTCATTATTTGTGAAATCCACACTACCACATCAACTTAAGGAACAATTTTCTTGAGGAAACCCGTTAACAGTTAAATATTCCACCTTATAAAGCAAATTTGCACATATCTACATAACAGTTGGAAAACTCTATATAAGATCTCTCGATCACCTTAAGCTTGGTAAACTGCGTCATTGTTGATAGAAAATTGTATCAAGAAGAAAAAAAAAAAACAATTCAGGTTAGAGTATAATCGCCCACAGCACATGTGCAGCAGCGTAACCGAATGCATTTGTGTACCTATGTATATTATAGATCTAGAATAGGCACAAGGCAGCTAGCTACCTACCTACATACCTATATTATGTATTTCAACTTCAATGTTCCGACAATCTTTTAAAGAATTATTATGAAGAAATTACTACTGGTCTGGTAGTGGAGCGCAAGTAAACCAGTTCGATTAAATTGTGCTTTCATTCGCATAGGTCATAGGGTATAACTCGCAATTCGATAGGTACTATAATTCTGTGTTCTAACCAATTAATTGGTTAATCTAATACAGTTTATATGTTAAAGGTCTGATCTGTGCCTCTAACAATTTAATGAAATAGTTTGTTTACTGAAAAAAAATGAGATTAACTAAAAAATAAAAATAAAATTTTGCACTAAATTCTATTAATTAAATCATTAAAATTAAACTGATTAGTGTCTGTTCTAATTCTACTCTTAAGTGCTATTTATTGTCATATAGCTGCGTTAATTGCTTTATTAGAATACTACCGTTTTGAAAGAAAAAAGTCCCATTTCTGCAGTAGGCACAGTTGGTGGATTTTCAGTGAAATTTAATTTTTCAGACCTGGGACTTTAGACTAAGCCAATTTGTCAGAGGCCAGTTAAAGTTTGAAAACAAAAAACATCTATATTTTTTGGATTTTTCGTTACCTGGTTCCCAACTTAAAAAATAAAATTTACGTCATAGAACAAAAATTACCAAAATTCAAAAGAAAAAATTTTTAAAATAAGATTTTTATTTATAAAATTGAGGGTGTTGCCAACAATCGAGAAATTTACCCTATTTATCTATATCAAAATAAAGAATATGTTAATGTGAACTTAAAAAAAATAAAAAAAAAAACAATCTAATGGATCGAGGTACAGGTTGTGTAAGATAGATGCACCTGTAGTTCTTGTAAAAACAACATAATACTATCGAATCGAGTTAATTCAATAAAAAAATTATTGATAATGGTTTTGGAATTGCATTTTATGCTCTAGAAAAGGATTTAAGGTTGTTGTTATTGTGATTGTTTGGTATTTATATTAATTTTTATTTTATTACAATTTGTTTTAAAGGAAGTATCTAATTATGTGGAATCGATGATTAAGAACTTTAGATTAAGAACCATTAGCTGAAAATTAGCACGTTTAAATGGGTCTTCATAAATGTGTTACAATAATTTATTGATAGAGGTATTTTGAAATAGATTTTATCGTGCAGGTGAAGTTTACAAATTCTTGTTGATATCGTTTTTATAGGTGTCGTGAAATAAGACCAAGTTAAAAAAGCTTAATTGTCGGCCTTATTTTGCCTAGTGAATAAAATAAGGCAAAATGTGGGTACATACAGTCAGTGCTGAGGATCTGAAGAGAACACTTCTCCAGACTACTTAATGGTGAAGACAGCCAAGATACCGCTATTAGGCAGAAAACTCCATTCAACTTGGACGATGATGGCCAACAGTTCCGTGCAACCAACCTGGCAGAAGTGCGGATGACGATATCCAAACATAATTCGTACAAGGCTGCTGGTGCGGACGGCTTACCAGCCAAACTATTTAAATCAGCGGGAGATGAATTGGTTAGAAGCATATTAGGGTCGTTTCACACACATTCGGTTCGGTCTCTATTCGCTTTGTATTCGGCTGTGCCTGATATGTGTGAAACGATTAAACGGCAAAAATAAGAACCTAATAGAAACCGTATAGCACCGAACGATCCCTATCCCTAGACACAAAAACGTTTCATTCGGTTTCAATTTTCAAAACGGCACGTATTCGGGTCTAGGGCACACAAAGTAAACGTAGCGTTCACACATATTCGGTTCGTTTTCGGTTTTTCTGATTTTTTTTTAATACATTTTATTTAGTTTTAATTATTATTATTAGCCGAATATGAACCGTCTGTGTGTGAAGAGGTCTTGACGGAAACCGAAATCGAACCGAATACAGACCGAACCGAATGTGTGTGCAACGAGCCTTGCACCAACTAATCTGCAAAGTTTGGTCGGATGAAGTAGGTATGCCCGACAAATGGAACCTCGGTATAGTGTGCCCCATCTATAAAAAAGGAGATACTCTGCAATGCACCAACAACAGAGGAACTAGTCTCCTAAACTTCGCTTATAAAATCTTGTCGGCTCCCAACTAACATCTCAGCTTCGGTTCGGCTTAATAGAATAGGCTTTAAAAGTTCCATAAGCCATTTGTAAAGTTTACTTAAGCATAAAAAGGAGAATGTTTTACAATCTAATATAGCTTGTATACGTGATTTCGGAAAATTTTCTTATAAACTTATTCGCAGATCTTTTAAAAAGTAGCAGATTATATAAAAGCCTAAAGAAGCCGATACGAAGATTTAACGAGCGATATTGGAAATTTGAATGACACTTCAACTTGACAGATAGCTTCGGACATGGTTGTATAAAAGTGAAATACAAGTCTTATAGAAGGTGAACAAAAATAAATAAAAAAAAAGAAAGATACATTTTTATTTTTATTTTGTATGTGATTTTTACTGTATTTTATCTGAAATCAAGTATCAAATTCAATTATTTATTAATTTATTAAATTTATTAATAGTATTGGAAACAATTATAAAACATTAATTATATTTTTACCTCACTAGGGATCGAACTCGGGGAACTCCTACGTGACAGTCCATCACTCTCACCACTCAGCCATCTTAGATATAATTTGGAAGATGCAAAAACTTAATCAGCCTTTTCCTTTTGCAAAAATTTAAATTTTCCTTAAATAAATCCGAGCTTCTTTAAAAATTTTCACACATGAACAAGATTTCTCTAACTCTCTTATACATTTCGCGTGAGGAAACAAATGTACCTAAACGATTTGTTTAGCAGTCCCCTTGGTCCATTTTCATTTTAATAGTCTTAAATTAATATCAATAGTCTTAAAATAAACGAAGTAATAAAAAACACGGCGACTTAAGCACGATTAACAGAAACAAGGAATGCTCATTAGGGGTGTGACGTTACAATCATCTGTTTATATTCGGAGAAAAGAAAAATAATTAACTTTATTTGATTGTAATTATAATTTTGTCTGTTTTAAACTGCTAATTAAGAATATAAAAACAATTTATTTAAATACTTAAATTAATTATGGTCTTCACTTTAAATAGAACAAAATCATAAAAGCTGACCGTGACGTCACATAAATACCCAGATATACGAAAATGCCGAGTGTTATGTTTATCTGATGAGCATAAACCTCGTTTATGTTTATCGTGCATTAAAGCTTATGTCTTAAACCAATGAAAAGTAGCTTTCCGAATGCTCAAAAAGACAAATCAAGTAAAATGAATTATCTTTCTCTCCACGTGTTCAATTTATTCAATATGCATATATAATTATGTGAATAGAGTTTTTTTTAAAAAGCTTCTTTAAAATGACTTATACAAATTCGAGCTTTTTTATAATAGACTGACATATTGGCAGCGTTAGGGTACGTCGCCAATGGTATCTAGATTTGTTCGTGTTGTTGTAATGCCTAAAGAAAAAACCAGCCGACGAACCAAACAGCTGATATCAAAAAGAAATCTAAGGCTATCCCAAAAATGTTCGGATCTGTTTGGATTAAGGCTCTCCCAAACCAACCCGGAACATTCGCTATGCAGGGTAAATCTTTCACAATCATAAAAAATAAATGACAAATAAATAATACTAAACAACAAAAAAAACTGCTGTCGGCGACTGTTCCGCGCCGCTTTCACGTTGGTTTGGGAGAGATACTTCATACTAACAGCTGATATCTCACCTGTCTATTTTCTTGGTTTTCGTTTGGTTTGGTTACATACACGGTTTTGGTCGTTCGAAAACGTATCAGATGCTAAAGTAGATACCATATGTCTGCCTTCCACCCGAACGTGGCCATTCTTTTATGATTCTTTAGTAAGACTTAACAAGCCGTATCGAAGTATTCAATAAAGCTTATTGAAAATGGTTACAGAAAACTTTTAAAGGCAGCAACTTATATAAAAATTGTATGCAGCCTTTTTAAAGTGACATCTTTAATCATCTTCTGTAATATCAATTTGAGAAGCCTATTCGAGAGACAGCTCGCAAACTCGGTAAGTCTTCTTTTTCTTATTTCTATTCGGCCTTAAAGAAGTAGTTATCAAGCTCGTTACATGTATAAGAAATTTAATTCCGCCGAAGGCCGTAGCGAAGCTTTATATAAAGTGAAACCTGCAACACATCAATATTTTTAAGCTAAAAGAAGCTGAATTGTTAGTTGGGCTATCCTGTGTGAACGCTTAAAACCTTTTCTTAACGATCTGATCGGCTCCTATCAAGCCAAGGAAGTCAACCTTCGATCAAATGTTCACACTCCGACAAATTTTAGAAAAAAAAAAAACAGGAATTTCTAATCGATACACACCACCTCTTTATCGATTTTAAAGTCGCATAAGATAGCGTGAAAAGGGATGAATTATACAGAGCCTTCTCATATCTCAGCATCCCAGCCAAACTCGTCCGCTTGTGCAGGATTTCATGGAAAAATCTCGCTACTCCATCAAAATCGGTAAGAACTCCATCGAGAAGGGTCTGAGGCAAGACGACGAGTTATCATGCAACCTATTTAACATCGCCATTTTTCCCCGATCAATCACTCCACTACATTTTAATGTACGAAAAACCGTCGAAACTGAAACGCCTAACCCCAATTCGTAACGAATTTACCAACAAAATTGAATTATATGCAACATTGATTGTTCGGCTCATATCGCGACGCATGTGTCAGCATCTGCGGACCCCCGGGTCTTATTTTCGTTCCATGAGATTCTTGATCTTGTAAGAAATTACGGAAATAACCACCCGATCTTGAAATTTTCCTACGAAAAGCCCTAAATCTTAGGCTACTACTCTTGACCTTTTTGTCTTCTTGAATGTTGGCTTTTTCCGTATCGCCATATTTCCGTGTCACGCGGCTTCGTTATTAGTCATCTCGAAACTCATAATTGAATGAAGCTTAAAAGAGATTTGCGCGGTGCGTTTATACTTCTGCAATAAGGACGAAAATCAGTTTTTGTTTTCTAAACAACGCAAGGGAAAATAACGGTACTTTTTGTCTCAATTCACCTGTTTGCTGATGCCATTAAATAAAAAAATTAGTAAAGTGTCGATTCCATTTCCAGTTTTCTATAAAATGCATTTTTACAGGTGCGTTTATATGCAAAGCACTGTAGTTATGTAGTTTACAGATAACAGTTAGTTCTTGGTTCAAATGCCAAAAAAATAGAGGAAAATATTTACAAAATGCAAAAATACTAACTAATTATTTATTAATTTTATACAAGAAGAAGGTATTAGAAATCTATCGATAAAACGAACATTCTTGATATAATGAATGACCTTAAACATTATTATCTATCATTATATTGATAAAACTCATCCAAAACGTAGGTGCCAACATATATATTTCCGTTAAGTAATTTGTGATGTATTTCAAATTCATATTTTTCATAGCCAACGATTATTTTAAAATTTACCATCCACAATTTATTTTTAATTTGGGTTGTGTTCTTCACTAGTTGTGCATTTAGCAAATTTACAAACCATTTGCATAATTTAATAGAAAACATAGAATTTACACGAAAATTCTACCATCCACACTTTGTTGGAAATGAATTTGTATTCTACTCTATTCTACTCTACGATGATTACCTGGGAATTAACAAAACACAAGTTTAAATTATATTTGAAGACAACTAAGATGTTTACCTGATAACATAGCTACGGATTATGAGATTAGTTTGCCGTTAGAAAATTAAAATATCCCATTTTGCCCTATTTATTGAGGTTGGACCCTTTCAATATTCAAATTTAGTAACGTAACGAGTAAAATATTTAAGTAAAATGGACCATAATTGTATGGGCTCTACCCTTTAAAGAATAGATGAAATTGAAAAGTAAATGTCGTGTGTGCCTCAAATTGGACCATTGGTGTTATTTTCATTTTGTTATTTAGAAAATTGCGAATTCAAGATCTTCGAAAGAGTTTATTAGGTTTTCAACATGCAATCAAGTGAAAAGTAACATTGTAGACCAAGAGCCCACAGAAGATTTGGCGTACGAAGTGAACCAAGAAAAAAATTATATGAGTCGAAAGGTGTATTAAGGCTGATAAATGAAATCCAAGTCTTGCAGTCCCTGGTGGCGGCTGTTAGGTGGGAGGGGCAATTTTCTAAAAAATTGACTTAAAACAGAAAAAAAAATTATTAAAAAACAACGGTAACATGTACAATGTCTTGTTATATTTTCTAGAAAGGTCAGAATTCCCTTCTTTGATTTCATTTTTAAATAAAGTTCTTTCAATGAATAGTTTTTGAAATATTAATGTTTGAACTCAAAATTTAAAAAAAAAAATTAAAAAAATGTTGAAAAATATTTTTTTCGCAAAATTTCACGTAATTAAATACTATTTTTATTTCCAAAATTCAATTCTCCTTCCACCGCATTCATCATGCGAAAGCAGAACGGACTTAGTCAGAAGACAAAGCTACTCCTCTACAAACAGCTAATTAGGCCGATCATCACCTACTGTTTCCCCATCTGGTATACGGGGACAAAATCCCATATCAACAAACTGGCAGTACTCGAGAGGAAGATCTTGCGGCTATGTACAGGATTGCATTACGACAGGATACGTAGGAAACACGTGAGCAATATTCGACTCTATGAAGAAGCCAAGATAATTCAACTGGACAGATACCTCATTCAATCCAGCCGAAGATGCCTGCAGAATACAACCAACCACCCGAACCCTCTGATAGAAAGAGTGATAAACCAACAGATACATCCTGACCAGCGGTTCCTCACAGCAATGGAACTTCTGGATGAGGAACTGATATCAACGATCGACGAAGAGAACATCCCCTTCTACGCTGACCCAGGGTCAGCTCACTACCGTGGCTAAAACCACATCCCCCCAAGCATCCACCAACATGACAACCAAACCTGAACAACCCGAGAGAAGTAGCTGCCAATATATCCTTAAAATATATTTTTAAAACCCAATGAAAACTAAATGTAAATTAAGCCTAAAATAATAAACAATGTAAAAATGTTAGGCCCCTTCTGTGCCAACATATTATTAAGAAATACCAATGTATACTTTAAGATAACTAACGTTAAGCAAATTGTAAATACTAAAAATTTTATTCAATAAAAAAATCGTTAAAATCATTAAAATCGTTCCAAAATTCAATGCCCTTATCAATTTGTAGTCAAAAACTGAAAACCGGTTGGTTCTAGGACTTTAACTTTTTAAGATATTAAAAAGTAAATAAACCAGCTTTCTCCTAAAAATAAGACAAATCCAGCTAAATTATCATTCCAGCCACCAGTTCAAATAGGAAAAACATGCCGAAAAAAATTCTTAAATTTTTGAAACTGGTGGGAATATCGCATTTACCATAAGAATTAAGAATCAAAAGAGTCCATAAAAATATCTGTATCCCGCGGGGGTTTTTTGGAGGGGGAAAGGGGGAGATATGACTTATCGAAATTAAAAAATTATATTGATACAATTTGGACATTATGATATTTGATTTTAGGGTATTTTTGAATTCTGAATCTAATGACATCAAAATTAAGGCAATAATCTTTTAAAAAGTAATGGTCCATTTTATCCAGAGGTGACTGTTTTTCAGTAAAACTGGTAAACTATTAAAAAAATACCTTGAAAAGAATGGTACATTCATGAAAATGTGTATAAATATTTAATTCGACATGAGAATAAAGGATCAAAAGAGTTCATAAAAATATCAATGACGAAAGGGTGTTTTTCTTAAGGGAAAGAGAAGGTATGAAATTTTGATCATAACACCTATCCCAAGAATGGTAAGAAATTTATTAAAAATGTTTCATTTGTCAATAGCCAAATTGAATATTTATACAAATTTTTATCAATGTACCATTCTTTCAAGGTATTTTTTTTAATAGTTTACCAGTTTTACTGAAAAACAGTCACCTCTGGACAAAATGGACCATTACTTTTTAAATGATGATTGTATCGCCTTAATTTTGATGTCATTAGATTCATAATTCAAAAATACCCTAAAATCATGTATCATAATGTCCAAATTGTATCAATATAATTTTTTAATTTCGATAAGTCATAGCTCCCCCTTTCCCCCTCCAAAAAAACACCGCGGGATACAGATATTTTTATGGACTCTTTTGATTCTTAATTCTTATGGTTAATATGATATTCCCACCAGTTTCAAAAATGTAAGAATTTTTTTCGACATGTTTTTCCTATTTTAACTGGTGGCTGGAATGATAATTTAGCCGGATTAGTCTTATTTTTAGGAGAAAGCTGGTTCATTTACTTTTTGATATCTTAAAAAGTAAAAGTCCTAGAACCATCCGGTTTTCAGTTTTTGTCAGTGTTGTTCGTCTACGTGTCGACTTTAATTGTCTACATTTCAACGTAGACAATCGGTCGACAATGTCGACAATGTAAAAAATGAAGACAATGTGTCAACTATGTAAACAATAACTTTAATGTCACAAATAAAATCATATTAAAAAATCCTGCCCTTTTATTGGGTGGAAATAAAACTGGGAATTGTTTCCTCCTTCCAACTAATGCTTTTTAAAATCACATATATAGCTGTTTCTATTATCAAAATGGATTTTGTTTCTTTCTTCGACATAACAGATGCGTCCACCTACAGAGATGAAATTTTGCATCAAAATTACATTGATGGAAACCTTGGAACTTATTCCCTTCTTCAATTAAAAAGAGCTCTTCGGATACTGTAGGATTATAAAATACGGTAGAACGGTAGGTCTTGAAGTCAAGTGCATATATAAAAGAAAAATCGAAAAGTTGAGGTCTTCCGTTTGGGGCGTGGTATCTGCCAACTCTCTTCGAATCGTTATCAGTTATGACTTATGAAGAATTTCCGGTTGCTGTAGTAAAATGAAATTCGGTAGAGTGATATGATTTGAAGTTCATGTAGTATAAAAGTAAAAAATGAAAACTTTGTATCAATAATATGGGTAAGTTACTTTGACGTTGAATGATGACCTTTTATGACTTTAGAGGTGTTCGTGTTCATAGTGCATCGAATAAAAACAATGGGGCATTTTCATAGTCGCAGATAGACCCAGGTTTAACGAAACTACATTTCAACACAATTTTGGCTCAATGAATACAGACCTATTTTAATTACAAATTGTTAGTTTTATATTTTTATAAGATACTTAACTTGGTATATTACACAAATAGCTTCAAATATTTTGAATGATAAACTTAAAAAAATAGAATCCACGTGCGAAAATTCAACTAAACCTTTGCTTTACTTAGACACAGCTCTAAAATGACTATGAATATCTTTGCAAAAACGAGTAAAATCGGATAAAAAAAAAAACAACTTCAAATTATGTGAGAAATTTGTTAGTTAATGATTAGATTTGCAAGGTTTACTGGCATGTGGAATTTGTTCATTTTATTACTTAATTCCTAAAAATTTTGAAGATTTTTAAAACTTGACCAGTAAACCATTGAATTAATTCATTGGGTGGATCTACCAAATTGTAGTGAGTAGGTTATCATAACAAATTTTTCCCATAGTTCAAAATCTTCGATATATCTAATTAAAATATTTGAAACTAAAACCTTTAAAAACATAGAAATTGGTATGCGTTTAGGTTTGGATCTAATGACTTTTCACTACTTTCTTGTTGTTACACACATAATTTTGTGTTATGTGGTTCTCTTTTTAACATTTTTGGTCTTGGTTTGATAAATATTGGTAGGAAAAATTATGAATTATAATGGTTTTAAGAATTGTCTACATTGAATTGTCTACAAGTAGACAATCATGTAGTCTACATTTATAGTCTACATGGCACAACACTGGTTTTTGACTACAAATTGATAAGGGCATTGAATTTTGGAAACAAAAATAGTACTTAATTACGTGAAATTTTGCGAAAAAAGTATTTTTTACAATTTTTTAATTTTTTTTTTTTTCAAAATTTTGAGTTCAAACATTATTATTTCAAAAACTATTCATTGAAATAACTTTATTTAAAAAGGAAATAAAAGAAGGGGCTTCTGGCCTTTCAAAAAAATATAACAGGACATTGTACATGTTACCGTTGTTTTTTAATAATTTTTTTTTTCTGTTTTAAGTCAATTTTTTAGAAAATTGCCCCTCCCACCTAAAAGCCGCCACCAGGGACTGCAAGACTTGCATTTCTTTTATCAGCCTTAATACACCTTTCGACTCATATAATTTTTTTGTTTGGTTCACTTTCGTACGCCAAATCTGCTGTGTGCTCTTAGACTATTGGGCCATTTGATCTCAAGACATTGCGGATGAAAACAAAATTTGAACAATTAAAAGTACAGTTTTTGTTTGTAAATTTTAGTTGAAGAAAAAACTGTCAATTGAATTTTTTTGCAAAATTTTAGGTATTAATTCTTTTATTTTTTTAAGTGATGAATGAAGAAAGAAATAGAAGAATAGTAGGAAAGAAAGGGGTGGTGAATATAACACTGCTGTCTTTGTGATTCTGTTTGTTTTATTATCATGATCCGATCCCGACCAGATCTGGGCGATAATAAAATGCAGCTTTTGTTTGTTCTCAAGATATTAGAGCTAAAAAACAGTTTTTAAGTTTTTTTCTTCTAAATCATATCAATTATTATCAAAAATGACAATGAGGCATGTTCATAGTCAAACTATAAACCCGAGTCTAACTCAACTGGAGTCTAAAGCTGACACCCGGGTTATAAACAGCTACTATTCATAGAGAATTTGGCAACTCTGTTAAGTTAAAAACAGCTCGCAGGTATATTCTACTTAACAAAAAATAAAACTAAACAAAGTAAGAAGAGGGGCGGACTAGGGGTCAAAGGGCCACCCGGGACTTTTAGAAAAAGGGTCACAATATACATATTGATAAAATGATTACAAATGGAGAGGTAGGTAAACTGTTTAATGCATAGATAAATTATGCAAATTACATATAATTCTATTGCGGCTTATGTTTGCAATTATTTTGTTTTAATAAACCGCTCTTAATCGCCATTTAGCCAGTAGGTCAATAATTTCGTAAAGATATTCCACAGGCGTAAGCACTGAAAAGTGTCAAGGTGTTTCTAGGGAATTATCCTCCGGAAAAATATACTTATCAAATTTTATGAACAGAATCAAAAAGTGTAAAGTGTAGAGACAAAACAGCGCGGCCGCGGCGTAGCTGTAAGTGTCGGACTTCAGCCGCTATTTTGAAAAACGTATTTGAACTAAAATCTTGATAACGTGTTTGATAGTGCAAAAGTAGGATAACTTAATTTTTTTCAATTAATTTTAAATTGAAATAAAACACACGTGTTTTTTTTAAATACATAGTAATGTTATAAATTTTTGAAAACATTTCTCTCTCCAACGAAAAAATAAGAGAAAAATAATTTTACAAAAAAGAGTTATAATAACGGGTGATTTTTTTGAGGTTAGGATTTTCATGCATTAGTATTTGACAGATCACGCGGGATTTCAGACATGGTGTCAAAGAGAAAGATGCTCAGTATGCTTTGACATTTCATCATGAATAGACTTACTAACGAGCAACGCTTGCAAATCATTGAATTTTATTACCAAAATCAGTGTTCGGTTCGAAATGTGTTTCGCGCTTTACGTCCGATTTATGGTCGGCATTTCGGCCGGAATAGCCCGAATTTCTTCGGAAATGTTGTCTTCCAAAGCTGGAATAGTTGCTGGCTTATTTGTGTAGACTTTAGACTTGACGTAGCCCCACAAAAAATAGTCTAAAGGCGTCAAATCGCATGATCTTGGTGGCCAACTTACCGGTCCATTCCTTGAGATGAATTGTTCTCCGAAGTTTTCCCTCAAAATGGCCATAGAATCGCGAGCTGTGTGGCATGTAGCGCCATCTTGTTGAAACCACATGTCAACCAAGTTCAGTTCTTCCATTTTTGGCAACAAAAAGTTTGTTAGCATTGAACGATAGCGATCGCCATTCACCTCACTTGGTCGATTATGTAGACCATAAATCGGACGTAAAGCGCGAAACACATTTCGAACCGAACACTGATTTTGGTAATAAAATTCAATGATTTGCAAGCGTTGCTCGTTAGTAAGTCTATTCATGATGAAATGTCAAAGCATACTGAGCATCTTTCTCTTTGACACCATGTCTGAAATCCCGCGTGATCTGTCAAATACTAATGCATGAAAATCCTAACCTCAAAAAAATCACCCGTTAGTTTTGCAATCATCGGTCACGGATACAAAAACTGTAATTTTTATAGGAAATTTAACTAATGTTCTAGCTGAAAAGAGAAAAGCTTTTTCATATTTCCAAATCATAAAGGTGAATTTTGAAATATTACCTCATTGCAACCTCGCTGATTTTTTCCAAAGACATTGAAATCATGTTTGCAAGTAATTTCAGAGTTTTCACTTGGGGCTGTATAGTTGAAACTCTGACTGGGTCAACATTTTTCTTGCAAAACCTTCTCCTTTCGAAATTCTGTGGTTTGTAAAATTCCAAAATTTTGCAATTAATTAAATTGATTATTTGAAGAATTGTATAAACCAAATTTTGTTAAATAATTTTCTTAACTCTTTTTTTCAGCCATTATTTCAGTAATATTTATTTATGCGGGAAATATTAATTTTTTATACATTTTCGCAAAGGATTTATCTGGCCTGGATTTTCGTCACAAACGCCAAACAAAAATGAACAAAACAATAACGCTTACATTTTCTGGTTCTGCCATTTGAGGTTTGGGGACCTTGTTGGGAAATGGCAATTTGTGATTTCCAAATTATGTTTCAAAGAAACTCGCAAAAAAAATCGTAATTGAGCGCCGAAAAAAATTAAATTGGGAGATTTGTATATGTTGGTTTGGAGTTGATTCTTGATCGTATACTAGATTTGAACAAGAAGTGGTACCTTTTGTTAAAATAAGGAGTTTTTTGAGAAGTCAGAAGTTCTGGAGATGGATCTGCAGAGTTGTTAAGGTTCGGGACTCTCTTTTATAATTTTTTTCATTGTTTGGGACACAGAAATTCTTTTCTTGACATCATTTTGAAGATATCTGCAATAAATCAGGATATATTTTTTTTTGTAACTAAAAAATATGTTGCTTTATTTCTGAGGCGGAGCAAATTTTTGTTTTAAAAGTAGCATTTCAGCAAGTATGCTAGCCTTTTGTTAAGAAAGTGGGGCAAGTCTCTTAACTAAGGTTTTTGGTTAAATTATTCAAGAGATTTGTTGTGGCCACCCTTGGGCCCTAATAACTCAATATTCGTTGTAGGGTCTCCCCCCGAGCTGTAGGCCGGGGCCTCCAACAGCAATGTAGGGCCTCCAACAGAGAGGTGTAGGGCCTCCAATAGAGCTCTAGGGACCATCATGGAAGGTGTACGGCCCGCCAATTGAGCTGTAGGGTCTTTGAAGAGATGTTTAGGGCGCTCCAAGCTGCTTTAGCGGCCACGAAAGCTCTATTTTTACTGTGGGAACCTTCAAAAGACTAATTTTATGAATAATTTTTCCTCTAAGGAACAAACAATCGTGCAGAGGCTTTTATGTACCTTTTATTCATCCAGGGGCCCACCGCACCGGGCAAAATCCCGGTTGCCCGGTGGGCCAGTCCACCCCTGTGTAAGAATTAACATTTATAAACATATTTTTCATATACTTACTAGGGCTGGCCACGAGACGAGACTTTTGTAAGTCTTGTCTCGGTCTCGTTAAAATCGAAAATTTTCAGTCTCGTCTCGGTCTCGAGTCGGTCTCGTTTAATTAAGTCTCGTCTCGGTCTCGTCTCCAAAAATACGATTTCCGGCCAACTTGTTGATTATTGGAACGAAATATTTTAATATATAGTTTGAATGAAATTGTCTATGAATAACATAATCACCAGCTTAGCTGAGAAGAGACAAAATAACAACTTATTAGACAAGGATGACTATCAATATGCCCCAATGTGTTACAATAAAATAAGTCCGAGACCCATATCATTGTTTGTTCTCAAAATATTCGAGCCAAAATATATTTTTAACAATTTTAAGAAGATAGGTTTTTTGATCTAAAAAAGTGTTCACTGATTTTTTTAAAAATTTTATATCAAATGTTCTTTACGTCATTATGGGTATAATAAAACTAATATGAATTCGATAGCATTATTTGTTCGCAAAATATATGAGACAAATTATATTTGATAACTTTTTGTTTTTTTTTTTTTTTGTTAGATGGGGATTAAGATTCAGAAAGAATTTTGAATCCTCCTAAAAAAATGTTAGTCTTATGGCTCTCTGACCAATTTTAGTCAGAAAATCGACCTTATTTTTTGTGTCATTCGTTTAAATACACCTTGAAAAACAACCTAGTAGATCAGAAAATCGTTAAAAATAGTATGCAAAAATCAAATAATCAACAGTTAAAGACATTTTCTCATGAATTTAACAATTTTGCCAAAAAGAAGTGTTCTAATCGAAGAGAGAAATGCTCAAATTCGAGACTATCAGGACAATGGTCATAGTAGTCGATGTGAAGGTCACAACATTGGACTAAGTATGCAGCTACCTTCGATATAGGGAAAACGATGAAAAAACAACAAATCGCTAGCGAACATGGCTACATAACCTCAAGAAAGACAACCCATACTCTGAAAAGTCTCAAATTCAACATAATCAGTTAGCAAAATCAATGGTAAAACTGTAGTTGAAGCCAACAAAAACGGTTTTTATCAGATTATCCGCCACACATTTTAATCATCTGAAAACTAAAAAAGTTCCACCGAAATCAGGCTGGTACAGATCTGAGTCTTGAGCTTTTAAAGCTGATTTGAACTGGGCATTAATAGCACACTGCGCCCCATACCATTAAATGGCCTTCTTTGCTTGTGTTTTTCTTTTTCTTTTCTCATGTCATGTTAATAGAAGGTATACCCGCTGGGACCATCCAATTTGAACTTTATTTTTTATTAAGAACCACTTGATGCCATTATCTTTAACACAGTATTTTGTATTAAGGCGCAGTTTAACTCAACTTTAAAAGCTCATGAAAAAGATCTGTTCCAGCCTGATTTCAGTTTTCAGATGATTAAAATGTGTGGCTTCTCGGACAATCTGATTAAAAGCATTTTTGGTGGCTTCGACTTCGTTTTTACCATTGATTTTTCTAACTGATAATGTTGAATTTGAGACTTTTCGGAGTACCTATGCGTTGTCTTTCTTAAGGTGATGTAGTCATATTTGCTAGCGGTTTGTTGTTTTTTCATCGTTTTCCCTATATCGAATGTAGCTGCATACTTAGTCCAATGTTGTGACCTTCACATCGACATTTCTCTCTTCGGTTAGAACACTTCCATTTGGAAAAATTGTTAAATTCATGAGAAAATGTCTTTTACTGTTGATTATTTGATTTTTTGAATACTATTTCTAACGATTTTCTGAGCTACTAGGTTGTTTTTCAAGGTGTATTTAAACGAATGACACAAAATATAAGGTCAATTTTCTGACTAAAATTGTTCAAAGAGCCATAAGACTAAAAAATTTTTAAGAGGATTCAAAATTCTTTCTGGATCTTAATCCCCATACTATACTTATTAAATTCTTTAATTAGATTTGTCATAATTATAAAAGGTTATAGAGAAATCGTTAAAAGTTTATTGAAAAAAAATCTGTAATTAAACGAGTGAATTGGAATATATGTTCAATGTATATGAACTTTGAAAAAAAAAAAACATTATAATTTCCATTGTTATAAACCGTAGGTAGACCAATTTATACTTTTGACTTTGTCAGTATGGTTAAACCGATTAAAACTGCTTTTCTTTATACCAGAAGATCCTGAAAACTATAACCTATACAAGAGCAAGTTCGAACGCAGTCTAAAATTTTATTTCTTATTTTTTTTTTGTGTGTTACCACACAAATTAGCCCGTAGCGTAATGGTTAGTGCGTTCGACTGTCACGCTGGAGGTCTGGGATCGCTTCCCAGCCTCGTCCACCTAAAAAACTAAAAAGTTTTTTTCAGGGCTACTGCCTCTTGCGAGGAATTGACAAATCCTCCAAGAGTATCACTTGTCACGAATAAGTGCTTCTCGTCTAGGCGTTCGGATTCGGCATAGAATTGTAGGTCCCTTCCATTCCTGTGGAAAGGCGCACACAGGAATGGTTGCGAGTTGTTAGTCACTAGGCCCTGGTTCTTCATGAGCCGTTGTGCCACCCGATTTATTTATTTATTTACCACACAAACATTTAATATTACGTTAATTGCAATCATTCTCAAGTTTGAATTTGATTACCTAACCTCTAGGTACCCCCTAGCCCCAGTCAAAATGAAGATCAGAAGAGGAGCTAATGTACGTTTCAAATCATTATGCAAATTTCCTATATTCCTGTATGTATATATCATATATGTATAGTGACATGTAGTCAGCTATAAAATATCCTATTCCTTATGTTAACAAAACTATTGAAGACCAATTTATCATATTCCTTTATTATGTATGAATGAATTTGCCAATTCCAGCACACACATAAACTATCTGGCATGAACTTATACAGCACAATCCATCAAAGATTAAAAACAATTTGTCAAGTTTCCAACAAACTATCAAGAACATTCGCAGATATTATGTGTGTTGTATATGGTGTGAATAAGTACAAAAAATAAATCCATAAGTATACATCCATACATAGCACAGCGTATACGGACAGATGAATATGAATGTGTGCTACATTTCCTTGCCATCTATAAAAACACCCTCAAAGAAGAAAATATATCTCCGAGGAAATGTTTATGGGTGAATGTATATCTTTCTAAAAGGCGGAGGAAATTCCCTATATGCTCTACCGACTTTATGACCTTTTGACCCGAAACCCACATCAAATTGAATGAGCTATTTCCATTCTGTTTTCTTTTTTTTTTTTCTTTTATTTTATTTGTATTGTTCATTGATCGTCGTTACATATTAAATGTGTAAATGTGCACTGTGCGTGTATGTTTGACTTGGTGTATAGTTGAATCTGAATCTGATCCACTCCATTCACCCTTGAATAATATTCCCGCATGTATTTGACTTTCATCCTCCAGCATCCAAATGGACCCAACCCTCTTAGAAGCCAGCGCGGCGTCAACGTTGATGTCGTCGTCTTCGACACCCAGGATTATGTATGATTTTGATTGATTGCTTTATTGCCAGCAATCTCCACATAGCTCCCAGGGCACTTTATTTCCCACTTTGATTATATTGTTACCAAGTGTCACCATCAAAAAGAAGCCTCCGAATACCGAACTCCTGAAAATCTCTAATTAAATATCCAAGGTCGTGATTTTCCAAAACAATTTACAGAGAACTGAGGCTGCGAAAGCGAGATGCGAGTAAGACGACGACGGTCGTTATTCGATTACGCGAACGAAATCAAGGGCGCGTAATTACACCAGATAATAGAATTTCAATCAAAGTTACTTAAGGGAACGGAAGAAGAAGCTACCAGATTTTTAGATTTTTTGTTGGGCTGGGATTGGGACACAGCCGACTACAGCGCCAGCATAAAATTTGTGCCTTTTGTTACTTCTTTTAAAAGATTAAGGGACCTATGCGCCGTTTTTTCGAACCTTCTCTAGCCCTTTTGATGTTTCTGCCGCGTTTTTAATTTTAACGCTCCATCATTTTATCAGTTGGTAGAACACAAAAACAAAATATACTGGATAAAGATAAACTTACAAATAAAAAAAAAAAAAAAATGAGAAAAAAAGCGGGAATATTGTTTGAAGTTTATATCGCGATGCAACACTAAAATCGTGAGATAACAATTTATGTTTTAATTTTTTTTGTAACTCTTTGATGGAATTCAATTAAAACTATTTAAAATTACTCAGTCGTCATAATGAGGCGGTACAAGCTATGAATTTCTAATAATAATAATACATTTTCGGCAAAGACGACACGACGAGATGATGCTGAATGAGTATGTCAGTTCATTAAAATGAATTTATCTCAGCTCAAGCGTTTATAATTGTGTTGAAATTCAATTAAATTTTATTTTAAAAGCTTTGAACTATGGATGATGAAGGTGTAACGCGTTAGAACTTATTTAAACAAAATTGTGTTTTTGAAGTTGAAGAGGCTTTAAAATTACAATTTGAATATATAAGTTTTGATATTCTAAAAATGCCTTTATATTGAATGAAAAGAAAAGGTCGGAACAAGAATTTTGAAAAAATCGATAACGGTGAAGTTATCTTTCCAAAGATACAATTTTGTTAAACAAATCCCTAGAAGCAAAAGAAAATATTTTAGTTTCATATCAAACTTAATCCTGCGATTTCTGCAAATACCTACAACATTTTTGTTAAGAAAGTGCTTTTGGTAAGGAGATAAATGCAATCAACTAAGGGTAGAAACTAATCACAAGCCTTGAGATAGAAGTTACTTACTTACTTAGGTCCTCGGACCTATTACGTCCGTGATGTTGCCCTTACGGACATAGGGCCTCCACTACACGTACGCGCCATCGTGTACGATTTCTTGAAATATATTTCAGCTCTCTCCAACTTTTCCCCAGTCGTGCCAATTCCTGTTTGACCGTTCTTCGCCATGTACTTCTAGGCCGGCCCACTTGTCTTCCCTCCTGTGTGAGCGGGTTCCACTGCATTGCTTGAGATGCATTGCACCGATCACCTTTTCGAAGCGTATGGCCAATCCACTGCCACTTTCTTCTTCGTATAATGGAGTCTATGGGCTCCTGACCCGTTCTCTCATGACATTCGGACATACGGTTGGGCCAGAAAATCCTCAAGATGTTTCGTAGACATCTATTAACGAAGGTTTGCAGCTTTCTAGTGACAGTGTCAGTGACTTTCCAAGTGCTGCAGCCGTAAAGCAGAACGGATTCAACATTGGAGCGGAACAGTCGTAGCTTCGTCCTTAAGCTAAAAGAGTTGTTTCTCCATATTTTGGAAAGCATTCCAAATGCAGCCTTTGCTTTTCTGATTCGGCTGTTTACGCCCAGTTCAGTTCCGCCACCCGTAGAGACAAGACTCCCAAGATATTGGAAATCCTATACCATCTCTACCGGTTGTCTAGAAATATTTACTTGGATTGATGAGGAAGTTCCAAAGCTGATCCTTTTAGTTTTTGCCGAGTTGATCTTAAGCCCTACGATTTCTGCTTGTTGTCATTTGATGGAGATCCATAATCCTATGAGAGAGTAAGCATACGTCGTCCGCGTAGTCCAGATGTTTGAGGTGAGATTGCAGAGTCCACTGAATTCCTCCATTTCCATTTGACAAAGCTGCGTGCAGTACGTCACTTATCACCAACAGGAACAGTATTGGTGACAGTATACAGCCTTGCCTAACTCCACTTTGGATTTCAAACTCCTCTGACAGCCTACCTTTGTGCAAAACACGACACTTGGATCCATCATATGTAGCCTTGATAATAGCAATCAATCTATCTGGGATGCGCCTCCTGCGCAAAGCAAGCCAAATAAATTCTCTATTGACACTGTCGAACGCCTTTTCAAAATCGATGAACAGCAGGTGAAGTGGTGATCGATATTCAACGCACTGTTCGATGATGATCCGCAAGGTGTTGATGTGATCCACACAGGAAGATCCAGTGCGGAAACCTGCTTGTTCGGCGTCGAGTGTGTCTTCGAGGTGGTCTTTAATTCGGTCCAAAACTATCCTGGTTATTATCTTGGCTACTGCAGGCAGAACGCATATTCCTCTCCAGTTTTCGCACTGTGTGAGATCTCCTTTCTTTGGGAGCTTGACAATCATTCCATTTTTCCACTCTTCAGGAAAGCTCTCTGTTTCCCAAGCTCTCTTAATAAGTGGGTGCAGTAGCTCGCTCGATGTCGTTGGGGCTGCTCCTAAGAGCTCTGCAGGAATACCGTCAAGTCCAACCGCTTTGTTGTTTTTCAGTGCTTTGATGGCGGTGATAATTTCTTCTTTACTGGGGGGTACGGTGCGTATTCGGGAAATTGTTACTTCGGGTAGCTCAGTGAGAATAGGGTTCACTTCACTGGCGAAAACGCGGTTTAAAACTGCAGAAAAGTGTTCCCTCCAACTTATGAGCTGGTCCTCATCCGAAATTAGCAGGGATCCGTTTGTGTCTTTAACCAGGTGTTGTTTAGAGCTCTGGACACCAGTGAGCTCTTTGGTAATTCTGTAGACGGTCCTACTGTCACACCTACTAGCGGCTTCTTCTGCTTCTGTAGCCAATGCGTTGATGTAGTTACGCTTATCACGTCGCACACTACGGTGAACTTCCCTCATCTTCATGCGGTACGTAGACTCAAGCTCGTTTCTCCCTGCTGCTGGGGTAGCTGCGATGCGAGCTTTAAGGTGTTTCCTTTCTTCGATCCTTGCCCAAGTTTCGTCGGAAAGCCAAGCACTATTTCTCCCTTGCGCCCGGCCGACTATACTTTCAGCACCGGATATGAACACATTTTTCACAGCACACCAATGATTTTCGATGGATGTGGTTTCCGTGCTGCTGATTACGTTCAATCCTTGTGAAAGGTGGTCCCCTAGTTGTTGGCGCACTGCGGGATCCTTTAGTCTATCTATATTAAACTTGGGCATTCGAGTGTTTCCTTGGGATCTCCGAACTGCAGCTGTACGCAATCTAACGGTAGCAACCATCAGATGGTGGTCCCGGGCCATTCCCATGTCAGCACCTCTTCTGTTACGGACGTCCTGGAGACTGCTTCTAAAATGCCGGCTGATCGCAAAGTGGTCAATTTGGTTGGAAGTTGCTTGTTTGTCAGTCGACACCCAACTGACTTTGTGGCACGTCTTATGCTCGAACATGGTCCCTCCAATAACAAGGCCGTTGGCGTTGCAGAAATCCACAAATCGTTCGCCATTGTCGTTTCGGTTACCAACACCATGTTTTCCCATGACATGCCTTAGCCCAGTGTTGTCATTGCCAACCTTGGCATTTAAGTCTCCCATCACCATAATTATATCACCTCGTGGAACGCTATCATAAGCAGCACTCAGCCGGTTATAAAAGGCCTCCTTCTCCTCGTCAGAAGAGAGCAAAGTTGGGGCGTAACACTGTATAATGGTGACGCGACGTACTCTAGTCCGGAACCTGGCTTTCAGGATCCTGTCACCTAAAGGCTCCCAGGAAATTAAGCTTTTGAGAGCTGTTTTGGAAAGCAGCAATCCAACGCCAGATTCCCGAGCGCTTCCAGGTGTTTTTCGGAATAGAATAGTACAGTGTTACGGGTTGGTGACTTAAACTTCCCCGAGCCCAGCCATCTAACTTCACTTATCCCTAAGATGTCCATCCTATACCGCATGAATTCCTTCTCTAGTTGCAGGAATCTGGCATTCTGAGGACCTTCTTTTCCATTGTCAAGAAGCGTCTTCACATTCTAGAATCCAATCTTTGTCCGGGTACAATAGCCAAAAGTCGTCAACGAGTTATCATTAATTATCCGAGGCGTAGTGTTGGTTTCGGTAGCGGGTTGATTTCAGTTACGGAGAATGCTAACCTCCGTAACCTATCCTAGAAAGCTAGGCCTTTTCGCACTTGTAATTTTGGCCTATTTATGTATATTGGGATACACAAATAGTTGCCCGGGGACCACCACGAGGAGGTAAAACAAGCACTTCATCGTGACTGATTGTTGCGCTACTGGCCCAGACCAAGTTCTGAGCAATCAATAGTTTCCCGATCAGGCACGATGCTGGTCGAGATAGAAGTTGAGATCTAGGAATTAGTTTTAAGCAGAGACAGTCTTAAGGATTAAGGTGGCTTAGAAAAATCATTAAAAACAAAACAAGATACAAATTCTAAAACTACTTTCCTTATGGATGTTGTGACTTCGGGGTAGCTTTAAGTAATTTTAAGTATTTTAAAGTAAGTCTAACGGTGTGTCATTATCGACGGGCAATTTAAAAGGCCTTACTTACTGACGTACTTAGATCCAAGGGGCACAGGGCGTCAACTACCGCTACACGCCATCTCGTTATATTCTGGATATGTATTGTAGCTCTCCCCAATTTTTACCGAGCTCTTGTGATTCCTTCTCGACTGTTCTGCGCCAAGATTTTCTATGGCGCCCAGGTCTTCTGACATCTTTGATGAGAGGATCCCACTCCATTGCATGTCTCGCAATAGAGTCTGCACCACGAGGTAGGGTGTGACCAATCCACTGCCACTTTCTTTTTCTAATAACGATGTCAATAGGACTTTGGTCCGTTCCAGTGCTGTCGTTTCACAAATTCCGAGAGTAGCACTGTTCATAAAATTTGGGGAGATTTTTGGTAAGTTGGTTAGCCGCGTTTAAAAGCTATCCCAAACGAAAAATTCGCTCTGCAGGGCGAACAATTCTTCAAAAATGATAAATAAACAATGCTTAATAACAACAATAGCTGTCGTCGGCGATGCCAATTTCGCATTGGTTTGGTAGAGCCTTTATTCTTAAAAAAAAGCCCACGCCTCTCTCCCCCCCAGATACCGCACGCGCTGGGCTCCATTTTCACCGAGTACGACAGCGATTACGATTGCAAATCATATCTTATTTTTAATTATTTGATGTTAGATAACGATAATCATTAATTTGATGTTATATAATAAAAAAAAATCGTTACTTTGTTATGTTTAATAATAACACAGCACCTTGTCTTACAGTGAAACGAGTATCAAAGGAAGTTAAAAGAGATTAGGCCTGCTGAATGCAATCAGTTGAAAAATAAAAAAAAAAAAAAACTATTCAAAAAATTAGGATTATGAAATCAAATTCTAGTTATTTCATAGAATAAATATGATCACAAATGAAAATATGACATTTTGAAGTTTAACAGAGATGTGAAATTTTTAATAGGAACAGGGATGTGAGAAATAAGGATTTAAAAATATTTTCAAACTGCAAAATACGTTTTTCATTACATTTTCCATGTGGAGATTTGGGGAGCATTTTTGAGGCATGGGTAACATAGTAGTCCTTTCCACAGTAAAGGAGCCAAATGCTACTATAGTAGCCATTCCGACAGCACTGGTCCGTTCTCCGGCGGAGTTTTTTGTTGGAGATGGTGTTCGGCCAAAAAATCCTAAGGATGTTTCGAAGACATCTATTTTCGAAAGTTTGTAGCTTTCTGGTGACAGAGTTGGTCACTTTCCATGTACTTCACACATATAGTAGTACTGACTCTACGTTCGAGCGGAACAGTCGCAGCTTGGTCTTCGTACTGTAGACGTTGCTCCTCCAAACTTTAGAAAAGGTCTTAGCCTGACGCCGACTTAACTTCTTTTTAGCTTTGTGGTTGCTTAACTTTTTCTCAAACTATAAGCTCTTCACATTAAGCGTCTCACTAACATAACGTTTCATTGAAAAATTCAAACTGAATACGCCCAAATCAATACGTCTGTGAAGTTGGCAAGGAGGGCAACTTTCACCTAGAGTAACAGGCCCAACGATTTTGCCGTTATTTTGCATTTGTTTTGCATTTCTATTCTCGATTTTGCAGTTCACCAAATAGTGGGTTTAGTTGAGTGACCTGCTATAACTTCACAGAGCAGGTCGCATAGTGTATCTCGAAAACCAAGCATGCTAGAGACCTGAAGTAAGGCTCCAAATTCTAGTTCCAAATTTCGAAGCCTTTTATTTGAAAACAAAAATCATACTGTGCTGCTAACTTCACTGTGAAGTTAGGCGGTCAGATAGTGTATCTTGAGACATAAGAATGCTAGGAATTTACATTGAGGCTCAAAATTTGCAGTTTATTTAGCATTTCAAGAAATTTTAGGTCAGAATTCCTGCAAATTCCTAGCTTGCTTAGTTCTCGAGATACACAATTTGACTTGTTAATTTCATATTGATGTCAATTTTTATTAAATTTCATAGATATAAGGACTTCTGAATTTGGACCTAAGATTTCTTGAAATGCAAAATAAACTGCAAATTTGGAGTCCAACTGCAAATTCCTAGCATGCTTAGTTCTCAAAATACACTATGTGACCTGTTAACTTCACTGTAAAGTTAGCAGGGCAGTATGATTTTTTTTTTTTTTCAAATTGAGGACTTCAAAATTTGGAAAAAGAGTTTCTTGAAATTCAAAATAAACTGCAAACTTGGAGCTTTACTTCAAGTCTCTAGCATGCTTGGTTCTCGAGATAAACTATGTGACCTGCTATCTTCAGGTCACTCGATTACACCCACTATTTGGTGAACTGCAAAATTGGGAATAGAAATGCAAAATAAATGCAAAAAAAAATGCAAATTACTGCGTTGGTCTCGTTACTCAAGTTGAAAGTTGCCCTGCCAACTGGTCAGATGTCAAATCATTGACAGTTCATGCGAGAAAATGACAGATGATGTCATTTGCATCCACCACATTCATAACAAATATTCAAAAATGTATTCAATTGTCTGATCGTTTGAATACAAATTAATATAAAGGAGTACCGGCAAAAATGTATGGAAGCTGGTCTAGGAACCAATAACAACGAGACATATCTCGTTGAAATGGTATTTTTGTGTACTTGAATACTGACTATGGCAGCTCATTCCAAATCGCTGTGTGAAAAAAGTCATTGGCCAACAAACATTTGATTTTGGTAAACATAAAATGTAAGTATGTAGTATAGGCAACAATGTGCTGGCCCTACCAATAAAAACAAAACATATGTTTCTGAAAAGGTTTTTTATGTACTACAATAGCTGCCTGGACAGCAAATTTCAAATCGCTGTGTGAAAAAAGTTGTTCGATAATTAAGATTGTGATTAGCTACATTTTAGTATGAAATAAAAGACTTTGCTTATGCCATAAACATTTTCTATACTAAAATTCACCACATTACAATCTTAATTATCGAATAAGTTTTTTCACACAATGATTTGAATTGTTCGATCTAGGTAACTATTGGAGTACATAAAAATGACTTTCCAACGACATAAGTCGCGTTCTAGTTGGTTGGGTCAACACATTTTTGCCTTAACTACATACCTACAAAATGTACATTTTCTATACCAAAATTCACCACATCAAAATCTTAATTAGGGAATAACTTTTTTCACACAGGGTCTTGAGGTAAACTGTCAAGGTAGCTATTGTAGTACATAAAAAGACCTTTTCAGAAACATATGTCTTCTTGTTATCTAATTATTGTAGTACACTAAAAGACCTTTTCAGAAACATATGTCTTCTTGTTATTGATAAGGCCAGCACATTGTTGCCTATACAACATACTTAAATTATATGTTTAAATTATATGTACCAAATTCCAATCTTTATTGGCCAAAAACTTTTTTCACACAGCGATTTGGGATGAGCTGCAATAGTAAGTTTTCATGTACACAAAAATACCTTTACAACGACATCACATATGTCTCGTTGTTATCCGGTTCTCCTTTATTTCTGTAAATAAATAGAAAGTAAAAAAAAAATTCAGAAAAAAAAGAAGGTGGAATTCGAAACGCGGAAAGGAATATATTGATGACTCTTAACACTTGAAATCCTTTGATATTTCTAATTATTTGCAACCCAATAAACACAAAATTTTGTTTGATTCATCATCAAAAACTTCAGCATCAAAAACTTAAAAACAAAGCAATTTTTATATAATAGGTACCTAGGGGAGAGCGGAGCTAAGAGTAACACTTTTTACTAAATTGGATGCTTCTTCTAAGGTTTGCAAAAGTTTTTTAAACGACTGAGCAATATTTTAGATACAAAATTTACAAGATAATCTGAACGAAGTCTGATCAGAAGTTGTCGAAATATTGAAAACAAAACATAGAACATAATTCAGTTACACATACGGGGGTAAATATTCAAGCTAAAAAAATTAATATTACTTCATTAAATCGATTAAATAATTGATTAAAAAAAATCATTAAAAAAAATAAAACAAATATTCATATTATTGGAAAAACAAGATTGATTTAATTAAGAATTAAGGAATTAGTTAATTAATGCAATATGTTTAATAATAAACTAAACAAAGAAGTAATTTACATCATCAAAAACAGTTGTGAACATACATAGGAAGGATCATATGATTTTTTTTTATTTTATATCAAAAAAAGGAAAAACAAGCAGAATACAAAAGAAACGCAAAAAACCATTTTAAATCGTTGTGTTTGCTGAAAATTTGTGTGAGAAAAATATTAATGGAGTTAGATTTGACGTGTAACAACACCCCGGAAAAATGTTACATCTAACCCCACCATCAAATTTGACAAAAATAAAAAAAAGAAACTGGTCTGATCTCTTCCGAGTGATAAATACAAAAAAAAAAAATATAAAGCCATATCATTTTTGGGCCATATCCATAGCTTTTTTTTCGCCAAAAACTCCAATAAACACGCCGTTAGCTCGGAGAAAACGAGCATTTTTCTCCTTCATGTGATTCATACTCCTGTTACTTTCTAGCTTCCCTCTTCCCTAAATAAATTATAAATTGGGTGGCGCAACGGCTCGTAAAGAATGGGCCTAGTGGCTAATAACTCGCAACCATTCCTGTGTGCGCGTGTCGACAGGAATGGAAGGCACCAACAATTTTATTCCGAATCCGAACGGCTAGACGAGAAGAACTTATTCCTGACAAGCGATACTCTTGGAGGATTTGTCAATTTCTCGCAAGAGGCCAGTAGCCCTAAAAAAAACTTTTTTGTTTTTAGGTGGACGAGGCCGGGAAGTGAACCCAGACCTCCTGAGCGATAGTCCAACGCACTAACCATTACGCTACGGACTACTATACTTAAGAAACAAATATTTTAAAAGTTTTTGATGCGTCATATTTAACTATTTTTTTTATACATCAAAAAAAATATTTAGGCCTACGAGCAAAGACATCAGCGAATACAAAGTATGGTTATTTTTGAATTCGTATATTTCCGCCAATTTTATTAAATCATGTATTTAGATCCATCATATTTAAGGCTTGAGCCTGTTCTTCTTTTCTCTTGCATCTAAAAAAAGTTATGAACAGTTTAGCAAACAAAAATTAGAATCAATGATTTTCGATTTTTGTTGGTAAATTTTCATTAATTTTTCCTGCTTAAAATGTTTTATAATTTTTTTTAAGCCATCCAATTTAATAGAGAATCAAATTTCTAATAAAAAATCACATAAGTAAGATTCTCAAATACGGCTAAGTTTTCGAGTTATACCAAAAATATTGAAAAATTACCAGTTTGACCATTCCCACAGAAATGCATCATGCCTGACTTTTGGCAAATTTTGTGTGTTTAGGCTGACTTAAGTTCCAGACCAAACTTATTCAATAATAAAAACTCAAGAACGCAATTGTTCCTTCGCAAAAGCTATATTTAATATATTATTAAATTTTGGTAAAAATTAAAAAAAAAAAAGTTGTGCGTATACGCCCCAGTGAACCACTGCTTTTTATCGTTGTTATTGGATTGAAAACAATAAGTAGGCTCGACAAAATTGTGTCTTTTTTTTTTCTTAACTCAGTTTATCTGTTAATTGTTTTACCTTATTGACACTTAACCAACATTTATATTTTGAAAATGAGTAAAATTACTCATTTTCAAAATATAGAATTAAAATATATCTTCGATGAGATATATGTAGGTACATACTGGTTCAGTTAGGAGTTATTTTCTTTTTTATATCTAACCAATATTATGTAGTTTAGTGTGAATGTTAGCTATTTTTACTTAAAAATAAAAGAAGAATTTGTTTAAAGGTTTGTTTAAGTAATCTGTTCTGCATTACTGCACAGAAAAGTACAGGATTTTTTTGTCTACGAGTATAAAACCCTTGCCCTAAACTCTTTAACATTCATAAGAAGATGAAGAAATTTAAATATTAAAATATAGAAATTACTTCTGTTTTAAGTGGAGTGAATGAATATATAATTCAATTACAAAGTACAATTGACCACAACTCCAGAAATAATTGTGTTTCGCCCAGGTATAACAGTGAGTTCTTCAGTCTTAGTAGGGTATAACAGACTGACTGAAGAGCCACTGTTATACCTGGGCGAAACACAATTATTTCTGGAGTTTAGATTACTTGTACTTTGTAATTGAACTGTTTCATGAAGTTGTTTGGAACAGTTTAGTGACTTTTATATTTTCTAATCCTGCTTTTGAGGTTAGGTAAGTGAGTGGATTTCGTAGATTTTCGGACTTCAAATAAAGAATTGACCAAAAATTATAATTCAAAAATGATAGAATTTTAAATTTTAGAGCTGACAACCAACACGAAGCTCTAATTTTGATCTGTTCTATCTAGGTTCGTTCCTTTTCCTTTACTTTAAATTTCTGTAATTTCCTATGCATTGCAAAATGTGACAGTGTTTGACAAGAGACAAGGCTCTCGAGAGAGTAAATAATTTCCCCTACCTGTGATTTTCTGTCCGAGAAACTTCTTTGGGCAGAAAATCACAGCACAGCAAGATGTCATTTTGAGACTAAAAGAATGAAACCCAAACATCGTGCCGTACTTGACTGGCACACTTGGTAATTAAATTTGCGTTCCACTACTTTTGCACAGTTTTGTTATTTTGAGAATAATTCATCCTTGGTGTTCTAAAATTGACAGATTATGGGTTTCTGTGCACAAAGTAAAGGATAAGACCTCTTGTTACTACAGTTTTCACACATTTGTATTGATGTTCTCTTCTGTTTTTGATTTCTGATCACGAACTTTTTGATTAAACAAACATTATCAGTGTTTTCGCCGATTCAAGGGGCGATTTCTCCCAGGAAAATGTCATCACTTTTCTCTGAAAAAAAAAATGAGTGGCAGCTGAGTATAAAACCCTTGCCCTAAACTCTTTAACATTCATAAGTAGATGAAGAAATTTAAATATTAAAATATAGAAATTACTTCTGTTTTAAGTGGAGTGAATGAATATATAATTCAATTACAAAGTACAATTGACCACAACTCCAGAAATAATTGTGTTTCGCCCAGGTATAACAGTGAGCTCTTCAGTCTTAGTAGGGTATAACATACTGACTGAAGAGCCACTGTTATACCTGGGCGAAACACAATTATTTCTGGAGTTTAGGTTACTTTTTGTAATTGAACTGTTCCATGAAGTTGTTTGGAACAGTTTAGTGACTTTTATATTTTCTACTCCTGCTTTTGAGGTAAGGTAAATGAGTGGATTTCGTAGATTTTCGGACTTCAAATAAAGAAAAAAAAACTAAATATCATGAACAATAGTGTGAGTGATGATAAATTCAAGCTGAAATTTACTGATCAAAAATGATAAAATTTTAAATTTTAAACTAACAACCAACACGAAGCTCTAATTTTGATCTGTTCTCTTTAAGTTCATTCCTTTCCCTTTACTTTAAATTTCTGTAATTTCCTATGCATTTGTGTGATTTTTTATCAAAAGCTGTTCTCTCACTCGAAAATGTGAGTGTTTGGCAAAAGACAAGGCTTTCGAGAGAGTAAATAATTTCCCCTACCTATGATTTTCTGTCCGAGAAATTTTTTTGGGCAGAAAATCACAGCACAGCAAAATGTCATTTTGAGACTAAAAGAATGAAACCCAAACATCGTGCCGTACTTGACTGGCACATTTAGTAGTTCAATTTGCGTTCCACTACTTTTGCACAGTTTTGGTTTTTTGAGAATAATTCATCCTTGGTCTTCTAAATTTGACAGATTGTGGGTTTCTGTCCACAAAGTAAAGGACAAGACCTCTTGTTATTACAGTTTCCACACATTTGTATTGATGTTCCTTCTGTTTTTGATTTCTGATCACGAACTTTTTGATTAAACAAACATTATCAGTGTTATCGCCAATTCAAGGGGCGATTTCTCCCAGGAAAATGTCATCACTTTTCTTTGAAAAAAAAATGAGTGGCAGCTGAGTCTAACAAAATGCAAGAATAACCTTTAAGGGTAAGCCGATTGTAGGAAATTTATATCATTTAAACGTTACACTAAAAAAGACACTGATACATAATTTACACAAATTTATTATGGTATTGAAGTTTTAACTCAAAGTTCGAAAATTTCTACAAGAAAAACATTTAAATACATAAAACGAACTATAAATTTAAAAAAAACAGCTTTTATTCTATAATATTTGTATCTTTATTTTTCTATGTATTTCATTAAAGGTATACTTTCCAAAACTCCTACAAAAAAAACTCTCAAAAAAAAAAACACCCTCATAAATAAACTCATCATTTTAATAAAATGTATTCATAACAATTCACTTGGTTCTGACATAAAATCTAATATTATTCAAATGGTATAGATATAATATCCAACCAACGCAGAAGGACCTCTCTTTCCTGTCCAATTTGTTTCCCCAAGTTTATACCTATTCTTCCTTTGGTACTTCTCTCTCTCATAAAATACTTCCCTGTTGCACAATAAATTATTTCATTCATCCAAGTCTTTTTTAATAATAAAATCTTCGCACTGACGACAAAGACGAACAACGGCGGTAAATAGCTTTGTCATAAAACTCCACTCTCACTAGTCAAAAGGTACAAACTGATGTTTATGTACAAATATTTCAGGAAAAACTTTCCTGGAATTAGCAACAGCGAAAGGAGTTGTTTTATGAGATGTATGACGTGAACTTATAAAGTATTTTGCACATTTCTTTTAAATTAATTTGTTGCCAACTACTATATTATTAAATCGTTTCCTCAAAAAATTTATAAAACTTCTTTATTTTTCTTCAACTTTGCTTTACTTAGTTATAATATTATAGAAAACGAATGAATGAGAATCAAAAATACAAACTTTATGTGGCATACAGAAGAAATTTCTTGCACAAGACACACCTTGAAATAGATTCAATTCAACTAGCTAGTATAGCAACAGCTTAAAGAAACAAAAATGTCAAGAATCGATAACGAAATTAAGAAACTCTACAAAAATGGAGAGATTTATACTCCTTTGTTGAAAACAAAAGAAGACATGTTTGAAAATAAAAAAAACGCCCTTTCTTTCTAGGATGCTTCGAGAAGTGTTTAAATAAAAAAAAAATAGGTACACACTTAAATCCTTAAATTCATTGCCATCCCAAGAAAATATTGTAGAATCGATATTTATTAGAACAAGAATGTAAAATGTGGTTTCGACCTTCTCTAAAACCAATTTAATGTCTGAAATAAAACTTTTTCATCTTTCATATCCAATGAACTCTTTCATCTCAAGTTTTTTTTTCCATCACCTTACTGAACTATCGACGATGACTCAAAACACTACACCCCCCCGGATCTCCACCAAAAATGTTACCCAACCTATCCCAAAACTCACCTGGTGAAACCATACTTCTGACAGTTAGTAATTTTCATTCAATATACTCCTGCACACATATAAAAACGAACCACCCTTCAATTACCAAAATTACTATGACTAACACACCAATTGACTGAGTCATTCATTGCCTTTAAGAGAACCAACAAAAATTCAACAAGCACTCCAATAACAGATTGCCCTTCTGCCTCATCGCTGCTGCTGTGCCGAAGACGAAGAGCCGAAGGACTCGCGCATTTAACATAGGGAAGTGGAAGAAACCAGAAAGCTCAACCAGTGCAAGCGAGAAATCCATAAAATTCTTGGTTCTTTTGTTCCTGTGAACACTATAACGTACCACCATCAATCAGGAAGGTGGCTCACACTTCGACTTCTCGCCGCGCCATCCATGCCATGCCGCCGGTCTTCAAATAAAAACAAGAGGACAAAAATGGAGAAAGTTTTATCCTTTTAGATTTTAGTCATCTTTTACTTGTTGCTATGTCTGGGCCAACAACCACTATTTTATCAACGTTGAAAAGACTCTGGGGCTTTGTGGCATAAAGGATTTTTTTTTATTTGATGACAGAGCGATGGAATCTTAAACTTCAACAAGAAAGGATGGGTGTGAAACTATCCTCTGCCTTCTAGATGCGTAGAATGGAATTTAATCATTGTACAAAATCCGACATGGGAAGGACCATCAGAGTCCATATTCGCATTCGCATTCGAATCCGCATGTCGCATATTGATGGCGACGAAGCAAGATTCTACGTGAAACAATTTACGGACATGGAAATGGACTTCCTTATTTATCTATCTTATATGTATATTCTCAAGCGCTATATTATGTAGGTATATTTTTGTTTTTGTATTCTTAACTTGGCCTAAATGATGAAAGCAAGTAGACACGTTTTGACAATAAACGCGTTTTTTTTCTATCTTTTTTGCGTATTGTGCTTTAGATAGAGTAAGTAGGTACATATTTAGAATTCGTATATCAAGGACTTGAACTCACACAAAGAAGATAATACTGAATTAATTTTTTTTTGTCGAATTTGATGGCGATTTAATAGAAAATTTTATGCTCATTAGAAATTGTACTGAAAGAAATTACAGATATACAAATAAGTATACCCATTATAGGGAATTCACATTTCACTAAACATAATAATTCAAATAAAAATTACAACTGACCTCAACTCCAGAAATTATTGTATTTCGCCCAAGGTATAACAGTGGGCTCTTCAGGCAGTCTGTTATACCCTACTAAGACACAAATTTCGGTCGATGTTTACCGACTCTTATTAAAATCACAGCAAGCAGATACTGTGAATTTTATTATTCTAGGGGAATTTGTTTAAATTCGTGCACCCAGAAAATAATTACCCGTGGTCAGGTTTTTTTTAATAAAGAAAATTTGTGTCTTAGTAGGGTATAACAGACTGACGGTTTTTTTTTAATTGTTTGTGTTTGGGTTTCTGGTTTTCTAGATTTATTTTGTATAAAATGACCAAAAAACAGGAATCAGCCGAAAAAGTATATCAAGCAACCATTTTAATTGTATATACATACATTGATATTTTTCCGTAATGATAAATTTCGGGTAAAAGGAATTTTGTGGTTTCTGTTTCTGTTTTCATTAATTTATATTTGTTTGGTTATAGTTTTTTCTGGGAATTTAGGTTTTCGTTTCGTTTATTTTTTTTTTTTTTAATTTTTATTAACAGCATTTTGAGCTATATAGGGATTTTGGGTTTTAGGGACATTGGGTTTTCTGTGTCTTGGAATTTTTTGTGTTTTTCGTATTATGTTTTGATCGGATTTTGTGTTTTTGGGATTGTTGGGTTTTGTACTTTCGGGATTTTAATAGTTTTTTTTTTTTTTTTTTTGATTTTCGAGATTTGGAGTTTTCACGGTTTTGGGTTTTCTAGATTTATTTTGTATAAAATATTATTATATTTTTTATTTTATATAATATTTCGGTAATTATGAATTTCGGACTTAAAGAATTTTGGGGTTTCTGAATATTTGGTTTCATTGTTGTTTTTTTTTTATCGTATTTTGAGATTTTCTTTGTTTTGGGTTTTTTGGATTTTGGGATTTCTGGATGCCAGGTTTTTTCGATTTTTAATATTTTAGACTAAGCATTTTCTAGATTTTGTGTCTTCAGTATTATATTTTTTATTGGGCTTTTGGTATTTGGGCTTTCAGGGATATTGGGTCTTAAGAAACCCTAGTTTATGGAATTTCGGGGTTCAGTACTTTGGACTTTCGTTTGGTTGTGTTTTCAAGTTAGCACTAAATTTGTGAAAAATCAAAAAAAAAATAGTTGTTAATTGTATCTTTTTAGCAGTAAATTAGTTGAAGAAAACAATTTGTAGCACTTCTATTTTAAAAAAAAAGGTATATAGTGCTAACTTGATGTCGATGAGGCACTACACTTTCTGAAATTCCAAAAACTAAGTACGGAGTTCATTAATGCTTTTTAAAAGGTAGTAAATTAGTTGTGAAGCGAAAAAAAATCGAAATATTTTCCCGTCCAGAAAAACAATCTAGTTTTCGACGAGGCACTTTAGAGTTTTACAAAGATTCATGCCAGACACCAGCAAGATTTAGCAAATGCTAGAACAAGGGCCTTGGTGATTATGAAAAAAAAGATGGCTTATGTGAGACTTGATCCCGCGATCTCCTGATTGTCAGTCCAATGCGCTACCCACTGGGCTAACTCGCTATACAAAAAAACAATGTCGAAAATAATAAGTTTCATTCCATAATCCATAGTAGAAAAAAAACATGTCCAACAAGTTTTTACTAGGCAGGGCCTCACGAGTGTTTGAAAAGTTAGCCTCGTCTAATTTTTTGTTACTGAAATCCAGCAAGGGCTTAATAAGTATCTGACAAGTTTTCCTTGTCTAGATTTTCCCTACTGAGAACTTACTAGGGCCTTGCCCAAACTAGACAAAAACTTGGCATTTTCCAGCTGGTTTGTACCGTACTTTTTTTTATAAAATGAGTGTAGGTAGTGCTAACTAAAATGTAATCGTGGCATTATATGTAGCTTTTTAGTAAAAAATTAGGTGTGGAGATAAAGAAAAATTCCAAAAATTCTATATGTATCTAAAGGACGTAAGGGAAATTGCTTTCTTCGAATTCAAATGGAGCATGAGTAATTGATTGCTAGACACTATATAGACACTGCGACTTTGAAAAATTCAAATATTTGAAATTTTGTTCAATTCTATTTTGAAAATAAAATTTATTTTAAAATTCTATGCATTTTACACATGAACGTGTTAATTTCAGATTTCATGCAAAAATTATTATATATGTATTTATGCATTTCATATATTTTTTGCTTGCATTTTTTCGTGCTCTAATAAGAACTAGAAAATATCAAAAACATCACACGCACGTCTTCCTATATCTACACGAGTAGATATACCCACCTACTTACATATATAAAAATATATCAAAACTAACAATAATAACAGGAAAAACCAACCAAGAATGCCGTTGATTTAACAATGTCGCTTCGTTTGGTAAATTTAAAATGGAATGTGTATTTCCGGTCAATTCTATCCATCTTTTGTGCACTTCCTGTGCCTGTGCATGTATGTATATTGTATAGTCATCGTCTTGTCTTCGTGGCGGTCGCAAATGCCAACTTGAACAGTAGGTCTCTAGTGCACTTCGAGTTTGTTAACATGGTTCTTCTGATGGGCTTCTAGAATGCATGCATGGCTCTTCCTTTTATTGCAGCACAGCACACAAAAGGGGAACACGCATAGCAAAACCAGAACACAACACGATCAATTTGCAAGTGAAATTCTTAAAAAAAAATATAAGAAAATCACTTGACAGTTTCTTGAAGAAACTAAAAGAAACGACAACAGATGTACTGTGTGCAGAAGGAGAAGGGTAGAAGACGAGTATTTCTAAACTTAACATCAATTATCGTGGACCACCTTACTACTTATAGGTTAGGTGGAATATATATTGCAATATTTACTGCACATAAACGAGGCAAGTTGTGTGTCTCCATTCTATTGTTAAGTTTTGTAATTGCTTGGCAATGTACATATGTACTTTCTGAATGACTTTGCACCGTGGGGCAACGATTATCCAAGTTCGGTCGGTGTCTCTTCGCCATCACCAATTGATCCAAACAAAAAATCCATGTCAATGCCCAAGTATAGAGGAAACAATGAATTACAAGCGTTAAACATGGAATAAGCATATACAAATTACACGAAAGTGCTTCCTTTTTGGTCGGCCTGAACTGAACAAGTGCAAACATACATAATACATTTACAACTTGCTGATGGTATATGCTTATGAAACTAAACCTTGAGAATTAAAATTAGAAAACGTATGTGATTAGCTGGAGAAGGACTTATCGCCATAAAATGACTTTAAGTTTTGGGTCGAAAATAATGGATTTAATTTGAATTAAAATTTCTTTCGAACCAGACCTTATAGAATGTTTTCACCTATGGGTAGCTTTTAAAAAAATGATTAAGGGTTTTAAAACGCGCAATGTCTTCAGATGCCTATTTGCGGAACTGTACGCATCCAAAGATATAAAATGTTTCAAAACTCAACAAAATTACTTTGAATGCAAAATACCAAAAACTAGACCTAGTTGCTTTGCATGTGGTGATACCATTTGACAAAACCTTTCTATATATGTACGCGTGTAAGCTTAAACGTGATGTAACCGTGCAACCGTGTAAGCGTGTAAGCGCAAGCGTTTAACAATGTAACCGTGTAAGCATGTAAGCGCGTAAGCGTGTAACCTTATAACCGTGTAAGCGTGTAAGCGGGTAACCGTGTAAGCGTGTAAGCGTGTTAGCGTGTAAGCGTGTAAGTGTGTAAGCGTGTAAGCGTGTAACCGTGTAACCGTGTAAGCGTGTAAGCGTTTAAGCGTGTAAGCGTATAAGCGTGCAAGCGTGTAAGTGTGTAACCGTGTAGAAGGGTTGGATGTGGTGATAGCATTAGACAATACCTTTCTCTTACAAGGCTAAGGCCTGTCAGTTTGGTGTTTAGGGATTTTGGGTTCTCTGTATTTATGAATTTTCTGTATTTTGTTTTGCTTGGTTCTTCAAGATATTGGATTTTGGCGTTTTGGGATTTTTGGCTCTTGAGCTTTTTCCCCTTTTGTGTTTTCAGTATTTTGTTTTCATTGAGTTTACAGTATTTCGGGTTTTTGAGGGATTGGGTTTTGGAGTACCTATTTGTTTTTTTTTTTTTTGGCTTTTGGTATTTTGTTTTTTTTTCTGATGTTCGGGATTTGAGGTTTTCGGGATTATGGGTTTTCTAGATTTATTTTGTATAAAATAAGCGAACAAGAGAAATCAGTAAGGTCAGCCACAACATCGTAATAATAATCGAATTTTGTGCTTTCGTAATTTTATGATTTCTGCATTTTAAGTTAACTGGTTCTTACACATTATGAAATCTTGCGGGTTTAAGTATTTTGTGTTTTCCGCATTTCTGTTTTCTATGATTTTGAGTTTTCGAGTTTTTTTTAAAACTTAGACTTTTTGAGTTGTTTGGATTTGGGGTTTTAGGGATATTGAGTTTACAGGATATTAGGTTGTCTATTTTTGTATTTACCGTTTTTAAATTTTGATTTGGTTTTCGGTATTATTGTGTTTTTGGATCTTGGTACTATTTTTTGTTTGGATTTTCGGCATTTGGGGTTTCTAGATTTATTTTATATAAAATAAGAAAAATACAGGAAGCAGTCGAAAAATCATATAGGTAAATAAAAAAAATTGACACATTTTTCATTTTATTTAATATTTTGATAGTGATGAATTTCGGGCTTAAGGAACTTTGGGGTTTCTGGATTTTTGGTTTTCGGTTTGTTTTTAGTGTTTTCTTTCGGGACTACGGAGAAAACAGGAATCAGTGGAAAAATCATATGAACAAAAAGAAAAAGAGACATTTTAAATTTCAATAATGATGTTTTTCAGGTTTAAGGAGTTTTTAATTTTTCTGATTTTTTGTACTTCTTTATTTTATGTTTGTTTTTTTTTTTTTTTTGGTTTTCGTGATTCGGTATTATTTTTATCATATTTTGAGCTTTTTGGTTATCTCTGCTTTCAGTTTTTGGGGATTTTGGGTTTTCTGGATTTCCGGGTTTTTAATTTTGTATGCTTTTCGTTTTCTGGATTTTAGGTTTTCGGTTTTACATTATTTTGGCTTTCTGGGATATTGGGCTTGTGGTATTTTTGCATTTTGGTTTTTTTTCGATAGTTTTTGTTCTTAGGTTTTCAGGTTGTAGAAATTCTAGATTAATGGTATTTTGTGATTTTCGTGTACCTAGATTAAGGGATTTCGTTTTTTAATTTATAGTATTTTGAGTATTAGGGATTTTGGGTTTTGGGTTTTGGAATTTTTGAGAGTTTGGAGATTTCGGGTTTTTGGTTTTTTAAGTTCTGAGTTTTGACACCAATATAACCAACTAAATTTACTAAAAAACCGCAATATTATTTTTTTTTTTAAGAAATTTGGAGTAAGTATTTTCTTTATTTCTGGGGAAATTGGGTTTTTGATAATTGTGGATGTTTTAGATTTTAGGTCATTTTAGAGTTATCGGTACATTGTTTTTTATTTACGGGTTTTTACCGGGTTGGCTGGGTTTAAGGTTTTCAGTATTTTTGTTTAGGGGTTAAAAGGGTCTTATGTTTTAAGGATTCTGGGTTTTTGGTATTTTGGGTGTTACCTAAATCTTAGGTTTTTTCTTTAATTTACGTTAATTTGAATTTTTGAAATTTTGGGGTTTTCTGTATTTTGGGTTCTGCGACTTTCGAGATCTTAAGTTTTCTAGATTTTGGGTTTTCGGTGTATTATGTTTCTGAGTCGTCGGTATTTTGGGGTTTCAACTATCTGGAATTTTACATTAAACCAACTTAATTTACTAAGAAACTTCAATATTATTATGTTTAATAAAGAAAAAGAAATTTGAATATTAAACTATTAAAATTGCTTTGGTTTTAAGTGGAGTGAATGAATATAATTTAAAGAAAAAGTACAAGTGACCTCAACTCCAGAAATTATTGTATTTCGCCCAAGGTATAACAGTGGGCTCTTCAGTCAGTCTGTTATACCCTACTAAGACACAAATTTTCTTTATTAGAAAAACCTGACCACGGGTAATTATTTTCTGGGTGCACGAATTTAAACAAATTCCCCTAGAATAATAAAATTCACAGTATCTTCCTGCTGTGATTTTTATAAGACTCGGTAAACATCGACCAAAATTTGTGTCTTAGTAGGGTATAACAGACTGACTGAAGAGCCCATTGTTATACCTGGGCGAAACTCAATTATTTCTGGAGTTGAGGTTACTTGTGCTTTTTATTTTTAATTGAATTATATTTATTCACTCCACTTAAAACAGAATAAATTTCAATATTGTAGACACGTAAAAAATATTTTAATATTTAAATTTCTTCATCTTCTTTTTAAATTGAGAACATTTATTTTCTATTATTATAAAAATATTAGAATACAAAATTCCTTTATTAGTTTTCACAAATAAAATGCATCTCATTTATTTTGTTGTTGTGTAGGTATACCCATTATTGTCCTCTATACAACCCTTTAATTAATGTTTAAATTCATTCCTCCATTCATTTAGAGCCACTTTGAAGTTAATTAATTGAATTATGTGCTCGAATGTTATTTTCTTTAATAATAGAGCAGATATAATGGTATACTTACTTACTTTATTATGTTGATGCTTGAATATGACATTTTCTTAATTAGTCATGAAATGAGAATCATGGAATTTTTTAGGGTGAAAATTGTTTTAAAAAGAATGTCTTTTTTTTCTTTAAATTGGTTGATTTCTTTGATATTTGACGAAATTGTAGTACACTTAAAAGTACAAGATGCAGAAGCGCAAGCACATGTACCACTGCTCAACACAATAAATCCAGCAATTATGATTGGGTTAATTTATCTAGAAATAGTTTGTTGGTGATTTAAAGTACTGGATTGAATTTAATTATTCGTAACGTTTTTTGTATGTTATGTTGTATGAGACTTAATTTGATGCCAACTTATTAGATACAAATATTTTTTTAATTGGAAAAACTTAGAAATAGTATAGTATAGATGTCGCCTTGTACCAACTTAAAACTTGCAATTTAAATGGGGAACAAATTTCAGTTTTGTTTCATATTGCTTCATGACATTTGACCGCAATGCACGAAGAAAAATCTACCATTGAAGAGGATTTTTCATAATAAAACAAATAAATAATGTTAAATAAGAAAAAAAAATAAAATTTTAATGTCTGGCTACATTCCACAAGAAAATTACTGGAAAGGAATGACGAATTTCATATTAAAGGGGTGTGTCAAGGCTCCGTCAATTTGATTTTTGCTTCTGTAAATTTAAAAGTTATGACGAAAAATGTATGTGGTGTGAAATAAACTACCAAACAATCGTATGGAAATTCACTCAAGTTCAGTATTACAAAAATCGGACGCTAATGCTTTCAAAATAAAAGAAAAACTGGATAAAACAGACCCGCGCAGAAAAACAAACTAGTTTTCGACAAGGCACTAGAGAGTTTGGGCGAGTTCGTAATTGCAGAAATATGCGGCAGATGTGCCGCATGCCTGCTAAGCTTCTGCGTATCGATTTTATTTTCTCTTCTGCCCGCAGAAAGCAAGCAGGTGTCAGTTTTTTAATAAATTTGTATGCGTAAACATCGCAGAAAATTATTTATAAAAAATTCGGTTATTAAAAAAGGCGATTCTAGGGCTTTTGGGTGACATTTGAAAATAAATATTCGTTGATAGACAAATATCCTGATGATTTATGTACTTCGAAGCCATTTCATATACAGGGTGGGTCAATCACAAGTTTAGTTCGTGGCCTTATTATAATTATTATTTAGTTATGGCCTTATTACTAACAACAAACATCCCCATTAATTATAGAACACAACGTCGTTCAAGTGGCTGCATCGGCTAGCTTCGCAGCATGGAATTCGGTCACTCCAATTTTTCAAAATCTTGTTGATGGTTTCGGGCTGTAGCTCACAGATTACTTGGATGATATTGGTCTTAAGTGCTTGAATCAATTCTGGATTGCTGACATAACATCGGTCCTTTACGGTAAGGGGTCAAATCGCAGCTCCGATGCGGCCAATTGACATCACAAAGACGGCTGATAACACGATTTTGAAATTTGGTGCGCAAAAGATCCATTGTGGTATGGGCTGTGTGCATGGCGGGCGCACCATCCTGCATGAACCAAAGGTTGTCCAAATCCATGTCTTTAGATAATTTTAGTAAAAAAAAAGTTGGTCAACATGGCTCTGTAACGACCATTGTTGACCTAAACGTTGTTCCCAGCCTTGTTTTCGAAGAAAAATGGTCCAATGATGCCACCACTCCACAATCCGCACCAAACTGTCACTCTCTATGGATGCTTTGGGTTCTCGACAGTAAGGTCTGCAGGTTTTCCGAGCCCCAGATGCGGAAATTTCGTTTGTTAACGAAGCCGCCGAGATGAAAATGCGCCTCGTCAGAAAAGATGATTTTCACACGGCACTCACTTTGGAAATAAGTTTTCAATATTTCCCAATGTTGTTCAAGCATGAAGCGACTCGCAGGTATAATACAGACTTCCCGTCAAGATTTCGATTGGGAAACAGCGGTCAGTATAAAAATAACATATTATTCAAAAACAAACCCCTAGATGGCACACCCTTTACATGTTTTCCTGTTTTAATTTTAATTTTTTTTTTTCAGCAGAAATTCGGCAGAATGTTTTTTTTTCTGCACAAACTGCCCGACGCCGATTTGATTTCTGCGTACCTTTGATGTTTACGAACGTTATATTTGTTTTGCAGGCCTGCTGAAGTCAGATTTCAATTTTTGTTTACGACCACAAGCTTTGCGGATCTAAGTTAGTCAGACGATTACGAATTCGCTCTTTTACATAGATTCTCGTAAGGATCTAGAAACGGTTAGCAAAGGCAAGAACAAGGGCCTTGGCGATTATGAACCCTTTTGCCTAGCAAGGCAAAACAAAAAAATAAAAGTTGGCTTATGTGGGCCTTAATCCTGCGATCTTCCGCTTGTCAGTCCAATGTGCTACCAACTGAGGTGGCTCAGTATAGACTAAAGAGGGTCCCACGAGTGTTTTAAAAGATTCCCTCGTCTAAGTGTTTGGTACTGGAACCAGAAAGGGTTTGCCAAGTATCTGACCGGGTTTCTTCGACTAGATTTTCCCTACTGAAGGCTCTAGCTTGCCCAGACTAGACAGACACTTGGCATTTTTCCAGCCGAGCAGTATCCCATTATGTAGCATGTTGTATGTTGCAGACAAAAAGCATAAAGTCTTGATGTCATTCAGGGACATAACAATGTTTATATTGTCATTCAATTCAAAATAATTAGTGCAAATGTGAGGTATTGGATTTGTTCCCTTCTTTAAATTAATTGGAGGCGTCAAAACAAAAATGACGCGCGGACGTCAAACAAAATGGCGTATGGGGCGTCAAAAAAATGACGCGGGGGCATCAAAAAATGACGTGGTGGCCTCAATATAAGATGACGCGGGGGCGTCAACAAAATGATTGGGGCGTACAAAAATGACGCGTCGGTGTCAAAAACAAAGAATGAATCAGGGGAGCCAAAAGAAATGACGCAGGACCTCAAAAAACAAATGACGTGGGGGCATCAAAAAAAATTACGCGAGGGCGTCAAAAAAAACAAATGACACTGGGCGTCAAAAAAATGACGTGGGAACGTAAAAAAATGACGTGGGCGTCAAAAAATAACGCCGGGATGTCAATAATGTCGCAGGTACCGTTTTTTTTTTGAGCTAAAAAAATCAATTTCATCTCTAGGGTATCCCCTTAAACCCAAAGTTTGAAGAAAATCGCATGCTTAGGCTGCAGGTCGAGATACCAGACGGACAGAATTGCGAGACCCACTTCTTTCGCGTTCTCTATCATCTTTATGTTAGGGAAAATTATTATCTCGAGTTCAAATTTTTTTACGCATCTAAAACTAGCTTCCCTGCATTAGGTATACCTATTGCAAGTAAAAATGTCCTTTGCTCTTTATTACTGTCCTTGATTTACTGGTTGAGGATAAGGTGACGGACCCCAAAGTGAATCAGTTATTCTTTGCTGACGATGGAGCCATCATAAGTGAAGATCCTCTGTCCATGCAACGAGCACTTGATGTATGGGAAGAAGAAGAAGATTTCAAGTAAAAATGTTATAACTCTAAAATGAAGTGAAAAGCAAACAATAATTTCTTAATTACATTTACCCATGATCAGGAACCCATATGCTCTTTGTCTGTAGTTGTGGGATATGGGGCACCCTGTAACCTAAAGAATGTTCATGTAAAAAAAAAATTATACCACCTCAAATATATGCACATGATTAACCTTCTAGGGATCTTTATAATAACTACACCCCACCCGTCAAATGTTGAAATACATATTTCGGCTAGTGGTGCCTTTTCAAATAAAGTACCTACGAATGCAAAAGTAACAATAAAGACTCCATAAATTGTACAAGCATGGTAACTCTTTTTGGATCCCTACTTTGCATTTGGTATCATTATATCAAATCCACTCCGTGTCCACATACCAGTGCATTAAGTTAAAACTCACTCTTCCAGTGTGCAATAATTGCAAAATTTGCAAATGGAAAAATTATCCCCAACCACATTTTTATTCACCTTTCACCATATTGCCAATATCTTCCCCATTTTCTACGGTGTGCTCCATGTAGGTTGATTTCCCCTTTTTTTTAGCAAAATGCACCTCATTTCCATTTTTAACTCTGCGCATCATTCGCCTACACAAAACTGCTTTTTTTTTTTGTATGGAGTTGGTGGATACACAGGTCGATATGTTAGGTATAGATAATTTTCTTTTTGTCTTCCAGAGCTAACGATGGATGGATTAGGGAGCTTCCGCAGCTTCCTCACTAAATGTAAACGCAGGCGCTACACCAACAATTCACCACTGCTCAGCGAGTGACTGGAAATGGAAAAAGTTGCTCCCGTTGTCGAAGGTACGTAGGCGCAGTTCAGTTCCATCCATGTATAGTTTATGCAGATCTCTTTCGTATTGCGATAGCTAGAGAACTCCATCCAGAGTCCAGGATTCCAGACTCCCAATTGGAGTTGTTTTAATTTTAATTGATTGTGCTCTTTAATGTCTGAGCTGGATAGAATTGAAGAACCTAAAAGAGGAATCGAATTATGTATGAACCTACATATGCATATCCCGGGAAGAAAAAAGTCCGTATGAAGATGCATTCCTTGGTAGACTCCCTAAACCACAAAGCCTTTAAAGTTAAAGAGGAAGAAATGCTGGAACAGAGGGAATTTGGGAGTCTTTTGGAGTGGAGAGACTTCTTCAACATCATTGTCATTAAATGTAGGTACCTACCATCAGTGCCATCATCGAGAAGCCAAGTTCAATGGAAATAAAAAGCAAGGAAAGGACCGACCGACCGCACCCTGGTTGCTAAGCAACACTCTTTTACACTCTCTCTTTCTATCCCTCTCTCTCATAAAACATCATAAAATCATCAGTTTGTGTTCCTTGTTGTTGCTCCAAACTCCCCATCCCCACTCGAACCCTCTTGGATGCAATGGTATGTGTGTGCCTTGCCTTTTTACACCACAAAGTCGACAAAACCACCACCCTCCCCCTCTGCCATCAGCAGCACCAAAAAGTCAGTTTTCTTTTGTGTTTTGCATTTCTCTTTTCCTGATCTACCTACTCCACTGTTTTTTTTTTGTCTTTTATTACACACATGATTCCTTTTTTTTTTTTTTTTTTGAATTTTTGTTCCCGAAAAAAAGGGGGGGGGGGGGTGAATAAGAAGAGCTTGAGCTTATAAGCAGGGAATATTTTTAAAGAGATACCTAGTTGAGTTGAAATAAAAAAAAAAAAATAAGAAGTAAACTCACCACAATCTGTTGAGGTTGATTTTATTGTATTTTTTGTGCCTTTTGTGGTTGGCCCCCATTTTTTTGTTTGCTTCATTTTTTCCTGTTCAAGGAACAATGCGAATTAATTTCGTTTGAATGCAAATGATACGAAGTAAGAAAACGAGTAGACAACAAAAACAAGAAGACAGCGAGTAGTAGTACCTAACCTATACCTCACTTGAATCCCGTGTTCCTCTCCCACACCATCACACCACTCTTTTGAGCCTGATTATGATGGCTTTCCGAGGGTAAAGGAAAGGTAAGTGATTATGTTCTGGAAGGCTTCGTCCTTTTCGTCTGCCACACCCGCGTTTTTCAACCCAAATTGCTTAACATGGTTTAATTGCTGTCGAACAAAATACCTACCTACCTATCCAACAAATGGGATAGAGAGAGAAGTTCAGACAGTGAGAGAGGGAGAGGGTGGGATGAGCGGACAAGAGACACAACATAGGTATAGGAAACTAAAGCGGGTTGTGCCAGATTCAGCAGCAGCATCCCGTCCCGAACCGATGATGATGGCTTTTTGCTTTATGGAAATGTCCTTTTTCCACTTCCGGTGTGTTCTCGTTCTTCTCTCTTGTTTCGTGGAAGAAGATAATAAAAAAATACAACAAAATCTTCTTTGGGTTTTATAGCACTGAACTTTAAGTGCGAAAGTTTAACATAGGTTTTTGATCCAAGTCGGTTAACAGCCAGAATCGACCCTTATAGTCCTCCTCGAGGACACCGAAAAGGACTCATTTGTTCCGCTTTATTGTCACCACATTTCCATTTTCGATAAATTCTCATGTTTTAAGCTGTTTTTTTTTTTTCTATTTTATTGTGGGTTTTCAGTCTTTATAGGTACCTACTTATACCTACTCTCCTGGAACTTTGAAGTGTGTGTGTAGGATCTGGGATGCGAAAATATTATATTTGAATCCCCCGCTTGTCCTCTCATTCTCTCTCACTCTCTTTCTCTATCCCCCTATTTGGGGTTTTGGATCCATATTCCATAAACGACCGTTTTTGTTGTTGTTGTTGTTTAACATGGACTCTTCTTTAACATCGTTGGGGGTTAAATGGGATCCTTTTTTTCATCATCTTCATCATCATCACCCAGAACCAAAATAGGGCGTGTCGTGGTGGTCGGTGTATAGGTATAGTTACACTTTTCGACGAAAAAGCTACCTTACCGTTTACCATATGGCAGGCTTTAAATATTTATAGAGTGAATATTGAATGGATTTTTCTGATTTACTTTAGATTAGGTCATGTTTATAAGTCTTTAAATGGCGCTGTGCTGTGATGGCAGTATAGCTGTTGATGACTCGGAGAGAGGCTCTTTAATATGGGCTACTTACTGCCTATACCTACCTACTTTTTGGTAAACACAAAAAAAATACAACATAAATAAATAAAAATATAAAACCAAAACAAATAGGAAACTTCAAAATTGGAATCTTTGATGGGATGTTCAGGAGACTTTACCTACCTATGTATCACCTAGGTATATTTACACGATATGGGTTGTTGTGTTTTTGTTGTTGTTTTTATTTTTGCATAGAAAGAAAGTAAGTCAGGTGGAAACATTTGTAATTTAAGGCTAAAAATACGGTTTATATTTTTATATTATCTACCTTATAGGTATCTATACCCTTACATATTCATATGGGATCCTTAAGTTGACCAAGGATTCAGGTATGCTTATACACATGTACGATGTACATATAGGTACACATAATGTAGGTATGTTAGGCAGTTAAGTATGTATGTACCTATGTACTTTTGGAAAAAAAACATGAATATTGGTAGGTAGGTAATTTGTAGAAGAAAAACCAGAGCACACATATTGGGGACATTTACCTATTTAAAGTGATAGGTATTAAAGTTTTATAAAGGTTGATGGTTTTCTAATAATATGTAGGTACCTATTATACCTAAATAGGTAGGTACTGTTACTTGTTTTTTTTTTTACTGCTTCGGTAGCCTAGTGTACCTATAAATTACTTATTTAAAATTAGAACGAGTGTTTACTATAAAACATTTATCCTACACTATTCCAATTGAAATGTTTTGGGAGCGGGTCGAAAATCTGGTTTCAAAATTCTGCTTTTCAAAATTCTGCTTTTTTTCGATTCTTTTTAACAAAATTCTGCTTTTCAAAATACTGAAAAGTTATAATATAGAAAAATAAAATTCAGCTTATTCTGATTTTTTTTTTCAACAAGGATTTATGAACTATGTAAAAAAAAAAAACAAAAAAACGTAATATATGTCCATAGTCTGATAAATTAATACAAAAACAACATCTAATCAAAATACAGATAACTATATTATTTGCTATTCGCTTATGGTATGGCAGGCGCGACCGCAGGAGGGTTTTGGGGGTTCAAACCCTCCGAAATGTATGAAATTAACTTCCTCTCCATACAATTTCACTCTTAATTTTTGAGTTTTCAGTTTAAACCCCCCTCCCCCCCCCGAAATTTTTTCCTGCATTCGTGCCTGCAGTATGGCTTAATTCTGTTCTCTTTTTTACATTTTTTTTTTGTTCTTTATAATAGCCGTATTTTTTGAGAGAGTGACTGCAAAATGTTTACACGCAAAACAATATCAAAACAAGTTATTATAGAGAGTGTTTTCAGTATAAAACTTTTACTGAGTTGCAAGTCACTCTTTCAAAAAACACGGCTAATATGTAATCGTTTTTTCTGTTTTATTCTCTCTTCATTTTTGAGCCTTTCAGCTTCAGCTTTGGCAGTGATAAGTTTCTTTTTCAGATCATTTATGATTTTGTATAGGCCTGAATGACTGCGACCGACTATCACCTTAAGTCGATGATGCCATGCTTCAACATTGTTCTGTGTTCTTGGAAATGTCTCTTTCGTTGCTTTTGAACTGCCATAAATAATTTAAAGCACATTTTCACCTCCACTTATCAATAGACAATGATAATTACTTTCAGTTTGTTGTTTAGAAAAAAGAGAGAATTCACATACTTTATAGGGAAAACTAGGTACCTACTATATTCTCCCAAATTTAGTTTTGAAAAATTCTGCGAACAATAAATAAAAGTTTCAAAAATGTATAAAAGCGCGCGCTTTTTTACATTTTTTTACTCAAAAAGATCAAATGCCCTACTTCCGTTACATAATTTTAGTTTGCAAAAATCTGAATCTCTCATGGAATCAATATATACATAGGTTGGTACTTGCCATAAAGATCAAGTAAAAATTTTAAGTGACTAGAATATTTGAAAGGCCTAATAGTCATAAGGACACAGCCGCGAACGCAGGAACAAATTTCGGGGGGGGGGGGGGGGTTTAAACTGAAAACTCAAAATTAAGAGTGAAATTGTGTGGCGAGGAAGTCAAATTCATACATTTCGGGGGGGTTTGAACCCCCAAAACCCTCCCCTGCGTTTGCACCTGTAAGGACACCAAAACCAAAGCTAATAATTGAAAAGTTCCAAAAAGTCTTTTAAAATACCTTTTAAAACATATACATACTTACAACCATCAAAAGACTCCATGGGATTTTAATACTTACAACATTTTAAAGACGTCGAAATTTAAGAGTTAACTAAAAAACATTACACGATTTTAAAAAAGCTAAACAAAAGAAACAAGCTAAGTGCAGCTGGAGGTTTGGGATCCCAGTCCTTTCTACCTGAACAGTAGCGGATCTAGGATTTGGCTGTGGAGGGGGGCTTGGGTGATCTAGTTGGAGCCATTAAATAATTTAATCGCGTTGGTCTCAAATTAATTTTATAATTTATAATAAAGTTTTACGTTTAAGGTTTTAGGATTTTTTGTTAAAAATATACAAAATTATATAATCGAAAACGTATTATGACATTTTCACTTTTCCTTTTATAAAAGCCGTGTTACATGTGCTGTGCATTAATATCAGCTTCTATCCCAGGTTTAAAATGTTTTCAATGTTAAGTACAATAACATCCGTCGTATTTAACATTTAATATATTTTTAAACAGAGATAGAATATAAAGGCTCAGTTGGTTTATCTATGACTTATAGACTAATAATCTTAACTTTAGGGAAAAAGTGCTAACAGTGAGACAATGCAAACAGTAAGACAAGTCATTTTTCTCTTTTGTGAAAGCATGCACAGAGAGACAGACATGCCAGTATTGGTAAAAACGTTTGTTTCCCCCTCCACGTATTTCGATTCTGTTGGGCACGAATTTTAGTTCCACCGGATAAACATTACAAAAAAATCCTTCGAAGTATTTTTCGGACTGTGTTTAAATTTAACATAGCAACGGAACATAAATAGGTAAACACACAGTTTTTTTTACATATAACATCTATTGGTTGTTCTGTTATAATAAAACAACAACATCGTAGAATTCTTTTCATTTTTTTAATATTGATTTTTTTTGTATGAAATGACAAAAAATGAACAGTGAGACATTTCCAAAAAACAAACAGTGAGACATGCCTCACTGTTTGCATTTTCATTGTAATTTATATTAAAGCGTTTTAAATAGAGACTGATTTTTGTTGTTTTTTCTCCTTAACAGGCTTTGTTGTTGCTACAAAACGAATTAAATATGTCTATGGAATCAGCCTAAAGTAATTAATTTTTTTTATTCGAAACCATATCTGTGAATTTAAAGTGTGATTGTATTTGTTTTTTTCTTTCTACAATTTCTAGTTTATTGTTCTTTATCACTTTTTTTTTGAAGAAATATATTTACGTTGCTAAATTTATTTAATAAAATACTAATTACCTACTTATTTAAGGTTCTAGTATTTTTGTCAGTGTTTTTTTTTTGTTCGTCTCACTGTTCACCTTACACTGTCTCACTGATCGCACCGCTCGCAAACAGTGAGACATTTTGACTTTTTATAAGCTTCAGTTTGTTGTGATGCTCTCATGGGTCCTTTCACTAAAATTTCTGTTGGAACATGTTGGTAAAATATGCCTTAAAATATTCTCCAAATTTAAATAAGATTGCTTGAAAAAATTCAGAGATATACCAATTTAAAAGAAAAGTGTCTCACTGTTTGCACCTTTCCCCTACACCTTCAATTTTCAGCCACGTCCAGCTTTAAACCACAGAAAGTAAAAATCTGTCATTAAATTTGTACGCCAGTCCTCAGTCTACTAGAAAGATCGCAAATATTCACATGCACCTGCATGATTTTCTGAGTGCACATAAAGTCCAGTGCAATTATAAAATTTTATATGGGGGACCCAGCAGCTTTATTTTTATTCGATAAAGAGTGGATCGAATATGATAAATCTCAGTTTTTGCATTTGTAACATTTACAGTTTTGCCGCCATCTTGGATTTTAGTTTTTACTAAATATCTCGGTTCATATTAGTCCTAAAAAAAAATTGTGGAACATCAAATGCGTAGAATAAAATTTCCTATTTTATGTGTTAAACATTTTTTCGTTATTGATAAATACATATTTAAAAATTTACAGGACAACAAAAAACAGAATTTAGTATTTTCCTAAATTTATGCCATTTTCGATCAAAAATTTTAAAAACTTTCTACCACAAGTTTTTTGAGCTCAAAATTTTTAACAATTTTGTTAGAAAATTTTGTCTGTATTTCAATAAATAAAAAAGTTATGAATATTATTCTATTAAAAAAAAATGTTTTATTCCAGAACTCATCTTTATTTAATCTGAGATGTTGGCTGAAAATCTTGATTTGGACTCGCTATAATTTGATTTTCTCTTTGTTATAACCGTTTTTAAGATTTAAATTTTAGTTTGTCGCTTTTCTTTTGCAAACGGCTTTTCTAATTGGACCTACCAATCAATTATTCCCGAGTACCGAATATTGTTAATTTATTTAAGGCTCCATACGCAAATTAATTTCTCAGTTATGTCAATTTGTTTTGGAGTCTGTAATATTTTACTGCACAATTAAAAAAAAGGTTCAAAGCGCGATTCAGTGTAGTTTTCCTACATGATTTTAATAGAATAATATTCATAACTTTTTTATTTATTGAAATACAGACAAAAAAAATTGTATAACAAAATTGTTCGAAATTTTGAGCCCAACAAACTTGTGGTAGAAAGTTTTTCAAATTTTTGATTGAAAATGGCCTAGATTTAGGAAAATACTAAATTTTGTTTTTTATCGTCCTGTAACTTTTTAAATATTATCAATAACGAAAAAATATTTAATACATAAAATAGGAATTTTATTCTGCGCATTTTATGTTCCACACTTTTTTTGTAGGACGAATATGAACCGAGATGTTTAGTAAAAAGTGAAATCCAAGATGGCAGCAAAACGGTAAATTTTACGAATGCGAAAACTGAGATTTATCCGATAAACTCTCTATCGAATAAAAAAAAAATTGGGGGTGGTACAAACTGCTGGGTCAATAGAGAAAACTCAAATTTTGATTTCTTGTTCCCAAAATTCTCCCCGGATTTTAGCCCCAATTGCTTTTTTTTCGCAAAATATGGTAAATTGTTTTTTCATTTGGAATGATAAGCTCCCCCCCCCCCCCGTTTTTTTGTTGTCTCTTAAAGCTATAGCTTCAAATTGGACGCTACAGCCCCTAGAGTCAAGCCCCAAAACTTTCTGAAATAAGGTAAGTTTTAAGGTAATTATTTGTTCAGGCCCGACAACGTTTTTTGTTGCCCAATTCTTGTCAAGCCCTAGGCCCGAGTTTTTTTTCTTCCTAATTTTCTGTCCTTGTCAATTATTCGTAGCCCCAACTTTGTTTTTTTTTGTACAATTCCGTCAAGGCTTTAGCATCAACCTTATACATTTGGGGCTTAGGAAAAAAAAAACACAACATGCAAATTGCTTAGCCCCCAGCTTCGTTATTTTGTCTGACTCCCATCAAACTTCACTGCTTTGCAATATTTTAGACGAATATAAAACTCTTTTCGTTGTAATGTATTGATTTCTATATTTCAATCAATTCTAGGAATCGGCTATGGAGGGGGGCTTTTGCCCCTATAGCCACAACCCTGGATCCGCCACTGCACCTGAAACATTTTCTTTAAAAGTTTATTGCATCTTGAGTGATTTGAAGGAATCAAGCGCAAACGCAGGGGGGGTTTAACCCCCCCGCCGAAATGTATGAATTTAAATTCTTCGCCATACAATTTCACTCTAATTTTTGAGTTTTTAGTTTAAACCCCCCCTCCCGAAATTTGTTTAACCCCCCCCCACCCGAAATTTTTTCCTGCGTTCGCGCCTGGAAGGAATATATGTTCGGAATAATGTAGATCTCCACATTTTTGATTATATAAAGTCGTGTTTTATTGAGGACCAGACCACTTTATCGAAAGCGAATAAACTGATTCTGATCAAAATGTATGTATAAGTATGCAGGGACTTCTAAAAGGACTTAAAAAGTTAATTCTTACAAAATAAATGTCTTTGAAAACCTCAATACATTATGTTGAAAACAAAATGTACGGCGGCTGGCGGTGGCCGGCGACGGCGGCACGTCGCATCGGTTGAATTTTTTGTCAACTTTGCATCAGTGTGGTTTTAAGGAGAGGTTTCATGCAAAAGTTACTCCCTGGGAACAAAAAAGATGGTGGAAATACCCAGTTGCGTACCGAAAGGGGAACATCCCAACAAATACAAAACAATCTTCAGACTGGCATTCATTGCAACTCGAAAAGTGGCCCTTTGCGATGAAATCATGAAATGAAAAGCATTCTAATCTTCATAGTTTTATTTGAAATATTGAAGCATTTTTTTTTTAAATACCGTTATTGCGCATTATTACAAATACATAGCACGATACAAAAAATTTCTTTTTTTCTCCTTTCTCATTTTCATAAAAACTTTTTTTTTTTTGAGTCCCCACAATATTTGGTCAAATAACTTTTTTTACTCGGATTTTTTTTTTTAATTTTTCTTCGACAGTTTTGGCATGAAAATATACTTCCTTTTATCAGGAAAATCTCATAAAATGTATAAGAAATGAAAGTTCCTTCAAAGTCTTCTTATTTTTTAGTTTGAATTAAGCACGGAAAAGCGACTTTTTATAGTATTTTGCAAATATTGATCTCAAACCGTATGCAAAATAGAAAACTGAATTACGAGTATGCTGGTATGATGCTTTGCAGATTACCATCATCCGTGGGCGTTTTGGGCTGACTGGTAACAGTAAAAAGTAGCAGCTCAGTTCAAATCTAACCCGGATATAATGTTTTGGTGAATTTTGTACAAGTCTATAAATGAAAAAAAAAAAAATACTAAGGTAAAATGGCAACACTACAGAATTTTTTTTATAGCCAAAAGCCTGTTCTTTTATTTTATTTTGAAATCAAGTTATTTCTACCTACCGTTTTTGAGAAAACCATTCACAAAATAAAAAATGTCAAACAAAAGTTATGCGAAAATTGAATAGGTACCTAAATTGGTTTTAAATATTCACTGCCCCTATTAATGCTGAATCGAACACAGAAAGTTAGATGGATTTATCTCTTCTAGTGCCAAACAGAAAATCGTGAAAGGCATGGTCTTGGCACTTGGCCTCTATGAATTTTGTAGCTCCATCCATACAAAATCCTAACTTTTTTAAATTAACGAAATATTTTTTTTTGCAGAGTTACACAGATTTAAATTTTGCTGTGATTTTTCGCCAACAAAAACATTTACAATTGATTACTGACCTTTTTTCTAAAGCCAGGTTAATGCTATTTTAAAAATGTTGGCCTTGAATCAAGCATCATTAATTCTCCGATCTGTTTGAGTTGACCTATCATTGATTTAATTTTCCAGAAATCATTCTCAAAACAAAACTCTTCAACATTTAATTATATTTATGTACGCACAATATATACTTTCATGAACCTTAGCCATAAAGTGCCCAATCTTTTACGGATAACCAATTTCTTTTGGCCAATACTTATGTCATTCCTAAGAAAAAAACAAAACAAAAAAAAGGACAATATAAAAATTCTAAGAAATAATTATATCAACAGATGCTGCCATCTGCACAAAAGCTTTCATTTATTCGGTAAAAAACAAAAAAAAAAAGTAAAAAACAAGGAACAAAAGGCCAAATCACTTGTTCAAGACTGAGTAAAAGCAAAGTATGTATCGCATACACATACAAATGAGATGACGACGACGACAAATAACTAATCTTCCCAAATGCCGGAAATAATCACCATAGAGGAAACGACCGACCAACCGAGTAAAGAGGACCATAATCGCCGAACGACCGATCCAACAAAAAAAATACATGGCCAAATATGCCTTAAGGCAGGGAAAGGGATATCCATCCACTCTACTATTTTCTCTTGAATCGAATCAACGCTGCCATTGTTGTCACAAAGAGGGCAACGCGGGAACTTGGGGCAGAGTATAGAGGCATATCTCAAACTCAAGTCTGAAGAATACGAAAACGACGACGACGACGACAGCGACAACGACATCGAAGCGATACTGATTCCTAAAACGCATCCAGAATGATAATATGGGAAATGTGTCGATAAAAGTGTATACGAGTATAAATTCTCGTATATTCATTTGGTTTTGGTGTTCTGCATTCCCGGAGATATCACATAAGTTGCCCGTTACAGTCCCCAGCTTCTTCAGTAAGAGAGATGAAAACATTTCTTTCACTTAAAGTCAAGAGTGCCCACTTGTCCCAATCCCAACACTGTCTGGTTCCATTTTAGTTAGTGAATGAGATTGGAGTTTTTTTTTAATTCTGGATTAATATACCCAAGGAGGTTGTTGGTTTGAGGGAGAGGTATGTACTTTAATCTTAACGAACAAATAATGACACACCCCATTAAAACACTGCTCCTTGATAAGCAACACTTATAGTCAGTGAGTTAATGTTGCAGTATAGATTATAATTACATAATTGTTTTTTTTTGTATAACTTGTGAACTAAGGCAAATGTTAGAGATCAACTTATGAGAATTTTTTTTGGATATAAGATTTTTCTATTAAAATGGTTTAAAGTTTTATAATAAAATCATAAAAGTTTACAAAAAACGACCTGAATAAAACATCGAAAAACCAGTGATTTTAAATTTCTTTTACTGCTTATATATTTTGTTTGTGCATAAGGAAAGGAGCAAAAACACATTCAAATGAATAAATAAAAAGTTCCAAGCCTTTAATATCGCGGATCATAAAAGATTTTTTATATTTTTTGTCTTACGAGCTAAACTGCAAACAAATATTATATTAAGACACAAAATATAAGAATGGATTGATGATTTTTTTTCAATAATGTTCTTAATAGATTAAAATCAAAATTTAAATAAAAAAATATTAAACACTTTCCAAATATTATATTTCGGTACGTACATATATAGGTATTCAGTATAGTCCATGGGAAAGTGTAAAAAAGTTAAAAGATTGTGTCTGTTAAATAATTTTTTTTTATACAGTTTTGTATTTCTATATTTTACATTTTAAAAATATGTGCTTGCTTTCAAAATTTAAACAAAATAGATATAACGAGATCCAAACAGAACCGCAATTTTCTTAAAAAAACGTCAAAGTCCTATTTTTGATTAGTGAACTTTTTCGGCACGAAACAAACAGGCATAGATTCATTACAATTACCTTAAGCAATAAAGGGACCTAGTTAAAAAAAAAAAAACAAATTTCCCACTATAGTCTAGGAGCTAAACCCCCTTTTCTTAGGCACTTGAATGTCACCTCAGTTTGAGGGTGGTTTTTTATGCTTTCGGGGAATCCGGAGTTAGTTTTTTTGCAAAATCCGGTGCGAAGTCATTGTTATTAACGAATTTTGATGCATTTTTGTAATGCAATAAAAGTTATTAATGTTAAAAAAAAAAGTTTCGAGTAAATGTTGTTCCTTATAGTTAGGGCGTTAGAGGAGCCAACCTTGCACTTCATTCTGATGGGATAAGCTTTGGAACACTAATAGTCCACATCCTAAGTTTACTTTTGAGAAATGTTGCCACGGTGGCAACACTGGCAGTTGGAGATATAAGGGTTGCCTTCTGACCATGTTTTAACACGAAAGTTCACATAAATTAGTCTATAATTTGGGAACCAGGCATCGTTGATGTCGCGGAATGTCTTGTTGGATTGAGAATACTTAAAGCCTTACGAATATGTTCATTTTTTGACCCCTCGCCCACCTTTCTTCGCTGGGGGAGCAAAATACCCTCGGCGGATAAGGGTTTTTATTTGTCACAAAATAATGGTAATTAAATTAATAATCAAAAAAATTTAAGATGAGTTTCGACGAAGAGTTTTATACTCTACAGCATATTCGAAGCCCATTTTTATCAATGTATGTATTGGTTTTTTGTATAATCGCTTTCAAAATGGGGGAGGGGAAGGTGGAAGTATATCAAACCACTATATATTAGTCTTGGTATAATCTAAGCATGTGGCACATGACCTTAGGGTAATTTTTAAAGCCCAATCATATGCAATCAAAATAATTTCAATATAATTTCCCTTGAAAAAGTTATAAGCTTTTTATAAAATGATGACTAAATTTTTAGTGAAACGAACAGAATTCCTTTCTTTTATCAGTGTTTTCTTATATAAAAAATTGTACATAAGAAAGAAAATTTCTTATATAAATAAAATGTATGTAAGAAAGAAATGACAAGAAATAAAAACCCTTATCCGCCGAGGGTATTTTGCTCCCCCAGCGTACAAGGGTTGGGGAAGAGCCAAAAAATTAACATATTCCTATGGCTTCAAGTATTCTCAATCCAACAAGATATTCCGCGACATCAACGATGCCTGGTTCCCAAATTATAGGCTAATTTATGTGAAATTTCATGTTAAAATATGGTCAGAAGGCAACACTTATATCTCGGGTCTGCCAGTGCTGTCACCGTGGCCACACTTCTTAAAAGTAAACTTAGGATGTGGACTATTAGTGTACCAAAGCTCGTCCCGTCAGAATTAAGTGCAAGGTTTGACCTTAAATATGGCCTTAACGCCCTAGCTATAATTTTTTAACGAAGAAATTTGGTTTTTATTCATGTAAATCGGTTGATAATTGCCCAAGATATTGCCAATTTTTTCTTAGGCAGCGCGAGACGGAAGAACGTGTTTCTTAGGTAAACGGTCAAAATTATCGTGAAAATTGTCATAGAAGAATTATTCTCTTTATTCTGACAAACATTTTCGTTTGTATTTTGTCTCAATTGAATAATTAGATTTGGAGATATACACAGAAACGTAGACTTAGGATAAGATTTTTCACATTCACATGGTTAAAGACCAATTTACTCAAATTTCCGCACGATAAAGCATAAAACAAGTATTTTTAGTTTATACTCCTGATTTTAACTAATGCAAGCGTTTTTCAATTTTTTATTTATAGCGTTTAGTTTTAAAGATATACATTTTTTAAGGCATGACAGATTTATTCCAAATTCCAATTTTTAAATATAATATCAGCTTTTGCATAAGGTGTCACAAAAGACTATGTAGGTTGGGCTCAGACAAGAAAAAAATCGTATGGGAGGTCTATTTCCCCTCGTATAGGCGGGAGGGGCAATTTTCAAAAAAAAAAAACCACAACAGAAAAAAATTATTATACAAAAATAACGGTAATACTTACAGAGTCATGCTATAGCGTTTTGAAAAGGAACAACTTTACTCGGAACATTTTTTCCTAACATTAATAACTTTTATTGCATTACAAAAATGCATCAAAATTCGTTAATAACAATGACTTCGCACCGGATTTTGTAAAATCTAACTCCGGATTCGGATTCCCCACCCCCGAAAACATAAAAAACCATCATCAAACTGAGGTGACATTCAAGTGCCTACGCGAAGGGGTATAGGTCCTAGACTACCTAGACTAGAGAATCAGCATACGAATGAGGCCGTGAGTGCAATAGTGGCCTAACTGCATTTTTCATTATTTTCAGTAGAGCAAAAATAACAAACAGTTTATTTTTGAACACTTGTTGTTTTCAAACAAAGAAACATAACTGATTTTTTTTTGCAATATGCTCAATACCGTTATAAATGATTTTGAAGTCACATAGGCCACTATTGCAAAGAGGGAAAATGTGAAAAAAATTACGAAATTAAAAATATAGCCAAAGATTTGTAAATAAAACAAGTTTTTATGAATTTTGTATTTTTATTTTATTTATTAATTAAGTTTTTAGTTAATTTAGTTGAAATCTAACATTTGTTTTCACTTTCAGAAGTGTTAGGATTCATAAAAGCCTTTGCGGTATTTGCAATAGAATTATTATTTCTAAGATCAAAAGATGTAAGATATAAAAATTGTGATGTATTGACGGTAAAACCTGCAGAGGGCCCAGCAGATCCTTATTCTTCTCCATGCTTATAGGTCTTCCATCGGCGGCGTATACAAAAGTTTTTAGGTTGAGGCTTGCTAGGCTTATACACTTTTTTTCCAAATAAAATACTTTTTAAAAACTATTAACTGAACCTTAACATTAAGTCCTTCTTTTTTTTTGTTTCAGTTTCAAAGTGGAGAAAAAGTGGTATTTGGTCATTTTTATGCCATTGAATGTTTTTTTTCCCGCTGAGCTTATGACTTCTTTACAATTATCGGGGCTGCAAATACAGTGCTTTGCATAAGTATAAACGCACCTGTAAAAATCCATTTTATAGAAAACTGGAAATGGAAGCGACACCTTACTATTTTTTTTATTTAATGGCATCAGTAAACAAGTGAATTGAGCAAATAAAAAAGTCCCGTTATTTTTCATAGCGTTATTTAGAAAATAAAAACAGATTTTTTCGTATTGCAGAAGTATAAACGCACTATGCAAATCTCGTTTAAGCTTCATTTAATTATGAGTTTCGAGATGACAAGCAACGAATCCGCGTGGTATACATTTAAGCGATACGAAAAAGGCCAAAATTCAAGACTTTCGTTCAAGTATCCTAAGATTTAGGGCTATTCTTAGGAAAATTTCGAGATTGAGTCGTTTTTCCGTAATTTCATACAAGATCTAGAATCTTATGGAACGAAAATAAGACCCGGGGGTCCGCAGATGCTGACACGTCGCGATAATAGCCGAACCATCAATGGTGCATCTAATTCGGTGCGATTTTTGAGGAAATTCGTTACGAATTGGGGTAAGGCGTTTCATTTTCGACGGTTTTTCGTACTTTAAGAAGCAGTGGTGTGATTGGGCAAAATGGCGCCAGCTCTAAATCTGACAACAGCACACAAACAAATAATATTGGAACTTGCCCGTCAGAGAATGGACCGCTATTGGAAACCGTACTTAACATTTTATTATTTAACGGGACTTTTCTATTTGCTCAATGCACTTGTTTACTGATGCCATTAAATAAAAAAATAGTAAGGTGTCGCTTCCATTTCCAGTTTTCTATAAAATACATTTTTACAGGTGCGTTTTTACTTATGCAAAGCACTGCATTTGAAAAATAGTTTTTCTCAAACAACCCAAAATCTTAGTCGCTTTGTAAATATGAATGTCTACTGACAAGAAACTCATGGTTAATCTTATCAACTCTATAGTCTGGCTTAGATTTTATATACCCGTAATGCACTCACTCACTTCATTTTGGCAGCAACAGCTGCAGCATTAACTTTAATATGAAACTCTTTAACTTCATGGCTTATAGAGGGAGATTATCATTGCATTGATGTCGCCTGTGATCAAATAGTAAAATAATTGACATAACTTAAAGTTTCTGGGCTGGAAAAATGCCCAGTTTCTGTCTAGTTTCGACATGGCACTAGTCAGTTTTCTTTAGGAAAAATCTAGACCAGGAAAACTTGTCAAATATACGTCAAACCCTTGCAAGTTGTCAGTAAGTAAAATTTAGAGAGGAAAATGTTTCATACTCTCGTGAGGTTTTCGCTAATAAGAACTTGTTTCCTATCAAGCTAAGCACTATCGTTATTGATACATATGCAAAATTTTAACTAAACAAATTGAATCGATGAATCGAAAAATACAAATTTTAACTTTAACTAAAATTGATCAGTTTTGGGTTCAAAAAAAAAAAAGTTAAGAATTTCACGCTCTTGCAAATCCTGCCAAGATAACCATATATGTATTTACTTTCGAAAATCTCTATTTTCAACCACACACCCCGCCAAAGGCTTTTTGAACTTTTCATTAAGAAAATGAGCGTATTTGGTAATAGACCTCCCAACGGATCATTTACTGTCTTTAACTTTATTTATTTAATACCACATGGTTGTTTTGGTGGTGGGATGTAGTTTAGATTAAGCGCATTTTTGTTCTTTTCTTTAAAAGTAAAAGAAGACTCACTACAGAAATGATCCTGTGAAGTATAGTCATATTTGTAAAAAAATTAAGTGCATTTTTGTACACGATACTAAATCAAATAATATGATAATAAGAGTATTTTACAAAAATGCCCAGTATCATACTAAATTTTATTTAATATCGTAATAAATTCATACAAATTTGCGATATTATTTTTTTTATTTAGGTTTTTATTTTTGATCTGAGTTATTACTTTGGCATCACAACCGATACTAAAATACCATTTTTTAATGTTTCTAGCAAAAATATGATCAAATCTAGTTTGTGCTGGTCCGGGCCTGGAGTGGTATTTCTGACGAAGGGTTCATAATCGACAAGGCCCTGCTAGGGCCTTGCCAGAATCTATTTAAAACTCTCTAGTGCCATGTCGAAAACTAGAATGTTTTTCTAAATAAAAAAATAAATCGGGTGGCACAACGGCTCATGAAGAACCAGGGCCTAGTGACTAACAACTCGCAACCATTCCTGTGTGCGCCTTTCGACAGGAATGGAAGGGACCTACAATTTTATGCCGAATCCGAACGGCTAGACGAGAAGCACTTATTCGTGACAAGTGATACTCTTGGAGGATTTGTCAATTCATCGCAAGAGGCAGTAGCCCTGAAAAAAACTTTTTAGTTTTTAGGTGGACGAGGCTGGGAAGCGATCCCAGACCTCCAGCGTGACAGTCGAACGCACTAACCATTACGCTACGGGCTAGATGTTTTTCTGCGCGGGCAATTTTAGCAAATTTTGCATATAAAATTTTTCAAAAAAAATAATTTTTGGATTTTTAAATAATTATTGAAATTTTTTTTTTTTAAATACAATACCTCAAAAACGGGTTACTGATTTTTTTTTTAATTTTGTTAAAAATTGTATTTTATTAAATACTAAAAGTTGGCAGTCTCTTTTGAGAAAAAATAAGATTTTTTCTTAGTTTGTTTCTCATAGAACATAATTTTCAAATGTGTGTCGTTAGTGTTAAAAACGTTTTTTACATTACGTTTTTTATATTAAGTTTCAAGAAAATTGACAAAATATTGAGACTAAAAACGAAAAAAAAATTATTTTACTCAGCTTAATATTATTATTTCAAACCATCTACGCCATTGTCGTTATGTAAAATTCCGATTTACGTTTTTTACACAAAACCAATTCAAAAACTTGTTCTATGTATAGAATTAAATAAAATGAAATGAAAAAGTTAATCGATGTATTTTTTAAACAATATGCAATACTGCTTCTCCGACTATAAGAGAGTGTTAGCCCTAGATTCAGTAATCTTAGATACGAAAGTATCTGTATCTATAAAACCCAGTTGATAACTATCTTGGTACACCACTGAAGCTGCTATGAGCAGCAGCTACAAGTAGCTAGCTCAAGTTAGGTACCTACATATCAGCGGAATGCATAGTGACCATAGCTCTTTGGAATGGCACTAAGATTATGACGAACAAGATGCATTCCAGAATATAATGCAATCATTTAATATTTTGCTTCGTTTTATTATTATTTTTTTTTGTATATGTATGTATACAAAAAAACATTTCTTTATTATAAAAACTGCACAAGATAATATAAATTTAGGGTGGGTGGCGATGGAGATAAATTGCATTGTAAGCCACAACAACAACGACGATGATGTCACCACGAAAGGCTGCGTCGAGAACAAACGAGTTCGAAAATAAAAGGGAATAGGCAGGCTGTGGGAAAATAAAAAAAAAACATCAGTGCAGTGAGCTAAAATGGTCAGTGTTCTACGATAAGCCTATTTCAGTGCGATTGCAGGGGTGTTATGAAGTACTTAATTTAATTTCATATCTTCTTTTTTTTTTTTTTGTAAAATACTAAAAAAAAGAGATATAAGTTGGTTCAAGAACAGAACAAAATTCTTTCGGATAAAAACTTGTTCTTTGGGGAATGTGATTTTTTTGTTGAAATTAATTGAAGATACCCATGCTTCATATAGAATTAAGAAAAAAAACTTGACAAGAATTATTTATGGGCATGATCATATTTTATATTTCAGGAGTATCCGTGGATAAATCTGGAGAAAAAATATTTCTCCGAACGATTTCTCACTTTTACTATCAAAAGAGAAAGACAGTTTTCTTTTTAGATCTGCGAACTACATTTATTTTTTTTTTTTCGCAGTAGTGGATGGCACTTTAATTCGAACCCACACCGATTTTGATAATTTTGGCACAAAAACAAAATTGCTGTAAATATTTTGATATAATTTCTTGTCTATAATTTTTAAATTTGTGTTTTAGTAGGGTATGACAGACTGAATGAAGAGCCCAAAGTCCCATTATGGTCGAAACACTCATTAATTTCTGGAGTTGAGGTAACTTGTACTTTTTAATTGAATCATATTCATTCACTCCACTAAAAACAGAAGTAATTTGAATTTTTTTAATATTTTAATTTCTTCATATTCATTATCATAATTTTTAAAGTGATTTTTACAAAATAGAATTTCTGATTTTTGCCAAAAAGTTCACTGAAGGGAAATCAGGGCTAAACAGAAATAGGGATTTTTTGTCGTGTTTTTTTAGAAAATTTGCTTTTCCCTTAAATGGAAGTGGCATTTTTTTATACTTCGCAAAAAAGTATTTTTAAAGACAAGACGTTATTACATTCCAAAATTTTACAAACAAAATTATTTAACAAAAAAATATGAAAAATTTAAACTTTTGACTTTTTCAGACTTTCTCAGAGCTATGTTATTGTATAATAAGTTAGACGTCTTTATGTCTACAATGCTTAGCCACATTATAGTCATGAACGTTCAAAAACAAGAACAAGCAAGTAGTGATGCGATCAAGTTGTGAATTTTATTAAGTGTAGGAAAGTGAAATTTTAAAAAAAGTTAACAATTCAAAAATTAACAGGAATTATTTTAAAACTTGCAAAATCAAACATTTGTTCAATTTAAAGTATATGGAGCATCTCTTTACTGCTATAACTTGTCTCCAATTTTTTTTCAGGCCTATCGGCAGATGCTTTAATTTTTGCAAATGGCGGCAAAGTTTTTCGTTGTTGTTTGTGAAGTAAGCAGATAAAAAATTGATGGAATGGCGGCGGCGCGCGCAAACTGCACGAGTCACAATCGAAATTCTGCCTTATCTCTTGTTTAGGTGATTTGTACTGACAGTATAGATGACCCAATTTAACCTTTGTTGGTTTTTTTGAAGTCAAGACCAAGAGTCCCTATCAGTATATATAGTCTTAGCGCTCCAAGAGAATATACGTCAAGAATGCGAGGACCTATCGCCGGAAGTTCTATTGAGAGTGTCAATGGTCAATTATTCTGGAGGCGGCGGCAGTTTAGCCAATATCATTGTCTCTATTTAATTGAATAATATAATAAATAATATATATATAAAAAAAACTCAATTAAGTATCCAAAATGCCCATCTATAAAATCGATCTAAGAATTCAGTAAAATTAAAAAAAAAAATTCCAGGAAATTACGTGAAATTACAGTACAAAAGTGTTCAATTATGTTCAGAAAGAGTTTTTGACTTTGATTTATTAAATTATAAATAATATATTTAAATTTTTTTAAATTGATTTTTTTAATATAGTGGTCATAAAATGTAGGTATGGGTGGTTAAATGTAGTTATTTAATTGGTTATCTTCTTTAAACAAAAAAATTGGTCACTTTTTGGGGCCAATTTAACACAGCTTGAAAACTTTACTAAGAAGCATTTAAACGCTATAGCAAGTAAGTTTGAATGGGGTTCTGTTTTGCCATGATGTTATCATGATGTTATTAAACTTAAATTAAATCTTCAGTGTTCGATCTAAAATTTCGATTTTTTACTTGCTATATAGTATGTGTACCTATGGCAATTCTCTCAATTTTGTTTGTCTGCCTATCTGTCCGCGCACCTTCAGCCAGCCAAAAGGACTGAATTGAATGAATCAATTCGGGGTTTGATGCACTGCGACCTTTGATCTATTGTGCCCCCATCTAGAGCTCAATGAGATTGCTCACTTAAAGCTCATCCTCCAATTTTAGTTCTTTTATAAACTTAAGTATTTGGAGTATTTTCAGTGAGGGTAGGTCCCTCTCCTCTATCTGGTAATTTTCCAGATATCTGTGCCTTTGATGCACAAGTGCATTGCATTTGCCTAATATGTGGTCAGGTGTTTCCTCCTAAATGTTGCAGAATCTACAAGTTGCACTGCTCACTAAGCCGAGAATACTGAGATGTCTTTTTAGTTTGCAGTGTCCAGTGAGTAAACCCGTTATTATTCTTAGGATGTTCCTGCTAAGATTTATGCAGGCTTTGTAGCGTTCTTGGTTGTAGTTCCCAAGTAGTAATTTGGCTTGCCTCAGTTTTGGGAGTTCTTTCCAAATTTTGGATCTTTTTGCCTCCTCTTCTGATTTGATCTTGTTTTTGATCACATTTTCACCTAATCCGCAATAGGGCTCAGGCCCTATTAGGGGGGTTGTTGCTCCTATTTTGGCTAGGGAGTCTGCCTCCTCATTACCATCGATACCCACGTGGCCCGGTACCCAATATAGTGAGACATTGTTGTTTTTGCCCAGTTCATTTAACCTCCTCAAGCATTCCCATACCAATTTTGAGCTAATACCATAGGAGCTTAAAGTTTTAAGCGCGGCTTAGCTATCTGACATGAACGACTGAATTAATTACCCACTGTTTTCTGAGTAATATTATGCCCACACGTATTTTAATTTTTTAGGACCAAAACTAACGACACCTGCCCTACAATTTTGTTTAGCCAAAAGGCAAAATATTATTTTTTTTCCAAACGGTTACCAGAATTTTCTTAAAAAAAAAATTCAAATCATAATTATTAAAGGGAAAAGCTAGTTTTAGTCGTAAATAAAAACTCAAAGTTCTCTTCAAAATGTTTATCTACGCTCTTTGGTATACAACATTTTTTGTCTTTCTATTTGTGGAATATATAAATAACACCGATGGTTTGCCTACTCTGGAGCATGCAACATATAAATGCCCATGCCAAATACTGGGTATTCTAATTCTCTGCCACAAACTTCTAAAGACTGGCATTGTAACACCAAAACGAATTAGAAATTGAAGCCCTTTGAAATTGAATGGTAAATCAGATGGAATTAGCGGAATTCGGGGAATAAGGACGTCATCTCCCGTATGCTTTCCTTTTAAAATTGTGAGTTCGATTACATTATTCATTAAGCGTTTAACAGCAAGTCTAGTTCCGTTGCAAAGTTTTTGTTGATTTATATTCCGAAGCGTGGATTGCCACACTAACTTTTAATCGTAAATTATGGGTTGGCATTCCTGGTAAATCTAGTGAATTAAGAAATTCTGTTGGATAGTTCACTACGTCATCTTCGTCTATAATAGTATCGATTGAGGTATATGTATATGATACTAATTCACCAATTATTCCATTTTGAATATCCCAATTAACATCGTTAACATCTTTGTTTTTTCCTGCCAATATTGCTCGTTCGCTCAACCAAGCATTATCTTTGTTCGCTGTCCAATATTTGGAAAAACTTTTTTAATCAATTCTTCTTTAGTTTGGGTAATCTCACAAACATTTTCCGACAATGTTATTAATCCATCATCAATGGGCATTTTTGCCATCTCCAATATTCAACAACTGCTTTGAAAACTAAACGGCTGAAGAAACGTTTTGCAATTGGACACTCATAGCTATTTATTGTCAATCTGATTGTTTTGACATTTCTCCACAAATAAGGTGATTTCAAGCATGCATTAATTTCATCCGCTGGAGTTTATTGTGGAACTATGGGCAATGTTTGTCGTAAATCACCAGCCAATAATATAAATACACCACCAAATAAATTTTGATTGTTTTGAAGATCTTTCAAAGTTCTATTTAAAGCTTTCTAATGACTTCTTATGAGCCATCGTGCATTTATCCCACACAATAATCTTACATTGTTGTAATACCTGTGATGTTCCCAAGTTCTTTGGAATGTTACATGTGGGTGTTTCATTAATGTGAACGTTCAATATGGTAACTTCAGTAGGCCGATTCTGAAAAGCGCGGCAGATCGCTTATATTGGCGGATTTGTATTTTCTTAGTCTTAAAAAGGCTTCCACTTTCCAGTTTTTTTTTCAAAATGATAGGTTTCTAGGTGATCGAAAAGTTTATGATCGATTTCAAACAAAAATTGGAAAGCAAAAGAGCTTTTGAGAATGAGAAAATACAAATCGGCCAATGAAAGCGATCCGCCGCGCTTTTCAGATTCCGCCTACAGTGCAGAATGTGCAGTTCGACCACCTTCCAATAAGGTAACAGCAATTCACGATCAGTAGCGGATCCAGGGGGGGTGGCTATAGGGGCTAAAGCCCCCCCCACAGCCGAATCATAAAATAATTTGAAATATAGAAAGCAATACATTACAACGTGTAGAATTTTATATTTCGTCTAAAATATTGTTAAGATATGAAATTTGATGGACAAAATAACGTGGTTGGAGCTGAACTATTTGCATACATGTTATGTAATTTTTTTTCTAAGCCCTAAGATTGGGGCTCAAGCCTGAAGCGAATTGGACAAAAACTAAGTTGGGGGCTATGAATATGTATATTTTTAATGCAACGACAATCTTTCCCTAAAAATTAAACCCAGAAAATTGGGACGAAAAAAAACAGCTTTGGCGCAATAAGGTCTGAGAATATTGGACAAAAAACTTAGTCAGGGTTAAGCAACTTACTTCCTAAAAACTAACCTTATTCCAAAGAGTTTTGGGTGCTCAAGTCTAGGGACTGTCAAAGTCCGAAGTTGGGGCTAAGGCTTGAAGAGATAAGTAAAAAGAGATAAAAATGATCGGGGCTTTACATTAACGTGTCAAATGCCCCAACTGTATATACTAAAAACAAAGCTAATTTACCGAAAGAATAGCATTTGAGGCTTAAACCGTTGGAGAACAACGGGATGTCAAGTTTAGTGTATGTTTAATACAACATGAATTGTTTCTTACGGCCTTGGCTGGGCTTAGAAATTTTCGGGTCTACGTTTTCAAAATTTGAAAGGTCCAAGGCAAGTGTACATACAAAACATAGAAAGTCTCCAGTCAAGGAGCCAAATTCCAAAAGCGTGAGTTTTCTCTGTGCGCGCTCAGAAAATCATGCAAAAGCAAATTAATATTTGCAATCCCTCTAGACTCTACAGTGACGTGCAAATTTGTCGACATATTTTTTTAGCATGATGCGTATGCAGCGTATACACGACAACTCATTTACGCTGGCAGAATGGGGCCTTGGCTTATTTCTTAGAGCAGCTTTGTCTTATGTCGTAAAGTGTCAGTTTGAACAAAATAGTTTCTCTTTGATTGGATAATTCAGGAAAAATGAGATCTTAGAGGACTTATACCGTTTCAAAGCACATATATGAGCTTTTGCCAGTACGAACACTAAAATATAATTTTTCTGTACTAGCCAATTAAAACAGTTTTCAAATCTTGTCAAAAATGGGAAGTTCAAAACATACCCACAGCTAATTTAAAAATATAACTACCTAATATAGGTACCTAATCAATTTTTAATAATATAAATTAACGAATTTGTGCGCGTCGTTCAAGCATATATGGCTAAAAATTATTGTGCGCCTTTGAATTTGATTCTATCTCCGCTACAGCAATTATGAATAATTGTTATTGTACTTTGTATTGAAAACATTTTGAAGCACAACAGGAGCGGATATAAAGGCACACAAAAAACGGATATCAATAAAGGAAAAGGAAAAAAAAATACTTGATCTTTAAAGGTTAGACCGCACTCGCCGGAACTGCACTGCATCGGAATTCAGAACTACACTTCACACAAATTCGTATGAATTTGTATGAAGTTCAGTTGCCGCTTAGTGCGATATAGCTCCTTAAATTTCATAAAAAATAATGTTTTGCCGCGTTGTCGTGAAGTTTAGTTCGACTGAAGTTGAGTACGGTCTTGCATTAAACTTAAACTCATCTCTATTATTTGCTATAAATTATAAAATTTATCTTGGGACAAGCTAATTTTATTACTTAAGGTCTCAAAATGGATCTCCAAACTGCAAGCCCCCCCCCACAGCCAAATCCTAGATCCGCTACTGTTCACGATGATGCGAGCGCCATTTTGATTTGTGACCGAATACATGCTAAAATCAGTGAAATTAAAAATGTCTTTCCGGTGGATCCAAAAAATAAAATCCACATTTCTCATCATAAACAGCTTTCGTGATTTATACACACAGAATTTTTGTTTCGATTCTATAAAGATTTGTTGTTTTGTTCGATTTTTTACTTTGAATGACAATAATAAATTCTGAATTTCCGTTTTGATTCTATAAACAAATGTTGTTTGATTTTTCTTCGTTTTGTTGTTTTTTTTACTTTGATTTTTTTTTGTTGGCATACAAATTGTAAGCGGTCACAAAGTCATTTTCTTAACATACAAACCTGCTACAGAACAATACCTTTCCAACTGTTCGCGCTTATCAAAGTATGATAAGATATATAAGTTTTTGGATGAAGGATATTTTCCGCTTTTAATAAAACACGTCTTGTCAGCTTTGAGTCCAATGATTTATTGAAAGAAAGGAAATACCTTCCATATTTAATTAGTTTGACAGATTCAATTTTTAGTAAGTGTTCAGAAAATAGTTTTCCTTAAATTGGTTACACAATAATAGTTTTAGTTTAAGTATAGATTGCGTAAACACCAACAATCAAAATCATCAAATTCGGAGCTGCCAAACTTGAGATATAAGAGAACAAATGAACAACAATTCATTTTTATATATATAGATTTTTTTTTTCAACAAATAGCTTTTTTATAGCCGTAACAAACATAAACATTCCAAATATTCTTAGTTATGCTCAGTACTTAAACGTTCATATACACCACAAACTAAATTAAATCAATAAATAAATGATCGAAAAGTATTGGCAAATGGTAAAAACTCTTTTGATATACTGTAATCTAGAATTGTGTAGTTTATATGTAATTTTTAGCATAAATAATAGTTTGTTACGGTCTAACAATCGCCGTAACCAGTTTTTGCAATTTCACTGCACATTTTATTCCATTTTTTCACCAATTATCGATTGCATTCCATATGTCTCCCTCAGTGCTATAATGTTCTATGTCCGACATAGAACAAAAAACTTACAAAAATTTTAAAAAAGTTAGAAAAATGTTCTATGTTAAAATTGAAGTGTTAATTAAATCGTTATTTAATACAGAAAAAAGAAAGTAGGTCCTTAATTTAATTAAGTTTCTTAGAAGTTTTAATATTTTCCTATTGTTTTTAATAAATCATGATATTTTGACACCTAATCAGCTTCGCAAAACTTTGCAAGCGATTATCTCTGAATAATAAAAAAAACTCAACATAGAACATTAAAGTATTGAGCCATCGAATTGTAAGAAAAAATAAAAAAAAAAAATAATTTTGAAATTTTTAAAATGAGTTCAATTTTTTTTGAAAACTCAATATTTTGAAAACGAGTTGGTCAATTTTTTACAAACTAAGTTCAAAGTAATTTTCTATTATTGTCTAGAAAATTTGCAATTATCATTTCTTGTAAAATCTAAAATAACTGTACCATCCATACAAATGTTGAAAAACCGTGAAGAAAAATATTATTTTTCTCGAAATCCGCCCCACGAATGTTGATAAAAGGATATTTAATTAAAATAATTTTTTTTTATGCAGATGCTGTCACAAAGTTTAAATAAAATGGCAGATCAAAATTTTCAAAAAAATGCTTTTTTGATTTTTTTTTTGAAAAATCAATTTTAAATTTGTATGTGTATAATGTATGTATAAGCAAATACTTTTATATTAAAATTCGCTTTCCAAATTATTTTATTAAAAATGTTTTTAAAATTGTATGTATTAAAGAAAAATATTTAAAAAAAAAAAAAACTGCTCCAAAGATTTAAAATTTTTGTTTTCATAAACTCACGTTAGTTTTGGTCAAGCTAAGAATTTTAAGCACTAACAAAATTAATTTCATGTTTTTAAACATTTTTTGAATATCCATGGTTTAGATAGAAAAAATTTAAAACTTAAAATTTCAGAATTTTATTTCCATTCATTTTCAACATTATACATTATTAACTATTAACATACATTATCAATTTCTAGTTACATTCCAGCTGTTTACTACAGCAAGTTCGGTCGATCCAGTCATGCATTTTATTTTTAATTGCTTGAATTCATCAGCTTTAGTAGTTTGAGCTAAGGAATTTCCAATTGGATTTTTGAAGCTAGAGCTTATATGAATTTATAAAAAAACAAAATGGAAATCGTTTGCTCGTTTGAAAAGTAAATTTATATGAAGGGATTTATACTTGTCAGTTAAACTTTAATTTATTTTTTAATTAATTTTCAGTTTCAATGATTATTTAAATAATGCCATTTGTTTGAGATGTAATAGTGTAATTCATAAAATTAGCCGTTAGTAAAATTTTGAGAGTAGTTTTTTGACTTTACACATTGTCTATGTTGTGTACTAATGTAATATGTATAATTATTAATTTCTTTATATTTTTAAAATTAAGTCCTGATGAAGAACATATACATGTTCGAAGCGTCGTAAAAAATTAACATCATTTTAATGACCTACAGCCCGCTCAAATTAGCTTCATATAAAAATTTAATTTCACAAAATTACAGTAACCAATTTTTGAAAAATCTTATTTTCAAAAATAAGTTTTTTAAATTCAAAAATACATTTTTTTTTTTTAAATGAACTATTATTTTTACTTTTTTGTAGCTTCTGTGGAAAAAAAATAACCGGTTCATCTTATAATGTGTTTTCCTCAAAAGTAGTTTTTTTTTTTCAAAAGAACATTTATTTGATGAATATAAATATATTTTTATAAAAATCGTTGGAGCCATTTTCGAGAAAAAATAAGATTTTTTTCAACGGTTTTCAACATCAGTATTATGGTAGTCAGATGCCGTTATTTTTTGTTCTAGGAACATGATTTTTTCAAGTAATCTTAAAGTCATACTAAATCACTCTACACCATGTTTTAATAAAATATTGAAAATATTTCAAAATATTCAGTTTTCAAAAATTACTTTTTCCTTAAATTAGAAAATAAAAAGGTTTGGTAATTAATAGAAATATTTAAACTTTTTAGAAGCTTCTTAATAAATAAATCTATTGAACTATTTTTCCAAAAAATCACAAAAAAAAAAAAACAGAAAAATTTTTTACTAGGTAAAACAAAATCGAAACAAAATTAAAAAATGTAGCCATTTCTTATACAGGGTGCCACGTAAGGAATGGATAACCCTAAAACACCTCATAGAAGACTTTACGGCCGTCCTGAAAACTGATACAAAAAAGTTCTATCCCAACCACAAGAAAAGACACATGCATTGTTTTGTTCAGTGCATTATTTGTTGCTTTATTTAACTTTGATTTTCAATTCAAAATGTGAAAGAAAATAATTTTTTAAAAAGTTAAATCATCTCCGGTATAAAAAAAATGCATGAATACCTAAGTGGCCAACCATTTTAAAAATATGCGCGTTGAATGCGAATTTCAAATTAGTATAGCTTGTTATTGTATCTAGAGTCAATAGCAAGTTATTGGTAAAAATCTGAGATACTAGAGGCAATTTTACAAAAACAAAAGTTTTAAAAAATTAACACAGTAAATGTAAAAATAATGCCATGCGTTGAACATGGTAGATTTTTTATTGATTGCCTGTTTTTATGATGTTTTCCTAATAATAAATCCAAGCTTTTAACTTCTAGGGCCTAGTGCAACATTACTAAAAATGTCAACAAAGTGCAAAAAACGGTTGAATTTTCGAGGTTGTTTTGAGTTACCTATTCAATTGGTCTTCAACAACACCATCAAATATTTTGTTGGTTGCAATTAGTATATTTGTTAGGTATTATTTCCTAAAAATAATTTCAGCCAATTTTTAACTGTAGGTGGCTACTAAATTTACAAAAAAAAAAAAAACAAAGTGCTGCACACTATACTGTGCTGGCAAATCTGAATACCAGGTACCCAAGCAGATGGATAGGACGTCTGAGACCATCATTTATGGTCTCCACGTTCACCAGACCTAAGACCATATTAATTTTCTTATTAGAAGTGCATTAAATAAATCGAATACAGCAAGCCAAGCAGCTTCTTAAAGGGGATGTGAAATCTGGTGCAGGCAGCTACATTACAAATATCCTAGCAAAACCTTGACAATCATTTATTCGCGGAAGCATCCGCCATTCTGAACTAGAGTGGTCGAAAACACTTAAATAAAATAAAAAAAATAAAAAATGTTGATTTGTTTTTTTTTTAACTTAGTTGCCAAGGACAATTGAAAATTAGCTGAGATTATTTTTTAGGAAATAATAACAAATACACTAATTGCAACCAACAAAATATTTGATGGTTTTGTTAAAGCCCAATTGAAGAGGTATAACTCAAAACAACCTCGAAAATTCAACCGTTTTTTGCACTTTGTTGACATTTTTAGTGTTGCACTGGGCCCTAGAAGTTAAAATCTTGGATTTATCATAAGGACAACATCATAAAAACAGGCAATCAATCAAAAATCTACCATGTTCAACGCATGGCATTATTTTTACGTTTACTGTGTTTATTTTTAAAACTTTTGTTTTTGTAAAATTGCCTCTAGTATCGCCGATTTTTACCAATAACTTGCTATTGACTCTAGATAAAAAACAAGCTATACTAATTTGAAATTCGAATTTAACGCGCATATTTTTAAAATGGTTGGCCACTTAGGTATTCATGCATTTTTTTTATACCGGAGATGATTTAACTTTTTCAAAAATTATTTTCTTTCACATTTTAAATAATTTTTTGCTCTAAGAAGTCCAACAGTTAATATAATTTTTTTCTACTAATGTTCTGGCACAAATAATGTTAAATATATCTACAAAAAAAAAACGGTGGAATTCATTAGCTTGTAGTCCTGATATTCAAAAATGTAAAGTAAGGCAACAAATAATGCACTGAACAAAAGAATGCATGTATCTTTTCTTGTGGTTGGGATATAACTTTTTTGTATCAGTTTTCAGGACGGCCATAAAGTCTACCATGAGGCGTTTCAGGGTTATCCATTCTATACGGGGCACCCTGTATATGTATATGTATTTATTGAGTAATAGAAACAAAAGGACGGACTTATGTTTTTTAAAACAGCTATAAGACTTTGTTGTGAGTGCTGCCTTTGTTTTCAAATAATTTTCGTTAGTTTTAAGTATTTTTTTTGAACCACACAACCCTTAACAACGGTCGAATGCAAAACATAGCAGTTTGATATTAGTTTAGCGCGTGTTAACAGATCTAGTTTTACATTTAAACAGAATTTTCCATTAATTGCTTTGGTGACTATTAAAGTAGGGACCTAAATCTTTACTGGTATACTGCTACTGCAGACTTTTTTAACTTAAATCCCAAGTCATAATGTTGTGTCAAATTATGTTTTATTAAGCCCTCATGCTATATGACATTGTGATATTATTTATTTTTTGACAAGAACAATTAAGAAACCCTAATTCCTCCCAAAAATAAATTGCTTCCGCACACACACCCCTACCCTCATATTTTGTCATCTGTCTGAATGAAGAGAGGACCTTTGCTTGACTGTATAACAAAAACAACAAATAACAAAAAAAAAAAACAACAATGCGAACATATTGTTATGAAGAAACCCTCTGATGATGCGGCTCTTATGAACGAAAACTCACGAAGGCACCATCATAATCATTATTTTGTAATTAACTAAATTATTTTATTATTAACTAGAAAATCATTTTTATCTCACGTTTCTGCTTCGTTATAATTTTGATTTTGCTTCTCTATTCTCATCTTTGGTTGTAACTTGCAACCGCACATTTACACATTTAATCTTGTTGTAAGAAAAAAAAAGTGTACGTACCTACCACCTATCTAGAACTAGAAAAAGATAAGTCTGCTGGAATATAAAGGCTTAAAGAACTTACCATCATCACAAACACAATACAAAATAAAAAAACTTAATCCTGAAAGTATCTTTGGATATGCACCTACCTACCTATAGAGAGAATGAAAATATTTCTCGTGATATATCAGACCATCACCATCACCCTGTCTAGAGCAGCAAGAGAAAGAAAAAATGTCGAAGTCGATGCCAAGAAGCCTTGAGTTTTGTATTCTGCATCTTTGGTCCTTTTTTTATTTTTCTCTTTGCTCCAAATTGCATAAGGGGATACAATATTTTCTTTTTTTTTTAGTTCTTTTTCTTTTTCGTGTTCATTTTTTATTTTGCGTTCAATTCTTCTTCATCTTCTTCTACTAGGTGGAAGGTGGGTTCGTCGTCATCGTCTTTTCTCGAACAGCTGGATACAAAAATCCTTAAGATGCACATCATGTTCTGGAACTAAATCTTTTCGCTTCATTTTTAAATCACATTCAGGAAATCTTGCCTTAGACAATGTGCTTGCTGTTGGTTGAATGATGAATTGTGTTGTCAGATTCATTCTTAATTGATAAGAGTCTGTGCGACATCCTGAATCTTTATGCCATCACACAATAACACAAAACATCCCAACCATATTTTCGAGAATATCTCTCTATAATATTCTAACGAGACCTTGGATTATGTGGGATTTTGAGGGTAAATCTATATTGAGACGAGAATTCGGGTTCCCTGTGGATAAGAACGGATGCCAAATACACAATTTTTTATTTGGCCAAAACGTATGTGGTGACATAGGCATTAAGCTAAAATTGAGAAAAGGTAATAGTGTGGTACCCATATAGGCATCATGTTATCGAATATTATATCCATTAAAACCTATTCAAAATAATGTTTTTAATCCTCCCTATATATCCTTGTGATATATTGTGAAATGCACTGAATCGGAAGAAATAAGGAACATGACCTAGTTTTGTTTTGGTAATGTGTATAGCTATTTGCTAAAATATACAAGACTTATTGGGGCACATTCATAGTCGCAGATAGACCCAGGGGTTTAACAAAGGTGCCAGTGCTAATTTTCCAAAAGCTCTTACTTTGGACTGGGATATCGCATCATCTTCAAAAATATATGAAAATTTGTTTAATTTTGTAGTCTACAATTTGTATCATAAGAAAAATTTACGTAAGTTTCTTTCGAAATAAGAAAAATGTGAAAAAGTAAAAAAAATAAAACGACATAACCTCAAAAATATTGTCCACGCAGGAAAAAGTTTTGATGACAACTAAAAGATAATTTTATTTCCAACAAATTTAATTACAACATTTATTCCTTCAAATCAATAGTTTCGGAGATATAGATCAATTCGCGTTTTTCAAAATGGCGGATAGTTGCAAATTTAGTGTTCTAAAATTCTCATTTGGAAAGTCATTCACGTTAGCATATTCGAGAACGACAAAAATGTGTAAATGTGAAATAGCAAACAATAATATGACATAACCTTGAAAATATCGCCCGCATCGAAAAGAAATGTATCAACGAACGAAAGATAATTTTATTGCCTACAAGCTTGGCCTTACAATATTGCCTCTAAAAGACTGTACACATGAGAGCGACCAACGACCGACGAATGAATGAACAAATGGGATTTAAAACATTAATAAACCTAAATTCTTTACAAAATCTAGACAAAATGGAAGAAATTTAATTGAGGATTATTTTAAGATACTAAATTTTTCATTTTACTTTTTAAAACAAGAGAATTTTAACAAAACAATTTGTTCGTCGCGAATAGCCGCAATTCGTTACGACCAATTTATTTTCTCAAATTTCTCATATTTAAGCAGATAAAAATTCAGATTTTATAATTTTAAAATAAATCTTAAATCGAATTCTACCGTTTTGACTAGATTTTATGAAATATAAAGGTTTATTAATTTTTTAATTCCCATTTGTTTGTTTATTCGTCGGTCGTTGGTCGCTCTCATGTGAATGGTCCTTAACACCAATAGTTTCGGAGATATAGATCAATACACGTCGTCCTTGTTGTTAGTGGCACTAAAAATCAAATGGTACCTATGTGCCTACAATCACTTGATCACTTAAATGATAAAAATCTAACGGTATCGACTGAAAATTTAATTTTGTATCTTAACTAATTGTATATAAAAGTCTTTTTTTGTTTTCTTGTCAGTTTGGCTGTATAGGTGTCCAAACTAACAACAAAACAATCAAAATACTAACTTTTTTTTATGGCATCAACAATGTCTACCCCCCAGCTATCCGATAGATAGCTTCTGAAAAAAAAAAATTTAAATTTTTTTAGAAATCTTTAAAAATAATAGAAAAATGTTTCCTACATGAAATTTGTTTTTTTTTTTTTGTTTTTTGTTTTTTTATTAATATCTTTTTAATAAACAGTTGTAGAGGTTTGCAATGTAAAAATGAATTATAGCTATATGTCCTAGGAATTTTTATAAAAAAAATTATATTCCTATTGTACCGTTTAGCTGAGAAATTGACAATATAATACTGTTCACACATATTACTTAATAACATGTGAATGTGTGCTGGGATTGATTTAGTTTGTTCTTATATTTAATTTCAATAGAATAGCCATTAATTTGATACCTCATTTTTTAATCTCCCTCCTATATTAGCGTCACAATTTTTTTTTTTTTAATTCATAAAAAATCGAATAAAATCCATAGAAATGCTCCGCTTTGTTCAGTGTCAACAATCGTCTACCAGTGGAGAGCACCGTTATCTCAATTGAATTTCTAATTGGAGTTCTTTTTATATAATAAATCATAATTTCATTTCTACTCGGAAGATATTTAAAGTTATGGGGGCGTATTCATAGTCATTTTAGACCTGGGTCTAAGTTAAACATAGCTTTAGTTGAATTTTCGGAAGTTGATTCTGTTTTTTTAAGTTTATCATTTCAAAATATTTAGAGCTATTTGTGTAGTATACCAAGTTAAATTGGCAATTAAAATCGGTCTGTATTCATTGAGCCAAAATTGTTTTGAACTGAGTTAAGTTAAACCCGGGTCTATCTGCGACTATGAATATGCCCCATGATCTCAAAATTTAGCTATGAGATGGTGCTAAATTTCTGTATACAAATTATCGAGGGGGGTGAAAAATTTCATACTAAAAGGGTGTGTAAATGACCCATCAAATTTATATTACATATATTCAATTCAAAACTTGATGAATTTTTTTTTAATTTCAAAAAACTAATGATGCACGTTCATAGGTGTAACCATCTTCTATAAATATGTGAATAATTTTGTATTTATAAATAAATCACAAAAAAAGCTCCAATTAGACAACTTTAGAGGTTTCAAAATGGAGCAAACCTTAATAGTTCATAATAAATGATACATACAATTTTAGGTTGCCAGTTATAGCTATCACTGAAATTCATCATTAAAAAAGTTAGCTGTTGACTTTGAGACCCTTCGAAAGTTTAATCATTGAATATTTTAATGCAAAAATATAGCTAACGACTTCAAAATTATTTCTCCTCCAAAAAAAAATCATTTTGACCCATATCTTCCCCAGTACGTAACTTTTAATTTTTTCAATGATCATGGGTAAGGAAGTTCATCATTGAAAAATTAAAAGTCATTTTATGAGAAAAGTTGTGCAAAATTGAATTTTGTTTTACCTAGAAATAATAATTAAGTCAATTAGCTCTACTTTGGCATCAAAATAATCATTCATTTTTTCTTCAAAATCTCTCAAAATTGACAATTAATATTTTCAATTATGGTTTTCAATGATGGCTATAACTGGGGCCTTAGATAGAAACTTATAACTTAAATTTGTGTGTAAAAAATATTGCAAAATTTTAAAAAAAATGTGTACTAAAAATGTGTTTTAATGAAAAATCAACTTAATTTTTCGTACTTTAAATTCAAAAGTTAATGAAAAATGTATGTATTTTAAAAAAAACAAATAATGCACATTTATAGGTGTAACTTTTTTCTACAAACATGTGGTAATTTTGTATTTGTAAATCTAACGGGAAAAAAAGTAGGGGCAATTTAATAAAATAAATCACAAAAAAGCTCTATTTAGCCAACTTAAGAGGTTTCAAACTTAAGTAATAATTAATAGTTCATAACAAATGCTACATGAATTTGAGGTAGAACTTTATAATCTGAATTTCTGTGTTAAAATTTTTGCAAAATCTTAGAAAAATTCATACTAAAAATGAAAAATCAATTAAATTTTTGATACTTTAAATGCAAAAGTTAATAAAGAATTGATAAATTTTGAAAAACAAAACCAACACACCAATTGCTCCTATCCTCTTCTAAAATATTGCTTATAATTATTATGAACGTGTCCAGCAATAATCCAGTGGAGTCCAAAAAATCAAGGCAAGACAAGACAAAAACAAGACATGAGCGTTGTACAAAGCTTAGCTATGAGATTTGACGTTACAAGTGCGAATGAGTTTTTTGCCTGTTTTTTGTTGAATGTTGGAATGTTGGAAAATATAATCAGTAGTGGTAAAAGGCTAATTAATGGCATGATATAATTTTCAAGTAAGTAAAAATGCGCTGGTTGTTGATTGGATTGTGATGGAAGGTAAAACCTTAACCAATCATGTTTGATTTACAAGGTCGGTGAAAATTTAGTTATGTTGAAATCAACACGGCGAATACTTTCACAATCTCCCAAATCAGTAAGAAACATTCGCTCCGTAGAGCAAATCATTCACAATGATAACAAAAATGGTAACAGCAATGCTAAATAAGAGAAAAAACTACCGTAATACAGCTCCTCTCTTCCGTGCGTTGCAGGTCGTGTGTCGAAATGTCAAAATCTAAGCGCACCAATCGTTTAAGGAGGGTGTTATTACCTTATGTCTCGGCCAGAACTTTAGCACCAACAGAAACTAAGAAATTTGACTTTTCAATCTGACAGGTGTCAAAATGTCAAGATCTGAGAGCGCCAATCGATTTAGGAAGTGGATTTTGCACTCTAAGTCCAGTGGAAACCAAAAAAATCGCACTTGACAGTGATGGTGACGAAATGTCAAAAATCCGAAAAATCACACCTTTTGCTTTGACAGTTGATAGTTGGGGGCGAGATATCAAACCATACAAATTTTTCAAATATTTTCTTATAAGTAGGTGTCTTTAGCATAGATATTTAGAAGTACGTGAATTTGAAGTAAAGCTTTTATATTAATAATAATTAACACTTGCACAATATTTCTATCCTTTGAAAATTGAGAACATGAATGATGTTGGAAATTTATTGATATCGGGAATAAGTTTTCCTGGGTAGTTGGGCGGTCATTTCATCGAATTAATTTCAGAGATATCCACGATAACAGAAATATTTGCAAGGAAAACTATTTTCCACGGAAAATTTTTTTTCAAGATTTGTTAACAAACAATACTTTAACAAAAGGGACCCGGACAACGCCGGGTGTTTCCGCTAATAGTTTATAATTTTAGTTTGGGTTTTGCATAGCTAATTTTAAAAGTTTTCGGCAGCAACCGTTACGACAAGATTTCAAATTATGGCCTACTGTGAAACCACAGTGTATTGGTTCACTGGGGCGTATGCGTACCTGGTGTGGAATCGGCTAAGGTCATAAGTGATAGTCATTATCGACAAATTCCGTATGCGTAAATAAATAAATAATAAAACCCCTGGTTTTATTATTTTATTGAGTTTTTGAGACTTTATTTTTTTATTTCATCCTTAAAAGTTATTTTCCAATTTGTTTCAATTGATATGCTCGGCACAATTACACAAATTTCCCTTTTTTTTATTTTTTTAAATACAAATTATTATTTTTTTGTCTTGACATCTGCCCTGCAGTTTTCAAACATCATCTTGAAATAACTTACATGAAAAAATCCTTTCAAGATCCAAAAGTTATGGCAATTTGGTTTTCCATGAAAAGGTGCATTTATAGTACAAATTATCTCACTGATTTTATCACAAAAACATTTTTGTTACAAAAATCGTAGGAGCTGTTTTCGACAAGAATATTTTTCAACTCAACTGATGGCGCTGCCGAAATTCATCTGATTTTGAAATTTCTTACAAAGAATTGTGAAATCTCCTAAGTCCGTCACCTAAAATACCCAGCAGAGTGCATTCGAAGTAAAAGCCGAGCAATACTCTTGCAGTGCAATTTTCAAGAGGAAAACTCTGTCGTCGTTGTCTTCGTTGGTTTGGTCGAAATAAATTCAAGGGATGATTGGGGGTGGTGGCTTCTGTCGGTGTGTCTATGATGCCAAACAAGACAGTGCAAAATAAACTTAACTGCTTAAATTTTTAAGTTAGACGGAGAAAATTAAGTTGGTATACCTATACATATAGTAGTGGAATTGCAAACACGCTTTTTGTTCTTAGGTATCATTTATATTATGTATGTTCATGCAGGTACTGTACGTACATTGTACATAAGTTTTTCTCTGTTTTCATGTGTAGATAGATACCATGTGAGTAGGTAAGGTGTTTACTAAGTTTTGTACAACAAATAATGTCGACCTCAGTTTCAGATGTTTTTAATTCCGATACAAGGCTGTTGCATTGGTCTCTATACAGCCTTTGTATATGTCTTTTCGTTGCCTACAGCTTGCCTTTAGCATGGATGATATAAAATCGTTTACTATATCAAACACTCTATACAGCTTTCAAATCCCACCTCTCTAAAGACACCACTCATATCAAAGGACGTTTAGAGTTGGACATCTAGGAGTTTGGATAACGTCATTCAATTTATTTATGTCGCCGCCGCCGCCTAAGGGGAAAATCATAGATACGGAGGTATATCCTTGGCAATTGTGGAAAAATCGATTTAACCGCCATATGGTTAGGAATGTTATAAAAGGCGTAAGTCTTTTTTTTTTTTCCTGTCGTGTCCTGTGTATAGCTAGATACTTTTCTTTCAGGTGCATTATGTTTGATTTTTCAGCGATCCTTGTTGGTTTTGTAAGAGTGACTCGATTCCATGACTCATGTAACAGGTGGAACTGAAGACAAAGACCATGTCGTGTGTCGTGTGAATACTTTTGTAAAAAACAAAAAAAAAGTTCATCGCATTTGCTGCCAATGCCCCCGGGCACAGCAGCTTTCGAAAGTTATATATTTCGTTTGTGTTGGGGCCATAAATCTTTCTATGGCAAATGGCGTGCGTAACACGTACATCACGATATAGGAAAAAATTCATATTATTTTATGATCCCAAATATAGACCATATGGACAATTTAAATGTTGAATACTAATCACGTTTCAACAACGTCTACACCTACATATATATTTCAGCGAAACCCATTTTTCAGTATGTTTTGGCAGAATAAAGGGAGTTATATTAAATCAAAAATTCATTCACACTTTCAGCAATATAATTTTTTTTTTAATTTAATTAAATAAATATTAAAACTTAAATTCAAAGCGATTTTATTTATTTTATCTTGCGTAGACAAAGGTGGATGTACTCTGTTAGGGTAATTCATGGTCTCGTACAAAAAATGCTTTTAATAAACTTTGTTGTAGTAATCCACTCGACACCTGTGTTATAACTAGAAAATTATGGCCTAACTTCAACAAGCAAAAGACCGACAAGATTATCCAACTGAGAAAAAATTCTTTATCTCTTCTCGTGAGCATTACCACTGGACACAACCAACTGGGTTACCACAAGAAAAAGATGAAGCTCAGTATGGATGACTTATGTAGAGGATATGGCGACGAGGATACTCCTCACTACCTGTGTCACTGTCCTGCCTTATGTCATTTTAGAAGCAGGTTCCTCGGGAGACACTTCTTCAATGACTTAGAGGAACTATCTGACATTACAAGCAGCAACATGTTAAAATTTATTAACGCTACAAAATGGCTTGACAATTCTTAAATCTGCCTACAACGCCTTCACATGCACCAACCACTGATCTATCAAACTCACCCGCCAGACGTTGCATGGATCCACTGCTCCTACGGGCCTGGTGGAGGAATGATTTAGCCAGTTGGGGTAAGGGGGGATCACGCCCTCAAATGACAGTGGTGCGCTGGTTCCTTCTTCAGCCCGGTAATTGTGCCAACGAATACTTCTTCAGCAATCCTGAATGCTAATCTAAACTGAACGGCGCAGTCACATGCGCCACCCACTGATCTATCAAGCTCACCCAGACGTTGAATGGAGCCACTGCTACTACGGGCCTGGTGGAGGGATGATTAACCTAGTGGGGGTAAAGGTGGGGATCACGCCCTTAATAAACAATGGTGCGCTAACCTCTCCTTGACCCGGCGAGAATGTGCCGTCAGACAATTTCTACAACATCGTGAAAACAGGACTTACTAAACAACACAGTCACATGCACCAACCACCGATCAATCAAACTCACCCACCAGACGTTGCATGGAGCCACTGCTCCTACGGGCCTGGAAGGGGGTTCCACGTCCTTAAAATGACAGCGGTGCATTTGCCCCTCCCAAACTCGGTGATTGTGCCGAAGTACAGAACATGTAGGTAAACCTGACTGAGCAGGGAAGGCGCAGGCACCAACCACTGATCGATATATCTAACCCACCCACCAGACGTTGCATGGAGCCACTGCTCCTACGGGTCTCGTGCGGGGATGATCAATTCAGTGGGGGCAAAGGAAAGGAACACGCCCTCAAAAGACAATGGTGCGTCAACCTCTCCTCAACCCGGTGTTTATATAGCGACAGACACTCCTTCAATTAATTTGAAAACGAGACTTTTCAGGCTATAGCTTGTTAGAATTTCATCGACGCCCTTTACGGGCTATGTCATAAGAATCTATCATAGGTTTAAAATTTTTATATGAGGACTTAAAATCCTTGGGTACCACAATGGATCTACATGCAGCGGCTTCATTGACAATATTTGAGGCAATAAATTGCCTCGCTCATTGCGATTGCTTTGAAAAGTGGAGACCAATGGAGACGCTTTGACAAAAGTATCGGTAAAATTGAGTGAATTAATATATTTTGTATAATTCTGTGACGCCATTACCAATGTTTGGCTTTAGGGAAAAGCACTCCACTTTGCATCCGCTCCTGAAGTTCCAGCATGACATCACCATAGCGCTCAACAACCATCGTGTCACCGTTGGATGCTTTCTGAATGTCGAGAAAGCATTCGACAGCGTATGGATATGAAGCCCTTATCCATAAGCTTCGCGTATTACATTTACCTCCGTCTTTAATAAAAATTCTCTTTTCTTTTCTTTCTTCCAGAAAATTCTACGTACAAATGGACAACTGCAAATCACAAGTGAAGAACATCAAAGCCGGAGTTGCCCAAGGTTCGAAGCTAGGCCCCTTCCTCTACAGCATGATGACATCTGACCAACCATTGCCAATTGGATGCCAAAATCTCCTGTATGCTGATGACTCCCTTACGTATGCCATCTCGATGTCTCCTCTGGTAGCTTTACGAAAAGTTGAGCACCACGTCAATAGACTACACCTTCTACAAGAAATGGGGCATCCGGAAAAACACCTCCAAATCGCAGCTTGTGTGTTTCAGGAAACCCAGTAGAGGTAGTTGCAGCGCAGCCAAGTGCAGAAGTCTGGTTCTGAAACTTCCGGACGGATCTAAAATAGCAGCCAAAAAGAACGTGAAGGAGTCGGTGAAAGGCCCACTTGGCTTTTTTGAGGACTTTTCGTGAGTGCGGGTTGAACCTTAACAACTCGTTGAAGTGGATGCCTATTCAGGTTCAACCCGCACTCACGAAAAGTCCTCAAAAAAGCCAAGTGGGCCTTTCACCGACTCCACCCATTGATGAGACGCAGAAACGGACTAAGCCACAAGAAGAAGATACTTATGTACAAGCAGCTCCTGCGGCCTGTAATCAGCTATTCCTTCCCAGTCTGGTTCCCCATCTCGAAGACGGCCATGAAGGAACTTCAAAAGTTCGAAAGAAAGTTACTAAGGATTTGTACCGGACTACATTTTGATCGGCAGCGAATGAGACATCACAGCAACGAGCGTCTTTACACAGAAGCTAACATCATCCCCCTGGACAGGTACCTACTGCTTCAAGCAAAGAAGCTTGTAGAACTCACTAACAGGCACTCAAATCAACTGATGAGAACAATGACCACTCAGCAGCGACACCCCGAGCCGAGATACCTCAGTACGATGGAAATCCTGGTTGACAATATCACCACGGACAACGAGCCAGCAGTTTCGTTCTACGCTGACACAGGGTCAGCATATCACCGCGGCTAAAGGCCAACCCATCCCCCCACCAAAACCACAACTTGACAACCGGGACGGAACACCCCGAGCACAATAAAGTCAGCCGACTTTTAGATTTAATTTTTAGACATGTATTTTATATTTTATAATCCTTTAAACTTAAGACAAAGTACAAGATTAGGCCCCCTATGTGCCAATAAATGTATAATATCATCGTATCTAACTAGTTATCATAAGTCAAATTGTAAATATTATTTTGTTCAATAAATACATATATATGTATATCATTACCAATGTTTGAGGCAATGGCAGTTGTAATGGTAATTTATTGCTTGGGTGGGCATTTCATTTCCAGGCAATTTCAGTTAAATTCGCTGTTTTTGATAATATAAAACTTTAGTTCACTAAATTTCTTGACGGTTTCCCATATTTTTACCTTAAATTTAAAAATGACGGAGAAGTTATTCAAAATCGGAATGAAATCATTTTGAAAAAAGCAAACCGTCAAAATGCTATAATTATCCCTTCTTACAATATTACAATTGCCAAATCGTCTCCATTTGCATTTTGTGAGGTAATGCCCATGAGCGAACCAATTTATTGCGGAAATAGCGAACCGAACTGAAATTGCTAGGCAATGATATGCGTAATAGACTGATTTTCCCATTGCAATTGACACTTGCTCGGAAATTGTCAATGATGCAGACAAGTGTTAAGAACAACCTTTTGATAGATATTTACTTTCAGTAAAATATGACACAAAAGCAGAAATGCAAATAAAACTGACAGAAATAAATTAAGTTTCATATTCTCATGAAAGTTAGTGAAAATATTTCATTTACCATGTAAACGAAAAACCAATAGAGTCTAAAGATTCAAACACTTGCATTTAAATTAAAAGCCTGAGTTTATTTCTTTATCCCAGTTCTTCAATGACGAATTTAAAGTTGAACTTGTTTTAACTCACTAAATTCAAAGGGTTAACTCGAGATTAACTTGGAAACTCGGATGATCATGGAGTGGAAAACTGGGTGTTAGGATCATTTTCTGAAAAGAAAGCTAAGTATTTAAGTTCAACATAAGAAGTTATTTGACAGTTTCTGCTGTGGAAAAGGTAGAACATGACCTAGGGAATCCATTGAAAATATGTGAGGCAGTAAACTTGCCTAACTCATTGTCATTGCTTTGAATAATGCCAATGGAGATGCTTTGGCGATGACCGACAAAAGTGTGCCCAATAAAATTGAGTGAATTAATAATTTGTATAATTCTGTGACTCCATTAGCAATGTTTGAGACAATGGCAGCTGTAATGGTAATTTATTACTTGGATGGGCAATTTCAGTTAAATTCGCTGTTTTTGATAATAAATTCTTTAACTCGCAATAAGTTTATATTCATATTTTCCCCTTAAGTTTCAAAATTATGGAGAACCTATTGAAAATTGAGATGAAACCATTTTTAAAAAGGCGAAAATTCAAGATGTATTGCCTCGGCAATTTAAAGCAATAACTGTCTTCCATCTACCGGGCAATATTGCGATAGAAATAGCCAAAGCCCATTGGTATTATTCAAGAGAATGGCAATGAGCGAAGCAATTTATTACCATGCATAAGCAAAAACAGCTCAATTGAACTTAAATTGCATGGCAATGAAATGCAATAAATTGCTATTGTCATTGCCTTATATAGCCACAGCGTAAGCGTTTATGTCGAAGTTTAATATTTATGTTTCGTATCAACAAACTGCTCTTGGGGGCCAGTTTGTTCAAAAATGATGATTGCAACTGGTAAAATTATTTGTACAAACTGGCTAGTGTACAAACCCACTAGTGTCACCAGTATCAACTAAACATCTGTCATAATTTTCGCACGATCTGTTATTGACAGTGTACGGTGTACCTACACATTCGACTGTCTCCTCCGACTTTTACGCACATGTAACTCTTACCGAAATTAAATAGTTTAATCACTAGTTGATCGATTCCCGCGCACATAACCAACTTTTTTACCAACTTTTAAATTTTATATTGCCAATAATCGAATTGATTTTTCACTAAATCGCCTTTTAAGTATGATTTTGATTTTCTGCATAACTTTGCAAATATTATTACACATAAATGTGCTCCTCATTGAAGCTCGTCTGCGGCGATGAATATCTACAAGCAACTCGTTTGGTGTGATCGTGTAGTTTGTGTCAAATCACAAAGGGTCATATTCAATTCATAGTCGCAGATAGACCCAGGTTTAAGTAAACTACAGTTTAAGACAATTTTGGCTGCATGAATACGGACCGATTTTAATTACAAATTGATGGTTTTATATATTTATAAGATAATTAACTTGGTATAATAGACAAATAGCTTGAAATATATTGAAATGATAAACTTAAAAATGGCCGAAAATTCAACTGAAGCTATGTTTAACTTAGATACAGCTCTAAAATGACTATGAATTCGCCCCAAACTGTTTAGTTGCTCCAATCGGTGATGAACAGTTTTTGCATTCGCGCGCAGTCTCATAAGAGCATGAAATATATACATTTTAGCAACCAAACTATGTTTCGTAGAAGATTTGTATCACATTCCTTCACACACTGTCCGTAATGTGCGTTCAGCCAATAGAATTTATATCGAAACAAACAAAAATCTCCGCCAATTTCATTTCTTTGTGTGAAAGGTACAGGGCAATTAAAGGAAAACGTCAAAAAAATCTCCAGCAACTGGTTTCCCTGTCTGAAAGGGGACTTGTAAATTTGCTGAACGATGAAAGTTTGTCTCATGGGTAGTTAATTTCGGTATTTCATTTGTGATTGTGAGTTTTCATCCAAAGGAGAATGGGCAAAAATATATGGGACCTGGTCTACCAAGTGCCCAGAAACGAGACTTATGAAAATTTTTAGGTCCTATGGAGTGTACCAACGTACGAGTATTTTTGTTGTCCTAAACAATGGGAGTTGGCTTAAATAAGCGACCAAAAAATAAGAAAAACACTTTGCAAATTCGAATAAACATAGACGAATTGTTTTATATTTTGTTATATTCTGCCTAAACCCCATGGTTTACAGTCCTGTGGCTATATTCAAAAATAATGCTCTTGAGCTAAGCTCTCCAATGCTGTATATCTCAGTTGTGGGCACTAGACGCACAATTATTCCCATTAATTTCATTCGCTAAATCGAATAAAAAAAAGTAGAATTTTCATACTGTTAAGCGAATTATTCGTCAACCATTATACTATTCGCTATTATTTGTTATTTGTATAAAAGTTCCTTTATTTTGGGGTCTATTCAGTTTATTAAAAGTGACCAATACTGTCATTTTAATGGAACACTGTTGCAATTAATTTTTGCTCTAGTTTCAATCTTTGTTGCCATTTACTGCCTAAGCCCCATGGTTTACAGCTTTGTGTCCGTACAGGTATACAAAAATGATGTACTAGGGCTTAGCTTTCCAACGATGTATATCTTCGTGGGCAATAGGTAGACCAAAATGCCCATTCTCCTTTATCGATTTTATGGTCGATTGTATTTTTCTGATCGATGAGTCAGGTTCGAATCCTCCTGACACCCAACATTTTTTTTTTTGTTAAAAATAAAGTCAAAAAGATAAAAATATATAATAAATATTTATCCACCACAGATGTTGGGGTGGGGTTTCCATTAAATAATAATTAATTTGCAACGCACAAAAACAATAATAATTGTCTTCATCAAATTCAAACCCTACAAATGTTTGGGTGGTTAATTTTATTATTTTACATTCATTGATTAGCAATAGAATGTCTGCTTAATCAATTCTAGAAATATTCTAGAAGCAGTTTTTTTTTCAGTGGAAGATGATAATGCAGAAAGACTTAACAATCTAACAATCTCAGAAGATTAAATATCACACAAAAAAAGCATGTGTTAAGTTAATCTGGAGATGACTCTCCAAATTTGGTGACTCAAAGAAAATCTTTAAACTACAAGCGTTTATGATTAAATTAAATAATTTCTTTTATTCAAATTTACTTTAAAAACTGCTTCCACTTCTATTCCATAAACTTATTCAACCTTTTCTCAAGATTTAGGTACCTACAATAATAGTTAGTTCATACGACCTTTAGACGTAGATTTTATTTCTCACTCCAAATATGCTGTGGTGGCCACTTATTTAGGTATATGGTTGCAGTTGCATTCAAAATTCCATTCATCGATTTAAAGTTATAATGTAAGCATTATTCAAAAAAGAAAGGTGAGACGAGCAGGGGCGGCACATTCCATTCATTTTGTATGAAACTAATAAATCGGTTTCACATTTACGTGACCTATGAAATTTTGCACAGAATTCATTTTTATACATAGTCTGTTGTGTAGGTATTATTATAGTTTATAGGTATGTAAAACTTGCTACTTGTAGTTTATTTCACATAACATAACTTAATTGGGATGCTCTGATAATAAAATTTGTTGCTATATGCGTTTATTTATTATAGTTATTGGTAATGGCAATTTCATACGCATATGGTTCTGTGTATGGCACAGCCGTTGAATAAATTGAATTTTAGTGACAAATATCGAAATTGACAAATTAGAAATTTGTGTGTCGATAAACTGCAATTTGTGCAACATGTGCCATAATTTGTTTGTTAATTTTATTATCCTATCAAACTCAGACAAGCCATATGCAAATAATTAATTATTTGTAATAAAAAAATATGTCAGACATTGTTTGTTTCTGTCATGATGGGGCTGTTGATCTTGTTTAGATACAACTATTAGTTAAGGCTCTATTTGAAATAATAATCGAAAAAAGAAAATGTTTGCGTAATACGAATACCTATAAAATATCGATACCAACTTACCTATACTTTACTATCATAGTTATAGGTATGTTGTTTATTAAAATCCCACTCTAATTAAACAATTTAACATGTTTTACGGTGTTTTATTCAGTTCGCAGTACAAACAATTTCATCAGTGCAGTGGTCCTGTTCCTGTTGGTCAACATCAACAAAATAACAAAAATACCATAAAATCATATGCCATATAGGTACCTACCTATTCTTGAATTGCACCAATATTATAATGTCTGTTCCTCTACTCTGAATTTCTGTGATTTTCTGACTTTCTGTGCACTTTGGTCTCATGTTCTGTGAATTTAATTTTTTGTATGAACATCAGACAATCACAGAAAATCAAAGTAAAGAAACAAACCAGATATTTTACAGTTGTCGATTTAATGATCTCCCAAAATAATGCGGAACATTCGTTGCGGCGAAGAAACATTCGCATGTCAAAATTTATTTACATATGGGGATAATATGAGAGTGCCCACTTGAACGCAGCGGAAAAACGTATGAATTAATTTTAACTTAAATATTAAATATTCTCAACAATATACAAATTGTGCCAAAGAACGGGAACGCAAATTCCGTATTACTTAATGTGCCAGACAAGTACGACACGATGTTTTCAAATCCTTGTAGAGCTGTGTAGTCGAAGACAGCTTGAAAACTAAACGATTGTTCGATTATTTTCATTAATTGTTCTATTACAAATGCATTATGACATTTTAAAGAACAGTTACCTGTGCTACTTTATTATAAGCTTCCTTATAGAGACAAAACAAATAATTTTAAGTAGGTGTAACTACTTACTGAAGGAAATATCTTGAACATTTGTTTGATTTTTGAAAAAAATGAGCTGCAGAATCTAAAAATATAATTTTGAAAAATGTCCTAGAACAAAAGTCACTTGTTTGTATATCCTCTACAAGATCCACCATACTAATTTTAAATATCTGACAAAAAAAAAATATCCGCTATTCTTATTATACATAACATTATTTTTTAAATTAAATTAATAGGTTTGTATGCATGTATTATTAATTATTTTGAATTGAATAAAAGAAACTTTGCATATAAGCGGGCTGTACTATAAATAGTTTTGAAATTTTATATTAAGGGCTTGTTTCACAATATCTGAGTAAAGTTCCAATTAAGCTACTTCGAACTTATTCGTCAAGTAACTTCCTTAGTTACGTTTCACAATATCCGAACAGTCTTAATTAATAATTAAAGTTCTGAGTATTTTACTGGGAAGATGAAGTACTGATTAAAGAACTAAACTGGCAATTTAAATATTGTCAGCTGTTATTGCGACCAATAAAACAAATACAAATAATGTTCTGGGCTTGACAGTTGTGTTAGGGACGAATTTCATAATTTTTTAAAAGTTGTAATGCAATTTTTGAATGAAGTTGTGTTGTGTATACCTGTGTTTTTATTATATATTACTCTTCAGAAACCCATACGTAACGTTACATAAGTGCAGCCAACAACCATTGTATTTGGATACGCAGAACTGAATAGAATTTTAATTGATCTGAAAGACAAAGAATGAACATCGGTATCATAATGAAAAGTATGAACTAGTATTAAGTTCTTAACTCTTTTCAAATGTTACTGTACAAACAAAGAAATAAATGACTGCTTCATTATCATAACAAAAAATGCAAGTTGTACTAAATAAATTAGTCAAAAATGTTATGAACATTTATTTTTTTAGTATTTTTTTTCTCTAATCCAAATTTCTCTCTTTTTTTATTCTTTTTACCCATATAGTATGCACATATTTAGACATTATTTTTTTTTTGTTTGGTTTCTAGCTGTTCCATAAAGATTTTCCTTGCCATTCTCTCCAATGGTTATATGTATAGGCTGCAATAATTAAAAAAAGGAATTGAATTAAACCTTGCAGATTTACCTACTCTTTGTGCGAGTACCTACTCACATATGTTTGCATCCATCCACTACCCGTGCTATATTTCCATTTTTATAGTCGTATTATCGCCTATTATTATAGTGTGTCAATATCAATTGACAGTTTTGAACAATTTTATGAATATTTTAATCAGTCAAAACAACTTTCACTTGAAAACTGGAATAACTTACGAGTAGCTAATTGACACATACATTTATTATTTCGATAATTGTGAAACGCAAAGTTAGTTACTGGGAGGATTTACTTTACGGATAATTTAATTGTCGAGTTACTAATTATAACTTTACTCAGGCATTGTGAAACAAAACCTAAATATTACTATTTATATTATTATTACTATTTATTACTTTAATTGCAAATACAAAAAAATCTAACATCTCCCCGTGAGTATAAGCTGGTTTTACTGTACTAAGTTTTGAATTGTATATTAAATACAAAATAAAAAAATATTTTATAAACATTTCAATTGTTTTGTACTTAATTTATATATTTTTACAAATAATATTACCTACATAAAAAACTTTTTTTTTTGAAAAATGTTGGTTTTTTTAAATTTAAAAAATTTTGAGCTGAGAGCGTCAATTTTTGACTTGTAAACTTTTTAAAAATTTATTCCTAAATTTCAAAAAAAAAAATCATCCAAATCGGAGCAGGTTCCCCGGGTTCTTGAATAAAATGCTATCTAGCCTCCACTAAAATTTGATTTTTAGCTTTACCATTTTGTCTTGCCTACGCAATTTTTTTAAGTTTCATCATTTAATTTGTATGTTTACTATAAAGCCCTTTGAGTGCAGTCAATAAAATAAAGTTTAAATCTGAGAAATTCCGCTCAATAAATAAAATTCGTCACACACAAAATCTATAGATTAAGATTTAAACTGCACGCATATAATACACGTTTTGCAGAATAACTTTAGAAAGGTAATACCACCGAAGCTGAAATTTGGTTACATGATAGTTAACACCTTATATTATGCAAAAACAAAAGTCAGCTGGCTGTATGTGGGTGGAAAGACCGTCAGCTGACGTAGTGAATTGTGAGCATGGCTTCTTAACGTGGTTCTATGCGTGCATACTGCATACACCCGCATACAGCCAGCTGACTTTTGTTTTTGCATAATATAAGGTGTTAACTATCATATAAACAAATTTCAGCTTTGGTGGAGCCGGAACCCAACTTTTTTTTTTACATGTTTGGGGGGCTGCTGTAGCCACACCCACCCATGGTCCGCCAGCTGACTTTCACTATAGGCTTCATTATATAACGTCAAATAAACCATCTACCAAAAGATAAGCTTTGGTTCTATTGGTCACCAAAATCTGTCACGGGCTCCCGGACTATTATTATTTGATCAAAAATCCATCATTTTTTGAGAAGATAATTACATATATATTTGATATTAATATAGGTACACATTATTTCATCGTCATTGCTTACAAAAAAAAAAAAAAAAATATTGGGAACCCAGCTGCATTCGAACCCGGACCCCTTAGGTCTCTCTTGACAAATAATAATCGATTAGAAAATTATAACCGCCAATAAAATAGCCAAATTTCGATTAAAAATCGCAATCACAATATTAAATGAATACATAACAATAAATGTAAAACAAGAATTAAAAAAAAATCATCACAATCTGGATCAATGTCGTCCAATGGACGTCCAGAAGCATCCGGACCTGAATCAAAAATAACTCTTTTAAAACCATTGCATTGGCAAAAAAAATAAAAAACGCTGCGAAGTGAATTTGGTCTCTCCATTACTTGTCAAAAATCTCAAGAAGCTCTTATAGGTAGGTATTATGTAGATAATGTACAAGCAAACTCAAACGTCATCAAAACAAACTAGACCCATGTTCTGTAACTTGCGAAGCGATAAAACTTGTCGAGAAACGGTGAGAATTGGAACGAAACTCACTTTACCGCATCATCGGGTTTCTGTAACGTTGACAGGTGATTACTTTATCGACTGGAACAAACGGAATAGAAATACTGGAAAAATGCGATAAATGGGTTTCTGTATCTCTGAAGGTCGATAAGTTTATCATTTTAAACGTCAAAACTTATCACTGGACTAAGAGATGGCGAGTAAACATAAATATAGAGAAAAATGGTAAGAAATTAAATTATTTTACAAAACAAAAGGCCTTTAAAACTAAATTCAAACTTACTTTTATTTTATTGTAGCTTATTGACGATGAAGAAGACGCTGATAACGTTAAATAAATTCGAAAATAAAAGGAACTCTTAAATGAAATCGGTTGATAAGAAAAGAGCAAAAATTGTTGCGAAACATTCAAAATTACATTAACATATTCTTGGATCTGCAAGACGACGGCTAAAGGAACCTTAACACGGTGATTTAATAAGTTGTTTTGCTATTGAAGCTCCCTAGGATACTATTGGCGTTCGAGTTAATACTACTCTAAGTTACTTTGCTATGAGTCGAAAGGTAAATTTTTTAACTTTTGCTAAGAAACCTAAGATAATATACGAAATATTTCCAGCTTCCTTCAGTATGGACAGAACTCTTTAAAGACAACAATGCCTTTTCACTTATCTCCCCAATGGCTGTAGTCAATTTAACACAAAATCAAAGTATGATCTATGTATATTAAAGTGTCCGTTATTTCCCAAACTCATCTTTTTGGATAGCACACCCCGTCAATCGAAAGTGTATGCCGAAAGAAAAAAAATTTTACCAAAAAAATTTGTTTCCGAGGTCATTAACCCGTGCCTCTAAGGTCCTACTTTTCCCATACAAATTTGAATGGGGACTTTACACATTTAACATTTTATATATTTTTTCTCTGGGACTATAACAGTTATGCTAATTTTTTTGGGGAATTCTGGTTGATTTATCGGTCCTTTAAAAAACTGCATTTAAAAGTGTATTAAAAAAATTTAAATTATAATTTATTTCGATTTTTTAAGTATAAAAATACTTTAATATTATATATTTTTCTCTTATTTTTCTCTCCGATCCTCAGCAGTTTTGGTTGCTTTTTTTTATTGATTATCATAAAGTAATAAGTTTTTTAAAAAATTGCATTAAAAAACAATGAAAACAAATTATAAATAATGTATTTCGATTTTTTCAAAATATTAAATAATTTTATTTTTGTATGTATTTATTTTTTTTTTTTTTCTTATCAACAAAAGTTTTTTTAAATGATTTTTTTAACAATATTTTGTTTAAAAACCACATTCAAAAATCAAAAATTAATAAAAAAAAACTTTATTTGATAAGAAAAAAAATTTTAATACATACATACATACAAAATTAAAAAATATTTAATATTTTGAAATTTAGAATAACTGTTATACCTAGTTGCAGAGAAAAAAAATAAATTGTGAAAAGTGTAAAGTTTCCATACAAATTTGTATGGGAAAAGTATGACCTTAGATGCACGGTTTAATGACCTCGGAAAAAAAATTCTTTGGTCAATAATTTTTTCTTTTGGCATAACTTTTCGATTGACGGGGTGTGCTATCCAAAAAAATGAGTTTGGGAAACAACGGACACCCTAATATACATATATATAATTTATTTTATAAACAAAAAAAGACGTAAATAAGGACAAATTATTATTTGGGAGAGTTGATAGCAAACTTGTATTCTATAAATTTCACTTTTCCCACCAATAGGTACAAATGCTTAAACTTAATAATAGGTGTATTCATGCAAACGCATTCATTCAAAAAAAGGTAGAATTTTCTATCGGTAGAAATGAACTGTCGAAATTTGTATGGACAAAATTTTCATGCAAAATATACAATTTTATCTCACAAATTTGAAGCGAAAAGCGTAGAAAAAACCCCTTAGAAACCTTGTGACGTTTAATTTGACATTTGACTTAACTTAGCTGTTTGTTTCTATCGTTTACGCAAACATTTCTAATGGGGTGTTCATGTAGCCTTTTGCGTAAAATTATATTTTTCTACAAAGCGAAAAATTATCTCGTTACATGAATACCCTTAATAACATGAACTGTTTCATTGGATTTCAAAAACAGTTGAACATTGGTTGAACCCTGAGTGTAAACAAATCAAAACAACATATTTCATCCCTTTTTACGCTACATTCACTCTACCAAAATTACCCAAATCAACACAAAAAAAACTTGAAGTAAGTACCTACCTCCAGATAATGAAGAAACGTTAATAAAATTAAATATATCTACATATGTTCTTATGTATTTGCATGCAAATCAAATTGGCCAAATAAAACTGTTTTAATATTTTTAAATAATAATGATTCATCAAACATCTACAACACACCTCATTCAATTATATTAGATATGTAATATGTACACATTTTATTCACAAATTTAAACCTACATCACTGGTTTCTCGGTATTTATTGAATATTTGCCACCGAAACATACAAGCAGAGTGGCGCAGTGGAAGCGTGCTGGGCCCATAACCCAGAGGTCCGTGGATCGAAACCATGTTCTGCTAACGATGTTTTTTTTTTTTTATTCTTCAGGCTGAATATTGTTTTGTAGAAGTAAATCTCTTGTTACTTTTAAGACTGTATCGAACGAAAATAATCAAATTTAAGGTTAGTAAGACATTTTAATATTAAATTACTGTCATGAAGTTACATTTGGTAAATAATTCGTTTATTTATTTAGAGAATGGGTAATGTGAGTTGAGAGTAGTATCAAGGAACTTGGAATTGAATTTGCTCTTGATTTTTGCATAAATGTGTGTTTTGTACAAGATGAATTGGACCAACGCTATGTAGTAGCCCGTGAGCTGGCGATGGCGACACTATTGGGTGTCAGGTGTCACATAATGATAAAGGATGAAATGTTCTTTCATTTCTTGTACTAATTCAGTTAATTAAAGGCCTTCCACACTAGCCCACTGTGTATTAATACATGTCAAAAAAGTGGGAAACAAATCATGTAGAATAGTGTGGAAACAAAATATGGCAGCCCAGCCTACACAACCCGACATTCTATCCCACACGATTTGACATGTGTTAATACATGAAGAATTTTATAGTCTAAGAGCCGGCAGCAAATTTTGGGAGTGGATTCATAACCAAAATATGAGTATGAGGGGTTGTAGGTGCATGGCAAGTTTCTTTTTCAGCCTTTGGCGTGAGTGGGGGTTTGAAAATAGCGATTTTCCAGTTTATTTTGTCAGAGGTATTGGCACTTCAATAAATTTAAAAAATATATTATGTGATGCTCTGTCATTTTCTTAAAGTCCAAACGTCATAATCTTGGCAATCCGACCAATAGAACTCAAGATATTAGGTTTTTAAGCGAACCTTAATCGATTTTTTTTTTTTTGAAGACTTTGTTTTGTTAATTTGTTGTGTTTTATAATTCTCCAAGAAAAAGACGAAAAAGTCCTCTAAAAAAGCTTATATTTTGAGTTCTATTGGTCGGATTGCCAAGATTATTACATTTTGACTTTAAGAAAATGACAGAGCATCACGGCATATATTTTTTAAATTTATTGAAGTGGTAATACCTCTGACAAAATAAATTTGAAAATCGTTATTTTCAAACCCCCACCCCCGCCAAAGGCTAAAAAAGAAACCTGCCAGACGGTGGTTTTTGATACCGCGATATATGCACCTACAAACCCTTATACTCATATTTTAGTTATCAATCCACTCCCAAAATTTGCTGTGGGCTCTTTGGTCTATTAGGAATGGTTCTAATTCTATCCCACATTCTATCACACTTTTTTTTAGGTTAAAGTAATGTATTAATACAAGCAAGTGTGGAAGCAAAATATGAAAAGCCATTTCTTTCCCACAAATTTGGCAGTCGCGTGGAATTCTTTCCCACTTTCAATTTGACATGTATTAATACAAAGTGGGGCAGTGTAGAAGGGCTATTAACCAAATACATACCTGCAACATGCCTGTCACAGCGGACAGTGGGACGTTTATTTTTGGCGAATGTTCAAAGTGGTAAAAAAAACAATGTGACATCCGACATGTTACATTTGATAAAAGATGAAACCGAGGCCGTATCCATTTTCCATCAAATTTTATTATTTTAATTTTAATTTTAATCTTGATTCTTGAATTTAAATCGCTATCAGCAAGTTAGACTTCTTTACATACATTGGCGCGAAGTTTAAAATTTTGCGCCATTATTTTTAAGCAAAATTAATGAACCATTAATTACACATGTTTACATAGTCAAAACTTGTTGCTAGTGTTTAATTTTCCGAAGGATTTTGAAGCGCTGACTTCAGATATTCCAGGTCTAAACATGAAAATAACCGTTTTGTATTATATGTGAGTTATTTACTTCCAGCAATAACATCACTGTAAACCTAATAGTCTAAGAGCCGACAACAAATTTTGGGAGTGGATGTATAACCAAAATCTGAGTATGAGGGTTTAAAGGGGTATATTTTGTGATATCGAAATCAAAAGTCTGGCAGGTTTTTTTCTCAGCCTTTAGCGGGGCGGGATGTTGAAAATAGAGATTTTACAAATTTCTGATCGTGGGTATTATCCTTTCAATTATTTAAATACATCATGGTGCTCTGTCTTTTTCCCTAAGTCCAAAGACCTTAATCTTTGTGATCCGACCAATAGAACTCAAGATATAAGGTTTTTAATCGAACCTCATCCGTTTTTTTCTTGGAGATTTATAAAACGCAAAAAATCAACAAAACTAAGTCTCCAAACAAAGACGATTAAGGTTCGCTTTAATTGCTTATATCTTGAGTTCTATTAGTCGGATCACCAAGATTAAGGTCTTTGCACTTAGGGAAAATCACAGAGCATCATGATGTGTTTAAATGTGTTTAAAAATTCAAGTGATAAAACCCTTGAAAAGAAATTTAGAAAATCTCTATTTTCAATAACCCGCCCCCGCCAAAGGCTAAGACAAAAACCTGCTAGACTTTTGATTTTGATATCACAAAATATGCTCCTTTAAACCCTCACTCCCAAAATTTGCTGTCGGCTCTTTTACTATAAGGCTATAAAAACATTTGAGGCAAAATTTGTATTTTACTCCCATCACCAAATGACTGTTTTACCTTTTAAGAATCGTACTAGATCCTTAGAAGAAGAAATAGAGGAAGAGGTATTTGACACATAAAGGTACAGTGTGTACGTGAGTGAAGCAATTTTTGAGAACCAGAAGTGTCAAATCGTTAGCGTGTGATTAGGAAAAAAAACAAAGAAAACAAATTGGTACAAGTTAAAACCCAAATTAATATACCAATTACTTAAAAAAAAAAAAAAAATAGTTTAAAGTCCATAAATTAGACATTGTGGTGATCTTCTTATAAATTAAAAAAAACATGAAGTGCATTGTTCAGGGCTGTGGAAATCAACAAAACAAGGTGGATAAAAGCTTTTCCTTTCACAGGTGAGTTGTATTATATTTTTCTCAAAAAAAGTGCTGTAAAATGTTTGTCTTTAAATTGATGAACTATTAAACAATATATTTAGAATGGGTTCTTCTTTAAATTAAGTCAAGAATATTATAATTTAGTTGAAAATGCGCACATAGTTTTTTTGTTAGAATTTAAAAACCAGAAATGTCAAACTGAAATTCTTGTTAACAGGGGTGCATGAGATTATATTGGAGGTTGAAAGGCGCAACTATCTGTTAAGCGCCCTTCTTATGAGAAAATTATTTCTTGTTATTAAATCGATTTTTAACGTTTAAAGTTAGTAATCAAATATCTATTTGTTCCGTCGCCATAACTTATTAGTTCATGTTTCAATGTTAATTTGTCTGTTCAGTAAGGTGTCTATCAGTTCATGTTTGGTTGTTCATGGTTCATGGTTCATGTTTAAAGTTTAATCCATTATAAATAATATGTTCTTCGATAGTTAATTAATCTACATAAATACAAACAGTTAACAGCACTTGCTTTGAGAAAAGCAAAAGCTTCACCGAAGCCTTTCTATGTTGTGCTTCATTTCAGACATCTTTCTTAAATATATTTTCCTTAATATTTAAACGTGATAAGGCCCATAACAATATCTTAAATTTCAACAAGAACATATTCCACTAAAACAACTTCGGAAAATAACAAAAATGACTATTCTGATGGCGCCCTAGTGAGTTGCCGTCAAAGAGCACTCCGTCCCTACTGTAATGCATTTGTGTTTGTGAGACGTCACACCATTTTAAAAACTGCTTCACTTTTTTCCAACAAGGGCAGTTCACAAGGCATATGACACTTTGATGTTTATTAAAGTTAAAATGAGGTATGTTTGTGAACTTCTTGCACTAGATGTCACTTTTAAGCTGGAGCTCATGTATAAAAGTAGTTTGCTGTAAACAAGCTGTTTTACAATTAGAAAAATGGTAAGTAGTAGATTTTGCGCCAATGATGTTAGACATTTTTAGTATGATACTAGGTTAAAAATTGTATTTTTGTAATTTTAAACCAAATGGCTATTTTATCTCAATCGATATAATGACACTTTGACGTTTATAAATGTCAAAATGAATTTTTAAGAAGTGCTCTGTCACTTTTTTCTACGTGCTTATGTTTAAGAAGGAAATTTGCTAAGCATAATACTAAAGTTAAAAAGTATTACAAATTTAGAAAATTTTAGTAAACTGTTTTAAAAATACAAAATGTTAAGAAGTAAAATGTTGGAAATAAACTGTTTAAAATTTTGCGCAATTTTTCTTAAGTTTTTTGTTTTTGAAAAAACTTCAAAATAATGTTCCTGTTATACGAATTTTGTTATGCAAAAACCTACGATGTAGTTTTCCTCCAATCACTTTACAATCATTTGTCATTTGTACGAAGTTTAATCAAAATTGTTAGAGCCATTTTAGAGTAATTTTGAAATGAACTAAAACAAAATTCAAATTCACCCAGTCGATATGTGTTTGAAAGGGCCCCTAGTTGAAAAATTGTGTGTTTATTTGAATGTTGATCCCGTTTTGTATTTTTTGAAATGCTTTGTCCGAATCTGAGGTTTGAGAACTAAATTTCGTGACGTCACAGTGAAAAAAAAGCTAGAAATTGTTTGTCAATTTTTTGCTTTTACGTAGGTACTTAATTGGTTAGTTTTCTGAAAGTAGTAGGTAGAGGTACCTACCTGCAAATTATTTTTTTTTTTTTTTTTCAAAAAAAGAAGTTGTTTTTCAGATAACTAGGTATTAGGTAAAACTTGTTTTTCAAAATGGTGGACAAAGCATACCTACAAAATTTTTGTTTAATAGGTGTTCATGGACAACCCATCACCCATTTCGATAATAAAATTTTACTATCATTATTTTTGCAGTGTGAAAATTGTTGTTTGTCTATCGACTGAATCTGATTGACATCATTGTTAGATCCAATTTGTTGGTACAATAAGTATTTTAATTTTGCAATCAAACTCGGCAACTCCTCTTTAAACTCTAACTCCAAATTTTAATTTAAAAAAAATAATACTCCTGGAAAACTGGAGCTGGAGTCAACGAATTCGACTCAATGTCTTTTTATAAATTCACCACGATGCAATCTGCAACTTTCCCCTCCCCAACAAACAACACACTAACACAATTTTCTTGTTTGTTTCATTATTTACTCCGTTCCGCATTAAATAAAATGCTAGCACAATCCAAAAATGAAATAACATTTCCCCTTACTGTTATTGTGTTAAATAAGCCCTTTCCCCTTTTTGCTTGGGAAAACCACCACGGCAACGGCAACCAACTAAACTACCACTCATTTCAAACATCCTCCACCCCTTCTTCATTGTATGTAAAAACAACTTCAACATTTACCACACAATTTGGAACGCTTTTGCCTTTTTGTCTGCATTTTCTGCCCTGGCTGACTGACTGTCACTGTACGCTGTTGTCGCTGTCCTCCACCAAAACCAAAACCAACTGTGCGTGGTGAATTTTTATTGAAGAAAAATCAAAAGCAAATATACGTTACGGTTTTCCAGCAGCACCAACATTCGTTCAGTATAGTGTGAGCATTCTTAGCTGTCAGTTCTCAGTTGTCTGGAGCATAATTTATAACTGTTCATTGTAGTGCAAGTGCAATTTTGTGTTTTCTTTCTCTGTGTTTCTTCTGTTATACAGATTTACACTCACTATACATCCAAAAACGGATCCTAATTATATACGAATTTTTGTATATAAATGCTTGACAAATTAATATCGGTCCTGCTTTAAGTGTCCCTGTGCCGAATTTTAAAACAACAAAAAAAAAATACACATATTTTATTTCTAACGGGAAGTGCATAGAATAGAAGTAAAAAAAAATAAGGAAGAAAACCGTTCCTAGTGCAATCGTGTTTTTTTGTTTGAAACATAAATCTAGTGATCTGTGGTGAGAATTTTGTAGATTCAAATTCCCATAACTGTTTATTTCCCATCAAACTTTTTTGACAAACTTTACGAAAACAAAAAAAATATTAAATAAAAGAAGATGGCAGCTGAAGTAGCAACAAATCAACAACAAAATATCGCCGCCGAAGACAAAGCCGCTGCCCCACCAGCCGCTGAGAATAAAACAGAAGAAGCGGCAGCAAATAATGTAGGCGAAGCGGCCGCAGCAGCAGCAAGCGACAAAGCAGCCGCTGGAGACGCCACCGCAAACGCTGCCGATGAAAAGACAGCCGCGGCGGGCGAGGGTGGTGAAGGTGCTGCCGGAGATGGTACCGCTACGACCCCAGCGGCCGATGGTGATGCCAAGAAGGAGGGCGGCGAGAATCATGAGAACTCCGCCAACAACACCACCGTCACCAAGACCGAAGCGCCACCAAAGTACAACGTCCACAAGGCGAACTTCGAAAAGGATGTAATCTACTTGTACCAATTTTCGCGTACCCCACTGCTGCCATCGCTTTCGCCGTATTGTCTGAAAGTTGAGACCTGGTTACGTTTGGCTGGATTAAAATATGAGGTAAGTTAAAATATTTTGCAATTCCCAAAATCTAGAGTCCAGGATCCCGATGAAAGAAAATTTGTGCTCCAAAAAATCTTCGCCATATTTGAATTTTTCCTTTTTTTTTTGTTCTCAACGAGTCCAATTTCGTTTCATTTCTCTCTTCCCCCGCAAACACTTGATAGACAAGAAAAGGAGAAGGTTTTCTGATTTTGTCATTGTGTATGTTTCGGGAGAGGAATATCACGGTATATAAGATCGTTGAAGTATATAAAACGGGATAACTGGTTTTTTCCCATGAAACACACATCCTTCAATATATGCATGGGGAAACTAACCTAAAATCCAATAAGTAAGAGCGAGAGAGTGTAGATAGAGTTGAATTTCAAAAAAAAACGGATTAAAAAAAGAAACACTGGAAAGTGGATACTTTTTGTTTTATTTTTTTTTTTTGTTCATTCTCATCTTTAATGTGTGGGAAGAAAATCCTTTTTTTAAACATCTTTTTTTTGTAATGATTTTTCATTTTTAAAGATAAGAATTTTTTTTTCATCATTCCTTTTCTTATCTACAGTGCACGTATAAATTTTTATCGATTTTCTTCTCAAACAGGATGGGCTCCCTATTTATGGCTCAATATGTTTCTTAATTTTCTTTATCTTTTCCTTCTTATCTTTTATTATTTGTTGTTCTTAAAAAAAAGGCACCTACCTACCTCTATAACTTTATTTTAAAAGAGATAGGTACGATAAGCTTGTTGTTCTTTCTTTGCATAATTTTCTAACACCTCCGTAATTTTGGGTCCATATGGTGGCAATATGGTGTCCAGGCGCTATCCATGTCATGTAGGTATACCAACTAAGCTACTAACTGAAATGTTGCCAAGCTTCTTTAAAATTTTAATAATACGAAATTAATTTCTTAAAAATTATTTATTCATTTCGAAATACCGAGATAGTCTTGGTTTTTTCTTATTCAGATAGGTAACTTTACCTATCTACCATAAAAACTGATCTAGGACATAGTTAAATTCGTTTATTTAGAAATGAATTTAGATAGGTAGGCAAAGACATCTCCCTAAGTTGGTTTTGCTCCGTTTTTGTTGATATAAATTAAATCAGTTAAAAGAAGCTTTAAGAAAATGTGTTAACTTAGGTCTGGAAAGCATTATAAAGATTACATAGGTATTTCGGTATTAATGTATGTAGATAGGTTCATAAGAAACATACCTATTATATTACAATTAGTAGGTATGTACATAACTACTTGGCCTAATAAATTAGATCCTAGATGGGCCATTATTTTGTATAGGTACCTATGTAAGTTCTAATGATCGGGTTCTTTCAAAGTTCAAATTATAGGTAGGTACCTACTTATCATATTCAAAATTTGGTAAATTAATATAGGAACAACTTCATATTATCCAAATCTGCTTAATAGGTAGGTATAGGTACCCTACCTATCTTCCTAGGTCTCTCTTCGTAAAAATAATTCATAAAAATTCGCAGTTTAGCCGTCTTTGTATTAAGTATTTCTAAGGCTAAGCGTGCACATGCAACTCTTACCGAAATTAAATTAATCACTAGTTGATCGATGACTTTTTTGATTTTTTGCATAATTTTGCAAATATTTTTACACACAAATGCAGACTGACATTTTAACTTTAATTAAGTAGGTACTTACCTACCTACCTGCTTCGTTTTTAAATATCCAAGAAATAGGTATAACTCAAGTTATAAGGCTCATAAAGTTGCCAAATCGGCTTTTTTTTTCTAAGTTTAATGCAAAAATGTAATGGAAAATCAAATTGCTGAGGTCTTTTAACACTATTTTAGTATGAAATTCTTTGCCCCTTCCCAATAATTTTTATACAGAATTTAGCCTCTTTATTTAAATACATCAAAAATGGAAGATCTGATCACTAGTAGTAGTAGTTGAAAAATTTATTAAACAAAAAAATACTTTTTACAATTCAATCACATATACCTACCTGGTTTGGCCAAGGGCCGTCTACCAGGTTGGCAGTTTATAGTTCAAATATTAAATACTTTAAAATACATAAAAGATTTTTGTTCGATTAAAAGTCTCCTTCTCTCACTATAATTCTTTTGATCACTATGATTGAAGTTATAGTTTTTTGAATGAAGCCATCTCGGTTGAAAAATATTTTTTTTTTAAATTAAGATAACTGCGCAGTGAGGAATCACTGAAGCTCGTCTGCCGCCATTAATATCTCACACCAGCAGAGCAACTCATTTGGGGTGATCGTTTAGTTTGTGTCAAAACACAAACTGTTTAGATGCTCCAAGTGGTGACTGAATAGTTTTTACATATGCGTGCGCTCTCATTAAGAGCATCGGATTCATTTTAGCAACCAAACTGTTTCGTGACTGAAAGTTGCATATGCGCGCTTAGCTTAAGAAATCAAAAAACTCGGAAAAAACTGAATTTTTTTTTCCAAATTTTTGTTGAAATCCATCATTTTGGTTTGCAACTGTTTTCCATTCAAGCTAAAAAAAATCATTTGTTGCTTTTAATTTTATTTTTTATGGTACGTAAGTAGGTATCGATTTTCCTAATCTAGATTTCAAGAACTTATCTGCATACCTACCTAAAAAGTCAACTTAGTAGCTTTCATTAATTTTGTAAGACTTGTACAGATTTTGGACTAAAAATTGTAGTTAAGTACAAACGGCAGTTTTAGTGAGAAAAGTGACAAAACAAATGTTTTGCAAGAACACTAGCAAAGGATTTTATTATTTTTATTTATTTGGCAGCAAATTGTGAGAATTTGTAAGAAATCACGTTACCTACTAAACAACTCTTATTTTTTTTTATGTGACGCAAGCAAAATTATTGGTTTATTCGTACATTCCCTAAAAGTGCCAATTTCTACGAAGTCAAAAAAATAGTCTCAATGTTCAAAAAATAAAAAAAAATTAACACAACTTTGAACTGCAATTGCCGATTCTAGGATGTAAACGATCAGATAGGTGGCTACTTAATTAATCAGGTCATACCAATTCCAATCAGGACATACCAAAGTAGGTAGTAGGTAGCCTTAGCGTAATGGTTAGTGCATTGGACTGTTACGCTGGAGGTCTGCTGTTCACTTCGCCGCCTCGTCCACCTAAAAACTCGAAAGTTTTTTTTTTCGGGGCTAGGTATTGCCTCTGGCAAGGAGTTGACAAATCATCCAAGAGTGTCACTTGTCATGAATAAGTGCTTCTAGTCTAGCCGTTCGAATTCGGCATAAAATTGTAGGTCCCTTCCATTCCTGTCGACACGCGCACACAGGAATGGTTGCTACTACTACTACATGAAAAAATAAACAGTCACAAAAATTAAACTCTAGTGTTTCTTCATGTTTTGTCTCTTAAGTTTTTCCCATTTCTATTTTAATGTTTTATTGTATTTTTTTTTTAAAACAGAACAAAATACTGACTAAATAAACAATATCCCCATAGTTTCCGGTCCTTGAAAAATCATATCATATTACAAAGAAAAAAAAAATAAAAGACTACAAAATTCTACTTTTGTACAAATCAGTTCCAACGAATTTGTTCTGCAACACTGACATTTTTGTTTGTAAATATAACTATAAAAAAGATGTGTGATGATGACAGAAGAACGTTGTCGTCGATCAAGTGTGGCTAATTCCTTAACCCGAACTCCCTGACTCAAGTGCCTAAATGAAACACAATTTGTATAGAATGACTTAAAAAAAAATATTTAATAAAAAAGAAAACAACCAAAACAACACAACAAAAAACACTGCGTATACAATATGTGTCTCATCTTGTACGACCACTACCTATCTTGGTTTGCATTTTATTTCTTCTTATTTTCTTCTTATTTAAACCATAACAAAGAAATGTCTACTTAAAAAAAATAATAATAAAAATAGGTACCTATAAATAACAGTTTATATCAGTAAAATTGTCATTATTTTTTGTTTATGAAGAATTTGTTAGCTTATCAGTCTTCTCTTTTCTGCCACTGCCACCACCATGATGATACTTAGGTCATGGAATTTGTTACAGAAGTAATAAATACTCATCTGATACCCTTAAGATCAAGGACACATTCGTTGTCATTATACCTAGATTAAGGTGTTTTTTTTTTTTACTTTACTTTACCATGACAAAATGTGAGAGATTCCATCTAAATGAACTTAACCTATCTTGAGATTCAGTTTTATAGACTTATAAATGTTATTTTAATGATGGGCTGCGAAGAATATAATTGACAGGAGTCATATGCTTATGGCAATCAAATCGACTTTGAATTGCTTTTCTTTATTTTCATTGAAGAATCTAGACCGACGTCTTTATCATAATTAACATATTTTTTATGTCGGTAGCGACGGCAGCAACGACGTTAAGTTTATGATGAGAATTGGGAGTAAATATGAAAAATGTTCATGGTAGAAACATTAAAAATTATGAGTCCTTCATGTACAGTAGATATCTTGAGGGATGCCAAACTTTATGGGCAATTTAAATTCGATTTGAATTTATTATTTATACAGAGTATAGGTAGGAAGGCTGCTTGGAAAACATTTCAGAATACCAAGTAGGTATGATAATTGAGTTCTAACAATAAAACTTTATCAATACTTTGTAAAATATGTATTTTGTTTACTTTTGTCTGATTGCTTCTGTCTGGTAAAAAGTTATAACTCAACCTTATCAATTTTGTCTGCGAGCACTCAATTTGTGGTTGTTTTTTTTTTTAATTTCAACTTTCTTGAAACTTATTTAACAACTTTTTAAAATTAGGCATACAAATTAGGGGAATTCGAATATTCTTTTTATTTTTTTTTTTTTAGCCAGCTGTGAACCATCGCACAGTGTGAAATTTTCACAATCCAGCGGAACTTAAGTCAAGAAAAAAAGTTGAGCTGTCGAGTACAAAACCGATTTTTATCAGTTCTTAACATAACGGTTGATTCGTTTCAGGTAGTAAAAGCTTCATGTTTCCATTATATTTTGTACAGTTAGCTGTGAAAGCCAAACATCGTGTGAACAAAAAATTAAAGGCATTTTAAAGCGGATGAGCTGAGCTCTGCTATTTTTACATGTGTTGAGTGAACGGTAAAATTATTCGATATAGGTATTATATCTCTGAAGTGAGTTTTATTAATTTTATTTATTTATTTTTATTTAGTTAATTTTATTTATTTATTTTTTATTTTTTGAATTTATTTTCTTTAGGGTATTTAAAAAACGTCTTTTTTAACTTTGAGACAAAGGTTTTTAAGTTTACCTGCGTGTACCCGCTCTAACTTGTTCATAGTTTGATTCTGTGTACTTTATAATTAGAACCAAAAGTAAGTAATTGATTTTATGGTCCAAATGTCATTTCCGTCGCGTGTCTCCTCCTTGTTTCAGCGCGGAAAAATGGATTTTTTGTTTGTCTGAGTTCCAGGATTAAGAATATGTAGTTAAATACGACTTCCCTAAAAATTAAATTTATTTATTTGAAACAATTAACTTACAATCTTTCAAACATGTGTCTCCATGTATTTCCATTATTTCCGTAAAAAAATGTTAAATGCTTATAAATTCAAATTAACGGCCGTCAGTTTATAGGATTTAGACTAAATGAAGAAACTAAACCATGCTTTCTTTAAAATTTATTCAATTAAATGGGTGAGACATCAGTTTTGTGTGTTATTTTAAAGTAAGTGGTTGTATTCGTCACGTGTTTCATCGATTTCGTCATTTCCGTAGGTGCATATAATTTTAGTAGGGTAAAGTAAAAAGAAAAAAAAATTTGCAGTTAGTTATACAAAATTTAAAAAAAATATAGGTACTTTCTATTTTTCTTGTCTAAAAAGCTAAAAAACATCGGTTTTCGTCATTTCCGTCGCCTTTAGATGTGTTTTTTCTTAAAAAAAATCATGAATTTATTGCAAATCATTAAAATTTTTGCCCGTAAGTCTGAGATTTGTGGGGAAGCGAAAACGTAACAAATTATTTATCTTTACTAGTTAAATGTCATTTCCGTATCACACAATCATTTCCGTAAATCGATTTAATTTAGATTTTAATAATTTTAAATAAATTCCTGTAATACCGTAAGTCTTTCAATTGCATCCTGAATCACACGGTCCTTGTTACAAGGAATATTTTAAAAGGAAAATTTTTGTACTGGTACATTATCATTATCGTATCGAAGGCGTCATTTCTTCCGTATCAAGCCCAAATTCTCAAAAACGCTTAAAATCAAGTGCCAACACTTTAAATCATTAATTTGTTCCATAATTTATAACAACACTTGAATGTACATAATTTTTTCTTAAATTTAGGTAGGGGACATTTTGGGTGCTAAAAAGGAGCTTTTAACAGAGAATTACCCATTTATTTTTTATTTAATAACTAGGCCTTAGCTAATTTATTTGTAGTTAAAATAAATTAAAAATGAATTATTAAATTTAAATTAATCTGACATACATATGTGATCATTTCCACGAAAAAAAAAAAACAAGTACAATATAAATATTATTTAAATTGACAGTTAAGTTCCACTAGAATCTGAAAATTTCACACTGTGCATCGCCAAAACGAACATGAATTCACTATAGGTACCTAATTATGTTTATATTCGTGTCTGGAAAAGTCTTCTTCTTAATTCTCTCGAAGCCGATTTAAAAAAAGGTTCTAAGACAAGTTTTCTATGCCTCTTGCCCAATGTTTTTTTGGACGCTTAGGCATAACAGGACTAAAATCAATTGGAGGAAATAATACGGGCATATCCTTATTTGATCTTCATAGTATCCCGTCAATTAATTCGTTGGTATATCACGGGGGAGATTTTGGGTATCGAATCCCAGTCTGAAAGCAAAACAAATATTTTCAGGGGTATCTACTGCCTCTTGCTAGGCAGTGACACAAATTTGTACTTCAAGAGTACGTATCTTCTGTCATGGAAATGGATTTTTTATTCTGCCCGTTTAAAGCATTGTCAGAATCAGCATTTGACAGAAAGTGTTCAAATTGAAATTTACAATTAACTTATATGTATGTCTAGTATGCAGATCGTGCTAAATTTTATATTCTATACAAATTTCCTCCCAACATAAATTTAAGCCAGGATTTTTAGCCGAGAATGCTTTAAATTTAAACTTTCATTTAGTACTTTATCTCCAATTAATGTTGCGCTCGAAATAATGTTCAAAACATTAGCTCGGTTCCTTTACTTAAAATTTCTGTGATTTTCTGTTCATTTTTGTGATTTTTAGTCCAAAGGCGTTGCCTTACAGATAAATTTTACTGTTTTTGATATAAGAGAACTCTCACGAGAGATTAATAAATTTCCACTACCTGTGATTTTCTGTCCGTGAAAATTCTTTGTACTGAAAACTACAGTTCAACTAAATGTAATTTTGAGAGTAAAAGATAAAGCCAAATATCGTGTCGTACTTGTCTGGCACATTAGGTAATACGGAATTTGTGGGAAATTGCGTTCCCGTACTTTTGCACAGTTTTGATATTTTTGAGAATATTTCATCCTTGATGGAGCCTGATTATATATGTACCTATGTACGTTTGGCTTTTTTCGTTCGTTTTGTCTTTTTGACAGGCACGCACCTTCATTATTATACGGTTCCCAAAAATACGTACGTACCTACTTCCTTTCGTTATTTTGCAGCGCATTGAATTTGGGGTTGTTTAGTCGGAAAAAAAAAGTAAAAAAGTTTTTTAATCAATTTAAATTTCAATTACGAAAAACAATTTTCAAATTCAATCATTTTTGTTTAATTTTTCTAATGGTGTTTTCGATTGGTATCGTAAATTAATTTATTTTTGATTTAAATCTGTCAAAACGCAGATATTACATTCCAATGGGCAAATAAATTGATTTATTTTTTGATTTAAAATCAAATTTGTAGATCTAGATTTTTCGGCAGATTTACCCCTCCTACACTGATACCAATACCATTTTAAGTCGGTCACTTTACAAAATTTTTGTATTGTTTGAATTTATTTCGGTTAATGAAAATTGGGTTCTAAATATAAAGGGAAGCGTTTCTGATATAAAATGGAAGCTGTTAAAAATTAATTGGTAAATTCATGAAGCTCATTATTTTCTTCTGAAAGTGCATCAAGTGATGACGAGTTTTGTGATGTTTATGAAACATACATAAAATTACACGAATACAATTACAAAAACAAATCCATTTGAATTGGCGTTCGATTCACCACAAAAATAATCAATTTTTAGATTGAAACCTAAATTTACCAATCAGAAACGTCAAAGTTCAACCAGAAAAAGTATTGAAATATTCATTCCTGCTTTCGTTACTTCCTTCTTCTTTCCCTCTACATTTCTACACCCAATCTGTCAAAAAGACGAAAGACATCTTGCTCTCCAAAAATGACAGATTGTTGACTTATGTCCGCTTTCACACAAAGAAACTGAGTTGCCAGAAACTAGCTATGTAGTTTGTTGGCGAGAAGGGTGTTTGGAAGGGATTTTGGTCCTTCCCCTTACGCCCTTCTCGCCAACAAAGTAAAAATTGCTGGCAACTCAGTTTCCTTGTGTGAATTGGGACTATTATTTGGCTCGTAAATTTTGACACTTCAGTGTATTTTTTCGCAGAAAGTGACAATTCTAACTCGAAATATAAAAAGAAAAAATTGAAAAATGTAAATTACAGAGTATTTAAACGAATATTTAAATGAAATTGATTCCCAGAAAGTGGAACCACTAAAAAAAAGCAGAGATAAAACAAATATTTTCTTCCGAAGAAAAAAAAAAAAAAACTGACCTGGCTTGTATATTCCATGAGTTTTTTTTTCAATATTTATTAAATTTAAAAAAAGGTTATTTTTAAAGCATCAATAGCAGATTCCAAAAAGTTATCAACCATGTTCCTAGGACAAGCCCTTCCAAATATATACTGCAAAACGTTCTTAGAAATTACTTTTCGAGTTTCAAAAAAGTAAGGAGTAAAAAGGTTTCGGAGTGTATCTTTGGAACGACTTGTCCTAGGAACATGGTTGATACAATTTTGGAATCTGCTATTGATGTTTTAAACAGAACCATCAAATTTTTTAAATTAATTCATGTTTAATTATATTAAAAAATAATAATGTTCTTAAACACAATGGTTGGAATTGAAAACATTAATCAACTGCTGTCACTCAGTTGACATTTCAATCTCAAATTTCATATTTCCAACTCCAAAATATATCGTGACTTTCAGCAATCGATTGTAGAGATAAAACTAATGGTGCTTTCGATTGGTAAAATAAATCCATTTATTTTTGAATTGGATCTGTCAAAACGCAGATTTTGCATTCCAATGGGCAAATAAATCGATTTATTTTTTGATTTAAAATCAATTTTGCATGTCTAAATTTTGTCGGCACATTTACCCCTCCATGCACTTACACCAATGCAATTTAAGTTGTCACTTTAGAAATTTGTTTTTCTTATTGTTTTTATTTATTTCGATTAAATCAAAATTGTGTTCCAAATATAAAGAAAAGCATTTTTGATATGAAATGGGAGCAGTTAAAAATTAATTGGTAAATTCATGAAGCTCATTTTGTTCTTATGAAAGTGCATCAAGTGATGACGAGTTTTTTGAAGTTATGAAAAAGACATAAAATTACACGAATATAATGACAAAAATTAATCAATTTGAAATGACGTTCCATTCACCACGAAATAAATTAATTTTTAGATTGAAATCTGAATTTACCAATCGAAAACACAACAAGTTAAGCGCGATCTGCGTAATAGACTTAAAAAGCTTGGTTAGCAGTCTTTAATAGTTCATGTTATATCTATTCAAAAAATAAAATGAGCGCTGACCGTCACCCTGGTATTGATTAATACCCCACAGTCCCCCTACTTCCGTTTGCTAAAGGTGCAATTAAATGAATCCTCAAATAACTTGGTGTATAAAACAAAAATTTAGTACATCTACCTAGGTACATAACATACATAACTTGTTTTGTTGTTCCGAATAACAAAGAATCTTCTGCGCCCATAATTTTTGCACTAGAATGCACCCGAATGAATCAAAAAAATCATTTTTTTTGTTTTTTTTTTTTGTTCACATAGAAGGGAGAAGAACCAAAATTCCTTAAGCATGTTGTTGCATAAAAAATCAACTTTAAACAAAAACACAAAAAAAACAGCGAAACAAACAAAAATAATGATTAAATATCAGTTACAGCACACATTGACATTCCATTGTAGTGTGCGGTGGTAATGGTGGCATAACCTCTACAAAACATTAAAACAAAGCAGCGGGTGACGGACGGTTGGACGTGCACCATTGAGGGCACATACAGCATACAGTAGGAAAACGATGAGGCTCGTTTTTTCTCTCTCGGCGCTATCATCTTCATCATTGTGTGTGTGTGTGTTGATTTCTGGGATTTCAGATATAAATTTTGTACATCCAGCAACCGGGCATTGTATCTGATTCTTTTTTTTTTTTATTATTAATTGTCACACTGCCATGAGATAAAAGACATAAAAACGGTGGTGGAGATGGTTGTTTCAAATTTGGCAACAATGTACCTACGTCACAGAGAGTAAAAGGCTTCAACGAGAGGAATGTTGCATGTTTTAAATTTGCGTCCTTTATGGAAAACCCTGTTATGTATACAAAAGATTTTTAATGAACGTTTTTTTTTTTTTTGTTTCCTTTTCTTTTTGTGAATTTTTACGTGTGAAGAAGAGAACGTCTCCAGCAGTAGAGATAACTTCGTCTCTCCCTAATCAATACTTGATTCACTGACAACAACAAAAAACGCTATCCATTGGAAAAGATCTTACCCGGGAGACCTAGGGAGTACCTGTATCTACTTTATCAGCGGAGCCATCCGTAGAAGCACATGTGTATTTTTAGCACAGATGTTACCTTGAATAACAACAAAAAACAGAAGTGCCTATATATTATCTGTTTGGCCTGTCGACCTGGTCCTGGACCCTTCTTTGCGTTTTATTTTGTCATTTATTACCATTTTTTTAAACTTAAATGTTGCATTTTCACATCACACATTGTTGAAGTCTAAAAACTTGTTTGAACTATCATCTTTTTTTCAGAGGATGAGTTGATTTTATGGAGATTCATGTTTTTTATTATTGTTTTTTTTTTTTTTTTTTTTTTTTTTTTGTTTTTATAAAATTTTATTGGTGCGTCTCTTAGTCGGTCAGTAAACTTTGTCTTTGTTTGAATGAATAGTTTGTTCCTTGCATCTTTATGGATGGTTTTGCTGTTCTGCTATCATCATTGGGATGCTGGGCTGGTTGTTTATATTTATGCAAAGCCAGGTAATCTGTCTAACAATCTGTTTTGCTTCGTAGGTAGAAAGTCATAAGGCCATGTAGGTATATGTTAGGTAGGTAGATTGGTTGCGCTGTTAGGGAATAGGTAATCTTTAAATTAGTCCCCGCAATCATTTATCAACAAAGTGTCAGGGATTATGGGTAAGTATATACCTCTACTCGTAAATTTGATGTCACTACTCATTCATATGCCCAGGCACACACTCTAATCTTCATTTCCATCTCTTGAAGGATTAATTGTTCATTTATGTACCTCTATGTCTAGTCAAGCGGTATTTTGTTTTGAAATATTGAAAGATGTCCAAGCATTAGAAAACCGTTAAATTCTTTTTCAATTCATTTGACAGGATTGATGTGTGTGTACTGTGTGTGACATTGAAGTGATGTTCATTTTGAAACAAGAGGAATAGCGATTAATTTTCTATCTGATGCCTGCGAACCAAACCTTAATTGACCATTCTAATGGGTATTTTTAGTTTGGAAAAGAGATGGGAACACATTTGTTGAAATTTGATATTTTTTGAAGTTAGGTATGCATATGTATGGCTTACTGAATTCCTCAAATTTTAGTGGGAAAGTGAAATCATAATGAGGGTAGGTACCTACGATGTGTTTTTTTTTTTTTTTTTTGTTTTGTTGAATTATATTATTGGACTTTATTAATATATTTACCCATTATGAAAATAAATAAAGGCGTGATGTTGACGAATATATGCCAGTCAGTTTGTGCGTTGAAAATTATTTTGATTTTAGTTTGTTGATGAGAAGTAACGTTTCTTTTTTTAATGAAATGATAGATGCGAAAATAGTTGACTTGGCGAGCGAGCTGGCTATCCAGATCTTATCCAATTGTATAATTGATAGCTTCTTCTGTTACGAGCCGTTTAAAAGATGTATATTCGTCAAAAAAAAAAAAATGATCTTGCTAACTTGTTTTGTCGAACGGATATTTAAATTTCTCTATGGAAATACATATCTATGTACATAATATATTTTTTACATACAAAATGGAGGTTTTAAAATTAAACTTAACATTAATAACTTAAGTAGTTTTCATCGAGCCAGAGCCTACTTTGCTAATTTTAAGAAATTGAAAATGTCTAGAAGGGGTAGCTACGATACGTCTTGATTGGGCAAAAATCCATAGGAAATCGACACTTACTCAGTGGCACATCGTTATTGGGAGTGATAAATTAAGGTTTAAAGTGACTAACGCATACGTGTTATTCGAAAATCCTAATCAGCCTTTCATAAAAGACTGCCCATAGAAAACAGTAAAAATCCCAGCATCACTCATGATATATGCGAACCCGTCTGGACGTGGTGTTGGCAAACTTTTTTGTTGTTGTTGATGGATAAGTTAATGTTGCGAAGTTGAGTTTAGTAAAGTACCAGAATATCCTTCAAGAGTCACTTCTTTCATCCAAACCCCGGCTGTAGCAAACTGAAGAAAATTACATTTCCCGCAAGATGGGGTTTCTTAGTATGCAGTTATCCCTGCGATGAAACAAAAATCTACTGAATATATTTCCTTACTGGAATGGCTTTCACCAGTCCTGACCTTTCACTCAATGACACAATTTGGTACAAAATAAAATAAAAACTGAAAAAGGAACCAGTGAGGACTCTTCAAGATCTTAAAAAAAAAAAATAACTAAAATACATACTGGCATTCATTTACTTCTGAAAAATACCAAAAAGTAGCAAACTCTATACCACATCCGATTGAAGAAGTAATAAACCGAAAATATAACTTAACACAGTACAAAAAAATGCAATTTTCCATGATAGAAAAACTATTTATCATTCTAAAATAAATAGGTACCTAAAAAAATATCGGCTTATTTGATTGAACCCCTAGTTATCACCAACTACATATCAGTTTAATTTTTTTTTATTTATACTCATTTTATCCAAACAGAATCAAACTTAAGAATTATCTAAAACTATTGGCGCAAAATTTTAAACAGCCTATTATTAAGGATTTAGTATGATACTACTTAACATTTTATTAATTCTTTAACAGTTTACTAAAATTTTCTAAATTTTAAATACTTTTTAACTAGTATCATACTAAACTAATTTCCTTCATAAAATTCAGCTGAACACGTCCAAAAAAGTGACAGCTCGTGCAAAAAATTCACAAACACCCCTGATTTTGACAATTTTAAACGTCATAGTGTCATATGGATTTAGTACGATACTAAAAAGATAAAATAGCCATTCGGTGATTTTAACTTTAGTAAAATGTTAGGAGATAATATGATGCTAAACTCGTTTAAAATTAGCAAAATACACTTTTTAACCTAGTAGTATACTAAAAATGATTTAACATCGTACTAAATCAACTAAAATTATGCGCCATTGTTTTTATTTCAAAATTTAAACAAATACAGCGGGGTCATTCCGTAACTCGATTATTGAATTAATTTGCTTAACAAGTAGGTAAGTCGATAATCGTCAAAACGCTATCGTCAAAACGATAGCGTTGGGACGATTGCTAAATAGGTATCATCTTGCATTAATTTTAAAGATTGCATGTGACATTAGTTGAATGATTAAGTACCCACTGTAATTTGACATTTTTTTTTCTGTTATCTGTTGACAAATTGAAGTTAAAAGGTTTCGGCGCAGCAATTTTTTTTTTATTTAAGATATTGAAAATGAAAACGAAAATTGGAACAAAATACAATTAATACGAATACGACGACAGTTGGGAGACAAGGCAAATACCTTTTCTTCTTCTTCCGTGATGTTGTCCCATAAAATTAGTTAAAATCGCAATTTAAGATTCTGTGACTGCCCTATATATGCAAACAAAATTCATTCAACAAAGACACAGTTTAGAAATTGCCTGATTTGTATCTTATTTTCACATATCTCGTTAATGTCTAGACTAATTTTGTTCTCATTTTGCACAAAGATATTTCTTCAAGAGTACCTAAAAAAAAATGTATTCCAAAATCTTAAAAAAAAAATAAAACTTTTTTTAACCAAGCAATTTCAGAGCACTCGATTTTTCTTGCTCTATTGGACAATATTAGTTTTGTGTTGTAAACAAATTCGATATTTTTATCAAAACTAACACTTTCGGCATGAGGTCCGTCGTTCCTGATGAGTCCTGATGTATACATCGAGCAAGAGCCTACATGGTTTGACGGATTTGCTTAAAATTTGGTGTGCACGATTTGTTTTTGATTCCCTAGAGAAGAAATTCAATATTTTGTTCTAAGCTCACCTAAAACAGGTAGTTGTCATACAACGATTTCAATTTTATCAAATTTCTCGAAGACGAATCTTACGATTTTGATAAAACTTCCTATATAGAATTTTTAAAAGAGTGTTAAAAATAACGGAAATGATGTTTTGAGGTTTTTTGAGCATATTTCTTCTTTTTTTTTTGACAAATTCGCGAATATCTCGTCAATGGCTTTATTGATTTTATCATAATTTTGCATTTCGGTACTTCTTAGGTATTCAAAAAATACTGCATTTAAAATTTGTATAAATAATTTTTTTTATAGACCGATAAAATAAAAGAAAAAAATAATTATTGACTTTTTTCCCATTTCATTTCATAGTAAAATCAAAAATTTTCAAAACTGTTATTTTAACTTGTTTTTAATATTTTTTCGTTAATGATAAACAAATATTTTTGAACTGCAGCTTTTTTTTTTAAACTTGTGACGAGCTCATTTGCAAATAGTCGTAAAAATTATTTAAGAAATCTTTAAACAAAATAACGATTCCCTGCAATTTTTATTTTAAATAGTTTCTATCAACTTTGAATACCTACCATCTTGTCTATTTCTATAAGCTTCCAAAAATCGTTATAAAAAGATACATTGATCTTCTGTTCGTGACTGGTATTTACCCCAAAAATTCTAAAGCTGTTATCCTTATAAACACATTTTTTCAATTTGTTTTTCCAAGAAAAACAAAATGAACAAAAACATGTTTGCATAAAAATCTTCTCAATCTACCTATGTAGGTATAATGTATGTATATGTTAACCAATTTACTCAAGAGTCCTTTCACATCTTCTTTCACTATACATTATAGACTATTTACACCTGAAAGAAAAATAAACTTGAAAAACTGTGTATTTTTTGTTCACACCTGTATGCAAGGATAATGTCAATATTATACCAAAAGGATACAAAATATCTATTTATACGTGATAACGAAAAAAAAAAATAGTGTTGAGCAGCATAACGGATATCAATGACGAACGGATGTCCGAAACGTTTTCAACAAGAATACAAAAAAAAAGACTACAAGAAAATCCTCCATTGCTAACAAAAGATTGTTCCAACATGAGAAATAATCTAAGTGTATCCCTGAAGCTATTCATGTTATAGGGATAACAACTTTGAATTCAGTGTGGGTGGGTGGATGTGTATATTTTCAGCACACAGGTGAAATCGATTTATATTATTTTTTTTTTGAAAGAGTGTGGAAAGGGTGTGAATAGCAAAATCTGCCCTATCGCACATAAAACACTATACACTACACGTACCTATACAAATTCTATGTGTTGTGTTTATTTTAGCGGAAAGCTACAAAATAAAAATAAAATTATTACACTTTAACATAACCACACACATAATAAATGGATAGAAAATAATTTTGTTGAGATGAGAGATAATATTTATATCTACTATAACCAGACTTTTCTATTTTGAAAGAAAAAAGAAAGCAAGCAGGGTACAGGGACGAATTGAGGTCTTGGAACGAATTAAGCACTACTTTTTCTTTAGTTAAGATTATCCTGAAATAGTTTTATTTTGTTTTCACAGTTTCAGTACTTTGGACATTTTTTTTTAGTTCTCAAGCCTCCCTTTTACCAATTTTCTATGCATTCCTGAATTTTCACTTATTTTTAGATACACAATTACATACCTATAAGATTTAAGGATTGCAATATGGCTCTTTCATAATATTGTTATAAATGTTCGAAAAAGAAGAATATGTTATGTCTTATTGCTTGCTTTGTAGTAGGCCATCTGCACACGAAGCGTCATCCAGCTCACTTTAATTTCAGTCGACAACCTTATACGATGGGTAAGCTTCACCTTTTCGTCATAGCATACAAGCTCCAAAACGCCAGACGGTTTTGGTTGCCTGGCGTAGAAATGAAATTAATGTATTTGTTCAAACCTTATTGTTAAATGTCAGATGAATTGAAAAAATGTTTAATTAAATTGTGTGTTTTGCCTATGACGAGGCGTTTCATGTACAGAAGAGTTTGCGTAGATGAATCGTTGCTGCATGACGCATCTAAAACGTGTATATGACGAGATTCTTCGTGTCCCTTTTTTTTACTCAAAATATCATTAGCGAAAAATGTATTTCTTCTGAAATCTAATATATCATGAAGAATCGAAGGGGATAATTGAAGAAAATGCCTTCTGGGAAGGACTTGTTTCCGGGATCGTCGAGAGTTTTGTTTTCGAAACTAGTTTTTCTCGGAAAAAAAAATTAGTTATTTTATTTTTGTACTTTCACTAAATGCGCTCCTGTTTTAAGATTCAGAGCTCGTATATATCGTCCTTGGATAACACTCTTGATAAATGTACGTGATTGAATGACAAAGGGTCGTGATCTTGTTCTCCATAAAGATACAACATCATCTGAATCACCTTCACAACCCAACCGCAATAGTTCCGCTATACCCGCCTACCGCAGCCAACAACCGCCAACCACGTACAGAGATATAAGGTACCATCTCCACACAATAACAGACTTGAAAAAGGGTAGCTCATCAATTGTTCCGCTATGTTGTTGTTGTTCGTTCTTCTTCTTCTTCTACTTTTCCTAATGTAGTTCTTTCCGCTCAATAAAACACTGATTTATATATTTTTATTTTGTTGCCGCTGTTGGGTTCAATGAAACGATAAGGACAACAAAATGAGGCTTTGCTCCTTCGTCTTCTATCTGTGTCCTTAAAACACACCCTCCTTAACCGTAGTACCTAGATATAATAGTCAAGTAGTAGCAAAGGGCATATCTAGTGTGGGGAGGAGTGTTGGGGGAAGGGGGCAGCACTAAACCCTCACTAGGACGTGGGTGTGAAATTAATATCTTGCACATTAAACCTTATAATGGATTTAGCCTTCAGAGATAAACAAAAAAAGAATGAGAGATGGTAAAAATGAAAGCGACTCTTTACATAGACTTAATACCAACTATACAACATCATATACGGAAAGTTTCCATCATACATTTTCATATCTATCGAGGAACGGCTTGAGGCTAAAAATAGATATCTATGTGTAGTTTGTTATATAGATACCAATTAAATGCGTTTAAATATTTGCATAGACTCTATGTACCTATATGCGTGCATTACCTACTTTCACGTCAAATATAAAATATAATGGCCCGTCTACACTTTTAAACCGGTAGTTGGTAGCTCAGCTGCGCCGCAAAACCAATGACCACAAACGTAACAAGAAGATAGAAGCAAAAAACTTAAATCCACATAAACTGGCAAAAGTGTACGAGTTCTTCAAGCAAATGTGACAAGGAAAACCGTAAAAACTTAACATACTTACGATCGTACCTACTTACTTTTTTTCATTTTACAGTGTGGGCTCTCATACACTTTCTACTTTCTGCAAATATTATTTGTTAAAATAGGCGGTAAGATTTTAGCATGATTTGTGGAATTTTCAAAAATAAAAACAAGCAAACCATAGGAAAAAGGTCACAAAGTTATCACAAAAACCAACTAGGTGCAGTAATTGGTCAGCCATACATTTTTTCTTTAAGTTTGTTCAAGATCATTCAAGATTGTTGGCCCCCAATTATGGAATTCAATGTGGTTTTTCGATGCAAAAAAGATTTGATCTTATTATCTTGTTTTATTCAACAAAGATCCATTCCCATCAGATTTTGACACAAAAGATGCGCTTTTTCTGAATTAAGAGCTTGATCTCTTTCTGCATTCACTCGTACAAACGGGTTTATCACTTGGTACATTTAAATTAATTCGGATTAGAAATAAATAAAATATTTTAAATTTTAGATTAATGATACCAAGACCTTCCTAAGCGACATATTTTAGTGGTATATATCAGTTATCTAAAAATTTCTATACAAAAATCCGCGATTTTCGTGACGTATGTCGAGGAATTCGGGGGCCACATTGATTCATTAAAAACGGATTACCTGACGATTCTTATTTTCGAAATTAATTGCCGACCCTTGGTCTAAGAGCTCTCAATAAATGTAATTAGTCTAGGGAAAAAGTGGCGGTTTTGGGCTGAACCCAAAAATTTCGGTATATACAAAATGTTTTGATGGTATCCGCATGGAAAAAGAGTGCTGAGTCCAAATATGCCGGGTATACCTCTGGCAACCTTGAGGATTTTTAAATATGGCGTTTTGAAGGGGAAGAGGTTGTTGTGCATCAAACGTAAAAAAATGCTTTGGTACAATCTAGCCATATGGCACATGATTTCAAGGTAGTTTTTAATGGAGAACCTAATGACATTAAAACTAAGACGACAGGACTACCCAAACAAAAGTTACAGTCCTTTTCATGTAAGCGTGACTTTATTTTCTGTACGATATGTAAATATTGCGGAAGCCCTTTGGAAATAATGGTTCGTTAATGAAACTTGTTAAAACTGTTGCATTTATCATGAATACCAAGAACAAGAATATTTGATAAAAATATACGTATAGATATTTTTATCAAATATTCTTATTCTTGGTATTCATGAGGAATGCAACAGTTATATCAAGTTTCATTATTATTATTATTTCCAAAGGGTTTCCGCAATATTTACATATCATACGGAAAATAAAGTCACACTTACATGAAAATGATTGTAACTTTTGTTTGGGTAGTCTTATCGGCTTAGTTTTAATGTTATTAGGTTATCCATTAAAAAGTATCTTGAAATCATGTGGCATATGCCTAGATTGTACCAAAGTATTTTTTTACGTTTGATGCACAACAACCTCTTCCCCTTCAAAACGCCATATTTAAAAATCCTCGAGGTTGCCAGAGGTATACCCGTCATATTTGGACTCAGCACTTTTTTTCCATACGGATACCATTAAAACATTTTGTATATACCGACATTTTTGGGTTCAGCCCAAAAACGCCACTTTTTCCCTAGACTAATTACATTTGTTGAGAGCTCTTAGACCAAGGGTCGGCAATTAATTTCAAGTGCGGTTCAGATATTGAAAATATTTCATGCGAGAGTCCAGAAAGTAAAGCATTGTTTAAAGAAAAAAAAATAAGAACTTTACGTTAATTGTGAAGTTTGGTAAACTTTCGTCATAGCGAGATATCCGTCGCAGATCAGTGGTTTGTTTTCTATATCCGCACTATTTGCCTTCGATTTCAGTTTAAAGAAAAAACTTAAAAAATAAAAACATTGAACATTTAAATGAAACCACAAGAACTTATTTAATCTGCCACCAAGTTAAAGAACACAGTTAAAGAAAGTATTTTTCTGTACGTGTGTCTTGAACTTTCGTTTCTAGGACAAAAATAAACGTTAAAGTAACTTCTTCCGGTGAAACTGGTGACGGAAAATTCCCATATAGCAAGGAAACTACTTGTTGTTCCATTTTGTACTTTTTTTTATTTCGAATCGATTTCTCGAATCTAATTGGAACCTACGAGACAAAGTATGCGTTTCGGAGAATGTTCCGATCCGATCGACGCGTCGCGACGCCGACGGGTACCTCCCTAGTGCATATCATTATGAGCGCTATGAAGATTTTTTTAGTTTCAAATCAAGCGGTTAGGATTCGGCCCGCGGGCTGCTTATTGCCTATCCCTGTCTTGGACTATAAGTAGTACGAATAGTCTTTAAAAGTTTACTACTTCTAAATTTTGGGTGAAAGCCTCATGGCTTAGCGGTTTCGGATAATATGACATATGAGTTCATCGCATTCTAGCGCTACATTTAAGGAAATGTTGGCCTTTTTTCAACGTTCTTCATGCAACAACAAAAAATTTTGAATCCTTTTTGTAGGAAAGTGAAATCTTTAATGTAGTTTACCCAAAAACGTGTATATTTTGTATGCTCTTTTTTGGCAAACAACTTGAAAAGGGTGGAATATGAATGTGAGGGTTTTTGTGATTTTCGTTGTGAAGCCATATTCAAAGTTCAAATTCGAAGTAGGCGAACCCTAAAGCAAAAATAACGAATGAGAAAAAAACTTCTGTATTTTGTCCTCGTCAAAACCACCATTTGATTATTCAGTGATGTTGCAAACTTTCAGTAGGAAATAACATCATCCCGAAAGTGTGAGACGGACCTTAGTGATCTTTTTAAAAAAAATTTAATCCCCTTAGTTTAATAATTTTCCAAAAAAAAAATGTGTTAACATCTAAACTTACTCCAAAGTTACAAATGTAGTTCTTGCCTAAGTACAACAAATCCTTTATTTTACTTACGCCTGATTTTAAACTCTTTAAATCCTAATATCCATTTACTTACTTTTAACTCTCACTGTAAACACATCTTTGACTGTAACTTTGAAAAAAAAAATTAAAGATTAATAATCTCGAATTAGACTTTGTGAATTGAGTGCGCGCAGATGGAGGTTGTAATAGTTTTTTTTAAATTTCTTTTTGTTTCATTTTCCTTGTTTCTAATTAATCAACTAAATGTACTTTTTCTTTCTCATTCCAGGTACGTACAAACACACTTTTTCTTGGTTGTGATTAACAGTTTGTGAATATTTTTTATATTTGTAAGTATGTATATCTTTAAAAAAGAGACCTCGTTTAGTTATGCATCTGTTAGACTTCCCAAGTAAGATGAAATGTGGATTTTTTTCTATTGGAGCTTCTTAATTTTAAAGCTTAATTAGGTGTGTATATTATTATTATTTTTTTTTTAATGATGAAACGATAAATGCATTTTATTTGGTTAGAACAAAATAAAATGGGTACTTTAGAAACATTAAGTTTTATAAAGCTACGGGTATAAATTCAATGGTTTAGTTTTTTTTGTTCTTTATATTTAATTTGTAAGTAACCTAATTTCCTTCAAATATTTCAACACATTTCAAGGAGGACTATTAGAAAAAGGAATAAAAGTAAAAAGGGGACCACAACAATAATAATAAAACATGTTTAAGGTTGAACTTTTTCCTGTTCTTCTAATTGGATGTTGTTTATGTAAATTCAGAAACCTTTTTTTACCCATACTCATAGGTTCACTTTACAACTTTGGTTGTACAAAAGGTTTTTGTTTTTTCTTTTGCCTTTATCATTTAACACATTTTTGTATGTCATAAAAGTTTGAATACAAGTTTTTAATCATCTATTATATATTTGGACATACTTATGATTTATTACCAATGTATACCTAACCGTCCAACATGACTAGGGATTGAGTTGAAAAGTTGGTAGGAATTACTTTTATAAATTTTATTTTTATATAAATCCTTTACTGGCTTTGTTTCCAGTTCTAATAGTGATTTTTCCTATAGACATATAGGAATTAATGTTTAGTGACGCCCGCCGCAAAGTGGCTTATTTTGATAGTTTTGGTTACAAAAATCATAACTTTACAACTTATCGTAAGAATTTTATTTTTTCTTATGAAAGGAAATTTCTAATGATATCAAATGAGGGTAATTTTTTAGAAAACAATGACATATGGGGATTCAGAATATTCGGCCAAAATAATCTTTAAACTTTCTAACTACACGAAATGATCATAATATTTTAAATAAAAAACGTCAAACCATTCATAATATTAATCTACTAAATGGGTCTTATGTGTAATCTGAGCTAAGCAGTGGAACATTTTTAAATTTTAAAAATGTATTGTTTGTTTATGTGTGGGTTGGTGTAGCAAAATATTTTTTTTATCTTACCGGTGGTGCGTTCTTTTAATAACCATAGTAAACTATGGTTGTTATGTCAAAAAAAATTTGTTGAAGTGTCATTGTTAGATATAGTTGGAAATTGTTACATTTCATTTAGGAACGATTTATTGTTAGATATTGTTGATCTGTCAAACGAACACTTTGGAAAACTTTATTTCATCGTTAATTACCATAAAATCATGTTATTTTTCTACAATATGCTATCCTTTTCCATTAAAAATGGTAGAAAATTCAGTTTTAATTCCTTTCACTTCACCAAAAGCTTTGTTTTGATTCTTCAATTTTTATTTTTTGTAAAAAAAACCTTCTCACATGTGCTTTGACAGATCAACACTTTCAACTCATATCATGGAGATGAGTTTGAAATAGTTACGAATTGTAACTATTTGATACTAATAAACTGAATTTAAGAACGACGTGATGACGTCATATAGTTAAAAATCGAAACTATTTTGTAATAAAGGAACGACCATTGTTTACTTTAGTTAACCATAGTTAAATATGGTTCATAAAAGAAGTATTGGTTTAGTGTCAAAAACAAATTCGAGGTTTTATTCAAAACTTACATAATGATGATAAGGATGTACAAAGTAATTTTCGTCATGACGTCCGTCGCCTCTTTCTGTTCCTCTGTGCGTCCTAATGTACATGAAGATAAATCCTAAAAGGTAGATCCCAAACGATTGGACCGATTTGCTTAAAATTTGGTGTGAAGCATTTTTATGTGATTCCCTAGATAGAGGAGAAATTTAGCTTTTTGTTTCAGTTCCTCGGTTATTAAAAGTAAATATTTGTTGATATACGAGTATACCTATTTGAATCAATTCACAGGTATAGTAAATTGTATACAAATCAGTTGGATAGTTTAATTATTAAAAATCAAAAACAGGGTGGCAAGTCACTCTGCAATTTTGGTTGGTAAACGTTGTACTTATTTTCTCATTGACTAGAATAAGGTTTTCAAACATACTACAATCAACACTAACTTTGTTGTATTTAAAACAAAAAAAATGATTTTGAATTTGATTTTTGTTTCTCGTTTTTTGAGGTTCCGAAATGTATTTAAACTTTCTTCAGGCTTACACCGCTTAACAATTTTGGGAACCGCTTATCTAGAAAAGATAGCTGCCGTAGACAAATTTTGATTTGATCAAGTTTTCCCAACGATTTTGATTAATCTATTTATATGTAATATCTAGAACAGTTTTAACAATACTGCACACAAGGTTCTTGCCAAAAAAAAAAAAAAAATTAACAAAAATAAAATGTTGATGTTTTTTGAACAAATTGCATTTTATTATAATTCGGCATATATTATATTTTTGTGGCATAATAAACTACTTCAGATATATATTTCAATTCAACTGTGGAGGATATTGGGAATAAGACTTTCAAGAAACCGAAAATTTTTAACGAGGTGTTTCAGAATCTTCTACTGAGATAAACTTTCACATGTGGGCCAAAATAATAGTTTACTTAAAACATAACTCAGAAGTTAATTTCTGAAAATAACAGTATGTTGTTTCAAACAAACTTGAAACAAATAGTGGGGAAATGGAAAATAAAGTCACTATTTCATGCATTTTTTTATTTGCTGAATCAAAAGGCTGTTTGTTTTTTTTTTAATTTTATAGTACGCAGAGTACATAATAATAATAGATGTCAAACAAGTCGAACAGTTGTAAAAAGGTAAAGGGATCAATAATTTAAACTTAGGCAAATGAACAGAAACTTTAGAAAATTTCGTCTAAGAGTTTCTTATAAAGTAGTCATTTTTGGAGAATATAGTGCTATGATGTCTTTTGTCAGCTCTGACAGTTTCAGGCGACAGCTAGAGCTCTAACTGAAAATCATAATTGAATTTTGTATCCTTCAATTCGGATAAACAAATTAACTTTCCAAAATGAAATTTATTAGTAACTACATATTTTTTTTTTCAACTACATATACTTATATACACACTTTTATTTGTTTGATACCAAAAGTGGTTTTCCATTGTTCCATTGTTTTTTGTTCGTTCTCTTCATGTTCTCGTCTGTCAGTATTTCTTTCAATCATCGACTCTAACTTCGAAGTTAATTTCGTACGGACAAGTGATCTTTTTTAATGAAAAATATTTTTTAACGATTGCTGTAACCGACATGACAAGAAAAGTTTTAATGATGCACGTTAAATAGGTCTCCATTCTAATGAATCTTTTAATCCAAAAATTGGCCTAAATAAAATCACTATAACTAAATAACAACCCAACCTTGTTTTTTGTTTCACTAACCTATTTGGGGTATCTCCAAACCCCCCTAACTTTCAAACAATATTGTGTAAAATTAAACAATAAATATTGTAAAATTCATTTATTTTACCTATAAACATTATATTTTGTAGTTAAATGAGCAAACATAAGACCATTTTACCCACAGACACAATTAAAAGAATTAAATTAAGTTAGAAGGTACTAAAGTGGTTCGACGACAAGGTACCTACTTTCCAAATATTGTCTCGATTCTAAAAGAAGACATCTAAGGCAGCATTAAAACATTTAAAAAAAAATTATTTTTTAAATAGGCTTTTTAATGGTTTTTATTGATAGTATATAATCGAATATTTCATACTTAATTGGGGTGGTTGGGAAAAATATGCAATTGGCATGTACCAAAAATCAGTTGTTTTGCTTATTAATCGTTGTTCTAAGACAAAGTATTTCCCTGTTTTAGAATTTTTGGTGAAGTTTTAATTTAAAAAAAAAAAATAACAGTTTTATATTCATTTCATTGAAAAAAATATCACGGTAACACACTGTACCTTCGGACCTGGGAAAGGAAATGGAATAAACAACTTTCACATATAAAGAAGTTACGAACAAAATAAAAGTCATGGTCCTCAATAATCATTACTACTTTTATTTTAAAAATTACAACAATTTTTTTTTCGCAGTGGGGTTCCAGTGCAGCCCGTATGAGTTCTAGGGTCGAGAAAGTCTACATCACAACAACTTCATGAAATCATATTTTCAAAACAAAAAAAAATGAAAGAGCAATTAATAACCTACTCCAATCAAATCTCTTGGACACAAAACGGCTGTAATCGGCAACTAAGTTTCTGGGTAAACATATATGGAAAATGTATCTAAATAACCTTTGAAGTTGGTCACTTTTGGACGAAGTATTTTTTTTTTTATTTTTATTTTTTCAAAAAAAGTCCTTGTCCTTGTGGTGTTGTTGCGCAGCTCATCTTTTATTTCAAATTTCTTTCATAATTTGTATGTTTCATAAGCTTTTTTTTCTCGAATTTTTATTATTATAACTTTTTTTATTAAAAAAAAAAGAACTATGAGTTGAAACAAGGTTCGTTGACCTCTGTCTATCAAGTTAAAGTGTTGGTGCAATGACCTATAGCAACAGGTGTTCGAATTAATCCATAAAATATCCCACACACACATCATAAATATGTCTACCAGATAGCAAATTATTTCGTTTTAATCATTCTCAAGAAAATTTACTGCAATTTTTTCCTTCCACAAATCAAATACATAGTATAAAAATAAAAATAACTAAAACTGTCATTTCATTATATGAATTCGACAGAATTGGAATAATAAAAATCAAAGCGTGGGTAAAATGTACATATATCTCAAATCTTATTACACTACTATTACTATAAAACAGTCATGCACTGCATCCTACTTGCAGAACTAATGCCAATTGTATTGCCATTTGTTAAGTTCCATATAATAATAATAACCCTACGCAAACAGAGTGCTCCTACAGGCTAAGGCTCTATTTCTTGTGTATTTATGAGTGCTATACACACCCACTGTATCATTCTGCTGCTGATGATGATGAGGATGATGGATAAATTGAAACCTTTCACATCGAAACATCTCAATCATATATTATATATATATATATCTCCTACACCTCGAATCTCTCAATAATCTCAAAAATACAGTAATCCTTAAAATATGTTTCATTCGAATAAAATATCGCACAGATGTCATGGAAATTACCAAGAAATACGTCCAGCTTATGATTTAATATCTCGGTTGAACATATTATTATATACCAACTTGTGTTGCGCATTCGAGAAAGCCAACAACTTTGCTCATGTTCGTAAGTAACAACAACTAGGAGTATGTCGTGGTATTCGTTGTCGTTTTGAAATTTCATAGAGATACATAATCTAACAAAACTCCACTGCACTGCACGGTGCGGCACATGTACGCTCAATTGTTTATAATCAAGGTATTTGAAAGTTCTGCATGAATGTACAGTACACTCATATAATATTGTAAATGGGTAGGCGGGAGGGATATTAGTTGGCGGAGGGAGGGAGGGGGGGGGGGGAACAGACAGAGGGTTTGGAATAAGCAGCGACCCGGAGTATATTGACCTCTTCACTGTGTCGTCGTCGTTGTCATAGGCGTTGTGTTGTATATTTTTATTTTTTTTTGAACTGCTAGTTGGTAGTGCCTGGAGAATGTGCAACACTCGTGTGCGAGATAAAGCTGTTCTGTTGGTGTTGTACAAAGTGAGTGTTTTGGTTGTTTTTTTTTTTTTTGTTTTTGACTTGTCTTTTGGTTTCATATGACATAAAACATAAATAATGCAAAATTAAAACAAAAAAAAAGAACAAAATGAAGGCATAAACAGTCAGTTCGAGAATTAATGGGACACTTTTATTTTCACATATTAGTCAGTTTTGATCTGGGTAGATAATTTTATAATTTGTTGGTTCTAAAGCAGCGTCCAAATTATGCCCATCAACTTTGTTGATTTACACTGTCGATGAACATGCTAGTGTTTACGTCTTGAAGTGTATATACTGTCATGTGTCCATGGAAACACTGATTTACGTACTCAATTGTCCATGTCCATTTCATTTCAAATAACAATAAAAATAATACCCCAAACGAAAACAAAACAGTATCTAATTACACAAATTAAAATACAAACAAAAAATATCTACATTGGCCGTAGACAGCGCAATACAAATAACAATTATGTTGATCAACATTGTTGATTTCTATCCATTTGAGTCGGGCTCAGCGTTACCACTTTCGGAAAAAAAGTCGAAGTAGATTTGAAGAAAAAAGTGAAGTAGATGAGAAAAACCGTAGTAGATTTCAAAAAGAAGTTTCATTTTACATAAATCCATATACAAATCATATACAAAAAGAAAACTTGACATATGCTTTGTTAAATTACTCTTGTGTTACTATTGTGGTAGAAGTTCATTTTTTTAATGTAAATTCTAGGATCCCATACTTACTAGACTGAAATAAGAGGAAAAAGAAGTAGATTTGGCCTATTTTGTTAAGATTGAAGTAGGATGAAGCATTGATTTTAAAAAAGAAGTAGATTTCAATATATTGGCGATGGTGCGAAGTAGGAAGTAGTTTTAAAAATAATTTGAAAAAAAGAAGTAGATCTACTTCAATTGAAGTAAAGTGGTACCACTGGTCGGGCTACGTTCGGGTCAACTGAAGTTGATCGACCCGGTTGATCCACACGTCCACATCCACTCAACATTGTTGATCAGCAGATATATACAAATCAACATAAAGTGGACGCTGCTTAAGGCAGTATGGAGTGTCACTTAGGAGGTCAATTATGGAAAAATTAGTGCCAGTTATTGAGTTAAGTGTGTTCTGTGAAAGTGTGCTCATTAAACGCTTTCCCCAGCAAACGCTAAATCAGATCGAAGCATTGGCAACGATACAAAAATGACACATACACAATGACAAATAACAACCAAAAACTGTTGTCAGCGAACGTCTTTCGTCGGTTTGGGAGATCCTTAATCCGATTTTATTCCAAAAAAAACAGAAACAAAATCAGTGCTGTTAATTTTCTGAGGGGCCAACTGTACCATAGAATTATTGACGTGCAGTATACTCAAGATGGCCTATTTAATATAGAAAAGTGCCTTAATTCAGGACAAAACGTTGCAACAAATTGAACTATTGATATCTTTTTTTTAAATGTTTCTCTTCCATAACGATGAGAAGAATTCTGAAATAAAAACAAAAAAAACTGTTAAGTTCCGTTATATGACTTAGGTCTAAAAAAAACTTGCATTGTTCAAATTAATATGTCAATGACTGTACAGATTTATTTGTTTTATTTTCTTGTTGGTGCATGAAAACAAAGAAACATTGGTAGTTTATCAGGTTGTTTGCTGTTGTGTTTTTTTTTTTTTTTTTTTATTTGGTTGTTTGGTCTTTTCAAAAATTCAGTTTGAACTAAAGACAGAGCTATAAAAAGATATAAAAGTTGGTAGGTACCTATATTGGTTTTTGATTCTTATATTTCTTTTGTTGTTGCTGTTTTTTCTGTAGAAAAGTTGTAACATTATGTCGTGAACATATTTGATGGATTTACCACTTGCTATATATCTAAGCGCACGCTATAAGGTTAACTTATTTGATTTTGTGTTGTTGGTATTTTTTTTTCTTTGTCTTAACTGACTGACTGACGGACTGAAAACTGGAAATTAAATTAACCTAGATCTTTTAGTATAATACTAGTTATAAGTCAGTAGTTATTGGAAGTTCATAACTACCTACCGTTTTCATAGGATCATATTAATTGTAAAAAATAATCAAGGAAAACAAAAAAAAGAGCATCTTACAGGAATACAAGAAGGGAATGAAGCTTGCAGAAATGAAATCCAGTTATGATAAGGCATTTTCTAAACCTTGAGGTGCAAAAGGTGGAGTTAATCAATTTGTATTATGTTGCCACTTGGTTATATAGAAGTTAAAAAGCTATAGTCATGGTGTAAAGGAGAATGGGCAATTATTTATGGCAGCTGGTCTAGGAACCAACGAGAAACTATTATTTCAAATGACTGATTGCATGAGAAAACAGTTATTCACTGTCAGGTTGTTTTTTAAGATGCAACAAATCGCAAGAGCATGTAGGATGATATGGGAGAGGGGTCTGTTTCCCGCTTTTTATTGGGAGAGAGCAAGTTTTTTTGGAACTTTGCGTAATACGTAAATGTACAACATATATTAAACAAAAAAAAAAACAGCAACACCTACAATTACCATATTAACTACATTTTATTATCCCCCAGATCTGGTTTGGATTTGATCATGACAATAAAACAAACAGAATCACAATGCCAACAGATGTGAGGTTGCGAGGTAGGTCAAACCCAAAGAGTTGGCATGATGGGTTCGAGACGGCTATGCTCTCAGTTTCCGTAGACGATTCCAATTCTGATATCCAGGCAGAGTTTGTGTTAAACACATTATTTGCCAGTTCATCCGCAAGCTTTATGGTTGGATGACGAGATTTTAGTCTTTGTTGGTGTGACCGGAATATGAGTCGCATGGTATTGTTCAGTTGCACGTCCACCTTCTGTACATAGGCACTATTAAGCCAAACTGGAGCGCAGTATTCGGCTGTGGAGTACACTAGTGCAAGTGCTGCAGTACGAAGCTTTGATGTACATGAACCCCAGGTCGATCCAGTTAGTTTTTGTAAGATGTTATTGCGCGTTTGGAGTTTACCAGCCACGTTTAGTAAGTGCTGCTTTTAAGTGAGGGATCTGTTCAATGTTACGCCAAGGTATTTAGGGTTTCGACTGTGGTTAGGTGTTTTGTTGTTAAACTGGACGTTAAGTTTGAAGTTTGCTATTTAGTTTGTTAGGTGAAAGCAGCAGACATTCGTTTTGGACATACTCGGACACAGTCTCCACTGTCGGAAGTATTTGCTGAGTTGCTCAAGATCTAAAGTTAAGTTCTCCTCTGTTGTCCTTATGTCCTTATCCTAGATAATCGGCGTACCGAAATTTCTTGGATATGGTCGCAGGTATATCGCTAATATAAAGGTTAAATAGCTGGGGGGCAAGAACGGAACCCTGGGGAAGCCAATTGATTAGCTTTCTTACTTATCATCATTTATGAAAACTTGAAGAAGGCGGTTTGATAGTAGATTGTTTATAAGGCGTGAGGTTCTAAGGCAGGGAACTACTTTCAGCAGCGTGAACATAAGTCCATCTTTCCAAACTGTATCGTATGCTGCGGTTAAGTCGACAAAAGCAACGGAGGTTTTGAGCTTCCTTTCAAACCCTGCCACAATATGTGTTGTCAAGGATAACACTTGGTCTGTGCAGTTTCTACGTGTATGATTTCATTAATTACAGTATTTATCCGATTGTAGATAAATCGTTCGAGGATTTTGTAGCAAATGCTTAGAAGCGCAATAGGACGGTAGCTTTCCGGCATGTCGTTAGGTTTGCCTGACTTGAGAATAGCAATTATTTTCGGTCGCTTAAACGAAGTTGGAATTATACCTGTTTTGTCCTGAATTATAAAATTGCAAGGAGTACCTATCTGTTATAACATTTCAAAGTTTTTCAAAATTCCATTTTAACAACGTTTTTAAATTGTTCAAACTTTCTTATATTATTTTTAATTTTATCATTTTTTTTTTGTTTTATAAACTAAACATAAACTAATAAAAATGGTTTTGTATGAAAACATACTCGCAGTTATGACTGCAATGACTTTCGCACCATGAGGAATACTGAAGTTTTAAATAAAAACAATAACTTAATTAAGGGATCCTATACAACCTTTTTTGGTAAGTCCAAAGTAATCAACGTTTCAAGAAGGAAAAACTAGAATGTTATTTGACTCACTCTAAGCAAACATACATACAGTGATGGACAGAGAATTAACACATCATACATTTTTCAGTTAACATAGCCTTATACCAGTTGAAAAAAGCCTTTCTTAAACACTTTTCACATTATTTCAATCTAGACTGCATCCCCTATTATCCCTGGAAATTTACCGTTGTTTGCACATGTTTGTGTATTAATTCTTTATGAGAAGTGTGCGAATGCTAAATTTTCCGTGGCCACAGAATAACAGAACAGTATAAAATAGCTGTATTTTTGGTCCGATTTTAAGAAAATAATAATCGACAATTCAAAACAAGTTGTTCTAAAGGATTTTTTGCGAAATATTTGAATATTTTTTGACTAGATGAGCAGGCAACAATCTTGTACACCTGAGTTTAAAAAATCATCATCATGATAAAAAATAACCATAGATGTCTGAGAATTTGAAAATATTCTCATTCGGCTGTTTTGGTCGTATTGTTAATTAATGAAAATACATTTTCATCTCTTTTCCCTACGTTTCGACGGTTGTTGCCATCATCTTCAGAGGACCTTTTATTTACAAAAATCAAATGAACATTTCAAACATAAGAACATTTAAAGCAGAAGATGGTGGAAAACTTACATTCAATTGAGGTTTGATTATATAAACTTTAAATAATAAAATGTGTACATGAAGATATGTAACTTAAAAAACTGTAAAACAAGTTAAATATTTGGATGTAAAAAAAAGTTATTATAAATTAAAATTAAAAAATTACTTTATTAAAGTAGTTTTATTGCAAACACTTCAAATAAGAAGATTAGTCATGGTTTCTTCCCAGTCACTAGTGAGCAGTACACAGACGAAATGTTTTGAGTGTCTTGCTTGCGGTTCATATTGTTCTTGTTGTTTTATATGGAACGTTTCCACAGTGTATCGCTTAGAAAAATGTCTCTCCGTTTCCGAAATTTCAACTTCGTCAAAGTCCGGTTTGTGCCCACGTTCTTCACTGTGGCATACCAGTGCTGTCTTGCCGGTACTTTTAAGATTAATATCCGATTTGTGGTTTGATATTCTCTGACGAAGAAGTTGTTTGATTGTACCAACATAGCACAAGTCGCAGTTTTCGTCAGCATTGCCAAGGCAGTTTATTTTGTATACAACATCTGTGCGTCTGTCCTTCTCTGTCTTGGTCTTCAAGTTGCTGAAAAGTGGTGCAAGAGTCTTGTTAGATTTGTACGCAAGGTTGACATTATCGGTGTTCTTTTTCATCATTTCCTTAAAATTTTCCGAAAGTTTATGAACATACACTACACTCTTGTAAGCGCATCTCTCCTTTTCCGAGCTTCTATCAGCAGGAACTTTGTGTGTTGCCGTAGTAATAAGCTCCGCGTGATATTAACTGGATAGCCATTGTTTGTGAGAATCTGAGATTTAGATTTTTTATAAGGATGTGTTTTGCCTGGTTGGACCTGAAGTTGACAAGTCTTCCCGAAGCCGTATCTTTCTGATGCCAGTTGAAAGAGAGCCGTTCATTGATGCGAGTGATCTGGACATCTACCATTCGTAAACTGTAGCGAAATTAAGCCTGGCTGTAATATTTTTTTGAAACCAGGGACTTGTGCTGAGCTATGCAACCTATCAAATCCTTGTCATTGAGTGTTCTTTCGATTGTTCTGCTGCTTACTGCTAGCCATGGACTTGATTCACTTCATCCCGAATTTCAGCTGATGTCGAAAACGGATTTTTCTTTGCATAAGCAGCGATTATACGATCATCAGCAGAACTTACCTTTTTTGGAGGAGGGTTTCTTCGGATGGCGTTGGTCGTATTAAGAGTTTCATAAAATTTGATTGCATTATACACACATTATTTGCGATTTCGTGAACTGTTTTACCGTTATTTTTTATCATGATGATGATACACTTGTCTTGTACACTCAGGTATACAAGATTGTTGCCAGCCCATTTATTCAAAAAATATTCAAATATTTTGCAAAAAAATCTTTTAGAACAACTTGCTTTGAATTGTCGATTACTTTTTTCTTAAAATCTGACCAAAAATAAAGCTATTTTATACTATAAACACAATTTTAACCCCATGGCCACGTAAAATTGAGCAGTCGCACACTTCTCATATAGAATTAATACACAAACATGTGTAAATAACGGTAAATTTGCAGTCTAGATTGCAATAATGTAAAAAGTTTTTAGGAACGGCTTTTGTCAACTTGTATAAGCTTATGTTAAATTAAATATAGTAATAAATTACTTTTTTGACACTGTATGAGGTCTTTTATAGATAAATAATAGAAACTGAATAACTTCTTATTCTCTGTCTAACACTGTACATGGAGATATACATAATTAGTTTTGTTGAAAAAACAACAAAGTAGAAGGAATATACAAACAAAAACTTTTACTATTTTTTCAAAAGCTTTTATGAAAACGTAAAAGTTTCGTTTCAAACTTTAAAAAAAATATTCAAAACTTTAAATTTATGTTAGCACACAAATAAATCACAAATATAGTAACAGCGCATGTGCATTTTGAAGTGCTCGTAAAATGCATTCTATAAAATTCCCACACCTTTTTTTATTTCTTCAATCTAAAATGATACACCGGAAACTTTTTTTTTATTTTACACACAAACCTATCTGAATACACATATATAAAAATTGTATTTTTTTTCTTTATATTCAACTCCAATTTTATGAAAACTTTTTCAGTTTTGTTTCATAAAAAAAAAAACAGTAAAGATTCAGTTTATGCTAAGATATGCTGGTAATTTTTTTTATGCATTTATGTATTTTTATTTTTTTTTACCAAATAGGCAACTCATTCACCCACACCCCCACTCAAATATTTCATATTTTTTGTATATGTATACAAAATATTATAAAAAAAAAAAATAAAATAAATAAGAAATGTATAACAGCAATTTATTTTATATCTTTCACATTTGTATCTGTCGCCGTCATCGTCGTCGTCATGAACGTGATGAAGATAACGTAGGTACCGCTCCCGGGTACTGGGAATCGATCCTAGAAGGTTGCATGCTCTTGTTCCAGGGGTTAAAATAAAATAGTGGGATAACATACAAACCCCCTCTTATATTCACCTCTTTTACTGTGTTTTTGTTGTCTTTGATTGTCCCAAGTGGGTAAAGCTACGCCACTGCACAAAAGAATTGCATCATATAGATATGTATATCAATGTATTCAGGAGAAGGAATGAAACGAAATGCAACCAGGTCTGGGTCGTCTACCCAAACTCCGTTCGGTCGGGTTCCGTAGAGAAAAGCTACTGCACGTTTCGTATCTCAATTCGTTGCATGCAATCCTAGTAGTTGTAGAGTACAACGGTACGCTCATTCTGGTTCGGGTCGGGGTTGTCTAACAACAATGCGAGAGGGTGGGTAAAGGTTTCCTTTTTTTCTCTCTTTTTGTGTTGTTGGGTTTTAGTAGTCGGGTTGAGTTTTGTTCAAAAAGTCAATGCACTTGGAAAAATGAAAAGTGCTATTTCTCTGTGTAGAGAAAGATTTTCAATTTAGTTGTATGCGTTTTGCTCGGTGTAAATACACACACACACACATAGTTCTTGTCCTGCTTTTATTTTTATTTTACATTCCAAATGGGTGGGGTTATTCCTTAGCATAGTCGAGTCGAATTGAGCCGAGCTGTGCCGTTGACGACAAAGGGGAAGTTTTGGGAGAGAACATTGCACACGCGACTTATGGTGTACGGCAAAGAAAGCAATCGAGTCGGTCTCCTCGTAGACACACAAAGAAACGATGACTATCATATCGTTTGCGCTTACTTACATATAATTACATTTGTGAAATTTAAACTGAACATCTAAAAACCATCCTCCCCTGAGCGTCCGTGTCATCGCTTTAGCCTTAGCCGTCCTTCGACTACTTTTAGTCACGACTCAAACCCTCCGTAAAATGACACAATGACAAATACCCATTTCGTAGAAGTTTATAGAAAAACGAACGACAACAAGGACAGGAGTAGGTAGCGGTAGTTAGGTATATCGTTTTGGAAAGTTAGGGGTGCTCTGGAGCTGGGGTAGGTATGAAGTTGGGAAAGTGGTACTCTTATACCTATTGGTACAGTAATTTATTGAAAAATGAGAACACCAACCAACATGAATTCATTAAATCGAAAAATTCCTTGTTATGGAAATATTTTATTAATATAAATATGGGGTAATCAGGAATAGTGTTGCTGGTCTGGTATGGTGTAAGGGAATAGTTATACCCACATACTTGTGGTTTTGGTACCCGCACAGAGTTGTAGGTACTTCTGCCGCACCCATTGTGTATCATGTATACACGCCAGTCATTATTTGCTGGGTCTTTCTTTGAGTCATCATTAGGTTTTCATTCGATTAGATTAGAATTTACAATAATTGACACAAGGAATTAATATGCGGGATTACGGACTGTCTGATGTGGAACATACATAGAGTTAGAGAGTGGAGGACGACACACCTAAAGGACACGACACATAACACCAGATGACGGTACACGGAAACTATGTGCTTGCTTGTGTCATGGGAAGAGGATTAAAATATTTAACCCGGGTTTTATTGGAAAATGACATGCGCACAATTATGTAGGTAGGGTACTTTCTACAAATGAACCGTACCTACCTAATAGTAGGTATACCTACTAGGTATACATCACTCGTACCTACATATTCCCAGATGACATTGGTTTGTAAATAATGTTGCCTGTCATTCCTGTGGGATATAAAATTGATTGCTGAGGTTTTTTACTTATTTTGTTCGTTTCTTGTTTTTGACGTTCGTTTAAGACCCAACTCTCATTTCTGTATGAACCTGTATGGAAGAGATTAAAAAGAAAAAAATCAACGATCTATGTTCTGCCAATGACTGTTAATTGGATTAAACTTCAGCTAAGAGGCGATTTAAACTTGTAAAATGACTAAAAATAGGTACTTTCTTTGTTTTTTCTATATATCTAGTCTTTAAGTTTTTCTAAGTACCTGAGTTTTTTCTTTTTTCTGTTAGTTTGCTTTTAAGAAATTGAATAATTCTGCTCTTTTGATTCTAAGGGTGAAGTTAGAAGTTAATTTTTCTTTGTTCATAATAGTTTATTTGAGTTAAATGTGCGTGTTTTGTATGGCAATTTAATTCTTTGAAGACCATGACTACCTACAATGCCCAGTCAATGATCTCTTGACATTGACTATAATGTAAGTTTGTTTCTAAGAGGTTAGTTACTGACAAGAATATGAAAATATTTGAATTTTAGCATGATTTTTTTATAAGAAAAAAGAAGTTTTTGCAAAACGAAGAAAATATAAAAATCGGACTCAAGTTATGAAAGTTGATATTTTATTCTTGAGATGGATAGTGTAGGATGGAGGTTCCTTTTTCAACCTCTGGTTCAGTTGAACTGACCATTCTTATATTAGTTTTCTTTAAATTCCTTATGGGGTTCAATATAGTACATTGTATCTGTCACTGCCCTTTCGGGTGAACATCCAGAGTAACAACAACAAGTCGATTATATTTTGTTGGGCACTTGAGCACTAGAATTTTCGAATGTTTAACCATAACAATTCTAATTACATACATATTTTAAAACACAATTTTCAATATCATGACCGAATAGACGGAGAGTTGGCTACAAAAAAAAAATGTTGTCATCGGTAGTACATCATTCAAAAATCTTGTATTTTTGATAAAATTATGCCGTATACAAATTTCTCGATTTTATATGAGCTCCAGAGCGATAACCGTTATTCAAATTGAAAAACTGTTAAAGTACAAAATAGAGACAATTGAAATCTCTACCACTTTTATCGTGACAATTTTTTTTTTTAGTGACAAAAAGGATATATACTATAGATGATGAATATAAAAAATACACCTATTTTTTTTAACAAAAGGCTCTGTAACTTTGAAACCATAAGGATAAGCGAACAAATTTTCTCAACATATTTTATAGATAATTTTTTCGTCTAGGTTGAAAAACACGCGAGTTACACGTCCCAATCCAAGCGACCGACCGTCTAAAACAAAATTGCGGCTAAATGTCACTAGGTACAGTTGTGCAAAATGTGTTTTTCGACTCGTGTACCAATACTCTTTCGAATGTTAAAGTCAAATCTGGCCTCGGATTTATTTCCCAGCAAAAGTCTAAATGCCCCGGACTATTGCTCTTAAATTACGAATTTGACGGAAAATATTTTGAACTAACTTTGTAAATTTTAATATTCATTAGAAAAAATATTATGTTACTTTTTACGTATGAGAGGTCATTTGTAAGATATTGCGACTTCAAAAATGGGCAACTTGTCTTTTTTTGACCTGTATCCACAAAGCAGAAGAAGATAAAAGTCATTCTTGCAAAGTTTTAAACAGCCTAATATCGGGTTTTTCTAGAGCGCTACAAAAGTATTTTTAAATAAAACAAAAACGGTTTTGGATATCAATGAAATTCTTTATTTCTGTGAATGTACGTTTGATGCCATTATGTATGAAACTCGATTTTTTTTGCATGGCCACTACGGTCACGCTTGCAGAAGTCCAGACGCTGAACCCAATTTTCGACGGTTTTCAAGCACAAATCGGCCGATACTGCTGCAATTTCACGTTCGATATTCGTACGAAGTTCATCAATCGTCGCTGGCTTGTTGGCCTAGACCATAGACTTGACGTAGACCCACAGTAAATAGTCTAACGGCGTCAAATCGCACGAGCGAGGCGGCCAAGCGACTGGACCATTTCGTGAGATAACACGTTCTCCAAACTTGGTGTCCAATAAATTGATTGTGACATTCGATGTGTGGCTTGTGGCGCCGTCCTGTTGGAACCACATGTCCTCCAAGTCCATATCATCCAATTGAGGCCAAGAATATTCGGTTATCATTGAACGGTAGCGATCCCCATTTACAGTAACGTGCCGGTCTTGATCATCACGGAAGAAGTACGGCCTAATGACGCCGCCGGCCCATAAACCACACCGAACCGTAATTTTTTAGGGATGCAATGATGACTCTTGGAGTACGTGTGGATTGCTGCCTGACCAATACCGCATATTTTGTTTATTGACGAAGCCATTCAGCCAGAAATGAGCCTCATCGCTGAAGATGATTTTCCGAATCATTTTCAAGTTGTTGCTGAGCCCAATTCACAAACATACGACGCTTCTGGTGGTCAGTTCTTGCGTCAATTTAATCTTGGAAGGATGTATGCCAAGATCTTTTCGCAAAATTCGCCACAACGACGTCACAGAGATGCCCAACGCTTGAGAACGACGTGTGAGAGACACATTTGGGCTTTCTGCAACTGAAGCCTCAGCGGCAGCAATATTCTCGACGATACGGGCACTTCTTTGTCTCACTGGCACGGGAACATTTTGTACTGTGCCTGTGATTCAAATTTTTCCACTAGACGTTCAATTGTTGATCTGCTAGGATGATTATGACGACCATAAATTGGACGTAGCGCTCTTAACGTTGAGGCCACTGACTCCGAATATCGGTAGTAAATTTTAATAATTTCGACTCGTTGTTGGCTCGTATATCTTTCTATCATGGAATGGCAAACTTTACTGAAGAGAAATGTCAAAAGAGTGGCAAGAAATATGGCATCGTTTGCTGTCCCTGTTGCTCTACTTTTGTAGGTTTAAGGATGATAATACTTAACATTTTACTTATACTAAAATTTTTATATTACTAAAATTTTCTTAATATTAAATAATTTGTAACTAGTATCATACTATTTTCTATGAAACTATGAAATTTCCTTTATAAAGTTCAGCTGAACACGTCCATTAAAGTGACAGCTCGAGCAAAAAATTCACAAAATCATACTAAATCGATTATAGTATTCCGCCAGAGTATTTGTTTTTATTTTGCAGCTGTTATTTGGTAACTGTGGATCAACAAATGAAAAATTTAGTAATTCTCTTTGAATATGTCCCAAGTCCCAATGATATTTCAAACATTAAAACATTTATCAATTCTATAAAGCAAAACAAAAGATAAGAATATTTATTAATACAAGAAAAAAAAGTTATTCAATATACATACATTGCATTGTGTCAACAAAAGAAGTAAATTTCAATATTTATCCACTCATTTGAATTTCAGTATTTCACACTTCTAGAAATCGTCGGGGCGGTCAGTCGTTGATGTAGGTACATACATCTTCAAAAGCGGTTTACCCAATAAATGTTTCTGTGAATGATTCGACATATTACGATAATCGCTTCCCATCAATCCAATGATATTTCTCCATCAATAAAAAATGTTTGCTCTTAATTGCTTACCAGACACCACACCAAGTAATAAACTACCTCCACGCTGCTGTTTGAATATTTGGAAATGGGAATTCCTTGGTTGGGTGTGGGGTTGTGGCTATTTTTTTTTTATTTTGAAGTTTCCTTGCTTCTACCATCAGTATCAGTATGATGGGAACACGAACCGATAATCTTCACATGGTTGTAATAATAATGTTTGAATAGTGTTTCCAAAAACTGCTGCTCCCTTTTTTGCCACATCCAAAGCAGCCATTGAGGCAATAACTCTTCGTGAATCATTTATTTTTTCTTTAGTAACGGAAGCAAAGGGTTAAGAGAGGATACATTTCATCACCCAATTACTCATTTGGGAATGAAATTTAAAATTGACTCATCACAAGTAAGAGCAAAGTGTAGAAATTTTATTTATTTATCTTTTGGATGACCAGTATAAGTGAGTTTGCTTGCTTACAAAAACAAAATAAGATAAACTGCCTGCTGCATTGAGGTTAATTTCGGACCGATAAATTTATATTTTTTTTTTTCTAATTGAATATGCTACTAATTCTACTGTTATGTGAAAATGATTAATCGCATTTTTTTATAAATAAATGTGTGTGATACCGAGTGGATTTTTATTGCAAAGATCAAGAATTGCATGCGACGACGACGAAGAATATGATCATTTGATCAGCACGTGAGGTTTCTAATTACTTGAAAAATTGTGAAATGGTTGCATATTACCCGTGTTTTATTGGAAAAGCTATCCATAGTAGTATTCCATAGTAGCTATCCATAGTAGTATTTTTCAAATCAAATACAACAAATACAACATCGGCAGTATGGATACTGCCGATAAAAGTTAAAGTAGAATCATACTGCGGATAGTTTTCCGAGTCTCGAATGGATTTTTGGTGATTTCATTCTCAAATGTTGGTTATTATTAGTTTTTTCGTGAAGTTAATTTTGACTGCTTTTTGATTCTCACAAATATTACATTTTTGTTTAATATTCTGACGGGTTATGAAATACGAAAACCAGGCTAATGCGGATGCGTTTTTTTGGTAATTTTCTACTGTACTATTTATAGAATGCCAAAAAAACACGGGTATTGTTGGATTAGTTTGGATTAGAGAAAAGTAATGCTGAATTTACATGTTTCTTCGTCTGCAAATATGAATTAGAGCGGGACAGATGTATGCCTAAAAAACTAAGCATGCGAAAGAGAAGATGAACATGTTCCTCTTCGTATCTCCATTATGACACTTCCTAAAATCTGCATGTATTGAGACCTTCTGTATTTTTGGTGTTTCCTCTCTAACCAACAAAAAATCCTAATTTAATATTTTGCAACCCCTTTTTGTTTTGTAGGAGTCAGATGAAGATACATGTGCATAATGGGTGATTTTTTTAAGTTACGAGGAGGGTTCGAAGAATGGAGTTATTGGAGGAGCCATGGGAATCTTTTTACGTAGCATTGTTCGGACATTCTTAGGGAAATCTATACCAAGTTTGGTTAAAATTGGGTCATAATAGTATTTATACTTTCGCTGAGTATACAAGTCAATCGGAAGGTAAAACGCCGAAGGTTATTTTGGAAGAGACGTCATCTGTTCTCGGGGACTCTTGCTCTAGGAAAACAATGGTTTCTAAGTCTACTTGAACAAGGCAGGTCAATCCAAGATTATCCCCACTCGCGAAAAGTCGTGGGAACAATTTTTGTTTGATATTCGGAGGGGATTATGATAAAATATAAGCGCTGGACACTGTCTTATAACCAAACTTATAATTGAGACTGTGAGTGCAAAAGTAGCGTAGCCCACTTTTTGAAATCGGGGTTAAATCGACTAAACCAAGCACATATGCTTTTAAAATAGTAATGTTATATTTTTCTTTGGAAAGATTCAATATTTAAGAATCTAAAACTATGCTGACAATAATTTAACTCTAAGAAAAAATAGAAATACAAAATGAACCAATTTTTCACTCACAGCCTCAATTATTTGTTAGTTTATTATTTAATAAAACTCATTAAACTATTGGATATCAAACAAAGAACATATCTTTTTTTTTTTTTGGTACTCGATACTACAGATACTACAGATACTATGCAAAGTTGCTGCATAAATTCGAAGAAGAGTCATCAAAGAAAATAGGAGAGGAAAATGAACAAAAAGTGGTGTCTGCTTCTGCACGACAGACAACAACGAAAGAGTTCACCAAATCTATATTGCAACGAATGCTGTATAGATATGTGGGTTCTGAATATTGAATGACCCTCCTTTTGGTCCATATGTGGTGCATTCTGATTGTAATTTATTCCCAAAAGTGAAATAAAAACAACTTCAATTTCAATTTATTTATTTATGAATTGCTTATATACGTTTAGACAGATTGTCTTTTAACTTATATAGAAGCTAACTTCGGGGTAAAAAATTGTCCCACGATGAAAATGGTAATGTTGGACTTGACAAAGCTTATTTTCGTCGGTATAAACTTTGGCCGAGATGTCAAAATTATGTTAGTCTTAAGAAATAAAAGGCGCGTTCACGACAGATATATATCGGAGATTTTGTTCCTTCAAAAGCTAAGCAATCGAATCCAAATTTTTTTTTTCCTCAATATTTTGACAGCCAAACCAAGATTTTTTGCTGAGGAATCCTGTTCAGGCAACTGAGATTGCTGAGGCCCTCGAAGTCTCCCTTTCCTGAAAAAGCCTAATATGTTGAAGAGGAATAATTTTTAATTTGACACACCATCTCTGCCATTCCGTCAAATTTTTGACCTCCCCTTACGATGGAACTTCTGTCAAACCTAGCTGAAGCTTAGATCCAATCAACTAGAAGCGACAAACATTTCCGTCGCTTATAAAATCTTTTCAGCTGTCATGTGTGACCGCTTAAAACCTTTTGTCACCGATCTAATTGGCCGAAGTGTGAATTCTACATCGATACACACCACAACTTTATCGATTTTAAAGTCGCGTTTGATAGTGTAAAAATGGACGCCATGTAATATCTAGGTATCCCTGCCAAACTCGTCCGCTTGTGCAGGATGACGATGAAGAAATCTCGCTGCTCCGTCAAAATCGGTAAGAACACCACGGATTCCTTTGATGTTGAGAAAGGATTGAGGAAAGGTGACGCGTTATCATGCAACCTATTTAACATCGTCATTGAAACAATTGTACGCAACGCACAAGTCAACACTAGCGGTAAAATTTATCAAAGGTCCATTTAACTGCTTTCGTATGCAGGCGACATAGATATTGCCGATAGGACAAAGCGAGCTGTAACAGGCACATTTGCGAGCATTGATCGGAGGCGGATAAAATGGGATTGGCGGTTAATGAGTCCAAGACGAAGTATATGCTGTCATCGAGAGAGGAATCTCAACATCGTCGACTCGGGCAAGACTCGGACTTTGTCTACCTGGGATCCACTATTACCTCGCAAAATGACATCAGTGCAGAGATCAAGCGATAAATTACTCTTGCCAACCGCTGTCTGTTTCTTCGGTCTAAGAAGGCATTTAAGTAGTAAGGCCCTCTCTCAGAGAACCAAGGAGACTTTATTTAAGACCCTAATCATCCCGGTCTTGTTCTATGGGGCAGAGCAATGGATACTGAAAAAATCGGATGAAAGTCTGCTAGGGTGCTTTGCGAGGAAGATTATTTGTGTGATTTTAGGTCCGATGTGTATCGAAGGAGTGTGGACGAGAAGATTCAACGACGAGCTATACGGGCTATACAGCGACGTTCACCTGGTAAAAAAGCTGAAAATACAGCGGCTGAGATGGCTGGGACACGTGGAGCGTATGGACAGCAACGCACCTATACCCGAGGAATCTTCGAATCCAACCCCGATGGGTTGAAGAAGCACAAGTGGAAAACGACCTCAATCAACTCGGTGTGGTCAACTGGAAGCGGCTAGCTAGGGACAGAGCTGGCTGGAGGGGCTTGTTAGTTAAGGCCTTTGCCCATCCTGGGCAGTGACGGCCATCTTAAGTAAAGTAAGTAAATTTTGGACTAAGTTTAATAAATAGTGTGTCCCACAGTAACTGGCTCAAACGAAAACCTTGGGTTCCTGAGATCGTTTTAAGTAGAAAAACTCGAGAAATCATTTTTTGTTTTCGCTTCGTCTTCGATTTATAACGTTTTTTTTTTGTCTCGTTTCTTTTAACTGGCTTTAATTTTGCCAAACTTCAGCCTATTCAACCAATTATCCGTTGTTACCTGCCGTACACATTTTTTCTAAGCGGATAACGGTTTTCTCGCAATTTATTATCAAACTAATTTGTTTACCATTTTTATCTTGTTTTTTTTTACTTTGGAATCATTTTTTACACAAACACACGTTATTGAGTATCAATTTTCTTATTTTATTATGAACGAGCGAAAAGAGTAATTAAAAAATGTATCGGCTTACGAAAATATTTTTGTTTCTGCCAACTGTTAACAAACCGTTAACCCTGTCAATAAAAAATAAATATTTAAATGCAAATAAATTCCAGACACTTGTTATTATATATGTATAGATTCATGTTTCATGCAATTATACGTGTATAAGCTTCTTCTCAACTACTGAGCAATCATTTTCCATCAAGAGAATGCTTAATGTCCAATAGCTTGATTTTATTTGCCCATTAATATTTGTTTATTGGCAGTTAACGCTTCTATAAAAGTCCCATCGCCATGTTGTCAATAATTTCATTAAAATTAAAATTGTTATTACTCTATAATTTATGTTTTCTTTTTTGTTTTATTCGCTTATGAACAACCAAAATACCTAACTAAAATACAGCACTGACTGTATCCCCGATTGGTGAGAGGGCCGATTGAAAGGAAAATTATTTTTCATTCAACATCCATTTCACCTTTCACTTTTCCACAAAAATGACTCTGTGTGAGACTTCTCTCGATTCGTTTGGGTAATTTCACAGATTTAATGGTTTGGCAAATTAATGTTTTCGGTATTAAAAATGCATGACGAGAAATGGAAGTATGTTTGCATGTAGCAGACAACAAGTAATTCTAAACATAAAAATATTTCCAATTATATTACTGACGACGAAGTAGAAGAAAAAGAAGACGAGGAATAAAACAGAAGTCATGATTTTCTGTTATTTTTCATTTTGTCTCCTTTGGTGAACAAATTTTGTCCAATTTATTCCCAAGTATCGTTTCTTAATTACTGTCAAAATTATACCCTTCGTTTCGAGAAAGCAACAACAACAAAAACTGTCAATGATTTTTCTACAGCCAAATGTGTGCGGGCGGGTACAACCACTACATTATAAGTGATGCATAGAGAATACTTTGAAAACCAATTAAGACTGATTTCAGATTCAGTAGTATGTAGTTGTTGAACTCTTAGTGGGTGGCCTCATTATAGAGGAGAAAAATATTGCCGGTCGGTATGGAAGTTCACTGACTTGAGACATTTTTATTAAACGAAGGTAGGTAGGTATATGAATTATGAAGACAAAAAACTCATATATTCAACAACAATTAGTCTGCATTGGATATGACACTGTTCTGTATTGTGTGAAGTCACGTAAAAGTCAACAAGATAAGGTTGGTTGGTTGATGGTTGGAAGTTCAAGTACAGATGGTGGTGGTGGCAGTGGTAGTTAAATGAATAAGGCGGAGGCACTTCATTTATTACCTTGAATATAAGAGTGTTGATTGCTGAGTTAAGTATAATATTATTTATGGAGAAAATATTTCTTAGACTGATTAGGTGGTTACCAAGAATTAATATACACTCATGAGAAAATATTAATCATTAGTTTAACAAAAAGTGTCTTCTAAGAGTTATAAGTGCCTTGTGATATAGTTATGACATTTCATGAAATTTTGATAGAGTTTTGTTAAATATGAGATAACTTCGTAAGTAATTAATTTCAATTTTAATTTATTACTTTACTTTACTTTATTAGGTTATTTCTTAACACATAAAGATACAATACCTTATAAAAGTACCGCAAGCATCAAAATACATTTTTAAAATTGATATTTTAGTTAAACAAATTGGATTATTTATATACAAAGTAAGCTAAATTAATGAATATGACATTATTATTTTAAAATATATAAGAGAAAAAAGTAAATGAAAATAAGGTATATATTTTAAAATTTTTTTATTTTAATATTAAATTAACAACAATAGAAGTGAAAAAAAAGGACCCACAGATTACACATTTATCCTATCATCACCATCAAAAACCTTCCAAGTACTGCCTTAGTCTCATCCTAAACAGCTTAGTATACCCTTTCATTCGAAGTGCAATGGGAAGAGAATTCGACAACCGGACTGAGAACAAAAAGAATTGTCGATTTGATACCAAATATGTACACCGTATTGGGACCAGATTAAACGTTCTTATGGATCGTGGCATACAAATCTTTTTATAAGGTTGATGTGTTTGCATTATATTGTGAACCAGCACTAATGTTCTAAACTTAAAGAGATTTTCGAGTGTTACACCATTAATGAGTTTAGCAAAATGAGAAATATGATCATATTTTTTTAAGCCATAAATATACCGTGCAATAGAATTATAAGCAACATATAATTTCCTTTTATGAATAGAATGACAATTACTAAATATTTCGCAACCATAAAGCAATATTGGAAGAACAAGTGTTGCAGGAATGATTCGCTTTTTAAGGGGTATAATTTTTTGACTTGCCCATAGTAAACGTAAGCTTTCATAAACCCTTCCTACATACAATCTTATGTGATCATTCCATGAGAGTGTTGTGTTGAATAGTATGCCAAGATTTTTTGCCGATTTAACAAACTCAGTTGGAGACTCATTAAGGTATAAATTGGGAAAATACCAGGTATCAATACTTGTTCTTGAGATTACTAAACACTTAGACTTAGAGGGATTCAAACATAAGCCATTAGATCGAGACCAGCAAAGAATTCTGTTTAGGTCTTCACTAACTTCATAAGCTGCATTTTCCAGAAGACCTAAGGGAAAGCTTTTCCGAACTTGGACATCATTGGCATACATGTCTACACAACAGTTCAAAGTACTCAAGGGGAGGTCATTTATCAACATTGTAATGAATAGTGGGCCCAATATTGAGCCCTGCGGTACACCTCTGTTTAGTGGAAGAAACTCCGATACAAAGTTATTTAACAAACTACTTGACACCTGTCGTTCATGTAAGATGGAACAAGATTCAGGGAAGACCGAGACAAATTATATTGGTTGCTAAGCTCCCTACATAAAACTTGATCGAGGAATCTAGCAGAACAAGAAAAGTAACATTGTTACGGTCCACAGCCTGCCGTAAGTCCTCAACAACATTTATCAGAACGGTAGTGCAACTGTGTTTTGGGCGAAATTTTGTATATATTATTAAACTAGCTGAATCAGCGAACTTTATTCCGCCTTAATTTGTTAATGTAATTAAAATAAAGAATTCCGAGCGTGCACAAGGCTGTTTCATGTAATTCGGCCAATTAAAATTCTTTGTTCAAAAGTTCTATTAAGGCCGTATTTCGATTGCGTTAAAATTTAAGTTAAATTTTATCCCAGTTCAATTTGATCCGTTTTTATAGGGTTGAATAAAATTGAAGGGTTTTGCTGTGCCAACTGCATTAAATGGGATTATTTAAAACATACATTTCCCATTGACATTACGTTAAGGAACCTATCCGAGACGGTGTCAACTTATCCAAAAATGTTCAGATACCTTGATTTTTTGTTGCAATAGCTTTTTTTCAGAAGGAATTACAACACAAATCTATCCAAATCGCTTTGGATACGATCCTGAACGCGGAAATTGCAGTGGCAGTCATGGACCTAGCATACCTGGACTGCTAGTCGATCGTCATTTCCATACAAAAGTTGCATTGAAGATGGTTTAACCGATTAAAAGCGACAACAGTGCCTATTCTGCCGCGCCAAATGTTTCGCATTGGTTTGGGAGAGCCTTTAAGGCGAAACATTCGCTAGTCAACATTTATTTGCATGGAGATAAATGAGAGTGCCCAAGCCAACTGCGAATTTTTCTCTTTCGCGCCGAATGTTTCGCGTTGGTTTGGAAGAGCCTTAAGCGGGGTACACATTATCAAAGCTATTCACGTTTGAACTCTTTGTTTGACGAACACGTTCTTTGTTCACAAATTTGTTTGATACAGGTTTGATAATATGTACCCCACTTTAATGCATGGTTATTGAAACTGGGAAATCGTCAAATGTGTTTATTGTTGATCAAATTGTTTTCAAAAAATCCAAAGTATGAGTTCCTAATCATGGATATCGCTAATAAGCCAATTTTGGTTGATAAGCGTTAGTTAATTAGAGCGTGTGAAAGTCGCATATTAAATTTAACCCACTGTAAACAAACTGACCTTAAATCGTTTTCGAAATGCCGCTAGTATATCGATTTTTTTTTTAATAAATGGAACCATCGTGATGTTGGCTCCTAGCAGTCCAGGTATAATAGGTCCATGGTGTCAGTAATGTGCAAGAAGTTTAATTGCAAACTTCAACATTATCCAGCAGGTTAAATTTTGACGACTGCATTCACCTAAGCAATGTCAACAATTAGCCATGGGATCAAATTTAACGCACTTTTAACGCAATTGACATACGGCCTAAATAGAACAAAAATAACTAAAGGAACAATATTGATTTATTTCAATCAAAGCTAAATAATTGGCGTGTCCGCCAACCTTCCGCTTTTTCACTAAAGTACCCTAAGGGCCAGTTTTTCAGTATGGGGTTAAAGTTAAACTCGAGTTAACTCAACAAATTTGGTGAGTTAACTCTGGATTAACTCAACAAATGCTTTTGATAATATATGTTTCCTGTTTCTTAAGTCTTTCTGCATTCATCCCCCGCTAAAGAACTGCTTCTTGACATAACTGGAGCCAGATCTATTTCCAGAGTTAACTAACTCTGCTTTTTACTCAACTGAAAAACTGAAACTTAATTATGGTACACATCATTTTTCGTTTTATTCTCGGGCTCGTACAAATAAAAAGCGGTAGGTTGGCCGAAACGTGAGTGCGCTACAGAAAACTAAAAACAAGATCTTCCTGGACTTCTAGTTTTCCTGGAAATTTTCCGGAATTTTCCCTTTAGTATCCTATAGTGCTTTCTTGGGCCAAGACAACATTTCCTTGATACTGCAAAAAGCCGCATGTCAACAATTTCCCATGCTGAATTTTTTTTCTGTTTGTAACCAGAGTGAGTAGTTCTAAGGTACAAACAAAGTTGAAAATCATAACAATTGTTTGTCCCTCAACAAATAATCAAACATGCCATAAAAACTGAAATATGTTTTTGGCGTTTTTCTAAAAATTTCCAAAAAAGCACATACGCAACTTTTTAAAGTATCAACGAATTTTTTTTAAAAGATATCAAGCAACAATTGACTAAACAAAATCCATACCATAAAACACTTGTGTTTTTGAGTTTTTCCTTACATCCTCCTTATCTCTTTCTGATTACATGTCCTATCCCAAAGACTTTAGTAATTAAATACTGTACTTAAATACTTTTTCAAATATTTGTTATTCCTTAAGTACTTTCAATTCCTTTTGTTTTGAATACAAATTTTTTAAATTCCTTAGTGGAATTTAAGTACAAATACAATTCCGCCGTACTGGTACTTAAAATTTTCAAGTACAAGTACCGAGGAATTGTACTTGTACTTACAAATTTTAAGTACTAAAGAACCCGCACAGAAAAGCAATCTAGTTATTGAAAAGACACTAGAGAGTTTTACATAGATTCTGTCAAGGCACTACCAGATTTAGCAAAGGCTGGAACACGGGCCTTGGCGATTATGAACCCTTTTGCCTCGTGAGGCAAACAATATGATTGTCAGTCCAAATGCTCTACCCACTGGGCTAACTCGCTATACAAAACTTCAATGTCGAAAGTGAATAAGTTTCATTCCATATTAGGTACATAACAAAAACATACAGATTAGAACCGGATTTTATGTACTTGCTTTTAGGTAGAACAAATTAGAACCGGTTTTTCCTCATTGAACAATCCTATACAGATGTCTCACACCCATAGTAAAAAGTGTGATACGAAAAAGAAGACATGATGCTGATATTGCACGGTTCTTATAAAATTTGTGTTTTTGGTGTACAAGAGACATTCCTGATGGGGTACCGATAAATGTCCAACAAGTTTTTACTAGGGAGGGCCTCCCGAGTGTTTGAAAAGTTAGCCTCGTCTAAATTTTTGGTACTGAAATCCAGCAAGCGCTTTCCAAGTATCTGACAAGTTTTCCTTGTCTAGCTTTTCCCTACTGAATACTTACTAGGGCCTTGTCCAAACTGGACAGAAAATTGGCATTTTTCCAGCCAGACAATTTTTTCGTTGACGACACTTAATACAATTATTGGATCCTTTAAATTTTGAAGTTTCAACTTGACAGACATGTTTACTTTCCAAATCGCCACAACTTTCCATCTCTATTATTATCCATCTCGAGATTGAAAACGATCTTTGACAACTTAAATGAGTAAACGGATACTTGCCCACGGGATACACCTTTGTTACATGGTGATGGTGGTTTCTGCATAAAACCACCAAATCAAAACATTATGTCTGTCAAGTTAGCATAACCAGTTACCACTTCAAAATTTCAAGAATCTAATAACTGGATTAATTGTCGTGAATTTGTCGTGAAAGAAAAAATTTTGTCCAACCTTCTTTTTAAAAAAAAAATAACCTTGAGTAACTTGACAGTCAAAGTTAGCATCACCCACCCTCAAAAAAAAAAAATTCTCAAATAAAAAGATACCAATAATTGTCGTGAATTTGTCGTGAAACTAAAAATTTTGTACTACTTTAATTTTTTGAGAAAAAAGCCCTAACCCTCTATAATCGCATTTTTTCAAAAAATCTATAGCACTACCATATCAAAACTTTGTCCTAGAAGATTAAAAAAAAAAAAACCTATCCAAACAATTGTCGTAATACGTCTTTAGATAAGTTACGTACTCAAATAATTTGTCGTGCCCTTTTTTCTAAAACAAAAATCACCTTTTTATGACTTAACCCCATTTTTTTTTTAAATCTTCTAGCACAAAAGATTTGTTATGGTAGTGCTAGATTTTTTGAAGAAAGAAAATGCGGTCTTAGAGGGTTAGTTTTTTTTTATTTTATTGCGAAAATAAAAGTGGTATAAATATTTTTGTTTCACGACAAATTCACGACAATTAATCCAATTATTAGATTCTTCAAATTTTGAAGTGGTAATGCTAACTTGACAGACATCAAAACTGTGACGAGACCGAGACGAGACTTAATTATACGAGACCTACACAAGATCGAGACGAGACTGGAAATTTTCGATTCTAACGAGATCGAGACGAGACTTACAAAAGTCTCGCATAGTCTCGTCTCGTGGCCAGCCCTATTGTCCATCGTCATACCAACATTTCTGTCTATTGATGTATATAATTTACATATATTTCAAAAATTCACTCTCGAGATATTAACGTGTTTTTTTCTAAATGGCAACTTAAAACACAAAACATACGAACCACTTACCAATTGCAATCATAAAATTCAACTGGTATTGAAAGGATAGTTTTAGCAAGGAAAAACCTCTACCGGCTAAAAAGTAATATCTTTGAAAAAAAAAAAATCATTTTCATTTAGCAAAGTGCAAAAAATAAGTCAATATTTCTAACCCTTTTATTTTATTTCTTTTCCACTGAAATGCCTTTCTGTTTTTGGGTCTAAAGACCCATATATCTCTCTGATATTAATTTTCTAATAGCTCTAGAGAAATGATCCTTCTGCCCTGAAGTGAATAGTTTTCATTTCTTATACCCTCTTTTTATTGTTTTTGTTTCACTCGTTATTGTTCCTTATTTTTAATGAACTACGAAACGAATTAAAAACACATGGCCCCTCAAGTACTATGGAGTATACATTAATTTGGCATTCTTTTCCATGAACATCAAAAAATAAAAAGAGAAAGAAATAATGAATATGAAAAGGAACGCAGAAGTGCCAGCGGCATCTGAAGCACCACGAGCTATGCTTGTGCTCCATTCAGGAGCAGCAGTAGCAACAGCAGAAGCAAAAGAAGGACTGTATACTTTATTGCTTTTCTACCTTTCTTCTTGTCTTGACTTTTCTAGATGTATGTATGTATATTTTCCTACTATGAAGACGCACATCCATATACCTGCTGGGAGCTTGGAATGAACAAAAATTCCCAATAACACATAGCTCTCTATGGAATTCCTATATAGGATTGTCGCGCATACCTTCTCTGATGTTTACAAAATTTCGAAACTAAAGTCATTAGGTGGTTTTTGTAATTATAGTTTTTCTTCTTTTTTTTTTTGTTCGTATTGTCTTTTTGTTCAGGTTGCCAGCATTAAACTATGGAAACTATTATCTTCCTTCCAAAGGCAAATTGAAATTGTTTATGTTAGTTTGATTTAGAGATGGGATATTTCCGGTATTCAGGGTGGTGAGTCATTTTTTTTATACCCGAGACTTTAAAGAAAATAAACATTTTATTCTTTTTTTCCGTTTAATGTGGAGGAGATAAATATAGAATGCAACTATGAATGAAATTACAAATAAATATCATATATAAACAGGAAACAGTGTTTGGAACTAGTTTTTCTTATTCTTATTTTTCCTAAAGTGGTGACTAATCAATTGTATTTTTTTTAATTTCAGGTATGTAAACAATTCCAATAATGTGGACTTATCTAAAAAAAAAAAAAAAAGAGTGAGTATGTAATCTATTAAAGGGATGTTTATTAAAAAAAATTCTACAAGAGAATTAAGAATAGCTGGTTAAAATAGAAGGTACACATTTTTCATTGTACAATTTTCATACACATTTGTATGAGAAAAGCATCACTAGTTAAATACATTTTTTTTTTGTCAATACAATTTTTTGTTTCTTAGCTGGCTTGATTGAAAAAAAAAAGTTTGGGAAATACCCTTGTCTATCTACGTATGCATACATAGAAATGATGCACAACAGCCAAAAAGTGCACTTCGACTTAAAGAAATGAGCTCTTGGTAGCACAGCACCTATGGTCATGGGTCTATCTTGCAAAGGTATGACACAGTGCCCGAACTTGATGTGACGACTGACTACGTACCACCCATAATAGATTTTAAAATACATTTCTCCATTCTAATTCCCGAAAGATACGGATGGGAACCAACTCACTAATCAATGAACAAGTTATCCCGTTCTACAATGATGGGGCACAAATGGAAGAAGGAACAGATGCAGGGGTGTTCTGTGAACCACTCAATATTAGAGAATCATATAAGCTCCCAGATGAGTGTGTTGTCTTTCAAGCTGAGATTTACCCTATTGAAAAAGAGGTAGAAATGATACACAAGAAAAAACTGAGCTCGTCAGAGATTTTCGTGGACAGCCAAGCTGCTTTCAAAACATAAGCCAGTATGACTATAAGATCCAAGACAGTAGCAAAATGCCGAGGCGTACTGGGAAATATTTGTAACTCCAACCAAGTCAAACTCTGCTGGGTTCCTGGGACATAGCAATATAGAAGGGAATGATATAGCAGGTGAACTGGCAAGGAAAAGGGTCATTATCAAACAGAAACAATAGTAGCCAATTATTTACGGGACCTGAAATCCCGATCGGCGTAATTAAAACGAAAATCGACCTAGTAACGAGAGACCAAATTAATAACTCTATAAACGTTTATGGCCTAGAATTAATGAAAAGGAAGCTCAGTATATTTTATTGCTGAGTAAAAAGAAAACTAGAATCTTGATATAGTTGTACTAACGGGTCATTGCGCCATTGGAACAATGGCCACCAGAATAGGCGCTTTCGCACCATATTTCTGTAGGAGCTGTCAGTATGTTGAGGAAATTTAAACCATTAAGCACTTGCTCTGCTATAACCATTATCACAATGGACCAATTGATAGTCCAAGTGTTTCGGTTTCTTTGCTTGCAGCCACTTTTACCTAAGCACCTGCTCTGTGATTGTCCAAACCTCCAAACAAATCGCCTCCGGTACTTCGGAAACAGCTTTGTTGGAGAACTGGACGATCCAGCGCAGGTCTCGATGGCAAATATGAGAAAATTCATAGAAAAAACAGGCTAGTTCACAAATGAACCAGTTTATGTGAACCATTAGTTAGGAACATCTCTGTTTTTATTTATAAGGGCATCACAATGGACCAATGGGCCCCCGTAAACGCAACAGCCTAGTCTGCGCACATCCCTCCTTCTTCTTCTTCTTCTCCACTTGACCGGTGATTGTCATGATCTCGAGGGGAACCACAACTTTCCCACTCAACTGCATCACCTAGGGTTCCACTTGTGGAGTTCGCCGGGTTGACCTCAGAAAACGTCGACAGGCCTCCTGGTTTTGGATTGTTTCATGTCTGAGGCCAACTAAATGCAGGTGTCGTTGCATATGCAGGAGTTTTTGCGCCTGTCTTTCTTTCGCGATAGTGTTGGAACGTCTTGTGCTATTGTCTTTTGAGCTGGGTTCTTATCACATTGTAATCCGCAATAAAAATTTAAAAAGTTGCAGAATTAAGTTACACTTCCATTTGTTTCACCAGCGATTGCACCTTATGTTGTTGGAAACTAATCTAACGGATTATTTAGCACTCAAGTTGCAATTGATTTGTTAGCGGGTAATTTTTGCCATATATTAAAAGCGATTTCACGATCAACGCCAGCCTCAAATCTCCATATTTTAAGTCGTCCGTTTTGTGAAACACGTCAATACCCTCAAATTTAAATCAAATTTAAAAAAATTACATACAAAATAAGATGAGCTACGAAATGTTAAACGAAATCAATCAGCTTTCTAAAAGAAAATAAACCAGCTTTTTATAAATTTACAAATGGATCATAAATTAATTTATTGACGTTTGTACAGGACAGTGTCTGACGTGTCAGCTAGTAATATAAAAAGAACGTCTTACATTCAAATCAACGGTTAATGGAGAAAAAATCAATTAATCCTATAAAATATTCAAGGTTTATTTAGAAACTCAGTTCTTTTACTCTGTTAAACATTTAATTTTCCTAAGCAGTATTTCAAAAAGTTTAATCGTAAAAGTACATTATTGAAAATTCAAAATATAAACTTATACTAATTCTCCAATTAGGTGACTTGTAAAGGAAAAGGTCCTCGAAAAAAGAGTAGATACATTATATTTTTACTAGCATCATCTTCCATTTCTTTCACAGAAAATAAAAGCCTAAAATTACTTAAATTCCCTCTTGAAATATACGTAAGTACCTGCTATATTACTCTTGAGACAACACATTCCACTTCAATTTCAAAATAATCACAAAAATGAGAAACACTTCTCTCTTGGAATTTCCTCCAAATTGAAATGGCAACTTTTTTGTGTAAATAAAATAAAAAAATAACATCCACATTTGCATAAAGCAATTTGATTAGAAACATTTGCCTTACAGATGGTTAAATTAAAAAAGGCGCAGCAAACGAGCAAAGTGTTCGTTCTTCCAGTTCGAGCTCATGTTTTATGTTAGGCTATTTAAAATTCTGTCACACTGTCAAATTTCAATTAAAACATGTGAAAAATGTTATAATCCCGTGTGTCTGTATAATGCTGACGCTTTTTTTTTAAGTCAATTACTCCAACCGTCATCCTAATGCACTTTGGTTTTGTTACACAGTGATGCACATGAACATTCACACTCTCACACACACATTGTGTGTGGTAATCTCACAAGTGGAATCTATTTTTCACTTTTAATTTTCTTACGCGCTGATGGCTGTGAGAATAAAATTTTATATTCACTTCGCTTTTAAAGAAAGTCAAGTTCAAGACAAGATACGAGGAAAATGAGCTAAACTAATTGTGCAAAATTGTGTTTTATATGCGAATTCGAAAGCGAGAAGATGCGGCAAAGTAGTGCGCGCTCTATAGACGACAAGAACAAAAAAAAAAAATAAAAAAAGATTCGTTTTGGCATTCTGATTTTTGATGTTGGATTCTCACGCTCTAATAGCATTTCAGACCTCATCATCATCATGATTGTTGTCGTTATGTGGGTTTGTTCTTTTGCACTTAATTTGTTGTAAATTATATAAGGCTGGGAACACAATGTTCACTCTAGCAAAACACTTGTTCAAGATGCATCTAAGTGAGGATGAAACTTTTTTTTTTGCAAAAAGCGACAAAAATGACACACATCAATCATAACTAAACGTCAAAATTTACACCCACAGATCTGTGATGCCGCCACACAGTGGGCTATCTGCATTAAAATATTGGCTTAAATATTTGTATCAATATTTTTGAAGTTAATTTTTAGTAAAAAATAAAATAACGATATTGTGATGAGTTATTATGAAGTATCAAATGTTTCCACAAATTGTTCGTATACGCCATATATTTTCGCCGTATAAATTTGGGTTGTTTTCTAGTTAAAAAGTGTTAATTGAGTCTTAGGCCATTTATTCAAAAATGTCAAAATCTTCACTTTGAGTAAACTGAACTTTGTTTAAATTTATTTTTGAAAGAACATACATATAAGGACTAAAGTATCTATATAATAAGAGAAAGAATAATATTTTAATTAAAATTACACTCTTAAATTTACAATCGAACAAATACTTCTTGGAAGGTTTTGCAATTTTACATTGGCAGTTACATCAAAGTTGTATAACTGTCACTTTTATCGTTGACAGATTCGAAAACAATCGTTATAATCTTCTGGGGCAAATCACTTATGGTTTCAAATGCAATCATAAAATTTGACGAGTATTACGAGTATTTCTCACGACTCATCTCTAACTTCTATATCTTTGTTTCTCACGACTCATCTCTAACTTCTTTTGTTTCGTTAAGTTTTTTTTAACTTGCCCTTAGAATATAAAAAACTGTGTATTGAAATTATTAGTATATTTTTTTTTTTTTTTAGGAAAATACTTATCGCATTCAAATTGACAGTTGGTGTTGAAGCAAACTTAACGAAACAATTATGACCTGAGTTTTTTATGAAATTCGGATTAGATATAATAGCCGCGTTTTATTATCCACCAAGATCCATATGGATCATGCTGTGATAATAAAACGATTCAGATCCCACAAAAATTTTCATTAAGATTGTGGTATTCCTGATTTGAAAATGGGAGAGTAGTTGAAGTAAGTGTTTTATTATCTTTTATCAGGATCTGGATCTTGTTTTTTTTTTCACAGTGTTGACAACATTTACGAATCAAAATGGTCACCTGGTGTTGAGAATTAAAATTAATTCTTGGATCTTGAAAAAGATCCAGATAGAAAGCAGGATCCCAAATTGTTTTTGTATAACGTGTAAAAGTTAATCCAGATCCCGATAAAAGATAATAAAACACAGCTATTATTTGATAGAATTCGGTCTTATCTTTAAACATATGATTTTTCGTTTGTTGTCAGAATTACAGTTCCTCTGAATGTCAGAATGACAGTTTTTCTGAACGTCATGCTCTGTTTCCACCTGTCATTGAAAGATGCAAATTGACACACTTTGACAAGACAGGGTAGGTAGTATCAACAAAAAAAGAAAAGAAAATAGTAGTAGAGAGTAGGTATAACCCACCCTGTCTTGTCAAACTGTGTCTTTCAATGGCAAGTGGAAACCAAGCATCAGAATGACAGTTGCTCTGAATGTCAGAATCACAATTCTTCTGAATGTCAGAATGACAATTCTTCTGATTGTCAGAATGACAATTTTTCTGAATGTCGGAATAACAATTCTTCTGAATGTCGGAAGGACAATTCTTCTGAATGTCAGAATGACAATCCTTCTGAATGTCAGAATGAAAATTCTTCTGAATGTCAGAATGACAATTCTTCTGAATGTCAGAATGACAATATTCTTCTAAATAGACAGGAAAAATGTTTTTACGACAGCTGTCTGTCATATCTTAAGGAAAGGATATAGAATAAAAAGACAAATCTCTACAAGCAAGAAAAGACCACTGTTTACGTGCTTTAACAATACTGAACAAAAACTTGAAGAAGCGGCTTTATGAGCGTCAGCGCACAATATGAATTACTTACATTCACTTAATGTTAAATAACATATAACTAGCAGAAGCCCTGTAAAACTAACGTCATAAAAATTTAACGAAAATTAGCCTTCCATATGTCAAATATTCAATTCACCCATATTAAAATTAACTGAAAACATCTAATTGATTATTTCGGTAACATAATTTCAAATTTGCAGTCAGATGTAAACCTTTTTTAAGACAGATGGGATTGCGAATAGTCATCACTTAAAACAAGGAAACGAAATCGAAAACTGAACCAAACAATCTTCTTTCACATGAATGCGAACCTTCCTGTCAATTAATCCGAGTTTTTGTTTATAATTTCTTCCATCTTATAATTTTTTTTTTAATTAAATTCATCGTGCAAATTGTCCATTAGTTGACAAGTTTGAAATGACGTTTAATTATGTCGTTATACTGGCATTGTGTAAATACATATTATTTTGACACCGTTTTGTAAATTATGACCAAAAGTTCAAGAAGTAATGAACTTTTTCATTGTTTTCGTGTAAATTAATGAAGACCATAATGTCGTTAAGAATAGATTTTGTTATGCCCGATCTACACGAAGGTCAAAATGTCATTATTTCTGTCATGTTGCATGTCATTTGTTGTATGTATTGTGTTGAACGACAAAAATAGAAAAATTATGTCAGAAATAATGACGTTTTGTCAACCGTGTAAACCCAGCATTTATTCATTTGACAGTTTTGTGGCAGAAAATCTAAAAATATGTCAGTCGTTGAAATCCAGCATGAAGTCGAAACTATAATGCTCGAAGGGCCATTAAAGTGGTGGGATGAAAACAAGTGAATACAAGTATATCATATGTTGCACTTCATTTAAAAAAAAAACTTACATCTCGCTGAAGTAGGAATGAAAAAAGAAATAGATGATTCATTTTACTTGAGTGCAATATGTATGACTGGTTTTTGACATTTCGGAAAGCTATATTTTGTGTTGTTTTTTGACACTAGCTTCAGTGCCCAGCCGACAGTTAAGATTTCAATTTCAATTTATTTAACAAAAGTGGTACGTAGGACAATAAGATAAATCTTTTATAGTACTTAAGTATAACATGCTATTATTCTATCTTTCGCTTCGACGAACCATTACCGCTATATGACAGTTCTTCCTTAAAGCTTCGTTCACACGACGACAGCTGTTTTTTCTCACTTTTATCGAATATAATGTGTGATCCATATTATTCGATTCGATATACATATATGTTTTCAATTACAAAATTAATATACATTTTCCATTGAACTTTTTATCAATTTGTCACTGCTAATACTCCGCTGTGTGTCAGTGTCAACTGACAGATAAAACATAATGCGATGTAGCTGCCGCGCTCATTGACCCCTGGATCAAATTTTTGTTGTGCCGGCAAGCGTGATTAACAGTTAAACTACTTTTTTTCTGTATAACACGTTGTGTCTTGGTCTGTATTGAAAAAAAAAAAAAAAAAATACACAAAAACAGAATGTGTTTCACATGACAAAAAGTGCCGCCGCGACGCGCTGCTTGTCATCAGTATCAGTTGTTGTATACACTACACTACCTCAACAACAACTAGCGTTACATGAATCGCTTGCTTCGCTCGTCAATATTCACCCGAGCTGGCATCGGTAGACGTGTTATGATTCATTTTTTCTTGTTAGTTTTTTTTTTATTATTATTATTTGTTGCCATTCCAAACACAAAAAGTGTCGCACGACACTTTCACGCGACTTGAACTTATTTTTTTTTTGTTTAATTCTTCTTGTAATAATTGTTGTTGCTGCCGTCTTCCGTTGTTTTTTTTTTTTTTTCTCTTCTATTTTCTAACTTGTTCAAGTCGTTCAGTGAACTTTGATTTTTTTTTTCTAAGTAAATCGTTTTTATGTTTTGTTTGTTCATGTCGAAAGTCTAACCTTCACCTTAGCTTGTGTATTTTGTTGTTTATGATATTTGACTTTGATGCCTAGAGAGGTGGGTAGGAAATGTAGGTAGGTACTTGAGAAAAGAAGCCGGTCTAGTCTAGCTACAAAAAAACCGTTACCTACTCGTTATCGTTAGTTTGTATGTTTTTCATTAGGATAACGACAACGATGAGGAGGAAAAAGAAGTACCTACATATGTATGTAAGGTAGTACCGAATTAGCTTTCACTTTCTATTCAGTTCTGTCTCGATGGAGTAAGTACCTACATATAACCCGATTAAACCTACAAACACACACGTGTTAAAAGGAGTAAAATACAAAAACGCAATAACGGAAGATAGTAGACGGATATAATCACATTCATGACAGCAATTTTTATCCAATTACTACACCAACATGGTAGCTCGTTTTTTTTTTTTTTTTTTGTTGTCGAGTATCCACTTGAGAATTCGGTGCTTTTGACTCAAAAGTGCACACAATAATGATAAATTTTTGTGCAGGGATGCAATACCTCTCTGAATCTGAATGATCTCCTTCGTTTTTATAGTCTTTGGTTATATGGTGGGCTTTGTGAAAATTATGATGACAACGATGGCGATGATGATGATGAGGCCAAGTATAAGCCACCATTACTGTCACCGCCTCCGCCGACGGACGCTTTGGTATCTCTTTATGAATTTCGCTTCTTTTTTTGTTTTGTTTAGGAGAAGTGCTATTTTTTTTTTGTTTATCTTCTGTCTATCATTAGGTATTTCTTGTTGTATATTTTTTTTTTCTTAGCATCATATAGATTTTATTTTTATTGAGCATATTATGAGTGTTACCGTGTTATAGATAGAGCGCTTAAAGATTTTGTTGCAAGTTTTACCACACCGAGTCGAACTCATATTATACCTTATTTATGTTCCTAAATTATATGCATGCACTTTGCCTGACATATCATTAAGTAATTAAGAAGATACAAATTATTTGTAGTGGTTGTTATGTCGTTATGGCATCATGTTTTTTTTTGATGGAACCTTATTATTTTTAACCGGCGGCACAACCACTGGTTTTATTTTATTTTTAGTGTTTCAAAAAAAAAAAAAAAAAGGAGAACCGAAATTTCGTGTTTTGTGGAATAGGGCAAAACTTTCTCTGCTATTTTTTGTTTTTTTTTTTTTTCTTTTGCTCCTTTATATCGTAACTCATTGTAATTAGATGTAAATCTTGGATTAGATTAACTACCCATAAAATTAAAGCGAAATGGTGATTTCGTTTGTAGAACATTCGTTTTAGGAACCTAGGTACCTACATACTTCTGAATTTATGTTGTTTTTTACATTTGGGGAATTGTTTTAACGATGTGTTGGCATTAAACTACTTAACCGAAGAAACCTTTTTGGGATTTTGATCTCGAACACAAAATGCTTTTTTTTTAACTGCAAATGTTGTTGCTGAGGATTTAGTTGTAAAATTCTTTTATCGTTGTGTTTTAGTAGTTTGCATATCTTGTTGTAAAACAGTTTGTCGAACAAACTCTTATTATATCCATACATTAATTTACTCTTGGGGCCGGCCGTGAAGATATTAGGACAGAAATTTCTGACTTTCTGTGTCCATTTTAAATATCTCAAAACTCCCATGAACGATTTTGGAAACACGAGTAGATATGAAATTCACTCATATAGGTACCTACACTCCGTTTTATTCGTAACTTTTTACGATTTCTGCATTAATTTTTATAATTATAAAAAAATAATTTGAGGATAAAGATTCAGAAAAAATTTTGAATCATTCAAAAGAATTGCTATGGCTTTTTGATCAATTTTAGTCACGAATCGCCATTTTGTTGTGTCATTAGTTAAAAATATAGTTAAAAATAGTACGCAAACAATAAATTAATAAACAGTTATTTACATACATTCCCGCGCAGAAAAACAATCTAGTTTTCGATAAGGCACTAGAGAGATTTACATAGGTTCTTGCAAGGCACTAGCAAGGTTTATCAAGGGCTAGAACACGGGCCTTGGCGACTATGAACCTTTTGCCTCGTCGGGCAAAAAAAAAAAAAAAAAAAAAAAAAAAAACTTGCTTATGTAGGAGTTGATCTTCTGATTGTCAGTCCAATGCGCTACCCGCTGGGCTAACACTACAAAATTTTGTCGATAGTGAATAAGTTTCATTCCATATTACATAACAAATACATACAGAATAGAACCGGATTTTATGTACTGGCTTTTTAGGTAGAACAACTTAGAACCGGTTTTTCTTCATTGAACAATCCTATACAGATGTCTCACACCCAGAGTAAAGTATGATAGGAAAAAGAAGACGATGGAAAGAGAGAAAAAAGTGTCGTATAATGCTGATATTGCATGGTGCTTATAAAACTTGTGTTTCTGGTGTGCAAGAGACATTCCAGAAACGTGTCAAACAACTTTTTACTACAGATCGCCTCACGAGTGTTTGAAAAGTTTTCCTCGTCTGAATTTTTGGCACTGAAATCAGCAAGGGCTTGTTAATTATCTGACAAGTATTCCTTGTCTATATTTACTCTGCTGTAAACCTAGTAGGGCCTTGCCCAAACTAGACAGAAACTTGACATTTTTCCAGTGGGGTTGTCTCATGAATTTTGTTTGACTCAAATTTGTTTTTTCGAAATCAAATTACTTTTTTTTTTCTAATTGATTTTTACCTAATTAAACTTTTTTTTGGTTTCTATATTCAATACTCTTAATAATTTTAAGTCCAATGCTAAAAACCTGATGAACATAAATTAGTTTTTAACATAGGTAATGAGAATGACATATTATGAACACGAGTATTAAGTAGAACCAAACCTTAATTTTTGATCAAAAAATGTAGCGGATTTTTATTTTTCTGAGAATAAAATACTCTTTTGCTGTGTTCCCGAAATTGGGTAACTTGTCCTAATGAAAACGTAGGAAAAAAAGGTTCCCTTTAAAAACTTGCTCATTTATGTACAAACGCATATTGTTTGAGTAGAAAATGTTTGTATCGAGCTGTGAAATTTTTCAAGCAAATAAAATTAGGCCTAATTTATTTAGTCAAAATTGAACATAACTTTGGGATTTTTACTGTCAACTTGGGAAATACTTTTTATTCCCTTAAATTTGACGTTTTCAACTCTAGAGTTGATCAAACTTTCGATTTTCTCAACTCCCCGGAATGGTAGAAGTTAGCGAGCAAACTTGGGATTTTTCTTCATTTCTGTTTATTCATTCATGCTATTCATTTGTGTAAACTTTTCGCTCTTGACTACGAAAGGATTCAAATTTTAAAATAAATAATCAGCCCTATTCTGCTATTCATCGGGCGGAATTTTACTTGAATTTTCACTAGTTACTATTCTGCTATTCATTCCAAATAAATGTGGATTTACGTCGGCAATGTCGGTAATACTGTGTGATATTCTCTTATTCACGTGAACGGCGGACTCATTAATTCTATACAATTCAGATCCGCATATAAAATGTTGCGGGTTTTCAATTGTTGTTTTGTGTGTCTGGTTAGAGCTTCGGAAAATGTTAGTAGAAACAAATTTTTAGCTTAACCTAGAATATTTGTTTTATTTGGAAGTGAGAAAAAAGTCCTAAACTTTCCATATTTGTTTCTAGTTCCTTAAAAAAAATAACCAACCAAAGCAATTTATTGAAATTTCTAAAGATTTTTGCACAGGGAACAGCTGTTTGCGGGTATGTCAACCCGGCTGGGGACCCACGGATAGCGAAATGGAAATACAGGGCGAAAGGGAATCGAATGGGTGAATCGAATCTAGGGTTCACGGGAATAGCAGAATAGGGCTGAATAATTAAATACAAATAAAGCTCTGTTTTAATTGAATTCATAAAATAATAAATAGAAACTTAATCAAAACTTCTATAAGTAGATATAGGTACGCATAATTTAATTATACTCTTTTTTTTTGCTGCTGCTGTTGAGAATGATGTTCTTGCAGTTTGAATATGATCTGATGTTGGGTGAAAAGTCAGGCGGTTATCATAAATAAGTTTATTCTTTGGCCGCTCTAACTCAATGGCCGAACGATCCCTATTCCCGATACATCCACAATGTAAATATCGGATCTCGTCTGATCGCCGAAATCAAGCATCGTCGGTCGCGGTTAGTACTAAGATGGGGGACGGCTTGGGAACACCGCGTGTTGTTGGCATTTGTTTCATATATCTTTTTGTTTCATATTTTTTTTTTTTTTTTTTGAAAAAACATACCCATGAATATGGATACATTCATGGATCTTAAAACCTTGTTAAGATTTACCGTGCGAAAAATAAAAAAACAAAAATTCAAACATTTCATAAAATTAAAGCAAATGTCGATTTGACCGGTATCTAGTTGTCTTACTTACTTACCACTATTTTATTTACTAACTTACTTACTTAATTTTGTACAAACTTACTTACTTACATACTTTTGTAATTACTTACCTCCTCACTTACTTCCGGTCTATCTGTTTATTGTAGTTATGCAGTTTATTTGATAATAGTAAATCAAAATAAAAATTGTTGACTTAGGTGCAAATGTTGTGCCTTAGATAGTATGCATATGGATTTATATGCCTGCCTCATTTCAACAAGGGTGACACTTTGGTCACAGAAAGATTTATGGTCATCCAAATACAAAAAAACACTATTATACACTCTGGTTCGGTGTATAAGGGATTTATTTATTAAAAAACATCAAATCCACAGAATCTGAGTGTGAGTAGGGATTTTGGTCATGAAACTTTATTTAAACACAATTTTATCCTAGTTGAAATAATGAGTTTAATACCTAAATCCTGCCAGACTGAACCAGGTTGTAAGTTGTAACGAAGATAAAGTAAACAAAAAAATAAAATTTATAAAGTAAAATTCTGTCTTAAGTGATAGTATATACATCCATAATTGAATTAAAAAGCTCAAATGACCCCCAAGTCCTAGTGTGTTCCACCAGTGGGCTCATCAGTTAGATACTGTCATACTAAAACATACATTTTGATTGATTTTTATAAGAGTTGGTAAACATCAACTTATATTTGCAGCTTAATATGACAGCATCTAACTGATGAGTCCACTGTCTTACTTGGCGAAACGTACCTGGAGTTGAAGTCATTTTAGCGTTTTTAAATGAATTTAACGAAACTTTATTAATTGTAGGAAACGTCCATTTCAAAAATGGAGGTTTATTCTGAAACACCCTGTTTTTGATAATTTTGTTTTTCAAACTGTAACCTACATATAGTATATTTATCTATGATATACAATAAATTACTCTCTGTTTGATTGAACTTTTTTTTTTTTTTCTCGAGTTGTGTATCCTTTTTCTGAAAATCTATAAAAAAAAAATACCATAGTTCTATTTTGTCTAGGCTAACATAACATAAATTTCATCTTGTTAGAGACAAAATTTTAAAATGTTTATTTAACACACAACTATTTATTTTTCAACGACTGAGTAAACAAAAATACAGTAAAAGAAAACAAAAAACTGCATATTGACATAACACAAATAATAATATCCCAAACAAATATAATACCTAACGTGGGTATAGTGATGCGGAGAGTCCTCAAAAGGCGCCTTTTTACACAGTTAGTTCGAAACTATATTTACGTCTTTTTTTTTTTTTTTTTTATAAAACTCTTCTCCTGAAATACAAACACCAAGAAATGTTTGCTCTTGTTGAATATTAAATAAATAGAAAAAAATTCAAAACACTATATTGTATCTTCTAACTTCTAAGCCCTATTGTGCGATTTTTATTACAAACATTCTTTCTCTCTATCTCCATGGACCTAGGTCATTGGCTTTTGGCATTTTCTCCTTGTAAAATGTTTATTCCCTTCGCAAAAGAGTGTACTAGGCATGTATTGTATATGGTTATAAGTTGTAAACACAATCATTATCGTCGTCGTATCGTAATCTCTATTAAATGCGCGCTGACATAAATGAACTCGTCATTATTATAGCTCTACCAGATAGATAACTTCTCAGCTCTTGTGAAATGCGTATATATACGACCATTCGGTGTATGTATTATGATGTGTTTAGAGCTAAAAATAGTCCTATCGAATCTGTTTACACTCTATCATGCAAGAAAATAAACAATAAAAGATTTTTTTTTGTATTCTTTTCTTTCTTTATCAGTCAAGTAAAGAACGAATAACAAACTCTACAATGACAGCAATGACGATAATAATTGTAGATTCTTATATTGTTATTATTGTGCAGTTCAGAGACATCTTGATGCAGTTATTTTTCACTTGATTGTAATTTAATGCCACGCCTACACACGCCAATCCTAAATATTGTGCATCATCCGCTTCTTCTACATATAGCATTTCCTCCAGATGCCAACTACTTAACTCTGATAAACATTTTCTGGTATCGTTTTTGTTTTTTTTTTGTCCAGTTTTCGTTTCCCGCTTTGAAAAGGGATATAACGACTAAAAATAGATACATTTTTCTTGTTAGTTTTTGTGGCCTTCCCCTCATGTAATCTTGTATTCTTTGCTGATGAGAGAGTACTGCATAACAAATGGCAAAAATTTCAAGGGTTATAATATAAATTATCACATGTATGCAACAAAAACAACAAAAATGTCGTTTATAAAAAAACTATCGTTTTCAATTGGACTGATGTAGTAGTATATGATTTTGATAGCGATTGACTTGATTAGCCTCGCCCTTTTGGAATGCTAGATGTATTCATAAGGGACAATCGGACAGACGGACGTACATACATCATAGTGGGACATGTCATGGCATTTATTTTTCTTCAGATATTCCGTCAAAAATAAATGAACTGTTCGACTGTTAAAAAAAAACAAATTTTATTATTACACCAGATTTTTTGGAGAGGTCTCCACTTTTTTTTTTTGTATGAAATGATCCGTACCATTATATTTCTGCGGAAATGTTTAAGTTTTAATCGTGTTTTTTTTGCGTTTGGTAAAAGTCTCCAAAAATATTTGTCTGCTGTATTTCAAAAGCATTTTTCTTGTCTCGTTAGTGACCACACAAACTTCGGTTGCGTCGCATCAGCAGCTTAAGATTAATACACTGCTGATGCGAAGCATTTGAAAAGGTGGTCTCAAACAAGACAATGAAAAAAAAAGCGACAAATTTGGAGATTTCCTCTCACAATTACTGGACAAGGCATCTAATTGTGTTCGAAAGGAGAGTGGATAATTTAACAAACAATCTGGTATAATAAATAATTTCGCTCTCATCGAATGGCGTGTTTTCAGTCTAGTACGCTGCTATTGTGAAACGAAATTTGGTGAATGAAATTTGTCTGTATTCTCCAAAAAGATAAGAAAAGTAGCTTCCAAAAACCCAACAGTAATATGTATTTTTGTGGAGAGTTCCACCAAATGAAAACAATTACTAAACAAACACGAAAGAACTCCCAAGTAATGTTACATTAGACAATTACTGGTCCGGGCAGTGAATTCTGTGCGAAGAAAGAATGAAGATTTATCAAAATAGTCGTCTATTATTATCAATTTCGCTCGTCGATTGGTGTATTTTAAGCCTAGTACGCTGCTGACGTTAAACGAAATTTGTCTGTTGTTTCCAACAGGAAAATTAAAAATGATTACGAAACAACAGTCAAATATTTATGGAGAATTCACAAACAACAAATAACATAAACAAATGCTAAAGAATTCAAACGTCATTTTCCCTTACACAGTTACCTACTGTGCCGGGCAGTTAAAAAAGAATGGAGTCTTTTTCAAATAATATGGTTTAATAGTTTCGCTTGCCGCTTAGTGTATTTTATAGTACGCTGCTATTGTGAAACGGAATTTGTCTATGGTCTCCAACAAGACAATAAAATGTTTTCATGTAAACACAACCGAAATATTTATGAATAGTTACACAAAATTAAGGAACTAACAAAAACGAACACGAGATAATTCAAACGTCATTTTCCTAGTGAGCGGAAAAGGGCGTTAAAATCATCTCGTGCAATTAGTTATGTGCAAAAAAGTGTCAAAAATCGAAGTGCAGATCGTAACGCAGACAACATTCTTCATTTAAGCCTAGTACGCTGCTGATGTGAAACGAAAAATCCCATACAAAAATGACATGACGAAATCATAAACGAAAAATTTCGTTGCGCTTTTCGTTCTGTGGTACGCTGTTCGACCAACGAAATTGATGATTATACCAGATCGCTTTGACAAGTATCCACTATCAGAATTAGTTGCCCAGACAATAAATTGTGTGCGAGATTTTGGTTTGTTTGCGTTTTTATTTGTTGTTACTTTCATTATAGCATGGCTGTTGTTTGATTGGTTCGTTAAATTTTGTTTTTTTTTTATTTGCAATTTGTGAAACTCTCCATGAATAATTTGCGGCTTTTTTTTCGTAAGCATTTCGTTGTCCTTTTGGAGAACACAGGGAAAATTTGTTTCGCATCAACAGCGTACTAGGCTTTATGATATACAATAACTACATTGTCTACACAAAGTGGAGACTCTTCCAAATAATCCCGTATGATCTCGTCAAACAGTAGAACGAACAGCAGAACAACATTCTTCGTTTATGATACACAATAACTATCGTATTGTTGTCTCCAAAAAGTGGAGACTTCCAAATAATCTGGTATGATCTTCCTAAATAGCTTAGTGCAGATCGAAAAGCGAACGAAATTTTGTGATTTCGTGCGTTTGTCATTTTTGTATGGAATTTTTCGATTTGCGTTGTAGCAACTTCTAGCATAAATAGACTTTTTAAAAAGAACATTAAAAAGAAAGATTAATTTGTACGAATTTGTATAATAATTTATTTTTCCAATTTTTGTTTGCTACTTTGCCCCACTGTTAGTTCCTCAAATGGAATGTCCATTCCTTACATAATTTAATGTGTGTTATCATGCAGACATTTTTTCTATCTTTAATGTAATTGAAGGGGACGCGCTATCAATTTATTAAATACCAAGAACCATCGCCAGACCAGACCCCATTGAAGGAAAAGGAAGATGCAAGGAACATTATTTTTAAGATGCGTTGAAATATAAATACAAAAATTTAATAAGACACAATGCAAGGTTTTGTTACAAATTAAGCACTTATCCTATTTATCTAGATGTTGCTTCTTCTTCTTCTTTTTTTTTTTTTAACTCCTTTAAGGAAAATTAAAGAACGAACAGTCGTGATGAATGAGAAACGTTTTATCTTCGTCAACTCAACACTCATAGGCATCATCATCATCAACTCTGTGTAAATTTAAGAAGATCTTTAAGAAAATTCCGCTTGAATTGAAACGAATTGTTATATATTTTTTTCTAGTCTCATATTTTTTTTTTTTTTATAGTTTTTTTAATTCAACTCTGGAAGTAGAAATATTAATTTTAAGATATTTTGTTACTGTGTATTGTATATATAGGTACATAGCTTAAGTAATTTCCTGAAATTCTTATGACAAGTGAACAAAAAGCACACCCACTTTACTGTATGGAATTAACATTTTTGTTTTTATGTTTTGTTAGATAGTTTGTCATTTTAGTAAATTAGTTAATTAAGATAGACTTGGATAAGTCTTAAATCAGTGGATCATTATTTTCTTTGGGAAGATAAGAATAGAATGAAGAATGTTGTTGTTAATATAAATTATTGAAATAACTCTATGAATTAGAGGAGAATTTTTATGTTTAGTTATTAGATTAGAGGTTTAATTAGACTTGCGAACTATGTAACTACAACATGCCAATAATAGGATACATTGTTGAAATTTTCCTTTGTAAGATTACCAAAATTATGCCACTCTTAATTATTTTTAAATTTGATGTCGTTTTGTTTATTTGTATATCTGATGTCAGGTTTCTATTTTTTACCTTTCATCTTTGACAACTTTCGTACGATTTGACTTATATATTATAACCTATGTATATACATTGTTATAAGTCAAGGCCCACACATACGAAAATCTTGTTTTCCTCAAGAAGGCTTTAACGATTTTTATAAGAAAAAATTAAATTAATCAATATACAGGGTGATTCACCTAAGGTGTAACAAAAAGACAAAGCATCATCTAGGTTAGGTCGAAATATAAAAAAAATCGTACGGGAGCGGGTGTCCACTCCGGAGGGGAAAGTTATAAAAAAAGCAAAGGTAACAAAAAAAGAGAAACAAATTTTTTTAAAACTAAAATTTTTAAAAATTTTTAAGTACTATTTTTGTTTTAAAATTTGAATGCTCTTTTCAGTTCGTAGTCAGGCCCTTAAAACCGTATGGTTCAAGGACTTTAATTTTTCAAAATATTAAAAAAAAAATAATTGAACTAACTTCTTATAGGACGGGAGGCGACCGTAGGCTTACCTTTCTCATCGCATGATACCAATTCATAGCTTTAGTAAACATTAACAAAACCGCTGGTCGGACAAGGTTTTTCAGGTGCCAATGGGTAGAGAACGCACTTTTTCGGTTGCATTTTTGGCTTAGGGTAGCTAAACCATGATGGATTTTTATAAATGGGGTATCAAATGAAAGCTTAGAATGCCCTCTTTACAAAACCAGTGGTCAGACAAACTTTTGTTGGTTGTTGCGGCGAGTCCGACCACTTTTGTAAAAAGAGCTATTTTTTAACCTTTGCTTTTAAAATGCATTTAAGTGGTAAAAGCGTTTTTCTAGGCTATATGAAATAGTTTTGCATAGGTGTCCACCTGTTAAACGCAATGGATACAAAAATAGCTGTTTTTACAAAAGGTGGTCGGACTCGCCGCAACAGCCAACAAAAGTTCATCCGACCACTGGTTTTGTAACTGCAACTGCAACCGAAAAAGTGCGTTTTCTACCCATTGGCACCTGAAAAACCTTGTCCGACCAGCCGTTTTGTTAATGTTAAGACCAAAGCTATGAATTGGCATCATTCTTTTCTGAAGCCGCGGTAAGATAGGTAAACCTACGGTCGCCTCCCGTACTATAAGTAAAAACAAGAAGAAATGAAGCTGAGGATAATCAATCAACCGGTTTCTGAAATAATGATTTAGCCGGACTCTTCCTATTTTTTTTGATTAAGTTTGTTCATTCATGTTGTACAGTATTCATGTTGGAAAGTAAAAGTCCTAGAACCATACGGTTTTCAGCGTTTAACGAAGTATTATAAGAGCATTCAATTTTGAAAACGAAAATAGTACTAAAATACGTACAATTTTGAAAAAAAAAAAAAAACACTAATTTTTTTTTTCAAAAGTTCAAGTTTGAAAATAAATTTTTCAAAAACTCTTCACTAAGACAACTTTGTTTGAAAATAAAATAAAAGAAGGGTTTTCTGGGCTTAGAAAAAAGTATAACATGTTTGTAATTGGTACCGTTGTTTTTTTTTTAAATAATTTTCTTTCTGTTTTTAGTAATTTTTTTTTACGAAATTGCCCCTCCCGCCTAAACTAGTAGTTTTTTTTAGAAATTTGAAACGGATTTTTTAACAATTTATAGAATAGATACTTGAAAAAATGGCTTCGCGAAATAAGGCCCCAGGAAATAAGGCCCCAAAAGAAAAAATTAAATAAGGCCCCAAATTGGGGTATTTTTTATAATGAAACTATGCCCCATTGAAATAAGGCCCCACTGAAATGAAAAAAGGGGCACAAAAACAAATGAAATAAGGCCCCAACTTGTTTTGACTTTTTTTGGAAAAATGAAATAAACCCCAATTTTTCTTTAGAAAATGAAGTAACATCGCAAACTGTTAAACAAATGCTTGAATTGTATCGCGCAAATTTTTGCAGCTATTCTGTTACTTCCTGGTGGTTTGCAGCACGATTTTAACATTAAAAAGCATTTGTTAGCAACAGAATAGCTCAAAAAATTGCGCGATACAATTCAAGTATTTGTTTAACGGCTTGCGATACTCTACCAGCTCTGGGTCCCCGATTAGCGGATTTTTACAATTTTTTTTTTTTGTGAAAGACAATGTCATTTAGCATTTTCATGTAAATTATGAAAAATGAAAAAAGGGCCGAAATTGTTTTTAAAATAAAATGAAATTAAGCCCCAAAACTAGTGTTGGGGTCTTATTCCATTGGGGCCTTATTTCATAATGAAATTATGCCCAAAAAAATGAAAAAGGTCCCAAAAAATGAAATAACACCCCAAAATTTGAGAAATTTCGTTGTTTTTGTTTTGTGTGCTTTTATTTTTGGGGTCTTATTTCATTTTGTTGAAGCCTTATTTCCTGGGGCCTAATTTCGCGGAGCCGAACAAATTCGTGTGCTTTCTATTTTTAAATATAAAAAAAAAACTGTTTTATTCTGCATAGAATTAAAAAAAAAAAATATATAGTTAACTTACTTTTCATATTTGCAAATTTATCATTATTGGATAAACTGATCAAATTATTTTCTTTTTATATAAAATCTTCTAAAAAGTATTGATATAAAATAGTATATCATAATTTTCAAAAAAAAAAAAAAAAAAAAACAAGTCTTGTCTAAAAAAATATTTTTTATTTTTGAAAATTCAATCTTCCAATAGCGGGTTGATAAATTTTTAAAAATTACATAAAATTTTTACGTTCAAAATTAGCTGTCAAAAATGTTTTAAATTTTTATTGAAACCGCTTCAGTTAAAACAATCGAATGACATCTTTTTCGTTTAGCTCAAAGCACAGGCTAAATCCAATATACTTGAACTAAAGTTCTTTTTTCTGCAAAAAAAAAAAAGAAAAAAATAATTACTAGGAGAATTAGAGTTTTTTGTTGTTGTTATATTTTGCCCGTTTAACACAGTACCAAGGTTTACGAAAGTTGAGTTGTGGGATTCGAAGGAATGTAGTTTTGTGAACCCACAAAACAAAAATATCTATACACAACCTTTTAATTTAATCTGTTTTCAACAAATTAAGAGATCACAAAGGGTGAGAATTGTGACTACACAAGAGAAATACAAATTACGGGCTCATTAGAGACTTATTTCTATTCAACTGGGAATTGTTAATGGAGCATGATAAAAGATTTTTACCAAATTCCACCAGACTTTATGGAATCCATTAGTATACAAATCTTAAAAAGAAAATTACTTTCAATTTAATTATAATCCTAGAACCTACTTAGGCGTAGACCCAAACAAAAAAAAAAAAAAATAGCAAAAAAGGACAATACGCATTAATTTGATCACGTTCTAATTTCGTTAAATATCACAACACGTACATACAATACATCTACTTTGAAACTTTTCAAAAGCCCACTAGTTTTTTTTTTTTATATATTTTTAGATGCTTAATTGAGGGTTTGGGAATTCTTAAATAAGACGAACAATAAGTAAACGAACCAGAAAGAAACTAATTCGAATACAAATTTGTTAAAACAGAATTTATAAAAATAGAAAATTAAAACGCGTAACACAATGGCCAAATGGCACACGTTCGTTTATATTTTGAAACGTGATTATGTCCTTTTAATTTCAGTCCAGTGAAATAAGATTGGAAATTAAATACAGCGCCATAACGGGTGTTCGTCCAAAAAAGTTTTTTTTTTTATTTCTGGTGTTTGAACGCCATTATTTTATTCATGATAACATGAATGTAATAGAGATAAGCCTATGTTTTCAAACAAACATCCTTCACATAATAAGCAGAGTTATTATAGATTTTTGAAACAAGCTTTAAATACAACAAAAGCAAGCAAAATTGTAAAATTATAAATTGTTTTATTGAATTTACAATATCTATGCGCGCAGAAAAATAATCTAGTTTTTGACAAGGCACTAGAGAGTTTTACATAGATTCTTGCAAGGCGCTAGCAAGGGTTAGCAAAGGCTAGAACAAGGGCCTTGGCGGCGACTATGAACCCGTTTGCCTCATCAGGTTAAAAAATTGGCTTATGTGGGTCTTGATCCCGCGATCTTCTGTTTGTCAGTCCAATGCGCTACCCACTGGGCTATCTCGCTATATAAAAATTCAATGTGAAAAGTGAATAAGTTTCATAATCTAATGTTTCATAAATCATACAGAAACAGGTTCAACAAGTTTTTACTAGAGAGGGCTTCACGAGTGTTTCAAAAGATTCCCTCGTCTACATTTTTGGTACTGAAATCTAGCAAGGACTTGACAAGTTTTCCTCATCTAGATTTTCCCTACTCAAAAATTACTAGGGCCTTGCCCAAACTAGACAGACACTTGGCATTTCTCTAGCCGGGTTCTTAATTTTAACATTGATAAATCGTGCTTACCGCAACAAACTAATTTTTGTTAGCAAAATATTTGAAGTAAATATAAGCGCCTTTGACTGTTACTAAATACAAACAGTTCTATTTATTTTACATTGAATTGAAATTTGTTCGAATAATCGTTTTTTTTTTTTCTATTTTGTATTTCCAAAGTAAATTAAAAGTAAATTCTTAATGAAATTAAGTGAATCATACAAAATTTCGTGCCATAAATCTAATCAAATTTTGTATTTTTGTAAATAAAATAAAAAGAAAATTGAATTTTCAATTGAAAAATATATAAATAAAAATCTTAACATAATCAAAACAAAAATAAAATTAAAAAAAAAAGTAAAATATATTCAGCATTCCACGGACAGGCATATAAATTAATATTCCAACCGAATAGACGACCAAAACACTTCGTGCTCGGCCTACAAAATTTTTAGCAAATGCATACTCTCGTACATATACTGCACTCGAACTGAACTCCCTCGTTATATTATGTTGGGCGGGAAAACATTTTCTTTTTCTTTTATTATTTATTTAGTTGGTAGGTACGTACGTACGAGTATATAAGTACTTGTTGTTGATTTTCATTTCCACATACATAGATGTTAAACAAAAAATTTAATATGCAATACTGCATGCATTACAGAAACAATAAATATGCAACAGCAACAAAATTGCTGCATAAATAAGTTATAGTAGTTATTCGGGATCAAAAACGTTTAACAAATTTAAACTATCAAATCGGAAGTCATTTGGACAATAATGTCTGCTTGTACTCATAGTCATAATGCTTTTCTTTTTCATGTATGTACCTACATAGTCTTCGATTTTAAAAGTCTTCAACATTTTTTGTTAACCATTTTGAATTTAAAAAAAAAAAGAGAAACCTCCTCTTCGGGTTTTTTGAAGCCTCAATTAATTTGGTTCCAAGACAGTTGTATTTGTGTGCTTACACTAAGGGTGTTTGTGAATCTTGTTTCGCCTCATTTGATGGTGTAAAACACCTTATAGACCATTAAGTTCCAATCGAAATTATTATACAAATTATGATTAGTTAATGGTTTGGAAAAACTATGAACAATAGAGTGAAAGGAAAATATAATAATATAAAAGGTCGATGCCAGACATTCAATAAAATGATTTTCCTTTGTTATTATTAGGGTTGAATTTGTATTTGATATTGAATTAGTATTACTTTATTTTGTGTTACCTATTGAAAAGGTGTGTAGTAGCCCGTAGCTTAATGGTTAGTGCGTTCGACTGTCACGCTGGAGGTCTGGGATCGCTTCTCAGCCTCGTCCATCTAAAAAACTAAAAAGTTTTTTTTCAGGGCTACTGCCTCTTGCCAGGAATTGACAAATCCTCCAAGAGTATCACTTGTCACGAATAAGTGCTTCTCGTCTAGCCCTTCGGATTCGGCATAAAATTGTAGGTCCCTTCCATTCCCGTCGAAAGGCGCACACAGGAATGGTTGCGAGTTGTTAGTCACTAGGCCCTGGTTCTTCATGAGCCGTTGTGCCACCCGATTTATTTATTTTTATTGAAAAGGTGTTTACCATGCATCATGAATTTTACTTAAACAAATATAATTAAATGATATGAAATATAGCACCACTTGAAAAAAAAAAAAAAACAAAGCGTTAAGGTGTCCATATGGTTGTGAGGCATTTGGAGAAGGAGCTTTGAAGAAACATTTCAACTTGAGACTTACTTTCTTGATTTGATTCATTCATAATATTTGCAACGCTTTTGCGAAAAATTTTCAAAATTCATTTGTCGACACATCCGTTGATGTTGATGAAACTTTTTTTTAGAAATTTACATATCTATGCCCAAACAAGTTTCAGTAATATACCGGTGCAACAAAGCTTTATCTTGGAGGTTCTCTCATCGTTAAATGATGATTACTCATCTGGGCCGGATGGAATTCCTCCAATAAAATATACTAGTTGATCCCATTAAATTTTTGTTTGAGTTTTCTATTAAATCAGGAAAATTTCCTTGTTTTTGGAAAAATGCATTTCTTACTCCAGTTTTTAAGAAGGGCGACAAAACTGATATCAAGAATTATAGACCTATATCGAAACTTTCATGCATTCCAAAGCTCTTTGAGCAAGTTGTTTGTGAAAGTTTAGCATTTTATACTAAGAATATAATATGTGAACAACAGCATGGCTTTGTGAGAAGGAAATCTGTGGTAACAAATCTTCTTACTTTCTTGCACAAATGTTCTAAGGCATTGGAAAATGGAAGTGAAGTGGATTGCATATACACTGATTTTTCAAAAGCATTCGATCAACTAAGTCACAACATTATTATATTTAAACTCCAAGCTTTTGGTTTTCCGAATATTGTTATAGAATGGATAAGGTCATACCTTGAAAATAGATCTTACCAGGTGAAATTTAGAAACTGTCTTTCAGATTCATTCAATGCTCACTCGGGTGTACCTCAAGGAAGTCATCTTGGCCCACTTCTATTCATTCTGGCTATAAATGATGTTAAATCATGTATACACCATAGTGATATTCTTATATATGCTGATGATATGAAAATGTTCAAAACAGTAAAATCTAACAGTGATCGCATTCTCTTGCAAGCAGATATTGACAATTTTAATGTTTGGTGTGACAAAAACAGTCTTTCTCTTAACCCAGTTAAATGCCAAACTATTACTTTTTCTAGAAAACGAGTACCGAGTGCTTTTGATTATTCCATTTCACAGCACTCACTATTTCGTGTTCTTAGCTTCAAAGACCTTGGTGTTCACTTTAGTTCTAATCTAGAATTCACAGAGCATATTAATTACATTGTAAAAAAAGCAAGTTCCATGCTTGGTTTTATAAAACGGTGGGCTAAGGAATTTAACGATCCGTATGTCACCCTCTCCTTATACAATTGCTATGTACGACCCCATCTTGAGTATGCCTCACAAGTTTGGTCTCCTTTTTACGTTATTCATAAACACCGTATTGAAGCAATACAGCATAACTTCATTCGATTTGCTTTAAAAGGGTTACCTTGGACTGATCCATATAATCTGCCACCATATGAACATAGGATCCAGCTTCTGCAGGTCCAAACTTTATATCAGAGGCGGGTTAATAATGATTTAATATTTATTCATCAACTTATTACTGGTCAAATTGATGCTCCTGATTTGCTATCCTGTATTGGCTTGAACTACCGCGGGGGTTCTCACCACCTGCGAGAATTTGAACTTTTTCACGTAAATTTTCATAGAACTAATTATGGCATGCATGAACCTCTTAACCGATTGAGTAAACTCTATAATTTAAATGTTTCCTCAATTGATTTTAACATGTGTAAAATAAGACTTAAAAAGTTATTTCGAACCAGTGCTCCACTGTCGTGATCGGTTTAATTTTTTGTTTTATTCTTAATGTTGCATTTTGTTTATAAACTAAATATAACGCAAACATAATTTTGATTTTTTGATTTCATAATCCTTATTTTTTAAATAGTTTTATTTTTTTTTTCTCAATTTTAAATTTTTCAACTGCTTGCATTAAGCAGACCTAATCTCTTTTAACTTCCGTTGATACCTACTCGTTTCGCTGTAAGACAAGTTGCTGTGTTATTGTTAAACATAACTAAGTAACGATTTTTTTTTTTTTATATCATTATCTAACATCATATAATTAATATAAGTGCCGATATGACTTGCAATCGTAATTGCTGTCGTACTCGGTGAAAATGGACCCCAGCGCGTGCTGTATCTGAAGGGGAAAGAGGCGTTGGCTTTAAAAAAAAAAAATAACTGAAATTCTTAGGCCTACTTGCGATGTGAAACCAAATGATAGATAAAACTGAAGACATATATCCATTTTTTTCTTACACCGATTTACAGAAACTAGTGGTTAAACTGTGTCGTAAATTTTCGTGATATATAAAGATAAGGATGCTTTTGATATGTTGTTTGGGTTGATGTTGCGGTGAAAATCCCAGATTTCCAATTCTCCCTACTACAGCGGGCAGATCGCGAAGTGTTTGTACTCCCGGTTTTTTTTTTTCAAAATATCTATTTCTGACAAGGAAAAGTACTCTTTTTTTACTTAATTAAATTATCTAATTTTTGAGACAGAGCTTGAGATAGGTTTTTTTTCGAGATATTCCAAATAAAAAAATTAAAACCGAATGTCATAAGAAGGATAATTTATGTTTTTCAAAAAAAAAAAAAAAAAATTGTCCCGATACTTTAAAGTTACCTATCTTCTTCTTCTTCGAAATTCGATTTAAATCTTTCTAATATCTTTTTTACTTTTCAGGAAACCGTTAGTAAGTTGATAGTATAAAATGTGGTTTATGCTTCCAACACATAGATTTAAAAAGAGCTTTCTTGGAGAGTAAAAAGATATTTTTTAAAGCATTAGCATAACTAAGAACATAATAATTTTAATTTTGGTATTTAATAATTAAATAAGGACATTGTGCCACTTGTGCAAATCCGGCGCCACCGGCTTGCCTTTTTGGAAGCCAGTAGTAGTTGTGAAGCCAGTAGAGAAGCAATTGGACTCGTTCAGTCTTGTATATAAAGCGTATTGAGCGGCGGGACAGATAAGTTTAAACATTTCCAAAATAGGCAACAACTTTCAAATATGATTGAATGATGGCTATGATTTTGATGGATTAAAAAATTTCTTTAAAACCCGAATTTTTTGGGATTACATTTTTAGTTAGGGAAATATGAGATTTTGGGGCTTTCGGGTGGAATTATTTGGAACACAATATTCTCTTCCCGATTTGTGAAGCCATATGCTGGATTAACTTGTACCTATCTTCAATCTGCAAATATGAAGAAAAGTAGAGCGGGACAGAAGTATGCCGAAAAAACGAGCGTGTGAATGGAAGCATCATGAAGATGAACATTTGCGTCTTCATATCTGCATTATGGCGCTTCCTGTAATCTGCATGTATGAAGATCTTTTGCATTTTTGTCTTCTCTCTTTATCCAACAAAAGTAAATTTTATATTTTGTATCCCCTTTTTTTGCATAAGTCAGACGAATATGTGAATACACCAATAGAATGTCAAATTAAACTGAAGAATTTTTGCAAAGATGATGTATTGGAAAACCTTTAAGAAATCTGATTTTTTTTTTTGATAAAGGCTTTCGAAGACATTTGGAACGAAATATTCTCTGTACGCCAAAATTTAGTTTATAACCTATCTGTCAAGGTATGAACTGTCAAATTCCATTGAAGGATGGCTATGATGATGATGGATTAAAAACCTCTAAGAACCCGATTTTTTTTAGAATTATTATAACCATATTTGTCTCGTGTGTTGTGTTGTGTTGATGTGTGGCGTAAGAAATATATGGAATGACAGCGACCCAAGACTACACAACACACGAGACATGATGGGTTCCTACTTAAAAGCTTCTCTACTGGCTTCAAACTGGCATAACATACGTAATACCTTATTAGTCTCCTCATAATAAATTATTACACATAACTAGTATCTTGTTTTTAAAACATAAAACATTACCTTATTTTTAAAGATTTTAATTTATACCAAAAATTTTAATTCAAAATCATTTGGAGGGGCTTCAGCTTCTCAAGCCCCATGCGATTTCTTTCATGGGAGTTATGCATATAGCTAAGTAGTAAGTAGATCATAAATATTTGTTTAGCAACAGAGAATTAATAAAGTTGAACATACAAACTATGTTGAACTAACCTTTCATGTAGATTTATGTTTCATTTCAGCAAACGGGCCTTAATCAGTTAAAAAATTAATTTCATGATTATGAAAAAAAAAAAAATAATGCTCACGTTTTTAGATAATACAACTTATTCTTTTACATGAGTGACTTGACTTGGACATCAAAGCAAGTTCGTGTGACCACTCGAGTTTGTGTATTTTATTTGGTCGACAATCACATGATTAATAGCTGTAAAGTGGCCTTAAAAGCAAGAATGTGCAATATTTAGTTTGTATGTCTACTTATAATTGGTCTAAAAAATTAGGTAGGTAGGTACTTATCGTTCATAAAACTACAACTCCTTTTTATTTCCGTTCAAGTTCTTTTCGAACCAATTCATGGTCTTCGCTGGGATTAGCAAAGATCACACAGCTTTTATTTTATTCCATTACAACAGTGTATAAATGTAGTTCTCATGTTAACCGGTCGGTATAACTTAAAACTTAAAAAAAAAAAAAAAAAAAAAAACAACACTTAAATGTTAAGATGTGAGCTAAGTACCTACACTTCCCTACTTAAGGAAACTAAATCTTGTATTCTTAACATACTCCAGACTTCCTTATTAAACTCAACTGTCATTGTCATTTAGGCCCTGTTGCATTTTCACTCTTGATCTTTAAACCATACACATACAACAACAACAACAAGAAAGAAAGAAAGAAAGATCGAACTGTACTATGCCACTTAACTGCAACTGTCCGCCACTTAAGTGTAAACACAAAAAATCAAAAGAGAAACATATCCCCGTCAGTCAACTGTCATTTTTGATTGAGTAACATTAAAAAGAGAATGATCCTCTCAATAGTTCTCACTTTGAGTAAATTATATATGCCGCCACCACCGCCATCACCATCACCGGAAGTATTGATAAGTTTTTCATGTAGTTTTTTTTTTTTTTTTAAATAAAATGGACATAAGAGTTTTTGTGTCTTTCAAACTGTAAGTGGCCATAAAAAAAGCAGACACAGAGAAAAAAAGAAATCACTTGAAAAACCATCAAGCATGTAGCTCCAACTTGTCTTACTATAATAAATTGACAGTCAAGTCGGGTTTGGTTAGGTTTTTGTTTTTTCTAAATGTTTGTTGAGTCTAAATATAGAAGTGGGTAGGTTAGGTATACCACCACCTATCACAAACATAAATATTTTTTTGAAATGCAAATTTACAATTGTGATTAAATGATTTCACTTGCATAATCATATGCACTTTACAATCGCACACACATTTCATACATAAGCTTAACCACAATTACGAGCTACTATTTTTATTAAGTTGTTCAAGGCATGAAAACTAATTGTGCTGGAATTTGCGGAATGCGCCTTTGTTTATTTATTCATTGTGAATTAAAAAATAAAAACTAAGACTACGCCTGGATTTTATTTTTTTTTTTTTTTTCTAATTTCATATATGCACATAGAGGGAGGGGGGAATAATTCGATGACTGGTAACGCAGTGCTTAGAATAATAAAGCTGAACCATTTTTGTATAGGAGAGAAATATATTTTTATCTCGATTTGTAATTTGAATCAATGCATTATTGTATTTCGCATAAGCTACTACGTCTTAATCTCTGTCACTATATTTACTGACTTGGATGCATCAATAAGATAAAAAAAAGAATAATAATCAACAACAACAACTTCAAAAGATACAAATTAAGTTCAAATTGTCTGTGGTTTTTCCTGCTGTCGTTGTGTTATTTAAGCTGAAGTAGCACTTTTGAATTTTTTAAGCTTGAATGAATTGAATTACGAACGAAGGAAGGGAATGAGCTTATATGTCAATATTATTTTTTTTATATATTAAATTAGGTATCGATTAAATTGATGTTTAAAAACAAAATCGTAAGCTTTAATTAAAAATATTAAATGCCTCTCTAATCAGGCTCTAAACAAATTATTTTATTTGGAAAGATTTTTGTGTATGATTTTAACATTTTTGTAAATCGAGAATTTATTATGGACTTTTGTCCCCCACGGCATCATCGAGACGAAGGTTCCTAAAATAAAGTTTTCCCATCTCAGATTTAGTTTTTGAGAAAAATAATAATAATAGTCTAGGAAAATTGATACAAAATGTCCTTGCTTCAAAAAAAAAAAAAAAATATATATATAAATAAAAAAAAAGTAATTAAAAAAAAAAATATAAATAAAAAAAAAGTAAATAAAAAAAAAATAATAAATAAAAAAATGAAAAACTACAATGTCCAATATTTATTTAAATTATAAAAAAAAAAAAATGTTAATCTGGTAGACGGCCACTGGCCAAGCTATATTAAACTTAAGGTAAAAATTGTAAATTAAAGCTATTTTGTTTAAATAAAGTTTTAAAACTAAAACTTAAAAACTATGTTCTTGCTTCGAAAAAATTCCGACAAAGCTGAATTTTGATGGAGAGTTCCATTTGTACGTCCTTAATAGTTCCTAAAAAGTATCCTAAAATTGGAGTAGAGCAACAAATTTGAGGGGGAGAAATGGGAAAAATTCTGTTTCTTTTTCCAAATTACATACATACGTACTTGAAAACTATAAGTTCTTTTGAACAAATTGTAGGTACACATTATACGATGGCGATCCCAAACCTTCCCGACCTAACAAAGAAAACATTAATATTTTTTGAAAATTATTCCTTATTACTCTACCTCGTCATCTTGTAGCTGGATACATTTTATTCACCAATGTGCAAGAGCTTCGCAACCCTCTTTACAGGAAAAATCGCGAAACTCTACAAAATAGCGATGAATTGCATATTTAAAATATTCATTTTTGACCTAATCTCTTACTACCAACCCTTTTTTCAGATTGGGAACAGACAATAATCCGAGGGGGCTTGAATCCGACGATTAGCATGAATGAGGATGCAATTCAAACTTGAAATTATTGATTTTTGTCATCGTGATAAAATAAGTGAAAACTGGAGTGTTGTCTCGGTAAAACAATTTTATTTTCATAAAATATGGCAGTGTTGTTCTGTATCTCTACACTCATCCGCTAAAACAAATTCTCATAGTATTTTTAAAATCAAAATTATCCCAAGCGGCAATCAAAGAACGGTGACATGACCTTGTCTGCAGATTGAACAGTGTTCACCTTCTACATGGAGCCGATTCACGCATTGCAGTCTATTGTTTTTAATACTGCTTCATATCATGTGTAAAATGATGGACTCTTGTTTCATCGATGGTAAAAATTTCGCTTTATGTCTTTGAAACTTAGCCAAACACTCGGTTGAAACACCCTCAAAATTTTATTTATGTTTGATTTTGAGTCATCGCGGCAGCCATCTTGCGGCCCGCTTATTCAGGTCCAAATTTTTGGCAAATTTGCAATGAACAGCACTTTTTGAAATCCTTAACTTGTCTGGAAGCCCATACGCTTTCACTCGACGTCATTCCATATCAATGTGTGGTATTTTTTTTTTAACCATTTTCGGTTGAAATACCCCACTTCTTCAATTGCTGAGATGTTGGCCTTGGCAGCTCGCACGACCTCGTTAAAATGTTGTCACTCAATATTCAGTGTCGTAAATATTGGATCAGATTGTAATTGGTTGGACCTAGACCTTTTAAATGCAAATATTCTTTCACGTAAAGATTAACATTTTGTTTATGCTTACTAATCTACTGATAGGTTTCACTTTAAATAGCTGCTAATGGAACAATAAACAACGTGCTGTCATCAAACTTCAAACTCAAGCTTTCTAAAAGTGCTAGTTTCTACTTAAGTCCTCGGACCTATTACGTCCGTGATGTTTCCCTTACGGGACATAGGGCCTACACCTACGCGCCATCGTGTACGATTTCTTGAAATATATTTCAGCTCTCTCCAACTTTTCCCCAGTCGTGCCGATTCCTGTTCGACCGTTCTTCGCCATGTACTTCTAGGCCGGCCCACTTGTCTTCCCTCCTGTGTGAGCGGGTTCCACTGCATTGCTTGAGATGCAATGCACCGATCGCCTTTTCGAAGCGTATGGTTAATCCACTGCCACTTTCTTCTTCGTATAATGGAGTCTATGGGCTCCTGACCCGTTCTCGCATGAAGTTCGGCATTGGAGATACGGTTGGGCCAGAAAATCCTCAAGATGTTTCGTAGACATCTATTAACGAAGGTTTGCAGCTTTCTAGTGACAGTGTCAGTGACTTTCCAAGTGCTGCAGCCGTAAAGCAGAACTAGTTAGTTTCTAACATGGTACTTTTTTCTTAAAAAAAACCTCCTTTTATATGCCAGATCGGGTACTTCTGGGACAGCCCTCTAAGCTGATGTAATTCTACACAAAAATAAATTATAACACTTTTTTTGTCGTAAAATTGATAGATTTGGAAAAAATTTGGGTGTAGTACATTTAGTCAAACAAAATGTTATACAACTTTTTCCCATTAACCCACCCAAATTTGGTTGCTCCACCACAAATTTAGGGGTTTCTAGGAAGTTTTAAGGACGTTCAAATAAAGCTCCTCCAAAATTCAGCTTTGTCGGAATTTTTTCGAAGTGCATATCTTATGGACTTTAAATTTGGTTTTCAACAATTTTTCCAAATGACTGGCGCCTGCAGAATTTTGCTAATTTAAGCCTATCAAAGTTGTGAAATAGTTCTCTAAATAAACCCCCACAATCGTACAAAACTATTTTTTTTTAATTATTTAAAAAGGCTCCATGATGAAAACTGATTGCAAATATTGAAAGATCAAAAGGTTTTACGCAACTAATTAATTTTGTTTTTATACATAGTTCCTGCATATTACAGCCTCATTTCGCAAAATAAAATTAAAGGGTCATGTACATAAAGTCGTACATACATAACATAATTGGTACTTGAAGCTCATGTCTGATGGACTTTAATGATCCAAGTGCATTTTTGCATCCGGACTCAATGATGGTGATGGGCTTTATCTCTCTGTCTCTATATACGCAGAATTTCATACCATCATTGAGTTTAATTCGCCTTCTTGATGTAGTTGGTATGTTTGGATTGATGACCCAAAAAAAAAAAAATATTATTAATTAAACCAAATGTGAAATTACTAATTGCATGTAACTACTGCAAATGTTTTATATACGAGTACGATATAAACATCAGCCCATATTTTAACATGTTTGTTCTGTCGGCGCAACAACAATAACAATACAATAAAATCCATTCAATTATTTTATAATAGACTCTTGTCTTTTGTTTTGCTTTATGCTGATTGACTGGACTGGACGATGCGGTACATTAAATTCAAATTTTAGTATGTACTTTGTTTTGCTATAGTTTATTTTTATTATTATTAAAACATGTAGAATAAAGTGCACCACTGGGTTGTACATTCTTGGTCTTGGAGGGCGCTTAGAACTTATACATAGTAGGAGAGACTAACGCCCATTTGCTGAAACGAAACATAAGTGTCTAAGCTCAACATAAGAACTTATGTGATAGTTTATGCTGAGAAAAAAGGAGAACATAAGAGTTTAAGTTGAACTTAAATATTTATGCTTTGTATCATCAAACGAGCCTAAAGCAGGCACTTTGAGTACCTAATAGATGCAAAGCTTCAGCTTGTTAGGAACAAAAGCAGGATTGCTGCATTCTTAAAGTTGCAATCGTATTTTTGTATGTAAACAAAATGTACAAATTAACCAACGAACGTTTATAAGTTTTGAATTAAAGCTAAATTCTTATACATTTTTGAGAAACAAGTTTATTTGTAACAAGTTTAGTCAGAAAACTATTTTGTCAGTTTTTTGTTCATGTATGAGAATACATAAATTGAAACCGTTTTTAAAATCCTGCTAAGAATCTTAATTTTGGCATTTTTTTTTAAATTAAAAAAAAAATTGATGGCACCCCTAGAACTGCGGGAAACCTGCTTAATGTTCTGATTTAAAAGGTCACATATGAAATATAAACCCAGTTTTAGTATTGTATATAAACTCGATTTTCAAATATCTGATTTTAAATTAAATCTAAACACTTTAGGCTTTAAGAAAAAAATTGTACGGCAACCCTGCCAGACTGTCGGCCAATGTGGCTGCCAGCTTTGTTAATACACTGGTAAAAATGGTTCTGGAGCGATAACGCTTAGGGCTGGCCACGGGACGAGAAAAGTCTCGGTCTCGCATGACGAGACCGAGACGAGACTAGCTTTTAAGCAACCCAGACGAGACTTCATATTTGGACCGAAATTTATAGTCTAATAAATAAAAAAAATCCAATTTTTTTCTGCACGCATTCAAACTATATATTTAAAATATTTCGTTGCAATAATCAACAATTTGGCCGGAAATCGTATTTTTTTGAGGCGAGACCGAGACGAGACTTAATTATACGAGACTGAAAATTTTCGATTTTAACGGGACCGAGACTTACAAAAGTCTCGCAGAGTCTCGTCTCGTGGCCAGCCCTAATTACGCTATCGTATGATATTTTGTAAATTAAATGTTGACGAATTTTTGTGTTGGCGGTTTGACTCGTTAACCAAATATTTTGTTCAATAGAGCCTATGTATCTATTCAAAAAACCAAAAAAAAAAAAAAAAAAAGTCCATAGTGTTTTTTATTGAGCTTTTTTTTTTGTTTTAATTATAGCATAGCAACACTGTTTTTGGTAACTATAAAATTTATCTCAGACTCAGACGACTGTCTATCGGCTGAAGCGATTTTTTTTATCAAACTCTGGTCTTAATGTAATTTTGAAGCAAAAATAACAATACCTGCCATAGAACCGTTATAAAAAAAAAATAATTTATCTCGAAATCGGCTATAGCAATTTTGAAAAAAAAAAAAAAAAAAAAAAAAAAAAAAAAACAGAAAATAATTAATAATAACTCTTAAGGGTAAGGTCAATTTTTGAAAACAAAATTTCCAATAACCCTTAGTAACGGTACCTGCCATATAACCATATAACAGATTTTTTTAGTTTCATTTTTGTTGGTAACGGCTTCACCGATTTCGATCTTTAAAATCTAAAAGATTTTGCTAATAAAAAAAAAAAAAATTAATTGATTATCCAATTTTTTTTTTTAAATATTCAATATCTTGAAAACGTGTAGATAAATTTTTTAATAGTGTATTTTATTAAACTAGTAATGCCCTACTGGCTGAAATTCGTCCACCCAAAACTCACATTCATAGACTCTAGAGTCAAACGAGTCAAACTATTTGTTTGAAAATTAAATCAAAAAATATTTTTTTTTTAGCTTTAAATTTTTTTTAACGCACAGTGATCGGCAGTGCAAACCCAAAAATGGCCCACAGTATGTTAATGCGTGTGTCAGGTATATTCTGCACATCTCCGCACCTAAGGCTTTACAACCATATACAAATTATCTAAATCGGTAAGATACTTTTTAAGCAAATAGTACAACAAAATTTTTGTAAGGCTATTTATATATAGATACTTAAAATTCAAATACCAATTTTTTTTTAAATTCACTTTTATTAAGTAATCAGATGGCATACTCGTCGAACTCGAACTATCATTAATAATATAATTTATCTATGGCCCTTATTATGAATAGCGAATCGAATTTTTGTCCGCTGATTTCGACGCATTTATCAAACATTTTATTCAAAAAAATATCGGGTTTGATTTCCGGCCAATTACTTATAGCGATAACAGTTAAAATATTCGCTCAATGTTTCAAAATCAGTCTAATAAAGAACGTTCGCTTCTAGTCAAACGTTCGATTAGCTATTCATAATGAGGGCCTATGTTTTAACTCTTTCTTTTAGCATCGTCCTATCCCGGCCGTTCATTTTATTTTTTGAAGAAAATTCTGTTTTTTTTTTTATAAAAAAAAGCCAACAAAATAATAATAAATTAAAAATAAAATTTTAAAATTTTAATAAATTAAAAATAAAATTTTACTAAGAAAAAAATATTTTTTCGCAATTTTCGGAAAAAAAACGACTTAAAATTTTTAAAAGCATTGAATATAAAAATTTAAAGCAAAAAATCAGTAGAATTTTTTTTCTTAATTTTGAACTTAACTATTTTTTGAAAGCAATTGAATTAAAAAATCAAATGACTCCAAGATGCGTTTCGCCTAGGTTTGACAGTAGGTTCATCCGTTAGATGCTTCCAAACGATGCAAATTCTGGTCGATGTTTACGGACTCTTCTAAAAATCAAAATAAAAATATCATGTACGTATTATATATGGACTGCTAGCCCATTGTGGTTTCCATACAAACCCTATTGAAAATAGCTCACCGCTCGTTGGCCTATTGGTGCAAAGTGGCAAAAAAAAAATACTAATTTACGAAAGCCATCTATTGCTACTTGTCATAACAACCATATTTTGTCAAAGAAGCTAAGGACATCTGTTATGATATTTTGTAATTATTTGCACGTCTGACGTTAAGTTGCCATTTTTTTTTTTATATTTATCAATTTCCAAAAATATTTTCGTCGCTGTAATATTATTTTGAGAAATGAGAAACGATCAGACAAAAAAAAACTAATAAAAAAGTAATATTGGTTGTAACAACTATGAAATGGTTGCTTGAAAACGGTGCCAACCTGCAAATAATCGCAAAAAGCAAAAGTGTTGCTTATATTGGCTTCGAGCATGAAAAGAACACAAATGTAATGAATAAAATCTAGAACCGTCAATAAAATCGGAGGATGTCCTATAAGTACAAATATAAAACCCTTTTGCATAACACAGCTAATGGCTCATTATATCTTCAGGACTGGCCAGTTGCTAGTTAAGTAAGTTAGTTTTTTTTTTTCGTTTTAAGTTTGACAAATATTAATTACATTTTTTTACTTTTCGTTAAAGCTGACATTTGGATTTTGGACGTATAACAAAATGTCATTTCCAAAACTTCAAATGTCGAGAGTTACACAATTTTTCCGCTTTGCACCGCCGCCGGCCGCTCGTGTCGTTTTAGTTAAAGCTGGAACCAACGTGAAGTTGGGGGCTAGCAGTCCAGATTATACGTCCATGAAAAATATACTGTGAGTTTTATTATACTAGGGTTTGACAGAACCTAACTGATGCCCTCTGTCAAACCTTGGAGAAAACCATGTTAAGAGTTAAAGTCACTCCACCTACAACATAAATAATTTTAATTTGTTCATCTTCGTTATTTTAATTTTAATTGAAATAAATACATTTTAAAATGAAAGAAGAATGGGCATAAATATATGGGATCTGGTCTACCTAGTGCCTAGAAACGAGACCTATGAAAATGATTAGGTTAGGTACTATGGAATGTTCCAACGTACGAGCATATTTTGTTGTCCTAAACTATGGTAGTTGGACAAAATAAGCGACCAAAAAAATGAGTAAATCACTTTGCAAATTCGAATAAACATAGACGATTTGTTTTATATTTTGTAATATACTGCCTTAACCCCATGGCTTACAGTTCTGTGTCCATAATCAGAAATGATGCTCTTGTACTAAACTTACCAACATTGTATATCTTAATGGTGGGCACTAGACAAACAATTTATCCCATTCATTAAATTCGCTAATTCCAATAAAAAAAAGTAAAATATTCATAGTGATGAGCGAATTATTTGCCAACTATGATAGTTTTCATTATTATTGGCCATTAGTATAAAAGTTGCTTTATTTTGCGGTCTATTCAGCTCATCGAAAGTGACAAATACTGTCATTTTAATGGAACACTATTGCAATTAATGTTTCCTCTAGTTGCAATCTTTGTTGTCATATACTGCCTATACCCCATGGTTTACAGCTTCGTGTCTATACAAAAAAATGATGTACTAGGGCTAAGCTTTCCAACTATATATCTCATTCGTGGGCAATAGGTAGACCAAAATGCCCATTATCCTTTAACAACGGATTTCTGGCTTAATAAACAACATATTTTACATTTTGTCGTTCTATTTTCCTAAAGGAAAAAAGAAACTATACCCACCCTCCCCTCCTCCTTCCATAAGATCTTTTTTCTTGTTTTAACCTTGCTCAAGAATATTGATACATCTTGTGAAAAAAAACCTGTGTAAGACGCAAACGGTGTCCAATGTAAACATCGTCTTTAACGCTGCAAGTGTATAGATATGGATTGGTCAACACAACGCATTCGAAAATGGACAGAATCTTTCATCTCTCTGTCATCGGATATCGGAATGTATAGTCATGTTTTATAAAAAAAGAAATCGACATTTTTTTAACAAATCTACAACTTGCCCTTTCTTCATCGCAAGTAAATAAAGTTTACAACAGGGGTGTCGGTCGGTCGTGTATACTATACAGAAGAATACAGATGCGTATATTTGCATAACCACGCGAAAGGAAAAGTTTGCTGATTCACCCGAGTGATTCAAAATGTGAAGCAAAATAAAAAAAAAAAATTGAAAAATTGCCACTCCACAAAGAATCAACTTAAAAAAAAAACTGAATTGAATTTATCGATTTGCATTAGCAAACCGCAGATGTCGTGATGGTGCGTTGTGATAAATTTATTTTTTTCGTATGAATGCATTTTGCGCAGGTCCTAAAGTTAACGCCTATTTTCATTCGATTTTGTTGGTTTTTTTCTTCTTTTAACTTAAATAAAGCCGCAATGTTTTCAATTTTTCCAAGAACCCTTTTTTCATCATAATCCTTGAATTTTTTTTTTGGTTTGTAGGTCTTTGGTGTACTAAGTCATGTCCAGAAGTGTTGCGGTTCACACCCTGTGTTATGAATATGATTACGAAATCCCTTGCCTTAACTGATGCCATTCACTCGCAAATATATTTATGTATGTTTGTAATAATGACAATGGTGGCCCTAATGAATAAAACATTTTGTTTTATATTTTTTGTTTCCTGTTATTTTTTTTTTCTGGTTTGTTCTGTTTTGCATTTAAAAAAAAAAAGTAAAAATTTGCAACTCGAGAGTGCTTTATTGCACTCGAAAGAACTAATCACCGGATATTTCTCATTTTTTTAATTTTTTTTTTTTCTGTATTCCATTAATTTGCAAATTTTCAATGCCAATCAAGTGGATATGATGTGATGGTGGGAAGGATTTATAAATATTGATATGGATTATTTACTTGAATAAAACTTTTTATTTAAATCAGTATGAAATTGATTTTTTCCATGCAAACTTATAATTAATAAAAAATTTATAATTAATAAAAAATAAAATAAAATGTTTCACGTGTTAAGCATAAATCAATTATAATATAAGTTTTTCTTTCGGTACGAGATTGTTTTATTATGATGATAGATGGGCATCGCCATGATATACAATTTATGTAGGTACACTTGGAAATATTTTGAAAACAATTCATGGAAAACTAAATCAATTAGACCGAGAAATTAAATCCAATTAATCAGTTTTCACACCCAATTTGATTAATGTCTATACTAGAAGTCTTACGTGAAGCTCTGATGAGCAAATTATTTTATCGTATTTAATGGGCCATCCATCAGTGTTGTGTTGTACTTAAAAATTATTAATTGAAATTAATTCAAAGATATTTATCGAAACAAAAAGAGGAGGTTTTAATTAACAATTATTACACTTTTAAATAGAATTGATTTTAATTCACGACAAGGTTAATTTTCGTTAATAAAAGTTTCGGAAGTCACTTTAATGATTACACGAAGGTAGGAACAGGCAATAAAAATATTAACATTTTAATTTTGTTTGTTTTGTTAAGTCAGAGAAAAACACATCTTATTAGAACAAGGTGGCAATGAATCGTGGAAGGGACATTTCCACAAAAACATCACAACGGAATATATTACAATTAACTTAAAGAAGAAAAAAATATAGAAAAATATACATGAACAGAAATACAAATTTGTAGTGAAAAATAATTATTGATGCCCGCGCAGAAAAACAATCTAGTTTCGACAAGGCACTAGAGTGTCTTACATAGAATTTGGCAAGGGTTAGCATCAAAGGCTAGAACAAAAGGCCTTGGCGATTATGAAGCCTTTTTCCTCGTCAGGCAAAAAAAAACATTAAAAATAGTTAGTTTATATGGGACTTGATACCACGATCTTCTACTTGTCAGTCCAATGCGCTACATATTACCAAAAATTCAAGCTCGAAAAGTTGCATACTCTAATGTTTCATACCATATTGGATAACGAATACGTCATAATGTATGTATGTACGTACATTATAGAACAGGATTGTATTACTTTAGGTAGAAGAACTTAGAACATGATTTTTCTCTCTGAACAATCCTATAATATACAGATGTCTCACACCTATATCAAAAAGTGTGGTATGAAATAGAAGACAAAGGAAAGAGAGAAAAAAAGTGTCGTATGATACTGAAATTGCATAATGCTTATAAAATGTTGTATACCGAAACAAGTTTTTACTGGGGAGGGCCTCACGAGTGTTTGAAAACATTCCCTCGTCTAAATGTTTGCTACTGAAATCCAACACGGGCTTGTTAAGTATCTGACAAGTTTTCCTCGTCTAGATTTTTCCTACTGAAAACTTATTAGGGCCTTGCGCCAACTAGATAGAAACTTGGAATTTTTCCAGCTGGTGTCAGCATTTTTCACAAAGTTCTTTGGAAATTTCGAATGGAAATTCAGGTTCGTTTTTGAAATTTTTGCAATAGTTTGGGATTACTCTTTTAAAGCGAAATAATTACTGCACACGGAAATTGCGATTTTAATAATAAACAATTCAATAAAAATATTGAAATGTCAGAAATCGAATGCATACTTTTTTAGGCACGAGTACGATAACTTTGTGGTAAAAAATTACTAACGGTTTTTTGCAGATGGGTCAAAAACAAGAATTTTTTACTATGGGAGGGGGTCCATCTCACTCCGTTTAGGAGGTAGGGCCATTTTAGAAAAAAAATACTTAAAATGAAAAAATATTAAAAAATAACGGCAACACTTACAATACAGTACTGTAACAGTTTTAAAAGTCAGAAATCTCTTCTCGAATCCTGAATTAAAATTAAATTATTCATGTGAACAGTTTTTGAAAAGTTTGCATGCAAACTCAAAATTTTGGTAAAAAAAAAAATGAAAAAAAAAAAAGTTTAGACCAGTTTTTTTTTTTCATTATGAAATAAAGTGCTGAATTGGCCTTTAATAGTCAATGCTTATATCAATTCTGAATCAAACACAAAAAACAAAATGGTTTTAATTCTTCTAGTTTTTGAGAAAATTACTTGTAACTACTTTTTTATAATTTGTTGGTATGTAATGAACATCCGCTGCTGAGCCGCTGGAGAGAAAAAGCAAACCAAAAAGAAGTGAAATAATAAAAGGTTGATTAATTTCAAATATGTAAATTTATTTAAGCTGGAATGAGCCCTGGTTCCCGGGAGGTTGTTTTTATTTAAATTTAGAGGTTTCACCCAACAATTGTTCTTTTTTTTTCAATTTGAAATACCCTTATGGTTCCACCTTGGCCTGGTTGTCGGAAGAAAAAGAGCTTTTGTGTTGAACGCACTCCTATTTATGACATCCAACCATCGATAAAATGTCAACCCAATTCGCCATCATCTCCTTATTTCCAAATTCGTCATCGGTCTCCTTATCTTCCAATTTTCTGCCGCCATTTTCTCGTCCCAACTTTCTGCCACCATTTGCTACTTCCTGTCCCAAAATTTGACATTTCGTTACAGTATAAACGGTGATCTCAATTTGAGACTTAATGTGGGGGAGTAAAATAACTAAGGCGCAGCGAAATAATAACGGATTTTTATAATGGGGCTTAATACAATCATTTTGTATTACGGGCCGTGGGTTTATCTGACTCCGTTTATGCTTGAAAATCCCAACACAACATAATACTGAAAAATGTATTCCCTTATCCCAGAAAACACTCGAAGCCCAAGAATTTGTTAATAAGGGTAACAAAAAAAAAAAAACAAAGGGCACGTTAGTGCCCATCCAAGTTCTGGCACTTCACCCTATTTACAAGATCAAACTCAGGCTATTTTCGATTCCCCTCTAACTTCAGTACCAATAAAGTCAGAAACTTCAAACTCGCAACATTTGCTAAGTAAGCTCACCAGGCTTATGCAACTTACCAAATTTCAATTCTTTAGCATTAGTGGTTCCCAAGATATAAGACTACAAAAATCGCAAAAACCGTAACTGACTGACAGATCATCAAAATTATGGAGCACTTCCCGACATCGTAAAATCTTGTAACGCACAAAAATCGAAACTTAAAGATTTTCCATCCAGGGGCGTGGCCTCCGCCCATTTGCATAGAACTATTATCGATTATAAGGAGCACTTCTAATTGTCGTAGAATGATGAAATTTGGTAGAACGATAAGGCTAGAAAAGTGCAAGCAAATGCAAAATTTGAGATTTTACATTCAGAGGGCGTAGCATCTGCCAACTTTCGCAGAATTGATATCAATCATATGGAGCCGATATGAATCGATTTGCACATTAGAAGTAGTACCTGGTCGACACGCATTTTGGAGTAACTTGAACTATTAATTAAATTATATTCAATGCTAAATTTCCTCATTTGCGTTATTAGGCTAGAAACAAAAACCTAATTACTAAAATGTTCGTAAAGGAGATTTTTTTAAATTATTATAGGCGTTTTTCTTTTTTAGCTCAGAAAAGAGTTCTGAACAGAGTCCGAGCATATCGAGCATGCTCTGAACATCCTCTGAACAAAGCGTATTCTGTTTCTGAGCGCTCAGAATTAATTTTGAAACACACCTGAACACTAAGCTGTCACTTTTTTTTTCAATTTCACCTATCAAATTCTTGTGTTCAGCATTCAACTCGGTCTGCTCAGTTCTTTTATTCTGAGCTCATAGAACGCGCTCTTAACAAGCTCAGAACACGTTCAGAACGAAAAAAGAAACACAAATTTGAAGCTCTGAACGTTCAGAGGTAAAAAAGAAACACAATTTTTTGTTTGACAGTTCAGGCTCTGCTCTAAGCTTAAAAAGAAAAACGCGTTATATAGGACCTGAATCAATCCACTCACATTTCGCACAAAAATGGGTGTTATATTTTACAAGGGATTTTTTTTCAAAATATAAATTCTTCGAATGGAATGGTTTTGGGGTAAATCTGTAGAATAATATTTAGTAATAAAAATTTACTAAGCTGAAGTGCTTGTAATTTGTGCTCATTTCTCAGGTTTTAAAATATTTCACCTTAATGGCAAAACAACAAACCTCAAGTGCGTCATCCTTCCATTTGAATATTTTCCAAGATTTCTCACCACTAGTTGTCAGCATTAAAAAGCAAACATTAACCACAACACCAATCGCCCATATTTGTTTACATAGAAAAGTAAACTTAAAGAACGGGACTAAGTAACCAAACTAAAGTAAAAATAAACCAATCGGTCAGAGTCGAGAAATACTCGTCGGTCGTCTTCTTTTTCTTTTATCATTTCTCAAGCCCTCAGCAGCATTAGTGTGGCACAAAGACAAAATGTATGGAATGTTGTAGCTAACCTACGAATTCGTATACAATATGCGAAACTGACTCCATCCATATGCGCGCGTACTCAAAACATATTTGTGTTTTTAGATCCCGGCCAAGATACATTTATGGGCATACCACCGCATAATAAAATTATTAAAAAAACTAAAACGAAAACCTACTGGTGTTACACACACGAATATGTGCGGAATTTATGAACACGTAGCGGAAATCGCTTCACGAAGATGGTATAATAGTTATTATATGGTTGAAGATGGTACTTCCATAAAAATAAAACAAAAAATAGAAATTCTCCCGCGTAAAAAAACAACAACAACAAAAAACAAGCTAACCTATAACAAATAATTGGTGAAGACGGAGATAGGTTTTATGTTTTCGCAGAATAGGTACTAAGTAGAGGAAATATACGGATATGGATACGTTACGGTATTTTAATTACAATGTAAAAATATTTCTTCATCCTTGAGATAATATATTTTATTGCTTCTTTGATATTACTTCATGGAAATTTCAAGAACCGCAGCATGTACTTTTTTTTTATTACAAACAAAAATTATAATAAAAAAGTTTTGCAATTTAAACTTTTGAAGAACACAAGAAAACATAAAACAAAAACTTTCTTCATTGAATATTTTCAAGATCAAGTAATTCATTAAGATTGATTAGCTGATGAAGTGAAATTTTAGATATGTAACAAGAACATATGCAATGTAATATATTTGTTATTATTGTGTTGATTAAATTTATTAGTATTTTTTTTTCTTCTTTGAAATTGAACATTCGTTTAACATGTTTCTTTTTTTGTTTCTTTCTAGGTATGTATGCCGTTAAAAAAAAACTACTTGAGGAAAAATAGAATCATGGCTATTTGGAAAAGGGATAATTAAGTATTTTTTTTTGAAATTGCTATTTCGAAAGTTATTCCGGGCATATTTCATTTTAATCGGTGGCATCGAATGAAATGAGGAGTAGAAACGAAAAACAATATTTTATTATTCTTCTTTAGCAATTCAAATTTAATTTTCAATTTTTTTTTATAAAAAATATTTGTTTATATTTCAAAAATATTTTGATTGTAAATTTTAAAATGATGATTTAAAGGTTTTAAATTGTTATACAGTGGCCCCCACGACTAATCGGACACTGAAAAGAAAATTTTAAACAGTGCAATTTCTCTTAGAGAATGTATGGACGGTGTAGAAATTTACTTCAGATTTAATTAATAGAAATCCTTAAGTTTATTTTTTATTAATAAAATCTTATTGAGATTCAAAAAAAAAACAAAAAAATTTAGTCAAAAAACTAAAACAAGTCAAATATTCCGTCTCTCACACATAATCGGACACATGTTACTGATTTACTGTAGAGTGCTCAGTAACGGTACTTTTCCCGTCAAATAATGATACGCTTCAGTAAATGTTCTTTCGCGATCCATATTCAGTTTGTTTTTTGAAAAGGTTTGCGCTTAACGTTAAAATGGCCCCCAAAGGAAAACAAACATTCGTTGAAATCAGGAAATTGGTTATTACGCATAGTGAGGCTGGAAAATCAGTTCAGGAAATAGCCAAAATTGTCCAACGGAGCCCATCAACTGTTCAGGACATAACTTCCCGTTTCAAAAACGAAAATAGGATCATTAATGTCACCAGAAAAGGACAAGGGAAAAAGTTGAATATCTACGAGGAAAAGCTACTTGTTCGGGAAGTCAAGAAAAATCCATTCTTATCCTCGGAATCTCTGAAGGTATTTTTAAAAGAGACCAGGGAAAAGGAGGTGAGCAACGAAACGATCCGAAGAGTTCTGCGAAAACAAGATCTGAATGGCCACGTAGCTCGAAAGAAGCCTTTCATAAGTGAAAAAAATAGGAAGGAAAGGCTTAAATTCGCTAAGGAACATTTAACTAAGGATACGTCGTTCTGGAATAAGGTAAAATTTCTTAAATTTGTACTGTTTGTGTACATTTGCACATTATAACATCATACAATAGATTTTGTTCACGGATGAAAGCAAATTCAACTTGAAAGGATCAGACGGACGAATGTTTGTATGGAGAAAAGCAAATGAAGAATTCTCTCATAAACATACACGGGCAACTGTGAAACATGGCGGTGGGTCAGTCATGGTATGGGGATGTATGTCGAGTTCTGGTGTTGGAAACTTACACTTTATGGACGGTAAAATGGATCAAAAAGGTTACATCAACGTTTTACAGCAGCATTTGGTGCCAAGTGTCAGTAAGCTTGGAATACAAGACAATTTCATCTTCTACCAGGACAACGACCCCAAGCATACATCTTACACAGCAAGGTCGTGGTTGTTGTATAACTGCCCCAAAGTGCTTAAAACACCTGCACAGTCCCCTGACCTAAATGCGATCGAGCATATTTGGGATGAACTGGGACGTCGAGTCGCTCAAAAGAATTTTCGAAATATTCAGGAGCTTAAGACCGGTCTTCAAGAAGAATGGACGAAAATACCCCCCGAAGTTTGTTCAAAACTGGTTTCTTCAATGCCTCGACGCCTTGAAGCGATAATTAAATCGAAAAGATACGCCACAAAGTATTAAATGCAATGTGTCCGATTATTTGTAAGACATGAAATTATGGAGTTGTTTTAGTTTTTAGTTTCCTTTTTCAGAATAGTTATTTGAAATGTTGTTTTTGTTTATTTAAAATAAATATGAGTTCCCTTATGATAAAATATGATGTTTAAATTTAACACCCCCCTTACATTTTCTTAGAGAAATTGCACTGGCAAAATTTTTCTTTTCTATGTCCGATTAGTCATTGAGGCCACTGTATGTCATTTTTAAAAACATAGTTACGAGTAGTTATAGCTAAAAATCTAATTTAAAAAAAAATCTGTACCAGTTTTTGAGATCAAAAAAAAATTTGTTTTTTAAATTTTGATACGCAATATTATTTCAACTTGAAAAAAAATTAATTATTGAAATACATAAGTTCAACTGCTGTCGAGAAAGTTGGATATCAATAAAATGGATGACGGATCGCACAAATTTTCTAGCCAAAGCACGAATTAAATAGCTTAGAAAAAAACCGTTTAAAATAGCTCGAGGCTCAAAACATATACATACATAATATGTATATAAATAAACAAAAACAAAAATCGTTAAGCCGGTTTCTTAAAATCATTATTTTTGTAAGTAAAATTTCATTAAACTTATTTTTTTAATAAAATTAATTTTAAAACAAAATTTCAAAAAAAAAAAAAATCACAAGCACGTTTTCAAGGTATTGAATTTTCAAAGACAAAAAAATAACAAACAAACCATAAGAAGATGATTTTTGTTGAGTTTGGTTTTTCAGGGCACTTCGAAACAAAATGGCCAACTTTTCCGCATGAAAAGCACTTCAACATTTTCTTAACTTTCGATAGCTTGAAAGAACGTTTAGTGTGTGTTGCCAGAACATGATTCTCACCATTTCCAGCATCCTTTTCAAGTTTCCTTGAGTCTTCTTGAAGTAATTTTGCTTTTAGAATAGATAGTGGCGGCATCTCATCTCGACTTTCCATTGCTACCACAAAATTATCGAAATGGTCTGGAAAACTACAAAGCAATATAATTGTTAAGAGCTCCTCTGGAATTTCCACTTGAATCTCCCTCAGCTTTTCAGAAATGCTATAAAATTCATTTAAATAGCACGACATCGAAATAGTCCCGGTCATTTTACATGTCAGCAAAATCTTGAAAAGACTTATCTTGCTCGCAGGTCCTGTTGGCTGAAAAATTCTCACTGACCGGAATTCATGCCTCTTTTGATGTTCTGCAATTCTTTACATGAATCAGTTCCATCGATTTCTAGCTCAATATAATCATTGTCATCTGCAATACATCATGCTGTTACTTCATTTTCATCCTCAGGCTTTACTTTTCTTCCAGATATGTACGGCCACAAATCTTGAAAAATCAAAATGCTCCTCATTTGAATCTTCCAGCTTCCGTAATTGCTTGCATCAAAGTTTATCAATGCTCAACATTGAACCAGCCATTATTATCTTAAAAAATAAATAAATAAATAAAATAAATAATAAATTAAATGTATGCAGGAGAAAAAATTAAATTATTGTCCTTGAACTTTCCTTCAAAACAAGCCTGGGCCCATAACCTAATAGAGAAAATCTTTTCTAAACGAATAAAACTCCGAACAATATTTAAAAAAACAAACAAGATATTTATTTGATGAAATATGAAAACGAAGTGAAGAACAAAACAGAAATAAATTATGTATTATTAATTTGATACATTTATTTCGTATTTACTTTGATGTATTATTATTTGGCAGTGTTTCTTTTACAAAGTGTATTGACTACAAAAACAAATAGATTTTAAAGAATTTCTTGCATTTAAAATGTGATTAAAATCAGTCAAGCCATTTGCGATAAATTTGAAAATAAGAACTGGAGAACGTTAATAACCATTCAAAATCGTAACAGGCGTTTTAAAGATAAATATCTTTATTCATATTATAGTTACATAGCAAGTGCAGTTATTCTTAATCTAAAAATATTCAATTTTAATATTCCTTCCCTTGAACTACAGTCTTAGTTCCATTATGCTACATCTTGTGATTTGCATTTTTAGAAAGCTACAGTATTCAGCTAATTATTTTTGAAAGAATTGTATCCGCCCTGATCCAAGCTTGAATTCAGTGTACAAATTCGTTTCGATTAATCAGATTTAGAAAAACACGGTGGTAATATTAAATAAGTTATGATTTCTTGACTAGTAATGGTTGGAAAGAGTCTTTTTCTTGATTAAATATTTTTCCAATTTCCAACTTATTTTTGCCCTCCCAGCTTAACGGATCGGAAAAGACCTCCCGTCTAAATGATTTTTTTCTTACCTCGACGGAACCTACATGCTCTAGCTTTTTGTGAATCACCCTGTAAAAAAAAGAATTTTGCAGTATATTTGACAAATTTTGAAACGCATGCGCCATCGGAAGTTCTCAAAAGATTTGAACCATTCTTTTCTCTACTTAATATTTGGTTCATATACAAGCCGACTGGAACTATTTTGTTCAAAAATTAACACGTTAGGGTAGAGCGCATGCGCGATCGGAAGATATGAACCGATTTTGATTAGTTTTCAAATCTCTCTTAGCCTTGTCAATTCGCAAGTTTTCCGCGGCATTACGATTTAAAATTCGAAAAAAGTGCTTTTCTGATGGTTCCCTTGGTATCACATGCCAGCAAAAGTCTAAAAAACTATTTATTACACTGAGCAGAAGTAATAGAAAGTGCATCCTTGCCAGTTGAATGACTTCCAGAAGAAAAGCAGGAATAAGGACAGCCGGCTGGAAAAATTCCAAGTTTCTGTCAAGGCCCTAGTAAGTTTTCAGTAGGGAAAATCTTGACGAGAGAAACTTGTCAGATACTTGGCAAGCCCTTGCTGGATTTCAAAACCAAACGTTTAGACGAGGGAAACTTTTTAAACACTCGTATGGCCCTCCCTAGTAAAAACTTGTTGTACATGTTTCGGTACCCCATCAGGAATGTTTCTTGTTTTTATTTCGTTCGGAAAACCTGTTCTAAGTTGTTCTAACTAAAAAGCAAGTACATATAATCCTGTTCCATTCTGTTAGTCCAATTCTAAATATTCCCCGGGATAATAACTCCCCAGGAGATTTATTCTTCTAAAATGCTCCACATCTAGATTATTTACATTTTCCATTTTTTTGTCATTAAGAATACCAGCTTTTTTCTCGTAATATTTCTCCTCATATTCGAAGTTTGTTTAGAATCTTTTACTTAAGGCCAGAAAAAGGGAACGAAATTCCTGGGAATTTTTCTTTAAGAATAAGAAAGGAGGGAAAATGGGAACATTTCGCCGGGAATAGCCATTTAGAATTGGGCTGTGCATGTATTTGTTATGCAATATGGTATGAAACATTAGAGTATGAAATTTATTCACTTTGGACATTGAATTTTTGTATAGTGAGTAGGTAACGCATTGGCCTGAAGTGGAAGATCGCAGGATAAATTCCCACATAAGTCCACAAAAGGGATAATAATCGCCAAGGCCCTTATTCTAGCCTTGCTAGCCCCTTGCCAGAATCTAGTGTCTTATCGATAACTTGACTGTTTTTCTGCGCGGGCATGTACGAAGTTTAAAGTTTGAGCCGTTTTCGGGAAATCTTGATACCACTAAAATTGGCGGAAAGAAAAATTTGATTTTCTCATATATAGGAATCACATAAACATAATGTTTCACAACAAATGCCCGTCTAAGCTTTTAGGCTCTAGGCAGCCCTGACAAACAGACCGACGACGCACGCGACGACAGCGACGGTCTTCATGTCAAAAATCACTCTTTTGCACTACTTATTCAACATGACATTACTTGCCTTATAGAATAGGTAAGAATGAAGGTAGTAAAAAGATATCGACCTAAAACAGTTGTCTGATTTCTGATTTTAAAGTTAATTTCAAAATGCTTTTACACAGTGTATTAAAAGTACTCAAAACCACATCGTTAATTAACAACAACCGCAGGTATAGCCTGTAATTTAAATTGCTAACCAGTCAGACCGGATTCCTTTTTAATTCTTCGGTACCTTATTTGCATCGTTTTCACTTAGTCATAGTTCCATTTCCATTTTTGTGTTGTTTTAATTTACATTTCATAACCAAACCATACCTTGAATATCGTCCATTTCACATATTCCTGCTCTCTATTATATCCTTTTGTATTCCAATCTGCTGTTCATAATGTTAAGTGAGGTTAGGGTTTACATCAAGGCGAGGAAAGGTATGTAGCGTAGGTATTATGTGTATTGTTTGCGCTTTGTATTATTCGAGATGCTTGGTAGACTTATAGAGAAACATTTTCAATTACTCGCTTCGATAAGCCTTCACAGGCGACTATGATTGTTAAAAATGTATGGTTGTTTGTATTTGTTGTTTCCCTTTAAAATCATCATCAATCATTCATTCAAATACAGCTAGGCAGAAAACATTGATTCAAAGAACTATTTTGCCAGATTAATTAACGAATGGGAAGAATGTAATTTCACTGGAAATGTCTGTTCAGTCTATGTGAATGAAAGAAAGTCGGAATATTGATTTTGAAATTTCCATTGAAATATAATTGATTCAGGATTTATAGAGGAAAGTATTGTTTTCTGAGAACAGTTTAATTTTGATTTGTTTTGCAAGCTCTTTCTATTTCATATTCCACAAATTATAAAAGTTGGGTTTGAGGTAAATGCCAATCAAATCTATAAGGGAAACGATAAACCTGTAGAACCTCAAACACAAACTTCCGACAGGAAACAACCTTAAATTATGGGATTTACCATCATTTATAGAATTTCTTAAAATAGATTTTAATTCATTTTGGAAGAAAACAATTGAGAAAATTTGTTTTATTTCCATATACTTAATTTTAGTTCTTCGAATAACTTCAAAGCAATCAAAAATTTTTGTTGAAAAAAAAAAACACGGCTTATAGACATTCTAGTGATTTTTTCTATAAATTCATACTTTCTTTTTGTCTTTCCAGCTAGTAAAAACAAAAATAGATAAATTAATGTAGCGATATTAAAAAAAAAAAAAACTATGACTACATTTCAACGGAAATTTAAACTTAGTGCCTAATTAATTTCCAGAATTTCCTTATTTCTCAATATCAAATTAATATAGATTTATTTTTAGAATATAATATTATGTCAAAAAGTTATTCTAGCTTGTTTTCATTAAAATAATCCCATTCCAAAAAAAAGGATCTTTAATTCCTCTGTCGACGGTTGCTTCTAATTTAAAATTAACAAAAATAAATGAGCAGAAAACACCCAGTACCTATTTAATTAATTAAGGGTCAAACTTAAAAGCAACAACAACAAAAACTTTAACGTCCTTGGGGGTTTTGGTATTAGAAAGTAGGTACCCATTGGAAAATTGTAATTTAAACTATTTAACTGTCAATTTAAACCAAGGTCCCTTTGTAGAACAACAAAACACAATAACAAAATTCACCCACAAGGTGAAGCCAGTAAATGGGTTCCTTACAGTTACTATTTATATACTTTCATTGCTGAAATGGGAGCAATAACGGTATCCTATTAAAACGTTAAAAACCTTATACTTTTCCAATCACTAAAGCTCGTTGTCATCGCCGTCCTCGTCGTCGCAGGGAATTTCAAAGTTTCGTACAGGTACAATGATTTTCTCTTTGGTGTAGTAAGATCATAAAACTTAATGACACAATAAACTTTAGTTAGTACATTTATTGCTTTAAGAACTTCAATGGTCGTATAATGTACTTTGGAAAAGGACAATGAAGTAACATTAAGGTTTATGTTTTTGAAAAAAAAAAAAAACAATTCTTTTAAAGTGGACAATATTTGAGGCATAAAAAGAAGCCTATTATTTGACGGCGTTACGAAAGTAAAATCATGGAAATAGAATTCAAATGGAAAGAGTGTCATTGATTTGTACTTATGGCAGGAATATTACCAGCTATTTTTAGCTGAAGTATCGTCAGGAATTAATTCGGCTTATCCCACAATCGTCAGTGGCAACCGGAGTTAAAAAAAAAACACGACAGACAAAAAAAGCTCTAAATCAAGGGTCACACACAGCGTTACCACAATGTTACAAATGTAACAAAAGTGTTATGCTGCATTTATACAAATGGCAAAATGCCATTATATCTGTCAAATTAAAGCCATTTTTCTTTTCATCGTGTAAACGCTCTAAATACTGGCAATATTTTTGCCAAACAAAATGGCAGAGAGAATTTGGCATAAAATGCTGCCAATAATATGGCTATGTATAAACACTTTACTGACGCCATTTTCAAAATTATGCCATTCTAGAAAAAGAATGAACTTGCTCATTCTTTTATGGCAGTTGCCATTTTTTTTGAAATCTGCCACATTATTTGAACTCGTGTAAATGCATGTCATAAAAAAATTATTTCTGCCATTATTTTACCATTTTTTTTTGGGAGAAATATTGGCAACTTTGCCATTCGTGTAAATCCGGCATTACACTATTTTTAAATTGTATTTCGTTGTTCCAATAGGGGTTTTCATACAAAATGCGGAAAACCCATGGAAAGCTTATAAACCATAGACTTTTTATATCGGTAGAAATTAACTGTCATTTTGTATGGGAAAAATAATCTGCAAAACATAGAATTTTATCTCACAAATTTGAAGCGAAAGCCTAGAAATTAAAACGAGCCGAATTCTCGTAACCCATATCTTAAAGCTCCAACTTGATCGCTGAATTTTGCATAATAAACACTGCAAGAAATGTATTCGTCAGTTAAAAACTAAAGTTAAAAAAGTATGGTGGTAACGCTGATCCCTTGATTTAGATTTTTTTCTTTTATTTTCTTTCTTTTGTAATGAACTGTCAAAATTAGAAAGAGATAAATCCGCGAAAATCCGAATCGATACAATTCAAATAAATTGACATGATAAATAGGTTGGAGCGATATTATATGGGGAAAAAATTAAATGGGAATATCAAAAACATAGCCGTCGCAAAAGTTGTCTTGGGTTCTTTTTTTAATTTAAAAATTTTTTGATTTCAAAAAGGACCGCTAGGGGTACAAAGTGAAGGGTACATGTAAAACATACTCCTCTAAAAAGTTTCGTTGGGTTATTTTATGAATTTTAAGGTCGCGCACTACGTTTGAAAACTGGAAAAAATCATCCAAAAAGTTGCGTGGAGTCCATTTAGCGCGATTTAATAATTGTTTGTTATTTTTAAACTGACCGCCAGATGTCGCAACTTAAAGTTTTCTATTAGTGTATCGTACATATTCAATTTTTGAGATCAAAAGGGTTACCAGCCTTTATATTGCTTAAATACTATTAAAACCAGTCTGAGAATTAATAAACTATTACGGTAACTTTAAGAAAACTTTAAAGTGATTTTATTGAATTTTTTGGATTTTTTTATTTTTACTTATTCATTTGAAAGTTCTTCTCAAAAAATCAAAGTAGCTGCTTAATAATTGTATAATTAGGCGTTTTCACGAAACAGAGATATCAGAGATTTTGCTCCATCAAAAGCTAACCAAGCGAATCCAAACATTTTTTTCCTCAGTATTCTGACAGCCAAACTGAGATTTTTTTGCTGAGGAATCCTATTCAGACAACTGAGATTGCCGAGGCCCTCCGCTATATCCTTTTCCTGAACACGTCTATTAATTCGTCTTTGTTTTTAAATCCATGGCATGTTGCCTTGCGGCATGGAATAAATTATAAATATGAATTTGTGCGAAGTTCTTGAGAAAGTTCCATGATTAATAGAGGTTCGGTCAAACGGTTTTTTCAATCTGATGCCAATCTTTTTGTTCTTGATATTTTTCGGATTCAAAAAAGAAGTTTTGAAGTTGAAAGCTTAGAGCAACTAGGTCACCTACTAGTATTTATTGTTGCTCTTGTTTAAGGTACTTGAAGTCAGGTTCTAATGAAATTTGGCTTAAATGTTTGCAACCGTTAAAATAATAGTGCCCCAACAGATTCGTCAGAGACCTGAGGTAATTGCGTCCTTGATTCTGATTTCTACCTACTTCTTATATTACTTTTATCAGCAATATTTTACTGATCAATACCATCGGTATCATCAAGACCGCCGTAACAATTGTAGAAGTTCCCTATGAGATATTCTGAAACTTTCTGCCACCTTCTACACTTTAGGAAGAGGTTCGTGATCAAAAGTAAAAGAAGTGATAAAAGAATCATCCAATTTCCTATTTGAAATTTTTGTTTAGATCTTTTGATCAAGGAGCGCCCTTTTTCAATTTTGTTTCTTTGGAAGGGACAAAAGCAGAACCTTAAATTAAACCACTTTAAGAAGTTATGTCAGTAATTTAGCTGCATACTTCAGCTTTATTGTCGGGTATTCTTCTGATGATTCGAGTTATAAGAATTGTAGTCCTTTTCTTGTTGAGTTTTAAATAGTTTTCTCGAAAATGAACTTACAAACTTTTGGGACTGAAAAAATATCGTATAGGTGTATGATTTTTTTTTGTCCGCTATGTATATTTGATAGGTAATTTGGTCAAAATATCTAATTAAGTCGGTAACACACATACACATAATTTTTTTGGTGGAGTATCCATTTTGATTTAAATATTGGAAACAAAAATCCCAAGTTATGAAGTTGGGTAGTTACAAATCGGGTTTTAATGTTTTTATATCACTTGCACACAAAAATACTTAATTAAACTAAGCTTTTTTTTTTTAAACAAGAAGCAATTCAAATACCCTTTGCTACATAAAAATATAAATGAGTGAAACGCTATAAGCTTTTGTTTGAATTACATACAAAACAGTGAAAAAAGAAATAAACACTACATTACCCAAATTGGTCACTTGAAAATATTTGTATGTAAAAAAACAGTTTATTTAAGTTGCCAAGTACAACATTTTTGAAAAAATGACGTCGCACATTAAATTGACTAAGTCCATTTTGTAAGATAAAAGGATCATCTTAAATTTCGTCACATTTCTAAGCTGTATAATGCCTGCTACACTGAAAAAAAAGTAAAATGAAAAAAAAAAAAAAAAAAAACCGATTTCTTGCTTCGCACTGCGTGACCCCTAGCGGTCAAAAAAAAGCATCCAATCTCAAAATTTTTTTAATACTTCAGTGCTGTGCATATCAATTAAAACAACAAGGAACAAAGTAGGCACGTATACGCCCGAATGTAAAAATAAATAAATAAATAAACTCGCAACCATTCCTGTGTGCGCGTGTCGACAGGAATGGAAGGGACCGACAATTTTATGCCGAATACGAACGGCTAGACAAGAAGCACTTATTCATGACAATTTATACTCTTGGAGGATTTGTCAATTCTTCGCAAAAAGCAGTAGCCCTGAAAAAAACTTACCCCCGAGTGTACCATTGTTTAAAAATTAAATGTTGACGGTGCTGGTCGTAATGTATCAGTTGAAAGGATCGTGATGTACCAATATCAGTTCAGCATATTGAAATACTGATAAGATAAATAATAATAATAATCTGTCTTTAAAAAGATATACACTTTCACAATGGACCAAAAGATGTTCTAAGTGTGTCAGCTCCTCTGCTGGCAGCCACTTTAACCTAACCTAACCTTGGATTATGCTATCACATATTTGGAAAAAATTTGGTCAAGGTCGTAACCAGTGGTCTGATCCCCTCGAAATTTTTTAAAATGTAGGTACATATTTCTTGCTCCTACTTTCTTCTTAAAAAAGTGTAGACCTATCTTATATTAATAACGATTGTCATCAAGTTCGATGATTTAAAATTATTGTTTACAAAATATCTATTAAAATATAGATACTGCCTCAATACGGTGAACTAATTTATTGGTGGGTAATTTTCAAACAAAATTTCTTTTACTGTTCACTTTTATTGACCAAAATATTGCCCCAAAAGATTTGATAACCTAGGTAACAGGCTTACAGTGGTATTATTGCGGGAAAGTAGTAACACATTTTCGAGTATTGTGTGTACCTTGTACCTATGCCTTTTTTACTGTGTTCATTTCGTGCTTTTCGAGAAATACAAATTAAAAAAAGCCCTTTTGCTATATTTGAGGTTTTTATCAATTAATCCTTCTCATGCGCCGTTACGGAGTTTTTTTGGAAGGAGAATTAATATCACGATATGTAACATTAACCTCAAATATAACCAAAAAACATTTATTTCCATGTTTAGACTGGAATATCTGAAATCGCCAAAAAATGTTGATTTTGTAAAACTGTGAGGTTTGAGTCATTGCTCTTGCTTGTAATTATATTTTTAAATAAGAGTAAGCTGCTGATAGCGACTTAAATTCAAAAATTTAGCTAGGATACTGACTTTTTTTGAAAATAATACACACCCCCATTTTTGTCCGGCTACGGCCTTGCCCGCGCAGAAAAACAATCTAGTTTTCGACAAGGCACTAGAGAGTTTTAAATTAATTCTTGCAAGGCACTAGCAAGATTTAGAAAAGGCTAGAACACGGGCCTTGGCGATTATGAACGCTTTTGCCTCGTCAGGCAAAAAAAAAAGAGCTGGCTTATGTGGGACTTGATCCCGAAATCTCCTGATTGTCCAATGACACTGGGCTAACTCGCTATACAAAATTTCAATGTCAAAAGTGTAAGTTTCTTTCTATATTGCATAACAAATACATACATAATAGAACTGAATTTTCTGTACTTACTTTTTTAGGTAGAACAACTTAGAACAGGTTTTTCCTCATTGAACAATCCTATACAGATGTCTCACACCCATAGTAAAGTGTGGTACGAAAAAGAAGACAAAGGAAAGAGAAAAAAGTGTCGTATGAGGCTGAAATTGCATGGTGCTTTCAAAATTTGTGTTTTTGGTGTACCTACAAGAGACATTCCAGATGGGGTACCGATTCATGTCCAACAAGTTTTTACTAGGAAGGGCCTCACGAGTGTTTTTTAAAAGTTTGCCTCGTCTAAATGTTTGGTCCTGAAATCCAGCAAGGGCTTGCCAAGTATCTGACAAGTTTTCCTTGTCTAGAATTTCCCTACTGAAAACATACTGGTGCTTTGCCCAAACTAGACAGAAACTTGGCATTTTCCCAGTCGGGTATTTAAGTGTTCCGAGTCTTGTTAGTCGAGGTAACAAATTTCATTAAATTTTATTTGGTATGAGGAAATAATTTTTGGCTCCAAAACTCAACAAAGGGGACCACTGAGCAGTGGAAAGCGTTACATCTACATGATGCTTCCACAGGGCTGGGAACAATATGAACAACATTAAATACCATTTTTATAAGCACAATCGACGGGTCGTCGTAGTAATTAGGCAGACATGAGTTAAAAGTTGTCTTTTGGACCAAAAAAAAGGATTACGTTCAAATTTGTGCACTAAACCCTATATTTGTACTTCGTACCTTAATTCATGAGAAGGAACGATGATTATGTTATTGGGGCTAAAAATTTGTAATTATGCAGTCTGGTCTCCCATTTGTATCATTTATCTTAAGAAATTTTATTATGTCTAACTTCAGATGAATATCTCCTAAATTCAAGGTTCATCCCTAATTAAGAAAATTTGCCTTCTTCAAAAAAAAAGTTTCAAATTACTTTTAACATAAAACCTTCAAAAAGTAACTCAAGATAATTACCTTAGTTTATAAAGCCTTGCAGGCTTATAAACATTTTTGTAATTACCTTACATTGCCCTCGATATGTCCCTATACTACTTTCAGTCATATCTATTTTCTAACACATTATATCTCCAATAATGAACCGCACCTTTATAAGTATCCGCTCCCTTAATATAGGTTTAATTTTTGCCTCCTCCCCCCTCCATCATTTACCACCTTTTAACAATTCGACCGTATCGTGTCGTGCGTCGTCTTCATCGTCAATGTCGCCAACAACACTGACGCCACAGCGCCATACTCACACCAGCACTTCCTTCTACCGACACTGACACCTAAACTGTATATACTTCCAGTTCCGCAATTCTCAGCTATAAAACCCTAACCCTACCCTCTTCTAGATTGATGTGTTATGATGATTCAGTAATTCCAATGTAATTAGCGCGGCCACAGCGCACAGCAACAATCTTCCTTTTGTCCGGTCGGTCGATTAGGCATAGCGTATAGGAGGTGGTTAATATATTCAACAAAAACTCGATGATGGAGTAGAACCTACTCAACTCATACTCAATTCAAAGCTAAATAATCAAATCAAAGGCAAGGCGCTTCAAACTCTTAATTCATAAGCGAGCGCGTGTCTGTCCTTTTTGGTTTTCCTTTCAGTTGGCATTTAAAAGCCAGAGGAATGGATGTGAATGTGATAGCGCGCGCCAAAAGTGTTGAGTCATATTTTTTCCATACCCAATGCAGCTAAGAACAAAACATCTAAGTTTAAACTAGCTATAAAATACAACAAAAGCCGTGTTGAGAAGGCTCGACAGTTAGCCAGCTTTGTAATAACGGTAGCGAGGGCGACTTATGGGCGACATCTAGGCGCAGTTTGTATTTGCCAACCCTTAAAGACGAATTTACCCCCCAAACAAAAAATATATTGGTATAACGGATATAGAAAGTCTGTTTGCAGTCGGAAGGCGGTTTTATAGTGCTTTTTTGTTTTTGTTTTGTATTTGCAAATGGCGGCTTGGCGTCCTGTCTGATGGTGGGATAGCGATGGCGCCATCAAGGCAACAGTTATAATAGTTGAATACCAATATGGGGAAAACTTGTTTAAGCGCGCTAAAGCCTAAGCCACCAAGGAAATAGAGTACTTATTCGACGGGTATATAGGATTGCGTGAGGTGCCATTGAGTCTGTCTGTAGTTTTTTTTGTTTGTATTCTTCTGTTGTTAATTCGTTTTTGTGTTTTTATAGTCTGCTTTTATAGTATTTATACAACTTGTGCTTGGGTTGTTTTTATTATTTCCTTAATGCAAAAGGTACAATTTAACATATTCGATTCGCTAGGGAGGAACGTATAAAAATGGTCTTACGTGTTGCAAATGATTACGTACCTATATATGCTATAAAATTACTGTTTTAAATTGACTTTGAAAAATGCAACCTTTTAGTTTAGCAGTTGTATAGGATTTTGTTAGGTGTATTTTATAAAAAAAATTGCTCCTTAGAGGGTTGCAAAAATTGAGGTTTTACTTTTTAGTACAATCAAATTTACGTAAAAGGGTTTGACAATTTGAGTTTTTTTTTTTAATGTGGTAATTCATTCAATGTTTCCAAATGGTTAAACTGATTCTGACCTTAGATTGGAGCTGTTTGCATGGCCCAGTTACAATGTTGCTCGAGGATGATCTAATGCCTGTGGTTTTCCGGTTGACATTATTTTTTTTTAAATACTCTACCTTTAGGAATTGAAATTAAAGCGGAATTGAAAATATTTTTAAAAAGTGCGAATATTGTATTAATATTGGGGACATTATGTAGACAAATATTTTTTAATTACTTAAATATATCAATATTATGTACAAATCTGTGCATTTCTCTCCGTTTATTAATTGAAAGATTATTGATTTGCCAGAACTTGGAAATACTGTTCAATTTGGAGCAGATTTAGCAAATGTCTCCAAACCACGAAAAATCTTTGAGTGAGATTGTGCTCATATAGATCTTGCTGTCTGTGAAGCCTAGCTGCTGATGCTTTTTATTTTACAGTACATGGTTTGGTAGGTGAATTGGCAATTATATCAGACTATTTAGAGAAGTCTCCACTCTTTTTTTTTCTTCATTTCAATCATGGCATTTGATTTTTGTGTTTTTCATTTTATGAAATTCAATATTTCATCTGTTCTTATTGTAAGAATTTCATTGTCTTGTTGGAAACCATAGAAAACCTTGCAATATTCGGCTAGAAACATTCATAACTATATGACATTAATTGCAGAAGTCTCCACAGTTTTTTTTTCACACGGAATTAACTGACAAGATCATTAATTGTTCCGGAATCATATGAGCCAGCTCTCCATGAATATTTTTGCGCTGTGTCTCTGTCCGAACTTCGTTTTCTTATTGGAGATAGATTTCGTTTCACATCAGCTGCGTACTAGAATGAACGGTATTCGACGAGTGAAACCCATAACTATACCAGATTATTTTGAAAAGTCTCCACTTTTTTATTCGAACAACGGCTCATGAAGAACCAGGGCCTAGTGTCTAACAACTCGCAACCATTCCGTTGTGTGCGTGTCGACAGGAATGGAAGAGACCTACAATTTTATGTCGAATCCGAACGGCTAGTTTTTGTTTCCTTCATTTGGTGAAATTCTCCAATGCTGTGTTGTAAGCATTTCGGTGCCTTGGTGGTCATAGAAAAAATTTCGATTCGCTTCAATAACATACTAAGGGTGTGGCTCTGCAAACAAACTTCATACTTATATCGGATTATATTTGAAAAATGTTATTTGAGTTTGTGTTTCCATTAATTGTGTGTGGAAAAATGACATTCGTATTTTGTTCGAATTTGTTTCCTTCATTTGGTGAAACTCTCCATGAATATTTGTTCGCTGTGTTCGTTAAAATTTCAGCATTGGAGACAAAGCTACGTATCAGCAGCTAACTAGGTTTAAAGTAATTTGTTGGACGAGCGAAAGTTACAATAATACCAGATTTTTTTGAAGAAGTCTCCACTCCATATGGTCTCATTAAATAATTGCCTCAACCACTGTGTGACAAAAATATGGCGTTTGAAGTTTTGCGTGTTTTTTTTTTTTTTTTTTTGTGTTTCAAATTTCAGTTAGGTTTCCAGTTTGTTTCTAAATAATTGACTAGCAAAGGTTTTAACCGAGAGAAGATTGAATATTGAAAGATTGAGATTGAGACATCGATTTTTAGTTGTCTTAAATATCTTTCTCTCAAAATAGACAGAATAGACAGATTTGCACAATGAATTCCACATTCGTGTAGTATGACTAAAGAAAAAATCTCTGAATAGTCACCCTTATAATAGAAACACATAGGATTGTTGTCATTTAATCCCCCTTCATTTCAATTCAAATGCATCATTCATGTTTTACAAATGAGTCTCCAGACAAATCCTCACCCTTCATAGAACTTAATTTCCATACTATAATTAAGTATTTTCGTTTTAATTGTAAATGAGAGAGACATCATTACAAATTTTATTCAAAATCTCAATGGGAGGAATTTCCACCCTTATTTATTTTCTTCAAAGCTCTTTTCGAAAATCAAAACTTAAAATATCCCAATTGTAATTACATTCACAAATTGAGCAAATGCGATTCCATTAAGTTATCATATTTCCAACAAAAGGACATCCATTAACTTTTCTTTAAAACAACAACAAAAAAAAACTCCCTTTCTATGTCTCAAAAACCGTGTAAAGATAAGATTCTTCCAGTCTGTCCTTTAAGTACATTTTCTATTTAAAGAAAAATAAAATATTATCTCAGACAAAAAGACGAACAAAAAATGTTAAATACTTAACGAAAAGTAGCAGCAGCAGTACCAGCAACAGACCTTCTTCTCTGTTTACTCAAAGCCCAATTCTTTTGAAAATCTCGTACTTTCTTCTTTCATCTGTTTTATTTGGATGAAGAAAGAAAGTAGGTATAAATACATACATACAACAAAAATCCAAACACAAATAATAATAAAATATTCATTCACTCAAATTTGGTTTGTGTCCTCTGGGCGTAAAAACTTCACAACTCAAGAATACAACAACGACAACAAAAAGTTGCCCGCCACCACAATCATTCGACACACAAAAAAGTTTCCTTTTAACTTTTTTTCGTTCGTAGAATACTTTTTGTCAATTGTATTTTTTTTTTTTTTGTGTAATTTTCGCCCTCTAGGCCAACAAAAAAAATATATACTCATACAAAATAAAAACTAAGCAAAGGACATTAAAAAAACTCTCGGAATATAATTTTATTCTTTATTTATTTATTTTTTTTTTTTTGTTTAAGACAAAAATGCATTTTTGAACAAATTTTTCAACATCTCATAAAAAAGATTGAATACATTAGGAGTGGATCTCAAGGAAGACACACACAACAAAAATAAAACAAAATGTGTAAGTAGAGTTGTGGGAAGTTTATTTAAATTAAATTCCATTTCTTATTCGAGTCTTATTTGAATAAAAGTGTAGTTGCATCATGAGCGAACTCTAAAGTGCAAAGACATGTGCTGGAAGGACCAATTTCAAGACAACTATTTATGATCTTATTCCGAATTTGAATTGATATCAGGAATAATTCATATTTTAAATAAAAATTATTAAAATTAAATACATATTTCTTTCTTCACCCGAAATTAAATATTTTGAAACCTTTTGCATATTTTGTGTCAAATTTATATAAAGGAATATGTTACTCGGTCAAAACTTAACAATTTTTGTTGGTAATCAAAATGTTGCTTTATTTTTCTATTTAGAAATTAAGTGTCTGAAAAGAATGTAAATTCAGTGAATTAAAATTCTAAAGAATAAAACAATCTTAAAAAATGTGTAAATGTGTTAGCGCCTTTATTTTTTGTGCCAAGGCATTTTTTTTTTTGGATTATGGTTTTTAATGAACAAAAAACCGGGGTAAATACCTGCTGTACAATTTTTTTTTTGTAGCTATACTAAAGAATATTTTACTTTTCTCAAAAACGACTTGTAGAATTTTGATAAAAAAAAACGGGTATATATTTTGTTTTCCAAACAACAGGCATAAACAGAACCTCCCACAGTACCATTTTATTAGTTTTCAACTTTTTCGAAAACGGTTTAACTGATGTTGATATAAAAAACCAAGCAACAATGTTTTTTTTTTTTGCTTAAACCAAAAACAAAATATTTCAAAAACCACTAATCTGCATAGAGCCCAAAACTCGGTAGCTTGTGTTTTCTTAAAACATCTAGAAAGTTTTAAGAAGAATTATTGTTCCTAGAATTAAAAAACGCTAAATTTAACCTAAAACACCTTTAGGGAAAATCATATTTTACTCGGAAGCGATTCCTACGATTTAGATATAAATTTTATGGGTGTTAATTCAAACCCCTTTTGCCTTTTCTAAATTTTCCTTAAAATTGAAATTTTATAAGAAAGTTTCTTAAACGTTAAATTATTATTATCAAGTTTTTCAAAAATAAAATGCACGACTGGGTTATGTTCAAGTGGCTTTTATGTAAAATTTCAAAATTCGTATTTATTCGAGTAATATTATAAAAACATATTAAAATAAATTTTAAAAGCATAAATAATTTATTTTAATTGCTTTAATTCCTAAGCGATGGTATAGTTGGAGAGCTGGACAAAAACGATGCCATTTGATTTCTTGATATGGTTCTATGCAAACAAAATTTAAAAATCTTTGGAACTGTTCTTTTTATTATGATTTGTTATAATAAAATTTTGATAACATGTTAAGAAATGTGTTTAAGAACGGCAATCGTAGATAAAAATTTAATTTCAAAAAATTCTTCAACCCGTTTTTGAAAAATCAAATTAAAAAAAAAATGGCATGCAATATATTTAAACTTTACTCGCGCAGAAAATCAATCTTGTTTTCGACAAGGACTAGAGAGTTTTACATAGATTCTGGCAAGGGGCTAGCAAGGTTTAGTAAATGCTAGAACAAGGGCCTTGGCGATTATGATACTTTTTGTCTCGTCAGGAAAAGAAAAAAAGAAAAATGTTGGCTTATGTGGGACTTGATCCCGCGATCTTCTGCTTGTCAGTTTAAAGAGTCTACAAGAGACATTCCTGATGGGGTACTTAAATATGTTCGACAAGTTTTTACTACGGAGGGCCTCACGAGTGTTTGAAAAGTTACTAATCTGACAAGTTTTCCTCGTCTAGATTTTCCCTACTGAAAACTTACTAGGATTTTCAAAAAAAAAAATAAGTGAACCTTTACCTATAGCAAATAGGGAAAGTTTTTTTATCAAAAATTGTAGAAACTGTTTTTGAGAAAAATATTAATAGTGTTTAAAAGAAATTACATATCAGGATTGGTTATTTTTATTTCTAGTCTTGAAGTTTGAAAAACCATCTCGACATTGTTGCCATAAATTCTTATTTTTTTAATTAGTCACAAGGCGTTCTGTTTTCATTTAATCATAGCACGCATCTGAAGCGAAACGAAAAATGTCGAAAACGTACACGAAAAGGTTACGAAAAGTATTTATGGTGTACATGATCAGCCCTATTGTGAGCTCCGCATCCGCCCGGAAAAATGACATTTCACTCTTCCCTTATTGTGAGTTTCGGACGAAAAAGTTTCGGGCGAAAAGATTTCCATTTAATTTTTGGTGGCGAACGAGTACACACTTGTTGTAAAATGGAGGGTGAAACTGAAATTCACAATAGCTTTTAAAAATCCGGGTGAACAAAACATTTTCGGTCGAAATGTTTTCCGGGTGAAACTCACAATGGAGCTGAATGTCAAAAATTAAAAATCGCATGAATTTCGTACAGAAAATATATTTGTTTTCTTTTTCGTCCTTCAATTTGATGGTATAGCTCATTTTCTACTTACTTTCTTTTAAAATTGAATTTGAAATCAATTATGATTTTCGTCCATTTCTTTTCTTCAACGGCAACTAAAGCAGCGTCCACACTATGTTTATTTGTGTATATCAATAGCGCTGATTAACAATGTTGAGTAAATTTGGACGTAAAGATCAACAAAGTTGTTGAACTCTTGTTGACCCAAACGCAACCCGATTCAAAGGGATAGAAATCAACAATATTCTGTCGACTGAACAATGATTTTTAAGTTTGAACGTGTTCATCAACACAGCTGTCACTTTTTTTTGCGGTTGCGGCATCTGCATCTGTGTTTTGATCTTTTAAATCAATTATAAATATCATCAACTTGTTTGAAGTGATTAAAATGAACTGGTCAGATAATAAAACTTTGCTTTTTATACAAATGCTTAAAGAACGCAAGATGCTGTGGGACCAAACCATGCCTTGTTATAAAAATAAAAAAACACCAGGCAAAATTTAATAATGGAACTGGCGGAAGCCTTTAATTTGGACATGATCGAAGCAGAAAAAAAAATTAAGAAGCCTACAATCCCAGTTTGCTCGGGAGAGGAAAGAAGAAAAGGAATCAAGAAACACTGGAAGTGGAAGGGACGAAGTGTACACGAGCAAATGGTATGCTTACCAGAGCATGTTGTTCCTAAAAAATAAAAATAAACACTAATGACACTTCGCACATGACATGACAGTACACTTCAACACGTACACACTCAGCCCTATTGTGAGATTCACCCGGAAAACATTTCGCCCGAAATTGTTTTGTTCGCCCGGATTTTTAAAAGCTATTGCGAGTTTCACCCTTCATTTTACAACAAGTGTGGTCTCGTTTGCCATTAAAAATTAAATGGAAATCTTGCTGTAAATGACATGACATATTTCACACGAAAAAAAATGTTGTCAAAAGTGCCAATATGGGAATTTTTACGAACAGGGAACATTTTTCGCCCGAAACTCACAATTAAGGGAAGAGTGAAATATAATTTTTCTGGGCGGATTTTCTTTCACGCGGAACTCACAATAGGGCTGACTTACTGGCAATGTGTGGACAGGTTAAAATGTTGAGCATGTTGATCGACAATGCAAATAAATAGTGTTGATCGGCATAATGTGGACGCTGCTTAACAAAAACTAAAAAGCGTCAAGTTTTTACCAGAAATAACGTTATGGACAATAAATTGAGTGCGGAAAAAAGAGAGTTGACTCTAGTAATCTACTACGGTTTTTCATTTTAGCTATTGAACTGCGTACTGCTGAACAAAATGAGAATAAAACCAGAACACCATTTTTTGTTTTGTCAATTTGTGTATGAAAATTTTCGATTCGCCTTAGCTCCGTACTATGCTCAATCTTGTTTTCATAAAAATAATTTGTTTGTACATATAATGACACTTATTATTTGTATTGTACTCAAATTTCCGAGGAATTTCGTTGAATTGATAAATTTTTGCATAGCATTTTATTTTTCGCCTGTGAATTGTTAACTCAAACTCGAAAGAAAAACATATTTTTTCTATACATTTATCGAAAGCTATTCCTTTTGTTCAAAAAATGTGGAGACAAATTTTTTACCTATGAAAATTTTCTTCACAAAAAAAAAAAAAAATAACAATAATTATCGAGAAATCAAAAAAAATTAACTGTGCTCCTTTAACACCTCAACAAATCCAAAGCTGTTTTTCAAATTTAAGGTACCTAATTTTGTAGCATTAAATGGTTTAAGGCAACAAAACAAAACTACACCAAAATTCATTCTTTGAAGTGAAAGTTTAATTTTATTTAAAAATGGTGGTGACTTACGGTTAGCTTACAAAATTACTGATTTTTTCTACCGATCTGTGTGGCAGCACATTATTTGTTTGGGTCCTAGAGTTGTTCTCTTTTACAAAAACGCGTGTTCCATACTCCATATAAGGCATTTGATAAATAAGTTTTTAGTATGAATCCGGCCCTGGATAATAAATTGCATATTGAAATCTTCTCAGAGCTACATAAACGAATACGAGAATGTTCTATGCTCACCACTTTACTTAACTCCAATTTCAAGAAATTGTGTGAGGGTTTCATCAGAAGAAGGAATTGATGATAAAACTTAATATATTCAACTCCTTCTTCATCTTCATCCAAAATAAGGTTATACTCATTTCAGCACTTAACCTTACCTTACCCATCACATCATCACACCCTTTTTATACAATAATAATGTAAGTAGGTATGTATGCACGAGTATTGTTGTTACCGTAGGAGTAGGCAAAATTTAATCAATTAATTTCATGTTTCATTTGATATAAAGTACGTTCATATAACTTAATGTTATATTTGTGCTTGAATCAATAGTCATACAGTAGGCGATTGCTATACATGGTAACATTTTATTGGCCAACTGGGATTTATCCTTCCAATTGAATGGATAGATTCTTTCTACATATATGGTTAACGGATATAACGCAGCAACAGTAGCAGCAGCAGGAGTAACACACAGCAACATGTTCTGAATAAGGAAACATTATTTTATTGCTGGAACATTTTTATTGCGATATATGTATGTTCAATTTGTATGTATGTATGACTTTATACATATGTTTTGAAAGGACTTTATATTGCTTTGTATAATATTTTGCCAGATTACCAGCCCACCCTTTCAGCTACTCGTACCTTCTCTTCCTCAATTCTTCTTCTTCATGATCAAAATGGAAAAGGGATTGATTTTCCATGTTAGTATGAGCTCTCATGGTGTTGATAGAACTACATGTCTTAAGGCGTATCCGTTATTTCAATTAGGAACCCACTATATCCTTGTTATAGAAATAAAGATTTCTGTTATTCTTTTGGCGATTGAAAACAAGTGAAGGGGTTTTCTTCTCGGAAGCGCTGGTGGCGGCTGGCAACCAAGACGACAAGAAGGAATGAGCCGATGTGCGTAATAAATCAGTCTGGCTTGGCAGTATTAAAGCCATCTCAATATTATATTTATGGTAAAATTATATTAAAATCGAACGTGCCAATTGGATCAGAAACGGAATTTTACAAGTCTTAAAAGGATTGATATTGTTGAAAGGTTTTAGTGTAATATCGTTTTACATTACAGAAGAATATAAATGTTCGAATAAAGCCCAATACACATATTTTATTGTTAAATAATAAAACTTAAATCGAATTTGCTATAATGAAAGAGGAAGGAAACCTTTTATAAGAATGAAAAGAGTAATTGAAATATATGTATATCTGGTCTCTATGTATTTTAGGATCGGATAACCCATAAAGAGCCAATACATTTTTTAAAACTATGCTATTTACATGGAATTTTCTATGTTTCTTGTTTTTTTTTTAAGGAGTTAAGAATTGTATGTTATCCCGTTGCTTTTTAATAACATTGTTTTTTTTTTGCACTTTTATCGAAAATTGCCTTTCTGCCTAAGCAAGGGGAAATATACCTTCCCTTCAGTACAATTTGTTTCTTGTTGTAATTTAACTTACATGTTCTAGATTTTTTCGTAGAATCACCGTAGATGTCCTCGTGGTTTAATGTTGCTCCACTTTACCCTAACTATTTTTTTTTTTTTTTGAATTCTTTAACCTTTAGTTAAGCCTAGTACCCTGCTGATGCGAAACGAAATTTTCCTGTGGTCTCCAAAAAGACACTGAAATGCTTACGAAAACACACCGGAAAAATATTCATGGAGAGTTTCACAAATTGCAAATAAATAAATCGAAATTTACGAAAAAATCAGACAAAAAACAGTGTTGTAATGAAAGAAACAACAAATAACCGGACACTGGGAAATTAATTCTGTGCGAAATGAGAGTGGAGACTTGTTAAAACAATCAATTTCGCTGGTCGAACAGCGTACCACAGAATGAAAAGCAAAAAGAAATTTTTGGTTTATGATTTCGTCTTGTCATTTTTGTATGGGATTTTTCGTTTCGCACATCAGCAGCGTACTAGGCTATATCAATAACTAGCTGACCCAGCGAACTTCGTTCCTCCCAAATTCGTCAATGTAGTGAAAATATTAATTCCAAGCCTGGCACATGCTGTTTGATAAACATAATTAAGTCAATTCAAATTCTTCATTCAAAAATTCTATTTAAAACAATGGAAATAATTAAAGTATAACAATGTCAACGTGTTTTAATGAAACTGCAATGATTCACGTGTCGGTCATCCAACTTCTTCACTGGAGTGCTTTATAGTGTACAACATTTTTCGTTTTATTTTCGGCTGGGTACACTTACAAAGTGAGATTTTTGCCCACAAGTGAGCATGTCAAACACAACTGACCACGTGAGAAACATGGGAATTCAAAACTGATGCCACAAACATCCAACAATTATTCTTGCGACTTATTAATTCTCATATACCGAAAGCTATCCGCGAGGGAAACTGAAGACGCTTGAATACGAATAGCTAATCGCTCGGCATGAGCGGAATATTCGCGTCATTAATAAAAATTGGCTTGAATGACAAATTCCGTGACACAGTTTGTGGCTTCGTTTTCATCCATTAAGGAGTCGATGGATTTGTATTAACGTAATTCTTCGGCGATTTGATTTGGAATGACGAATTTTTTTCGCAGCCAAAATCGCTCGTGCACTCAGCCAATAATAGTCAGCATATTTCTAAGCGATATTCGGGAAAAAATCATGATATTCAGGATCACGCTGCCATTGCCCAGTGCCAACTTTTTCTTGGAGAAATCTGCAGCGGACTGGTAATTTGTAAAGCAATTGCAAATTTTCCAATATCTCCATTAGGCCGACGACTCCTTCAGGCAAGTGTTCAATTTATCTGACGGATTTGATCTTGGAATGACACGCAGCATATACAGGAAATAGCCTGACAGCATAATCATTGCACCACCGAAACGTTTTTCATCAGTTTGTATATCTTTATACGTGCGATTCAGGACTCCAATGCGTTTTTGTGAGCCATTATGCACTGTCCTAGGTGGTAATATTACATTTCTGCAAACTTTCGCCATCGCAGACTTCTTTGAAATGTTGCTGGTTATTCTTCATGCACTTAAAAATTCAATATCAATTTCAATACACAATGGTTCGACCGCCTCCTAACAACGCCAACGTAGCCTCAATCCCCTAAGAGGCTACGAATCGTAGCCAGTGAAAACCGGAATGTTTTTTTTTTCAATCCCACTGGACGCATCAACGAAAAAAATTCTACCATCATTTCCGTTATCAATTCATCAAACATCTTGACTCGATGCAACTCCATCGGAATCCATTCCACACTCCAATTCTCGATTAAATGCGTAGAAATTTTCTAAAAACCGGATCTTCCCGGATTTCCAATATTTCCGGAATATTTCTCCATAGTGTCCTCCCTTGGCCTAATACAAATCCATCAAACCCAATATCATGAAAATCGAACGATCCGTTCTCGAGTTATCCTACTAAAAAGCAAAATTTGCACCTTCAGCGCTACCTGTTGACAATTTTAAGAATTTTAACTTAAACCTTGCCGAAGCAATTACGAACAAAGCCCCAGAAGGGTGTATCCAATTTGGTCCAGCCGTTTTCATGTTTTAAGCATCCGTACTAACCACGATCGATTTTTATATATACATATAGATTATACATATGTATACAGTTTCAACAAGAATTCATACTGATTATACATAGTATTCGCTTCATGTACCTCCCGGAGAATCTGGGACTTAACACACTTGTTTTAAGACACGTGCGTCTTTTTCTCTTATCCAAAACACTTTTGTAGACGATGTGAAAGGGAAATATTAGAACCCAGGGCAGTTTGTGCGGGAGTAAATACAAATTTTTCACTTAGAGGGATTTGGTTCGTTTTAACATATAAAAAAATCACCTAAATTAGATTTAAACTCATTTTAATAATCTGGCTTTTTAAACTTCCAAGACTTTAGTGTGCGAAAATTAATTTAATGTTTTGTTTTATCTACTTTGGCAGAGTTACCTAATCATTCAGACATTATCATTTTTTCAATTTTGTTTGTTAAGTTTTTTTTTATGTATGCATATTAGGGTGTCCGTTATTTCCCAAACTAATTTTTTTGGATAGCACATTCCGTTAATCGAAAGTTCATGCTGAAAGAGAAAATTATTGACAAAAAAAAAATGTTTTCCGAGGTTATTAACCCGTGCCTCTCACACTCCAATTTGTATGGAAATTTTACACTCTTCACATTTTATCTTTTCTCTGGAACTATAAAAGTTATTCTAAATTGTTTTTGAGAATTCTGATTCTTTATTGGTCTTTTAAAAAGCTGCATTTAAAATGTATTAAAAAAATTAAATTATAATTTATTTCGATTTTTACAGTTAATAAATACTTTTATATTATATATTTATCTCTTATTTTGTCTGTCTCGATCTTAAGCAGTTTTTTTTTTTTATTGGTTATAATTAAGTAAAAAGTTCTTTAAAAAAACTGCATAAAAAAAATAATGAAAACAAATTATAAATAATTTATTTCGATTTTTCAAAATATTAAATATTTTTCAAAGGTGTTTTCTCGTGATAACACTTGCAGTTAGGCTGCACAGCTTTTGCTCCGTCATATTTAATATTGAATGTTTTAAATGAACAAAAACCACTTGTGTTGGCTACCACCGAGTATTACATTTGGCTGGAATTATTGCAATTTCATGGCTGTCACACCAATCATCAGATTCCTTTTAGTGGTGCTTAGTCTATAGTTCCAATTTTTATTTATCAATTGTTTTGCCGTTAACTGGATTCGCACCTAGACCAAGCTACCTCGGAGGCCGTTGCACTACGCATTGCACCACCGAGGTCACCTGATCGTGCCCATCATTTACAATTGCATTTGGAGAACTAGCGTTTTTACAAGCCACACACAAGTTGGATGTTATTCATTCGGGTTCTTTCTTTTTCTCCTCTCCGTTATCACCGCTACAATTCGTTGCATATGTGTAAGGAGGGAAATTGTATGAAAGATTTGACACTGGTCTAGAGTTAAATTTCATTCAAAGGTGTTTTCATAAACAACGAATTGTTGCGGTGATAACGGAGAGGAGAAAAAGAAAGAACCCAAATGAATAACATCCAACTTGTGTGTGGCTAGTAAAAATGCTAGTGGTCCAAATGCAATTGTTAATTAGAGAAACATTCATTTGGATGGGCACGATCAGGTGACCTCGATGGTGCAATAAATTTATTTATCAAATAAAGTTTTTTTTTAATGATTTTCTGTGAACAATATATTGTTTAAAAACCACATTCAAAAATTAATAAAAAAAAAAACTTTATTTGAGAAGAAAAAAAATTAAAAGCGTTAAAAAATAAAAATATTTAATATTTTGAAAAATCGAAATAAATTATTAATAACTTGTAAAAAATCATTTTTAATAGGATTTTTTTTTTGAAAAGTACAGTCGACGCCACCTACAACGAAAAGGCTTATAACGCTTTTAATGACCAATTTAATAATATCAAATGAACCTAAATAATTAATATTCTTCTTTTGATCCTGAAGTTCAAAATTTTAAGAAATTGTCTGCTTTAGTTTTAGAAAAACTTTTAAATCCCTTTCCACAATGCCTTAACATTTATTCGGGAAATATCCTTAATGCTTAATGTAAATCCAACAGCAAATAAAAAATAAATTAAGGGTAAACCTAAATCTTGTTTATCTTTTGAAAATCTTTTTTTCTTGACACTGAAATGTCTTACAACACTTTCGCAAACAAATCACGTTTATCTCTTAACCTGTCACTCAATTTATCATCGAATTATAAAAATTTATTCCAAACACAAAAAATAGGGTTGAAATATATTTACCACGAAGACTATATAGGTATGTATGAAATTCCACAAATCCCCTTTTTAATCCTTGATATTTTATCTCTATCCAAATCAACTATTTACCATCTTTATAGGGTATTTCCCATAACAAATCCATTTGATAACCAATGAAAATCTCTTGGATCAAAAAAGTTTTACACCATCATTAACCGCATCAACCATATTGTCGAAGTGGGTCCTCTCCTCGTTCATTTATTATTCCAAACATGAATAACAGTAGAACGAAGAATGTTTTAGAAATTATATACGCGAGCATTTCAAAGTTCACCAAACAAATGAATTAGAATTTCTTCCTTTATGTAGATATATTGTGGGTTCGGAAAAATTAATAGAACTTTAGCACCCCACAGTTATATCTACCGACTTTCTGAATATTATTAGTAATTCCAAATTAATCTTTCTTGCAGCTGTAAAACGTGTTAAAATATTGTTATTATTAGTTTGTTCATATTACCGGCAGATATTTTCATTATTTTTTGACATGATATCTTAGTTTTGTTGTGTGTTCTCTCTCTGTCCATTATATCTAGGCCTTAAATATATTTGTTATCTTTATTCCTGAAGGCAAGGCAGTCAAAATAAGCAAATTACTCAAAAATCACCCTCGTTTTATTTTTTTGAGTAGGTAACGTAAAAATCGAAACACGTGTAACCGTATGCTTGGTATAGGTGTATAATTTTCCGTCGCCAAGCCTTGTTCACTCCAACCCTCGGGATATTTTTTGTTTTTTGTGTTTTTTTTTGTGTGTTTCCTAAATGGAAAGGCGCATTATTCGACTCCCATTGCGGCGCGGCATTTATAATCACTGCAATTAAACCTAAAAAAAAGTAATCAAAAGACATGAAGTAAGGACTTCCCAGACAATACCGGCGAAATTACAACAACACACAAAAAACGCCAATCTTCTCCCCTATATTGGGTTCTGGATGCCTTACCTACCACCACCACCGCAAGCCCAGGAAAAAGCTTGGAATTTCGCCCACCTCCACCCTAACCATTCACCTCGAAAGCTTTCTGTTTCCCTGATTTTGGATTCCAAATTGTTCGCTGTATGAGAAAAATGGGAATGGAACATGACATGAAAAAGGACAACGCCTCAGTTATGTCTCTATACCAGGGAACAGGTAGCTCTGCTTATAAACTTCCTGATTCACAAATCACAACGGTATAGTAGTATACAGCTGGTGTTTTAATCGATGCCAACTTCATTTTTTGCGGTTTTTACCTTAAATCCTGTTGATTGTTGAGATTGTATGAGTTCGAGAGAATGAAACGGATAAACAAAGGTAACTTCTACTCTCCCCTTTTGTAATTAGGACGTTTTGAAGACAATAGAATTAGAAGGAGCTTTGTTCCCCTCTCATTAAATTCTTATCGTTGGTTTTATACACAGAACATATCCCCTCCCCCTTCCCTTCCTCATATTCTCTGTCTTTCGTTCTCCCTCTCTCATTCTCTTTCTTTATCCCTGGCTCTTGTTTTCGCTATTTGAACTGAGAACTGACTGTAGAAAATTAGAGCTTGTTGCTAAGGGCGCTTATCATCATCCGAGTGTGTGTACAGAACTTCCGCATGAAATGTGCGCTCACATACACAATTAAATTTAATTTCCTTCAAAGCGGGGTGCAAGTGGCGGGGGTTTTGGGAATTGTTAAAAAACATGCAATACGTTTTTTGTTGAATTTTAAATGTTTGCTAAATTTAAAATTTCAGCCTGTTGGGCGACGATAAATAATAACATGTCTCTCTTTACAAGGAGACAGGAATTCATAAAATTCACCCTTCCCATCCCAGTTTTTCCAAAAAAGAGGGTAGCTGTAGTGTAATATCTCAGTTGTTAGATCACAATATTTTACATGCAAATTTGTTCGTTTTTACAACTATACTCGTATAGCGACACGAAAATAAATGTCAAATCGTGCAATCGTGCTTCAACAGATGGCGCCAGAATCGTGATTCATTATGTCATTTCCTCAATACGTACATCCAGTACATTCTGTCCTCCCTTTTAATTTCTAGAAATGTAAATTGTTATTTTTTTTTTTGGGATGAGTATTCTTCTTGAACGTAATTTATACAAAACCACGTGGTCAATGTCCCTTTTTTGGTAGCGCAGCTCCCTAGGGTTAGGGAAATAAGTTTAGGGAAATGATGGAGCAGTTTTGCAAATCAATGATGCGGCTGCTGCTCTATAGAGAATGGTTACTGTTGTTGGTGTATGTGTTAGTGGTTTGGTTTAGTTTGGAATATATGGCCAAGCGGATATTCTGTATTTTATATGCACCTGGTTTTGAATGAGAGACGCTAAAAGGGCGTCGTCCTACTGAAAAATTATATTTTTTTTTCCATATACCTATGTACATCGAGATTTCTTTTGAAGGTTTCAAAAGGAAAAGATTGATTTGGGTTAAAATTTAAATGTTATCATCTATACAAGAAAAGGTATAACAGATGATGGGATGATGATTAGGCTTTTTTGTATAGGGAAAAATAACCTTTTTATTTTCTTCTCTCTTTGATAGGTTAAGATTAATAGGATTTGAAAGTGGGAACTTTTGATATATAGCCAGATTGTTATTTTAGACAGATTGACATGATAAAAACAAGATCAAATTTTGGTAAGGTATAAAATAAAATCTGAACTTTTAGTTTTCAATTTTCTTGAAGGTGGATTTAATTCTTATACATTTTTTTTTATCTTATAGCTTTGATTGAAGGGAGGCAATTGGTGTTTAATTTAAATGTTAGAAGATATTTCACTTAAAAGCCTAGTACACAGTTAGAGTGAAAATGAAATATTCATACGAAATTATGGGCGTGAAGTTTTTAACTTTACATTCCACAGCTTCTATTTGAAACCAAATTTAATTGAATTTCTTAGATGCAATTTTACTCACTGCAGTAGCTTTTTCCCTTTGTTAGCACTTACTAGAAATTTTAAATATGTCCGTTAGAAGATAATGGAATGTGTTAATTTTGTTCATTTCTCTAGAGGTGAGTTAGTACTAGGCTAAACAGGAAACTCTTAAATCGTCTTGATTTGTTTGGATAAACGGCTTTTTAAGCCTAGAACAACTAACAAATAAATAGGTTCCTCAATCATTTCAAATGCCATATTTTCGCATTTATTATATACAAACGTTTGAAATATTTCAATCATTTAGTTTTGATCTACTAAACATTTAATTATTTACAAATTAATCTTCACGCGAATCTCCACTGTTAAAAAGTTAAAAATATGTCAGTAAATTAAATGTGGAGTGTGAAATTGTATATTTCACTTTGAAATTAGTGAATGTGAGTTTCGTTTTAAATTTATGTATGTACAGCACATAGCTTACGTCAAATGACCGCACAGAAGAAAGCTCCAGACATTTAGAAAAGCTTGAACTCTTTCAATCATTTAATTGTTAAGTGTAAAATTGTAGATTCCTCTTCGATATTTTCGTATGGAAATATCGTGTTACTTTCAATTTTTACACAAATTGAATATAATACACAAAATTCACAATGTGAAAAAGATCAACATTTGGCAGTTAATTACCTTGGCTTTAAAACAAAGGCTGTGAAATGTAAAGTGAAAGAGTCTAAATTGTTGCCAAAAACCTTAAATTTTTGGCCTCCTTCAAAAATTTCAAACTAAAATGTTAATACTAAAAAATGTCCCTCTGAATTGAATGGTATCGGGAATTACTTTTCCACAAGAAATTGGCAGTCATTTTGTTGAGGTTTTTATTCGGGAACATTTTTATTCGGGAAGATACACAAAATAACACTTCATCCAAGATTCCCGATATCTAAGTTTTACAACTTGACACCAAAATAAATTGAATCAGTATGAAAATAGACAAAGTTAGTTAGAAAATCCAATGGCGCAAAATTTTAAGCAATTAAAACAGGCTCTAAATCACTTTTAAAATGTGAGGCAGCTCTAAAAATTCTCATAGCTCATCTTCAAGCGAGAGTCGACTCTTTGGTAATTTTAAACGACCGATATAAATTATAGTTTAACGTTAAACCACTCTTCTAACTTTAAAAGCATCAAATCGCTTGTTTAACTTCTTAAATAATACTTTTACTACTTGAAAATATGTTTATAACAAAAAAGCGTAGGGTGGTTTTGTTTGGTTGGTTTGATTTTGGAGCAATTTTCATTTCACGTTGACATTATTTTGTAAATAATATGTACCTACCTGCATATAAGGGCCGGTCTATTTTGACTTCCGTCCTACGCAGTGGCACGCGCCACTGAACAATTGAAATGTCTTACAAAATACAAGTACCTAGATTTCCAGTCCTTAACTCAAGTGAAATGAAAACAAATTTAAAGTTTTGTACATACATAAATCAAGTAGTACCTTTTAGACCGAGAGAGCCCACACCAATTTTTGGGTGTGAACGATAGCAAAAATTCCTTTTGTTGTAAGATAGGTCCATTCTATTCATATGCAAAAATGAAAGTCTGGCATGTCGGGGTTGGGGCCTTTGTACGTAATGCTGCACTGAAAATGCATTTTTTTCTTAAAGCCCAGGTACCAAGGGTAGGAACTTCAATATGGTATTTAATTAAAGAGCTGAGCGCCCTAACCATGAATATGGGGTCTAAGACCTTTTCTGTGGGTCCAAATGTCTGCAAGACGCACTCAAAGATTGAAGCTTTGGGTGCATCTTGCAGCCATTTGGCACTTCGGAAAACATTTTGGACTCTATATTCATGTCTAGGGCACTGTGCTCTTTTATTAAATATAGTTTTGAAGTTCTTACACTGCATTTGTAATGAACTGCATTTTGAATGCAGTATTGCATACAAAGGCCCCAACCCTGACAGACTTTAATTTTTGCATATGAATAGAATGGACCTTTCTTACAACAAAAGGAATTTTTGCTATCGTTCACACCCAAAAATTGCTGTGGGCTCTTAGTCTATTCAGAACTTTCAAAACAATATTTTAATTTTTAAACTAAGAATTTTACAAATTTTTGGAAAAGAGAAACAATGACTAAGCATAGTACGCAGCTAAAGCGAAACGAAAATTTTCATACAAAAATTGACACAACGAAATCATAAACGAAAATTTTTTCTCGTTTTGCTCAGCAGTACGCAGTTCTATAGCGAAAATAGAAAATCGTAGTAGATTACTAGAATCAAGTCTCCACTTTTTTCCGCACAGAATTTATTGTCCGGAACATTATTGCTGGTGAAAATTTGACAGTTTTTGATTTTTTTTTTTAACAAAATGGACGAAAATTATAATTAACTTAAAATTCAATTTTTTAGAACTAACAGAACTGTATTACCACAAACTGTATTACCACAAATTAGAGGACGATAAAGAAATTGAAAAATATTTTTTGTATGAAAAATTTAAAACATTTTTCCAAATTTATTTTTTTTTTTTTTATTTGTTGACATACATCTTATAGAGCTCTCCATAAATATTTTTCGCTATTGATGTGGAGAGACATTTTTGTTTCGCTTGAGCTGCGAACTAGGCTTTAACTTACGAGCAAATCTTTTCAAACAGATGAAATGTAGTACACTGGCTCATCACTTATTGCTCATTTTTAGAAAACGTTCACTAGAGCCTCAGAAGACTAAAAACTAGAGAATACTTCCTTGTGGAATGGGCCAATTACTCTAGTGGAGAAAGTTGTTTTTCTTACATTTCTCGCTGGTACAGACTTGTGACGTCTTACATTTGAAACCACAACACCTCAATGTGCCTAGTACAGAATAAATCTTTGTTGTCCATCAATTTATTTAAATCCAAGACAACCATTATTACCTATAGTTTTCCTGTATATTTTACGCGGGATTTTGTTTACCGCTTGTGAACGAAAACTCCACCATTTTTTCACACGACTTTACGAGGTGAACAAAAATTCAAATTCGTATGGATTCACAACTTGATTCACATTTACCTCCAGATGGATAATTTGTGTGGATTATAATTTTACCAGCCCCTAGTAAAGTTTACAAATTTGGCTTTTCTAGTGGTATCTCAGAGTTTAACTTTGTAAAATTGGTAAAAGAAAAAGTTCAAGCGAGTAGGCAGTGTAATTTGATTTGCTGTCAAATAATGTTAATTTAAATTCAGGAAAAAACAAATATTAGGATCCGGAATTCGTACATTCTCTTGTTGTTATTCTTCAAAAGTTGTGTTTTTATGTACATAAATGTGAGTTGTTCTTACAGTTTTTGTATTGCTTAAACCTTGAAGGCTTGGTTCAGAAGGTATGAGCTAATTTCTGACAAGTTATCCGGTCGGTCATAAGCCCACAAACGAAAATTTCTCAATGTAATTTCACAATTTCATTCAGCTATTATTTTCATGAAAGTTTGTTTTCTTTATTTTCGTATATTTTGTAAGCTAAGGGGCCAATTATAGCTATCATTGAAAACCATCATTGAAAATATTAATTGTCAATTTTGAGAGATTTTGAAGAAAAAATAGGTGATTATTTTGATGCCAAAGTAAAGCTTATTTACTCAATATTTATTTCTATGTAAAATAAAATTCAATTTCGCACAACTTTTCTCATAAATGATTTTTAATATTTTATTGATGAACTACCTTACCAATGATCAATGAAAAAATTAAAAGTTACGTAGTGGGGAAGATATGGGTAAAAATGATGGTTTTCAATGATAGCTATAACTGGCCCCTAAAAGTCCTATAACTGTTTGGTATGTATTTGACTATAAAGTGATACATACGAGCTTTTAATACTAAAAACAAAAAATAGTTCTTTAACTTTTCATTTTTTGACAAAAATTTGAGTGAATATTTTTTTTTTAAAGAATAAATTTCTGTTAGCATTTTCGGTAAAATATTTTGTTTATATAAAATTGTCCCTCCCGTTTAAGGGGGGATAGATAGACGTTTGCCACACCTTAGGCCTAGTATGCTACTTTTAAACAAAATGTGTCTGTGGTGTCCATTTCAAACACCAAAAAACTAACCTCAACAACGGCGAATAAATAAAAATACCCACCAATTAAAAAATAAAAAAGCAAATCAAAGAAATCCTTGCCGTAATGAAATTAATAACAATTTTAAAAGAAGATAAAACTTAAATTTAAGGTTCCGGCAATTAAAGATAGGAACAAAGACTTCTCCATATAATTATCGCGGATTAAACAGCGTACTGCAAAACGAACAAACAGAACGAAATTGTTCGTTTACAATTCCTTTGTCAAAGTTTATAAAGGATTTTTCGTTTCGTATGAGCTTATATGTAGAGTAAGCTTTATGAAAACACCCTGTACGAGTATAATAAATTTGCCTTATATTTCCTTACAATAATCACAATTCTGACCCCATAACTGAAATTAGATTTCAAAACTTTTCAAAAATCAATAATATGTACTTTTCACATATATGTATGTAGATATGTATACATATGTACATAAGTATGTGTAACACTTAAATTTCACAACCAACACCCGCCATTTCAAGTTCCGCCTTCAATTTTCAACCGTGTTACAGTTATTTCATAGAATATTTCTCAAATACACCATCTTTTTATACTTTCTTTGTTTCATATTTCATCATCACCATCATCATCCACCATCATTTGAATTCAATGGTTTAATTGTTCTACATTTTACAAAAACAGCATTCCACATCCTTCATCTCTCTCTCGCTCTCCCTCTACCACACTCTCCTTCTTTTTCACTTTTTGACAAAGTGTGAATAAATTAATGTAATATCCATCCATTCTCTATAATGGTGAAATACGATTACACTTGAATGCCAATATACAATAAGATAAAGTCTCTCCCCCTTTAGTGGCAGAAAATTTTCAGTGAATCGTCATATTTTCCATCATCAATTGAAAAATAACACGCACTTCAAAAAAACAGAACCACTAAACAAACCATGGTATAGAACTGTGAGATGAAGACTTTTTGACAAAATTCCAAATTTCTACGATTTGAAGAACTTGAGAAATAAAAGGGGTTGTGAAAATGTATTATTGTATGGAATATATGGAGTATAGCGTAACGCTGAACTCTGTACAAATAATGATGACTTATACTTTAAAGTATATGTATATTGGGTAAAGTTCTAAGTGGGTTTTTCGAGCAAAGCGAGCGAGCGAGGGTTGGATTTGGAGTTAGTGTGGTTGACGGTTCTTAGTTCAACAATGTAACGGCTGTATACGATATGTTATACGAAATATTTATTTGAGTATTAAATTTTGTCCCCTCTACACCCCCACCCCTCCCCGCTGATTTCAATTGGTTGAACTTGAAAATTTAATTAAATATGAAATATCTTTTCACCATAAGCAGGATAACAGATGAACACAATTAACCTATTATTGGTGGTCTAGTGTCGCTCGCTTGGGGTTGAATTTTAAAAGCTTTCAAATTCAAACTAGCTTAGAATGTAAAATAGCTATAAAGAATTACATTTTACGAGACAAAAATGGTTTTGAAGTACAACGAAACTTCCTTTCTTGGTGGGAATCTACGATCCCCAATAATGCGCAATTTTCGTTCATGCAAATTTGTACCCCTTACTTTTTCTGCCGAAAGGAACATATTACTGCTCTTTACCATAAGAAATAGGAATATATAAAAAAAATCTTTATCATCAAATTATACCGAAGGATAAAATTACTCCTTGTGATTTGACTTGTTTATGTTGTTAATGGTGTTATGCCATATTTTAAAGGTTTCACTCCCTCGTAGGGGGTTTTATTTTATGTTGTGCTGTTTTTTAGCTTGTTACCGAAAAATTTGGGTCGGCAATTTGTCTTCTTGCTCGGTTGGCTTGAAATTAAATTCTATACTTGTGTACGTACCAGCCCTGAGCTTCCTCTTGTTCCTGTTCCTGTCCTGATATGTAGGAATAGGAAGCCGTTACAATAAACTCATTGAGTTGCAAATTTTCAAGAGCTTCTTTCGTTGAAACTTTACCTCAAAAGAGCTCCTATACATGAATAGAATTTATATAAATCAAAAATTCACCTAACGAAATTTACAAAAAAAAAAAAACATGACACCGCAGTTTTTGGTAATAACATTATTTTACCAGGTGGTGCTGCTGTTTACCGCTAGGTAAAGATATAAACACCGTTTTCGAATTATGAAACAAAAAATAAAAAGAAGAAATTCAATATTTCAGTGATTTCAATCAAATTAGGTTTTAAATTTCAGTAAGGATTAATTTCTTGGTGAACTTTTTTTTTGTAGCACATAGGTTAATACCAGCAGGTTTGTTTGTTGAGAGAGAGAAAGAGAAAAAAAGGTTCATGAGTTTTTTTTCCTACTAACCAACAATAATAAGTTTCTTGTGTGGTAAGGTTCAAAATTATAAATCCATAATAAATAAAAATTATATTGAAAAAAAGCTCGTAGACATGTTTATTATCACAAGAACCCAAATTTAATAATAGGACTCTATCGTTGTGAGTGTATTTACGCTCCGTACCTACCTATAGGTATTATTCATTCTATATTGGTTGTCTGCGAATGAGGGTATCGATTATGGATTCTTTTTTTGTAGGTATATTAAAATCCCGTTGTGCATGTTTTTTGGTACTTGATAAGGATGAATACCAAAAAAAAAAAAAAAGATTCCCATACAAAATTGATAAAAATGGCTTTGGGCTTAAATTTTAAAAAGGATATAGCTTATGTACCTATATAAGTTTATTTTATCTTTCCTTTTTTTGTTGTGTTCTTATCTCAATTAAGGATCCTTTGGTGAATATAATGTATAATTTTATTTTGTTATTATTGCTTGTGTGCTTGGGTATTATTATATCCCTTGATGGAGACTGAATTCATTTTTTTTTCTGTTAAAGATTCACAATGAAAGAATTTATTGTAGTAGTTTGGAAATTGTCAAGAGATTTAGGGAATACATTTGTCAATGGAATGGTCCTATATGGTGTCTTGCTGAAGGGTATTTATGGGTAAGTTAACTTTGATAGCCTCTTGGAAGAAAAGTTGATACTTTTTTGTGGAAACATAATGTTGTTTAGTAGATAGTTTAAATTAAATTTGTATTGTAAGTTGTGTGATACTTTTTTTTCAACAGTTATAAATTGACCCTTGTTAAGATGTTTTGTAGGCATAAATAAATTCGATCGATTTTAATAAGAGACACTATTCAAAGCGAATTCTCTTCATTTCTTTATCTCAGAATCGACTGGTTTCGATTTGTTCTATGGTAGTACCAAATTTAAAGTCGAATGAAGATGAAGTTGAAAACTCTTCCACTAACAGATAAAGCTGCTTTTGTAAAAGTTCCGCGAAAGTTTTTTTTCAAAATCTTTGCAAAAATTCGTTCCTATTTTTTCTCTTATTAATTTGGATTGCTGATATTTTTACCCCATTTCGCCATTTATAAATAGATATAATTTTTAAAAACCGATGCCATTTTTTATTTTTTACTCCGATTCACCTTAGCTTAATTTTATACAATAGCCCTACAGGTTTTGTTTAAGTTGGTACATGTCTTTACTTTAAAACAGAAAAAGAAAAGAACCTAGAGTAAAAAAAAAAATCACCTTAATGACAACAAATATGTTTTTGGTTTTCTGGTATATTAACTCTGAATTTATAACCTCTATAATAAATTCCATGACCTAAGTATCATCAAGCTAACAAATTCTTCATAAACAAGAAATAATGAAAATCTAGGATATTTTACTGATATAATCCATGTATACCATTTGTTTTTATCTACCCCATTTTATACTATACATCGAAACATTGTTAAAATTGTTCCTTGAAGTCTATATAGTCCATCCGCCAAATATAACCAGTTAAACTCAGAAAAAGTTTTTCAAACCGCATACTTTTTCTTGTTCTTACCCCATTTCACCCTTTAAATTGAAAAATACTAGAAAATATGTGTCATTAAGTGATTCTTAATGTCCATTCTCTAAATGTTACCTTTTTAACACAAAAAGATTTTCTTAAAATCAGATAGCATTTCCGAATGTATACCCCATTTCACCCTATGAACTCCAAAATATCTAAAAATGTGTATTTATCATTTTTGTGTATCAATAATTCTCAAAGTCCATACTCTAAATATTATATTTTAAACACAAAAAATTGTACTTAATCAGATGCATTTTATAATACCATTTCACCCTATAAACATGTAAATTTAAAAAAAAGTTCATCCTGGAAGAATTTCCATTCAACTACAAAAATATATTGTTAAAGATATAATTTTTTTCTTACGCCATTTCACCCTATAAACTGGAAAATATTGAGAAATATGTATCCCCAAGTTATTCTTACACTCCAACCTCTAAGTATTACCTTTTAAACACAAGCAGAATTTGTTCTAAATCAAATAGCTTTTTTGTTGGTGTTACCCCATTTCACCATATAAATACGTTAATTTTATAAATGTCTTTCCCTTGAATGAACCTTGTAGTTTAACATCTAAATATGTATTTCCATTCAAATACAAAAATCATTTTTAAAGTCGATATTATTTTTGTGTACTTACTTACTTACCCTATAAATTCCAAACTATTGAAAAATATGTATTCCTCAGTGATTCTTGAAGCCCATCCTCTAAATGTTACCTTAAACACCAAAAATATTCTTATAATAAGATAGCTTTTTTTCATTTCGACCCCATTTCACCCTATAAACTTCAAAATATTGAAAAAATGTATTCCTCCATGATTTTTAAAGTCCATCCTCTAAACATTACCTTCTAAATACAAGCAATTTTTTTTTTTGTAAATCAGATTGCTTTTTTGATTTTACTGAATTTCATCCTAGATAGGTAAATTTTATAAATGTACATATTTCCTTTGGACAGTTCAACATTTCTATATATTTCCATTCAAATAAAAAAAAAATAATTTTTAAAATCGGTGTCATTTTTGTGTGCTTACCCGATTTCATCCTATAAACGTATTTTTGTGTATGTTCCTCGAAGTCCGTCGTCTGAATGTTACCTTTTAAACACAGAAAGAATTTTTTTTTAAATCTGATAGCCTTTTTTGTTTACCCCCATTTCCCTTATAAATAGCTCAACTTAAAAAAAAACATATTTCCCATAAGAGAACCTTGAAGTTAATCCTTTAAATATCACCATAATTTTTAAGGATTGATACCATTTTTTGTCTTTAACCCCATTCCACTTATAGATAGCCAAATTAAGCCCTAAGCCATCCCTTACAAAATTCAAAATTTTAGTCGATTTAGCACGATGTTAAATAATTTTTGGTATATCACTAAAATTATATTTTGCTAATTTTAAACGAGTTTATATAGCTATTTTATCTTTTAAGTATCGTACTAAATCGGTATGACACTTTGACGTTTATAAATGTCAAAATGAAGTATGTTTGTGAATTTTTTGCACCAGCAGCTGTCACTTTTTTGGTCGTGTTCAGATGAAGTTTATGAAGGAAATTGGTTTAGTATGATAGTAGTTGATAAGTATTTAAAATTTAGAAAATTTTAGTATACAATTTAAAATAAGATAAAAATATTCAATATGTAAGTCATACTAAGACCTTAATATTAGGCTGTGTTGAAATATTATTCGACTCACTGTACATTCTCTATCATTTGCATTATATAAATTCAGTTAACTATTGAATCAACGAAACACTCTCACTATATAAAATTTTTACTTTTACGGTTCCTATATGTAATCTACTTCTTTGTACTTGCATTATACTTTTCTTAAACTCTTGTTCAATAAACAACTTTATTTAACTTGGTGCATTTTTACTTTGCAACAGGCTGTTTAATTTCTACCAAAAATCAGCATTTCGACAGAACAGAGTTTTCTGTAAATAATTTAAATTTAATATTATAAATTCTTAAAAGTACCCCAATAATAATTTCCCTTTTATTTCTTTTTCATTGCAGAATGTCGATCACAAAATGCGCTTCCGTTCCAAAAAAGGACAATTGCCATTTATTGAGCTCAATGGCGAGGAAATTGCCGACTCAGCCATAATTATCAAAGAATTATCAGCTAAATATGAAAAGGATCTCGATGCCGCCCTAACACTCGAACAACGCAATGTCTCATATGCAATGATTCAAATGTTGGAAAATCATTTAATTTGGATTATCTTTTATTGGCGTGCTAAATATCCAGACAATGTGCTCAAGGGTTACAAAGTCAATTTGCAGCATGCCTTGGGTCTGAGATGGCCAAATTCGATTTTGAATTTCTTCTTTAAGATAACATTTGGCCGCAAGGTTTGTACAAACAAAAAATCCAATATATTGATATCCTCTCCCTCCTGGTCATATACCTATAAAGAAAAACAATATCCTTCCTTTCTTTTATCAATTTATCTCTAATTTTATGATTGTTAAAATATATTATTTCTTTGAATTTGTTTTATAAAATTAATATTTGTGGTGCACAAACATTACACAAACACTTTTTGGTTTGTTGTTTTTATTTTGTTGTTGGTTTAATTTTTATTGTTTGTTTATTTTATGTATGATTTTAATTTACGATCGCTTTTGAAAATTTTCATTTAATTTAAAATTAACGCTTAAATATAAACATAAATATGTACACGTTATATAAAGGAAAAGTAAAATAAACAAAACAATACAATGTAATCAGCACTCAACACAAAGCAAAAAGTGTAAACAGGCTTTAAGTAAGAAATCATAACAACAACAACAGCAACAATAAAAGTACACATACGCTTTTTCGTCTGCTTTTAATTCTCCGGGTTCTTGCGATTTTTGTTCATCTAATTAACCGTGTAGTTTATCTTTTTTTATGTTAATAATTAATTCTTCTTCTTATGTTCTAAATTATGTGTTTTTTTTATTTCTTCTATTTTATTACTATAAGTTGGTTGTGTTTATTTTTTGTTTCCTTTTGTTATTTATCCGAATTTGTTTTTTAGTGCGGTTTATGGTTTTTTGAACTTGAATTTCTTAAGCGGCAGCAGCAGAAGTAGAAATAGAAGTTGCTTAAAGATAAAACAATTAATTTGTTTTGTTTGCAAACAAAAACACACAAAAATACGACCTTAACACTGAAATATAAACAAAAAAAACATGCTTTCGGAAATTGCTTATATTGTTAAGTATATATTCTTTTGTTTATTACTATTGAGTTTAGTTTGAACTTATTTTTGTCTGAGAAACATTTTATTGCAGCAGCAGTTTGTGTGGATGAAATTCGCGAAATCCAAAATAGTAGCAGTATTCTGATTCACGTGTTCTTATTTAAGGAGATTTTTATTGTGGCCTCTACAAATAAGCTATCAAAAGAGTTAACTGCAAATGAACTTACACCCACCAAATTTGCGAACTTGCTTATTTGAGCTAAGTCTTCTGATTTTCAGGAATAAAAAACCTAACCACAAAATAAAGTTAAGTGCCTTTCAGTTTACATAATCTGCGAACTGTGAATGCGAATAAATCTTTTATAAGCAATTTCGAAAGAAAATATTAACTTATTTTTATTCTAACTTTTAGATGGAGAAAAGAAAACACTGCGAAAAATTTGTTCAAAAAAATTACATTTTAATATTCTCTATGTGACCAACAATATCAAATGTAAATTCGCAATCCACAACAACAAAACGCGTTCCACAAACCAGCGAATAATTAAACTCAATGTCCGATTTTATTTATTTATGTTGTACGAAAACTCGCAACTGTCGGCGACCACTCATGTAAATGAAGTGACAAAGCAATTCGTGTCTCATTTGCAAGCCACTTAAATCCCAAAATGTCAATTGGCACATTCAGAGTTTTATAAAGAGTTATCTATAGTGCCCTTCGTATGAGCTGCGAATTGCGAATAAATCAGTTTAAGCTATTTCAAGAGGAAATTTAGACTTATTTTTGTTTTAACTTTTCGACGAAGTGAAAAACTTTTGTCATTTACAAAAATTTAAATGAAAAACCTACGAAAAATGTGTTTAAATAACAAAAAATTACGTTTTAATATTTTCTACGCGACCAACAACAAGCTTCTGCGAACTCTCAGTTGTAAATTCGCAATCACAAACAAATCAAACAACAACAGGACGTGTTCCACAAACTTACGAAGTAATAATTCGATCAAATTTAAACTCAATTAAAGGCCTTCCACACTATCCCACTGTGTATCAACAAATTTAAGTCAAAAATCGCAATCACAATATGAACTACAGACATCGACGATCGATAATCTAAGGAATTGGTTCATCAGAAAATCGACATCCACATTCGAGCCCTATATTTTTTCTGACTTTCAACATATTTCAATCTAAAACCTTAGACATTTTTGTGTCCAATGAAAATTATATTACATCACGAAGCAATTTTTGTACTTTTTGTACCTGTTACGGCATTGGAAAAAACTTTCAAAATCTATTGATCTTTAATTTTCCTCATAATACCCGGCTGGAAAATGTCAAGTTTTCAGTCTAGTTTGGGCAAGGCCCTACTAGGTTTTGAACAGGGTAAATATAGACAAGGAATACTTGTCAGGTACTTAACAAGCCCTTGCTAATTTCAGTACCCAAAAATTTAGACGAGGAAAACTTTTCAAGCACTCGTGAGGTAATCTCTAGTAAAAAATAGTTTGACACGTTTCTGGACTGTCTCTTGTACACCAGAAACACAAATTTTATAAGCACCATGGAATATCAGCATTACACGACACTTTTTTCTCTCTTTCCTGTCTTCTTTTTCGTATCACACTTTACTATGGGTGTGAGACATCTGTAAAGGATTGTTGAATGAAGAAAAACCGGTTCTAAGTTGTTCTACCTAAAAAGCCAGTACATAAAATCCTGTTATGTAATATTGAATGAAACTTATTCACTTTCGACATAAAAATTTTGTTTAGCGAGTTAGCCCAGTGGGTAGCGCATTGGACTGACAATCAGAAGATCACGGGTTCAACTCCTACGTAAGTCAGTTTTTTTTTTTGTTTGCCTGACGAGGCAAAAGTGTTCATAATCGTCAAGGCCCGTGTTCTAGCCCTTGCTAAATCTTGCTAGTGCCCTGCAAGAATCTATGTAAATCTCTCTAGTGCCATATCGAAAACTATCTTGTTTTTCTGCGCGGGTACCTACCAAATATTGATAAATTGACGAACTTTTGTTAGTGAGCATTTTTTAAACCATGTCAGTGTGGTTAAAATGGGAATATCTGAAAGAAGAAAAAAAAGTATGTAATTTATGCCTTTGTTTGAAGAAAAGAAGATTCGTTTGATTCTTATTTCACTATTACATGTTTGCAGCATTCCACAATACGACGTATCCATAAAGTCGCACATCACACTCTATGCCAATCCATAATTGAATTTCAAATAAAGCAATAGTTTTTTTTTTTTTTTCTTTAAATAGATCGCAACGACGTTGTTGTGCCCTGTTTTTTGTTATATATATATTCCTTTGTATATACGCACACTGCACTCTGCACAACAACGTAAAAGTAAAGTTTCTCAAATGAATTGCTAATTGACGATGAAAAGAAAATCATCTCAAGACCAATAATGCGAAAGACATAATTGCACGAATCTTGTTCATTGTTTTTTTTTATTTTTCAATTTTATTATTAACTGGGTTACCAGCATCAAACTGATTTGTTACACTTTATGAACAAACGTCATTGGCCGTTAATGCAATAGGTACATAGATTGTGAGATAGAAAGTTAAAAAAATAAAGAAATGATGATGGTGATGATGAAGAACTATATGGGTGCTGGCTGCTTGGACCGCTATGCTCAAGTGACTTGTTGATTTATCCGTGTGCAAAATGTGCGATTAGATTTTGAACAGTATTTTTAATTTGAAGTTTAAAATTAATGAATGGGTTTCCTTTCGAAAATAATTTTCTCAAGAAATCAAGAATTTACGGACTTACTTTTACTCTTTCTTGAAGAAGGTTTCAAATTATACATTTATCTCCTCAAGTCAAGCTGAGGGTACTAGATGCAACTCTTAATATAATGACTTTCATTCATTTGGTATTCATGTTGTTATTTGTTCCCAGCGCAGACCTTAAGAACATGACGTAGCCACGGAAACCGGAAACTAATTCCATTTTACTCCAAAAGATTTCGATTTGGAGTGTTTTTCTGGTTCCCTATTTTAAAGAGGAGTAAACTCCGAATATACCAATACATATAAACACTTCGGTCGGATTACTTGTCGACAGAACGCGCAAAATATAAATGTCAACAAATTTATTCGAATTCGCAAGATGGCTTCGTACAACAGATAATAATTCAATTTGATTAAAAGAAAATATAATTGTTCCAAAATGGAATCGAAAACTGAGTTTTTCAGCTGCACAACAATCATTTAAAGCAAATTATTTTAATAAAGCTTCAGTCTTTGGTTTGAGACACTAAGAGACTAATTTTCAATAGTCAGTTAGGCTCGTTTCACACACATTCGGTTTCATTCGGTTCGATCTCTATTCGGTTTGTATTCGGCTGTGCCTGATATGTGTGAAACGATAAAACGGTGCTCTACGGTTTCTATTAGGATTTTATTTTTGCCGTTTTATCGTTTCACACATATCAGGCACATCAATACAAACCGAATAGAGACCGAACCGAATGAAACCGAATGTGTGTGAAACGAGCCTTATTTACTGGAAGAATAAAGTTATTTGGCCCTTTAACAATCAGATAGCAAATTTTAATTTTTCAATTGAGAAAAAATAATCTATAGAATATTATAATTTGAATGTCACTTTCATTTATGTGTACATGTTTTTGATATTTTTATTTTTGTGGCTCAAACATTTCTAATATAATTTTATTTAACGTTAATTTCAAAGCAATGTTGACAAACAGTAATTTTTGACATTGAAAATATTTATTTCTATGAATAATTTTATCTGAATTCTCATTGAGCAGATAAATTAACTCTTCATTTTCCTAGGAATAGGTTATATCTGCCCCTTGTAAAATAGGTTTTTGCTCTGTCTGAGGATTAAATACTAACTGACTGCTTATCTGACTATTGAAAAATTGGCCCTAAAGATAATTTTTTATTTTGAAATCTGTCTGGCACTGAATTCTTTTATTTCCGACAAACATTTAGGTGTAAGTATTTACTTACAAGAAGTCGGAATATTCTTCATTTTTATTTGGAACGACAAAAGAAATACCAACGAAGCCCATATGGTTGCAAAGAATATTTATAAAAGGTTAGTTATAACCGGAATTTTTGCCTTCATTTTACATCACATTCGAAAAATACCAACTAAAATTGCATCCTTATGATGAAGGAAATAATAAACGACATTCCTTCCACACTTTCTCACTCAATTAAATCTTTGGGCTCTGATTAAGTTGAAGGCTAGGTATAGGAATTTTCATTTCTTTGTAGGTCGGAGTATCTGCATACCACATAGACCTACGCTACTCCTACTGCTGCTGCTGTATCACAATCACATTAAACACTTAACTATGCTTTGTCTTATTTCCTGCTACAACAAAACACAAATATTCAAAATGCTTAGTATTATGTATCTTTTTTTTATAATTTTTCTTCAAAATAAACAATCAATTAAAATTAATTTTCAAAAAATAACAAAAAGAACAACATAAACGGATTTCGGTACGCAGCTAAAAAAAAACTATTTGTTTACTATAAAAATTTACAAAAATAAAAACAACGGTTAATTTTACTTTTTACCGGTTTCTCGGTTCGGTCTCTCTCTAAATCTTTACGTTTATGGTTTCTTATATTTAGTTTTTTAAACATTTTCAAAAAATATATTCTTCCCCCCATTATGGTGTGGCTTTGCCTCTTCTCAAATCCAGTGGTTCCAGGGTTCCAAAAAATTGAAGGCCCATGGCATCGGTGTGCACAGTGCTGAGGAAATTGAGGAATTTGGAAAGAACGATCTGAAAGTACTAAGCGATATGTTGGCGTATAAACCATTTTTCTTTGGTGATGAAATTACTACATTGGATGTTGTTGCATTTGCCGTCCTTTCACAATTGCATTATCTATCGAAGGAAATTGTCTATCCACTAAGAGATTTCATGACCGAAAAATGCCCGAATTTGGTTGGACATGTGTCGCGGATGAAGGAGCGGTGCTTCCCCGATTGGGATGAAATTTGCACCAAATTGGACTTGAATGCACATCTGCCAAAGCCAGAGTGAGTTTTTTTTATAATTCTTTATTTGCAAATTTATTGTTTTTCTTTTTTTTTTTGAATAATTTGTAGACCAGAAGCAAAGGAAGGCAAGGAAGGTGAACAAGAAAAGTCAACAGAACAAGATAATGAAACAGAGAAAATCGAGAAGGAATTAGAAAAGGACAAGGTAAGCTAACTGTTGAAGATCTTAATTTTGTAATATAAAACAAAAGTAAAACAAAGTGATAATACAAACATTCGAAACACCTAGTAGTTGAACAAATGGTACTTAGAATTCCCTAACTGCATACCTTAAATTTTAAATATCTATATATTACCCCCCTTATGCCCAAACAAAAATTGTTTTTACGAAAGTCTCTGGAACCCATTGAAATGTATGTATATAAATAGAAAGGTATTGTCAAATGCTATCAGCAGGTCCAAAGCAAACCCTTCTACAAGGTTTTTTATACATTTGTATTCAAAGTAATTTTTTTGAGTTTTGAAACCTTGGATATCTTTGGATGCCTACAGTTCCGCAAATAATCCTCGGAAGACATTGCGCTTTTCAAAACCCTTAATCAGTTTTTTGAGAGCTATACATAGCTGAAAACTATAACATTCTATGAGATCTTGTTTCGAAGATATTTTAATTCATTATTCTCCATTATTTCTATTATTCATTCCATTATTCATCCATTATTTTCGACCTCAAACCCAAAGAAACGTCAAAAAAAACTACAATGTCCCAAAAAAAAAAAATAACTCGGGTGGCACAACAGCTCATGAAGAACCAGGGCCTAGTGACTAACAACTCGCAACCATTCCTGTGTGCGCCTGTCCACAGGAATGGAAGGGACCTACAATTTTATCCAATCCGAACGGCTAGACGAGAAGCACTTGTTCGTGACAATTCCTCTTGGAGGATTTGTCAATTCCTCGCAAGAGGCAGTAGCCCTGAAAAAAACTTGGACGAGGCAGGGAATCGAACCCAGACCTTCAGCGTGACATTCGAACGCACTTACCATTACGCTAAGGGCTACTACCGACAATTTCCCAAAGGTAGTACATTTTTTTGGTAATTTTCAAAAACATACGAAATACCACATCGTCCTCGGTTCCAACGCTCGTCTTCAATGATACCTCCTTTTGTCAGCTCGCAAGATAAAGCCAATTTGCTTGCAGCACAGTTTGATGTTAATTCGACGCTGCCAGAAAGTGGTATGACTCCTCCGGTCATTGAGTAAATGATTTTATGGGACAAATCTTCTTTCGCACTCGTGCAGTTGCTAGAGTTCTAAGAGATCTCGACATTCACAAATCCGCTGGCCCTGAGTTTATCTCCCATTGTTCTGAAGAGGTGTTCTTCAACGTTGGCAAAACCACTGCGTAAGCTTTTCCATCTTTACAAATCTACTGGTCTCTTCCGAGTTGTTGGAAAACAGCGTTTGTCTAGCCTGTCCCTAAAATAGGCGTGTCTTCTTGCCCCTCAAACTATCGCGCTTACGTCCCTTCTTTGCAAGGTCATGGAAACGCTGATTAATTTTCAGCTCAAGAAATATCTCGAAGAACGAAAGATTCTTAATGACCGGCAGTACGGCTTTTGTAGCAATAGGTCCACTGGTGATCTGATGGTATATCTCACCGAACAGTGGCATAAATCTTAACATCGTTTTGGAGAAAGTAAGATTATTGCGCTAAATATTTCAAAAGCATTTGATAGAGTTTGGCATCAAGCTCTCTTATCGAAAATGCGTGCATTTGGTATCGATGAATCTCTTCTTCGTTGGATTAGAAATTACCTTTCGGACCGATCAATACAACTTGTATGGACCGGTTTTAAGTCTGATATGTACAAAATAAATGCTGGTGTGCCCCTGAGCTCCGTTTTGTCTCCGAACTTTTTACTTATATTCATCAACGAATTTTATCTGAAACTTCTAATCCATTAAACTGTTTTGCTGACGACAATACCCTCAGCTTTTCATATTCGTTTCTAGATTCACATCCATGTCCTTCAAATGTGGAACTTCAACGGCAGCGTATGATAAGCTCATTAAATTCTCATCTTGACTGCATTGTCGAATGGGGAAACAAAAACCGTGTAGAATTTAATGCTTCTAAAACTCAATGCTGTTTCCTATCGTTGAAGCGATTGTCGAACGACCACATATTTGACATCGCTAAAAATTCTGCTAGGTGTTTGTTTTCTGCGTCGATGCAAGAAATTGTTCTCCCCTTCTGATCTGGCTGTGATCTATAAAGCCTTTATTCGTCCAAAAATTGAGTACAACTCCCATATTTGGGCTGGTGCTCCAATAACCCACTTAAGTCTATTGGACAGAGTACAAAAGATAGCTCTAAAAATGATAGGTGAAAGGAATATAACGGAGACATTTAGATATTTTGAGCACCGTCGCAATGTGTCATGTCTTTCGTTATTTTACCGATATTTTTACAAACTAGTGAAATAGCCAGTTGTTGCATTCCTCCCCCTAAACAATTCAACCGTAATACTCGTGCTTCTAGGAATGCCCATCAGTTGAGCCCAACTTCGGACGGACGGAGATTCTTTCTTTCAATTTTCACCTCCCTTTGTGATCTAGAGACATTCAAAACCAATGTGCATCGGTATCTCCTTTCAAATCCCCTCCAACCTACCTAATCGCTCGTGCTGTGTACATAATTTTAAGAGTAGTCGCAACTCTTAGCGAGCGCTAAACATAAAAAAAAATAAAATCAAAAAGCTTACAATTTAATAGTATCTAGAAATTGCCGAAGAAAAACTAATTTGTTTCTTCGTAAAAAAATCATACATACTTATATACAAATTTTAAATGTAATATTATTTAATTAACTTGAAATACCGGAGTAAAAAATTATGACAAAACCAACCAATCCATTAAGGGAAATATTCGGGAACATGCCAAAAATAAGGCAATTTGGTAAAAAATAAGCATTAATTCCGTTATTAGAATTTTTTGGCAAGAACCTGTTGCAGTCTTGTCTAGAGATTACAAGTTCGAAATTTAACCAAAATATGTTAGAGCCATTTTTGGGAAAACTTGATTAAATCGAAGTCGCTGTACGGTAGCTACCCGTTTTAGATGAGCATTTTAATTTGCTCCTGTAGGTAATGACATACAAATGCTTCATACAAATTTGAAGCAATTCTGTCAACCCGTTTAGGCTCTAGCTCTGTGTACATTAGGACGCACAGACAAACAGACCGATGGACGTCCTGCCAACAATAATTTTTTTTGATTTCTCCATCTTCGTTATGATAGTTGATTAAAAACTCAATTTCTTTTAACACGAAACCAATACTTACCGTATAGACCAAGTAAAAATGTCTCGGCTGTAAGATATTCGTCAAAAATAGAGATGATGAATCTGTAATTGATCGCTATTTTTAAGAATTGAACGCTTTTTCTATAACTAGGCAATGGAAGCTTTTGAACTTTGGCGAGACAAATGTAATGGGCGAAAAGAGAACTAGGTAGAGAAATAAAAAACAATTTTTGAAAACTATTAATGTTTTCTTTGTTATTTGCCCTCGAAGCTGTATTTTATTCCAGTCTGCTCATAAAATATGCGAAACTACTGCGTTATGAGGTCAATGCAGTTTAAATGCTTAAGTCAATTTGAAAAAATTTATTTTGTATTTGAAGAACTCTCAAAACTTTAAAAACAATTTTGTAGTTATTTTATGATGCACCTATACTCCTACATACATTTTTATATTTTGTTTTAATTTCAGTCCGACGAGAAAGAGAAGGCGGAAGAAAACAAGGAAAAGGAGGAGGCTAAATAAACAAACTCATCATCCAACCATCCCCCCGCATATATAAACATTCAGAGAGAAACATAACTCACCCTTCTTTTTTATATAAATATTTATAGAAGTAAATAAAAAAAATCATAAATATAGATATAAACACTAATCATTCAAAAATTATATAGAAGAAAAAAAACAAACATTGATGATTAAACAAAATAAAAAACAACAACAACACAACATCAAACAAATTTAAGGGACATTTTTTATATTTATATATATAAAAGTAAAAAATTTAAAAAAATTAACATGTATTAGATCAACAACAAAAAAAAAATACAAAATTTTTATATTAAGCAAGTTAGTTAAATATCCAACAAAACAAAACATAAAAACATTGACGATTGATTTATAGAATATTTTTGAATTTTATTTTCGATTTTTATATATAATTATTATTAAATATATATTTATATATTGAATGAGAGAAAGGAATGAGAAAATAATCTACAAGAAAAATGAAAGGATTACAAAAATATGTTTTTTTTCTATTTTTTTTTTTAATATTATTATTTTAATTTGTATTTTAATGTTTATATTGTGTTTATTTTTTTTTATTTTTAATAGGGCGAAACGAATTTGTGTGCAAATATTAAGATTTAAATAGAGGAATGTATTTTTTAGTGGTATAATTTTCTTTCCACTAAATTTTAATAAATCTTTAAATAATATAGAAGAACAGACATGACAAGATTGTTTTTTTTTTTCGTAATTTTAAAACAAATTTCTTTTAAGATTGTTATAAAACAAAACAAAATATGATATTATTTGCCTTATTTGTGTCTTGTGTTCTAACCTATGTGTATCACAGCTTAAATATAAATTTAAATAAATTGAATTCAAACAAAAAAAAAAACTTGCTAATGAAACAAATAAAAATACATAATAAAAAAAAAACAACCCAAGAACAACAACATCAACTTCAACAACGTTTCGTTTAATATCATTAAATGTAAATTGAGACAAGTAAATATATAATAAATTTAAGTATCTTTATATATTATACTATGTAAGTCGTTTTACTTTTTTTCTTTATATAAATACAAATTAAAAACAAACAAAAACAAAAACAAAAAAAAAAAAAAAAACTAAAAATTATGTAAAATTACTGTCAAACATTTTTGTAAAAACAAATTTATATTAAATGTGAAAATAAAGAAAACAAAATAAATAAAATAAACAAAAGTAAGTGTGTGTAATTTAGCTGATACTTTTATTTCTAAAAAAAAAATAAAACAACAAAAACTAACGAAAATAGAATTACAACAAACGGAAAAGAGTAAAAAACAAAATTTAAATTTAAACAATCAAAATAAGCTATAAATTAACCAAGAAAACAAAAAAAGGAGGTAAAAAAATCAAAATAACAACGTCGTCAGCATAAATTTTGTCTGGGAACATTTTTTATCGTCATCATCTCTTTACAACAAAAAAAAAATGCATTCATTTCGAACAAAAAATGACCAGGATAATTATAACATTTTACACGTTTAGCTCAGTGTGTTTTTTATACTTATATATATATATATATATATGTATATTATTATATTCAACAAATTTCTATGCATAACATAGCAGCAAGGAAAACAAAAATAATGTGCTTGTAAACAAATATCTTCGTTGGCATTTTTTTTTTTTAAATAAATGTTTACAAAATATACAGAGACACGTTTTATTCATAAATATAAAAACAAAATATAAATACAAACAAACAAATATGCTAGTGGTGCTTATAAAAAACAAAGAAAACAAATCTGCCTTTGTTTAGCGATATCATTAAATTCACACACTCAACACACCATACAAAAATCCACACTTACTATTGCTGGTGAAACACTGAAACGTTTTGTTCTTTTCTTTTTTGGGTTGTAAGTCTGAATAAATGAAGATATTTTTAATACCAATTCACATTATATATTTATTGGAAATAATATAATGTAGAGTTGAAGGATCAACATGTTTTTACTTATCGTCTTTATGAACAAAGAGAGAGAAACCATTGGCAACACTTTTTTTTACATGTATATGAATACCATTTAATGCTTAGGTAAAGCCCCCATTATAAATAACTTTGTTAATAACGAATATTTTTTTTTCATATACCAAACACACACATTTTTATATTATATACATATACATGACGTTTCATTTTTTTTTTTATTTTTGAAACAAACATTTTTTTTTTATATACAAGATTTTTTTAATTATTTACTTTTTTATATATAAATAAAAATTATATATAAATAAAATATAAATATTAGTATTAATTTAAAATAAAACAAGAAATATAGTAATTAAATAATAAAATTACGTATTGTGTATTGATATTAAATTTAAAATATAAAAAAATGAAATGAAAAAAAAATAAGAAAAGAGAAATATAGTAAAAATAAAAATTAAAAAAAAAAAAACAAACACAAAAAAATTATTATAAATAAATAAAAAAAAAATGTTAAGAACAGAAAAAAAAAATACAAAAAGCTGCAGAACAAAATTAAAAAAAGGAAACAATTTTTAAGAAATGTTTGATTTATATACTCTGCATATTTTACTATACTCAAAATATATAAACGTGAATATTTCTCAAGAATTGCATTCGTTTTTTTTTTGTTTTGTTTTTTTTTTTAATATAATACAAAAAAATAATTTTTTTTTTTTGTAATCATATTTTTTATGACTTAAATTTCTCATTTGATTTAATCGACAACACAAAAAAAAAAAAAAGTTAAAACAAAAAAAAAAACATTAACAACAATTTTAAGAATAATTATTAAGTATGAAAACAAACCCCCGAACAAAATGATAATAAAAAAAACTCATTTGCTTAAAATAAAAGAAGGCGTAAATAAATTCTTGTACGTAAAAAAATAAAAATTTAAAAAAATCGTTTCATTTTACTCATTCTGATGGTAAAAGAATTTCTAATCCAGAAGATTGCGGCTTACAATAAAAAGAAAACCAATTCTCAATAGTGGTAAGAAAATAGTTAAAGCGATGAGTTAAAGGTGAAACAGTATGAAATTGAGTATTTTATCCTGTTGGTCGTTTATAGCTGTGAGTTGGACAGCCTCCCGCCAATTTTTCCTGGCCCTTATTATGAAATACGAAACGAACGGCAGGAAAAACAAACACAGAGAAACGATTGTCATTGGGTAGAGCGATTATGAATAACGAAAATGGAATCACAGAATGGAAATGTAAATAAATATAAAATTAACTCCCCACGAAAATGAAACTTCAACCAAAAACAAAGCCAAACGACAGCTGGAAGGCACACGTAAATAAAGATACCAGTCTCGATTTTTTTACGATTCTCGCAATCGCAATTTCATAAATACGCGCTACTGCAATCGTTTCTCGTAATCGCAATTTAACAAATACTCCGTATTGTCATAAACCCCCTTTATTGGAATGGTCACAAAAAATGTTTTCGCCCGTAATTCTATCAGTGCTCCATTTTGATGAACAGCAGTCACCTGATACGAAAAATGAAATTAATAAATAATTAACATTTCTAACAAAAGATTTAATTTTAAATTTAATTTCCACAAAAAATTATTTAAGATATCAACAAAAACGATAAGGTACAATTTAATGCTATCAGCACATCGAAAGCAAACCTACAAGGACTAGTTTTTAATTTTGTTTAATCTTTACTAGTACCGCCCAGTGGTCGAAATTCGACCATTTACCTATATCAAGCCGTTCAATAAAACTTCCCAATTTTCTGCACAAAATCGCAACAAAGCTTGTGACTGTTCGTAAGAACGTTTAATGCAAAAATGGCCGGCTTAGTGAATAAAAAAAAAATAAAACTTAATTATAATAGAGTTTTTAACGTTAACTTCATACTTCACTTGCGTCATCTTCTTCACTTGCTCAATACACTTAAAAAATACATATTCCTAATCCAGCGGGTGTCATCTCTCAATCGATATATACGAAAAACCAATTTCTCACAATCGTCATACTTTTATCTATGGTAAAAACATCTGCTTGCTAAAAAACAGTTACTAATTTTATATGGCGACTAAAATTATCTGTCAGAACAATTTTCGTTTGTTTTATTGCAAGGTTTCTTCATCACTCATGTTTATTTCACAGTTTTTGGAAAAAGTAGTCGAAGGTAGGTTATTAAGGCTAACCTACCTTCGCCCCATTTAATCTTTTGGAAAATTGTCAGTATGTCAGCCATTATACTGCCATTCGTGTAAATGCATCATCATATTGAAAATGTTCACTCGTGTGTACGGTACCTAAAATTAATTCGTGTAAGTGCAGCATAATATTGACAATATAGGTATTCATGCAAACGCATAAAACCCATAGAAAGCTTATAAACCATTTTGTATATAAACTTTTGTATAAAATTCTATTATTTCTAAGTTTTATCTGGGTTTTACGCGTTTGCATGAATACCCCTAATGTTACATTCGTGTGTACTGCCCCTAAAATTAACCAAATAAGGAGACAACAAGAGAAAGAGTTATGCCGATATTGCAAATGGTCCTTCCAGAAACTATCTTTGGCTGTCAGTTATAGAAGAGAAACAAAGGAGTACGCCAATTGATCAATACATGCATATATACGATGTGGAACTTTTACATATTACTCACAGTATAGATACATTTTGCGCGCACTAATACATGCATATATATGGTCTGGAATTGAAAGAATCAATATTGTGACTGCGTTGTAATGCATAGGCGATTTGTACCTAAATTAAAATTGCATTTTACTTGCGTTAAACGCAATGTTTAAAGTTAAAACTTATATTCGGCACATCTACTCGAAATTACCTTTCGATTGATGTAGGTTTTAATATGATTCGATTTGTTTAAGTGTACTTAAAATGTACCACAAAATTTAGTCACCGCGTATTAATATACAGATATCGCGATAACTTTCCAAAAAATGTAAGAGGTTGCGGTTGACGTTGTTGAATGGACAACGGACAGGCCTTCGCATTGTTATGCAAAATTTAACTGATTGGTTTTTTTGATTTTTTTTTTCAATCGGTTTTTTGCCATATGTGGGTAGTCCAACCCCTTTATGGCAAAAAACCGATTTTTTTCACGAAAGTCTTTGAAATGTACATAAATAGAAAGGTATTGTCAAATGCAATCAGCACATCCAAAAAAAACCTTCTACTTTCGACAAGGTCAAGTATTTGAAATATTTGCATGTAGTTATTTTTTTGAGTTTTGAATCCTTGGTTGTTTTTGGATGCCTACAGTTCCGCAAATAAGCATCGGAAAACATTGCGGTTTTTAAAACGATAGCTGAAAACTAGAATATTTTGCGAATCGCCTCGTCCGTGAACGGATGAGCAAATGAAAATTACGTCACTCTTCAATCGAGTGAACGTATTGGGATCGCGACCTACGTTAGCTGACGGAAAGTTATCTATAAAATGAAAAAAAAAAAAATTAATGTTCAAAATTGTAACAAATCAAGTTCGAGTTATTTTGATTTGATTTTTTTAAGTTCGGATGAAAGTATGAATGAATTAAATGAAAAAATCGTTCGTTAACAACCTTTTTGCAACCTTCACTGATGTCGATTGTTCATTTGTTTTGATCAAAATCGCTGATTACACAATTAGCTTAAAACAGACAACGAAGTGAATCTTCAACAGAACATTTTGCAGTTAGGTTCTCCGGGGTTGACTTAAATTTGGTTTGCGGGTTCTCTGGGGTTGACGTTTTATTTGGAAAATCGTCAATTTGGATATTTCCAAACGTTTTTACACCTGCGAGACCTTAAAAACCGATGCTTCCAGTCCAGTAGCTTCAACTTTATGTAGCCCTACTTCTGCACGTTGCTTTTCCTCGTAAGGACCACCTCCAGTCTTGGTTTTCGAAGCTTTGTTAAAAGAAAGCTTCTTTTTTGATAGAAACTTATGATCACCAAGAACCAAAAAATAAGATTTTATATTAATCAAATTAACACAAATTCTTCTTTTTAACTTTTTTTAGCGACCAATTTGCCCAGCATCCGTTCGTTAGTATTTGCACATATTTTCATGTCAAAAACAGTAAGAAAAAAAAACGATTTTTGCGAAATTTGATACTACTTAATGTAGTAGATTTAACGTCACTCTTCCAATGCCATTTTGTTGTGTAACCCTTAATTCACGATGTAATTAACTCGGAAGTAAGCGGCGAGTAAAGAATTTTGTATTCATATTTTGATAGAGTAAGAACCTAGGCAAGTCATCAAATCAGAGTTAACAGATTTACTGCCAAACAAATAAATATTTTGTATATATTTCAGTAGTAAATTTCTATTTTATTAACTTTAACACAAAATTACAAACGTAGTTAAATAAATATTTTACTTTTTTAATTAAAATTCTGTGAATTTAATGGTTCTAAAATAACATAAATATTAATAATACTTGAAATTAAAACAAAAATACAAATATCAATCACTTCAAAATAAAATTAAGCCAATTGATCTTGAAATGATGTGAGCGTTTGAATTTCTCTCCGTGTTAAAGCATGCCCTTCCAATCTCCTTGTCTGAGTCAAACTGCATTAAAACCAAAACAAAAAATAAATAAATATTTTTTAACTAAACTTATTTTTTTTTACTTACATTAAAGCCGAATCCTGGTGAAAAATATCCGTTAGAAGAACATTCATATTTGAAAGTAATTCCATTCTATTGGTTTGGTTATTGATATTACCAGCTTTGATTGTTCTTTCAATCATATCCACCATAGTTAGAACAATATGAATTTTCATTATACGATCCGTTCCACCACTAAGTTTTTCTTCTACGTAACTCTTATGAGCTTTGAGTGCTTTCTTAATGACGATGGATATTATCGTACAATGCAAATACAAACTCATATCTTACCTGAAATTTGTGAAGAGGTACCTGTCGTTTGAACAAGTTGAAGATAGCCACAGGAAGAATGTAGGCAAACAGTGATGGCTTCTTAAATTTCTCTGAGTTATATTCCAACAGAATGTCCATGAGCTCAGTTAGCTCATTTTCAAACCTTTGTGTCTTACATTTAATTTTAAATAAACAAATTCAAAAAATTGTTTTGCTGAACAGAAATCAAATATACAGGGTGTCCCAACGTCCAGTTCCCCAACGGCCCAGTTCGTGAGGAGATTGTAAGTCAAAAAACTTAAGAGGTAATTTTCTCGTATTAGCTTACCTTTCGGTTCAAGAAAATTTGAATAAAAGCAAATACAAAATGATTCTAACGGTTTCCATTTTTTTTTTTTTTTTTTTTTTTTGCTCAAAACTGTTGGTGCTTTATAATAGTGAATAGCTTAAACGTAGTTTTTTATTCGATTTTATTCAAAAATTAAAATTTTCCTGAATCGAAAGGTAAGCGAGTAAGTTGTAGCATGGGAAAACTCTTAGGTGCCTTTTTGTTAATGCAATCAAATTCAACAATCGGTTGTATTTTGGCAAAGTTAAAACCAGTTAAAGAAACCAGACCAAAAATCATAAAAACCGTTAAATGTCAAAATGGGAGCGAAAACGGAAATTACATCTTAAGTTTTTTGACTTAAAATCACCCATGGTTGTCGTCTTGGTCGGTGACAATGGGGCGCCTGTATATAAGAGAGAGCACCTACCATTCCGAAATGAATGGTTATTTTCCAAGTAATAGCCACTGGAATTTCAACAAATTTATGCATCAAATTAAAGCTGTGTAGAATGTTTTTCTGCAATTCCAACTGACGAAGTTCATCACTCGACGACACTGGTGCTTCAAAAACATGGACATTTACACAATTAACTAAAATATGATAGACATGTCGTTCCAATTTGAAATTGAATTTTATGTAAAGATCACAAAGAACCCGAATTGCCTAAAATTATATTGAAAAAAAAACATGAAATTTTATCAAAAATCATGAGAATTCTTATTCTTACAACTTCTATAAATATAATTGTTGCATTGGAATGATTTGAATTCTCCAAACGTTCAAGAAGATATTTCATTAATGAATATATTTGAACCAAGAGTACCCTACTCTCAGTATTGATTTCTTCAGAGATTTCATGTGAACTTATAACGGATAAAACACGAATACATCCAGCAAAATAAATTTCTATTGCAAATGAGTCTTTAAAAATAAAAAGAAGACAATTGAAAAATCTTATTATTTTTAATAATAATACTTTTTGTCTTACCTAAGAAACAGTTGAAAGTAGCAGATAGTTCTTGAAATTTATTTGATTCTATTAGATGAGCTTGCAACGATTTTAAAAGTTCAAACAATTTTGTTTCATCTAACGCTGAAGGTGTATTCGCTATGTTGGATAACATAACTAAGGTATTCTGGAGGCTCATGATTTGACTCTGTGTTTGCTAAAAAAAAAAAAGTTTTTTTGGTAATATGTATAAATACAGTTATATAAAATATTTATTAGTTGACACTGTAAATAAACTACGAGTATGGCAAGAAGATACAAATTGTTAAACGCTCAAATGGAGACAACAACGGATCTACAGAAAAGTAAACCTAAGCCATTTACTACCGAGGCCTCAACAAAATTAATCGAATTTAACCCCTTTATTTTGTTATGTATTTCATAAATTCATTTACTTACCTTATCTAGATCAGTAACTAGTTGTTGATATTTTAAATAAACATTTTTTGCAAATTCTTCCATTTCGTCTTGCATATTGAAATAATACATTAAATGTAACATGGTGTGAACCGTATTTTGAACAATCGAAAAATCTTCACCGTCTTTTCTGAGATACCGCTGAGCGTACTTGATATATCTGTCAGCAGCCTAACGTATGATAAGAAGTTTTTAAATTAATGTTACTTTTTTTTTGGAAAAGTTTATAGCCATCACAATTAATTTTTACACGCAATCAATAAAGTATTTTTTATACTCAGTTGTGGTAAAAGTTTAACAACAAAATCTTTAGGGGAGAAGAGGGAGGCTTGATCCCTTTTGCAGTTATTGTATCATAACTCTTTATTTACGTTTTTTAGAAGCCTCTTTCCTATGTTAAAATAAACACACATTTATTAGCTAAGTTAGTTAGTTAAGTTAAAGCGTCTGTTTTAAAAGGCTGTGTGAAGTGGGAACACCGAAGTCAAAATTTTTGGGTGGGGTTTATCAGAATCGTTTGTCCATGTTTTTCAACCAAAAAAATCGTTTGTCCACCCTCAGGAAAAAAGTTATTAAGCTTTTCTTTTTTATAGCAACTCCCCAAAATCAAAAAACTCATCTACTGCCCCCAATATATGACTTAGGAATATGAGACTAAGTGCGTTCGTTTGTCCACCGGCTGTTTAAGATTATTCACCAAAAATAATCGTTATTTCAAAAGTTATTCAACATTTCTTTCTTATAGCAACTCCAAAAAAATTTTTTTTATCAAAATCGTTTTAATCCCAATCGTTTGTCCAGGTTAGTCCAGCAAAAAAAATTTTTTTTAGACCTTCGTTCAAAAGTTATTCAACATTTCGTTTTTATAGCTTTTTTTATAGTTTTTTTGGGGTTGCTATAAAAAAGAAATGTTGAAAAACTTTTGAAATAAGGTTGGAAAAACGATTATTTTTGGTGAATAATCTTAAACAGCCGATGGACAAACGAACGCACTTAGTCTCATCTTCCTAAGTCATCTATTGGGGGCAGTAGATGAATTCTTTGATTTTGGGGAGTTGCTATAAAAAAGAAAAGCTTAATAACTTTTTTCCTGAGGGTGGACAAACGATTTTTTTGGTTGAAAAACGTGGACAAACGATTCTGATAAACCCCACCCAAAAATTTTGAATTCGGGGTTCCCACTTCACACAGCTGTTTTAAAAAATTGAAAGAAGTCAAAAGGATCAAGTCTCCCCAAACTATGGTAGACTTGTTCTCCCCTATGGGAGACTTGATCCCTAGGTCGAATTCAACATGTATTTGTGTTAAATCATAATATATTTGTCTTAAATCACGTGAAAGGTTCAAAGCTCATGAGTATACACATTTTGCATTGAATAAAACTTAAATAATGCTTGATGCAAGAGTTCAACAATGAAAAATACTGTGAGACTTGATCCCTGCGGGGACCCATGACCGAGGGGATCAAGTCTCCCAGTTTAGGTAAATTGGAAAAAAAATATCACAATTTATTTTTGCCACATAATCAAATTTTCATTAAAGAATAGGGAACACACAAAAAATTAAAAAAAAGTGGTACATACAACACAAAACAACAGCTCAGACAGAATCGACAAGACCGCAAAATAAACAGTACGAACTTAACAAAAAACTAGAAATCATCACGTGTCTCTCACTTTGAGTTGAATTTTGACTTGTATAAACGCATTGATATATATGATTTTAAAAATACTTGTCAATGCTGTGAAATAAGCTTTTTTAACTCTTTTGGATCTGGAGATTCAGGGGGGGGGGGGTCAAGTCTCCCAAGGGATCAAGTCTCCCTCTTCTACCCTACACCGTTTTTTCAAGTACGTTAATATGTTGAGCCGGCTATTCACAAAAACACACATTAAATTTGGCTATTGTGTATGAAAAACCATTCGACGAGTAACTTACAATTGGAAATTCCTTTATTGTATATTTGGCTTTTTCAAAATCTGTTATAGAATAGACATTTAATAGGATGCCTCTTATCTGCCATTTGTCTTTAAGCAACATCAGGAGCGTTGGCAGCTTCAATAGAAATTTACTCAATCGTAAAGGATATTGAACTGCAAAAAAAAAAATCTATATTAACAAAGTGAACAATTTATTTGATTATTTGTTTCAGTGCTAAAGCTAATCTCAAAAACTCCGAGATTATACTCCGAAGATTAACCTCCAGGATCACTTAATAAACTATAGATACTTTCAAAATTCTGTTATACAGGGAAAATGGAATGAACACACAAAAGTGTTATTCTAAATTTGTCTACCCAAATCTTCCAACGGAAAATTTTTGTCTTTAGAAGTAGGAAATAAGTACCGAACTTTTTAAGGCTTCTTTTCGAGCTCTGGAGTCAACCTGGGATCGACCGAATGCGTTTTTTGAAAAACCCTTTTTGTTTTGACCACGTTCTGTGAGAGTCGTACAAAATAATAATGAGTTTGAATATTTCCAAAAAAAAACGCAAGTTTGTTGCCGATGTCATGTTCAATGCTCAACTTAACGAGTTCCTCACTCGTGAGCTCGAAGAAGATGGTTACTCCGGTGTTGAGGTGCGTGTCACATCTTCACGCACAGAAATCACCATCATGGCCACCAAACCCCAACAGGTCTTGGGAGAGAATGGTTTTCGTATTCGTGAATTGAGCGCCATTGTCCATAAGCGTTTCAATATTAGAAAGTCGCTTCCCGTGGTCTAAGCGCCATCACTCCAGCTGAGTCACTCCGTTACAAATTTACCGGAGGATTGGCCTTCAGTGTGTCGTGCCTGCTATGGTGTGCTCCGTTTCGTCATAGAATCCGTCGCCAAGGGTTGTGAAGTGGTCGTCTCAGGCATGTTACGTGGTCAGCGTGCAAAGTCAATGAAGTTCGTCGAATGTTTGATGATCCATTCTGGAGATCCATGCAAAGACTATGTCGAGGCTACCATTCGCCACGTTTTATTGCGTCAAGAAGTTGGCCCCAAGAAGCCGTTGCCAGACAATGTGTCCATTGTCGAGCCTAAAGAGGAGAAGATCTACGAGACTCCAGAGACAGATTACAAAATTCCTCCACCAACTAAACCTCTGGAAGAGGTTGATGTTTTGCTGAGGCACCAAAAGTAGTGGAGAGGTCCGAGGTGTTTTTAATTATTTTTATTTAGAAAAACTGGCTCTTATTTTGGCGTGTTTTTTTAAACCTGGGTTGTGAGGTCGCCCTGAATTGAGAATATCTAAAGATTTTTTAAACTGTCAATGCGACATGAGTTGTGAAGCATTTTTTGTGATAGACTGTCATTTTACAGAAAATTGTTCATTTTTAAAACAGAAATTAGAAAAATACACATTTTATTTAATAAATAGACAAAAAATGGAAACGTTTGTCCATTTACTATATTCTGCTACCTTAGATTTTTCTCCTTGTTAATCCTCCTCAAAAGAGGTAAATAATAAGCCTTACTAAGTTTAATCACATTTTGCAGATTAATTCGAAATTAAACATGGTTTAAATATGATTTTTTAAAAATTAATTTTTTATAGGGTAAACGCACTAGTATCCGGACACTTAACGTGTTTCATAACTTTGACTTTGTCTCATTTGCTTACTATAAATGCTACCGTGGAAAGTTATATTGTTTCAAAGAGTGTAGATGATTCTTAATAATAAAGTGTGCACATAATTTGCAAATATAACATTGTAAAAATTAAAATGATAAAAATTCAAAAAAGTTCGATTTTCACTAGTATCCGGACAGCAAAATTTAGTTTCCGGACGCTTTTGTTTTAGTATCCGGACGCAATTGTTTTGTATGAAATTTTAGTGCATTATTGAATAGAATTAATGAAAAATCGTAAATTTTTATAAAAAATAATTATTTTAATTAACTTTTTCGCTCATTGATACATTAATTACATACGTGCGTATATAATGAAGGTACAGTTGTAATGAATATCTCCTTTCAAACGTGTGTTTAATTACTCTTGTTTTCGTGTCACGAGTCATACAAAATTATTAACATGTATAACTTTTAAATACACCTGTAATCAAAATACACGTGTAATCAGAATATATTTATAATCAGAGAACACGTGTAATTAAAAAAAACGGTGTTTATTTTTTTCCTATTTGGACCTCCCAAACGGATATTAGAACCTTGGTGGCAAATAAGGCTAGTTTTGTTTAGATAATTCTTTGCTGCTTGCGGGCAATAGCTGCTAGCTGTAATTTAGTTCAACAATCGTTTTAAATAACATAATACTATGTATATGATAATGTAATACTAAATACACCTGTATTACTAAAAACACATCTACCCTATACGTGTTAATACACGAACAATTCGATTGTAGGTATATACGTAGGAACATCCCATGTACACGTACATTATAAAGCTTTGAATGTTACCTATATCAACCCCTCATTTTGAGGCTTGACAGTTTTAGAGTTAAGCCTTAACTACATAGACCTACTTTTGTACAAAAGTGAGAAATTAAAATGCTCGTGCTTGCAAAAAAACATACGAAAATTGTTCTGACACTTAAATTAAACCACCATGCACAATTGTTCATTGTTTTTTTTTTTTGCAGGCAGTGGTCTTTAGAATAGATATTTATTTCTCACTTTTGTACAAAAGTAGCCCTATGTAGTTAAGCCTTTAAGCTCCAACAATTTTCGGAGCCTAGCTGAGGTTTTGTTGAATCGGTTATTTTTGCACTTGTATTTTTTTAAAACCCGTTTTTAAGTCTAATTCTTGTCGGATCTGGTGTATAGAAATCTGTTTGTCATCTGTTTAAAAATACTTTAAGTTTGAACTAGACCCACTACTGCACGTATAGACTGAACCTAATTAAATCGCTGGAGTTTTCAAAACCACCATATTTTTAAACAAATATACTATACAAATTTGAATTCAAGAGATCTGGTTTGAACTCTACACATTGTAATGTTTTGCATTTTATGATTAAAACACTTTAGGTATAAGCTGTGTGGTGGGCAGTTTAAGCCCTAACAACCTCCTCTAAATCCGCCACTACATTCCTTATTATCGTTAGGTTTTTTCAAGGGTCCTATTTAGCACCCGTTTTCATTGTGCTTTATTTGTATCTTCCAATATCCTCAAGGGCCTTAAATTATCGTAAGGTACTAAAGGATCATTTCCTCGAAATGTGATTAAAGTAACAATGTACAAAATCCTTAAATTTCATACAAAATACACTTGTCCGGATACTGGGCTTTATTTTTTAGTATCCGGACAGCCGATTCCTCACTTAGAAAACCCTGTCCGAATACTGAAAATCCGTGAGAAAAATACAATTCTCTTTTATTAAATCATGTAGAATATACGTACCTTTCATTTAAGTTCAATAAAACGTACATTTAATATTTTTATCTTATTTTCAGTAATCCGACTCTCAGTCCGGAAACTGAAAATGAAGAAAAAAATTTGTTTCAGTACCCGGACACCAAATATTTTGACAAAAACTTAAGTTTTATTAACTTTTGTGCTTTAAAAAATAAAATCTATTATTTTTTAAAGCAAATTAGTCACTTTTTATTAGAATAAATTAATTTAGACTGCATAAAATACTTAAATGTTTTAAACGCTTCCACTATTATTTTTAGACTCAAAATGACGTTTTAATGTTTCTCTTATACCTGCAAAACTAAAAAGACGCATAACTCTTACAGTGCCGCGTTAATGTACATGAAACTTTGCATACATTTGTTAAATACATAAAAGATTGTATTTTGATACATATTTCATACCGTTATTGTATAATATGCCTATTTATTTCAAATAAATGACCAAGTGTCCGGACACTAGCACTGTCCGGATACTAGTGCATTTACCCTATATAAAATTCTTTGAACAGTTAAAAAAAAATAAAGTTTGGTATTCTAATTTTTAGTATTTATTAAAACACAATTTTTGTTAAAAATTCAAAAATATTCATTTACCCGTTTTCAAGACATTGAATTAAATAAAAGTTTAATATTTTTTTAAAAATCTGAAAATTATTTTTTCGAAAAATTTTATACGTTCTATCACAGGTACCGTTAATAACCGTTATTGAATTTTTTTTAACCGAAATATCAACTATACTGTGCACAATAATTCGTAATTTTTTCATCAAATTTAATAAAGCCGTTTTTGAGATAAATTCCTTTTTTCATAGTAGTAGCCCGTAGAGTAATGGTTAGTGCGTTCGACTGTCACGCTGGAGGTCTGGGATCGCTTCCCAGCCTCGTCCACCTAAAAAACTAAAAAAGTTTTTTTTCAGGGCTACTGCCTCTTGCGAGGAATTGACAAATCCTCCAAATCACTTGTCACGAATAAGTGCTTCTCGTCAAGCCGTTCGGATTCGGCATAAAAATTGTAGGTCCCTTCCATTCCTGTCAAAAGGCGCACACAGGAATGGTTGCGAGATGTTAGTCACTAGGCTCTGGTTCTTCATGAGCCGTTGTGCCACCCGATTTATTTTTTTTTTATACTTTTTTCATACCGGTTGTCGTTGTATGGCAATTACATTAATTTTTTGAGCTAAACTAAAAATTTAAATTTCCCCTCTAGGGAATCACCTAAAAGCCTTAAGATCAAAGTTTGAAGGGAATCAGTTCAGCGGTTGAAGGCTGAAGTTCGAGCTAAAGACAGATTTATAACAAATAAGGGGGGCGGGTCATTCAAAATAAGACAATCGCCTTTATAAGGACCACCCTAATGTACATACATATATCGAAAGTAAAAAATACCCATTAACCTTACCATTGGTGTCACACTCTTCGTACAGTCTTTTATATACTCGATAAGTAACTTGTGCAGCAACACTCAGTATCTTCACATTCCAATCAGATTTTTGTAAAACTTTTAAAAATGGATCCAACTCCGTCATATAGGGAAATTCATCCCAAAGTGATTCAATGAAACAATCCAATATTTCAGTTCCATTCTTAAAGAAACAAAAATAGAAAAATAGTTAAATTTAAACAAGAATATTATTATACCATCACATTTTAAACTTACAGCTTTCCACATTAAAAATTCTAAAATATCCCTGAGTATGAATTTGTGGGCAAAGCTTCTACGCATAAATGTCAAATAGAATTTTACAGCCTGGTCACGGGTTTTTTTGCTTTCATGCAAAGCATTGCTAAAAATGATGTGAACTTGTTGTTTAGAAAAACATTCTAAAAAGGGAAGATGGCTGGAATGAAAAACAAAATTTTAGATATACGTACTCAAATCTGTTCTCTTAGTGCAAACATGCAAAAATGATAAGAAAAAAAAAGCAAATTGTCTTACCTTAGCAATGAATTGAGAAACTTTATTAAGCAAAAGACTTGATTTTTCGAATATTGCTGAGCAAAACCACAATAAGCTTTAATCATATCTGGATCAGTTAAATAATCCACAAGATTATTTTGTTCACTTAAAGGTGCCTTTGTATTTTCGAGGGCAATTTGCATGTAAACAAAGAGGGCTCCACTTGCTCTGCAAAACTTAAATAGATAAAAGAAAAATAATTAAAAAAAAAAAAAAAAAAAAAAAAAAAAACAATGCAAAACTCAAAAACTTATTGCCTTACCTCATATTCCATACAGTTGGTATAAAATTTAAAAATGTTTGTATCATAGAAGGAGAAATAATTGTAGTCTCTTCCCAAAAGTACACATAAGCCCTTCAATATAGTGTCATGGGAATCAGGATATCTAAAATATGAATGATAGAAAAACGCAAGGAATCGAAATGATTGTTAAACTTTCTACATAAAAGCTTGGCGAAATTCAACTTTATCTAGCCAAAAGTACAAAAGTGAGAAATGAACATGATTATGCTTTATAAATCTGCTTACAAAAAAAAGAAAAAACAAAAAAAAAAAAAAAAATCGGTTATGGTGGTGAAAATTTTGTGTCAGCACAGTTTTCCCACTTTTGTACTTTTTGCAAATAGTAAAAGGGTGAATTTAGTTAAGTCTTAAGGATTAAACTAAATACACCTAGTTTTTTTGGAAAAGGTACAAAAGAGCCTTAATTTATCTATCGGAATATTTTAAGTATTTTATGCAAGCAGGTGTTTTTAGCATTCATGTTTTTGCTCACGTTTGTATTTTTTGCAAAAAGTAGGTTTATGTAATTAAGCCTTTAATGTTATTGCATGGAGTCAATTCATTAAACAAAAATTGTTTTTTGAAAAATAATCAAAATAGCACTGTTGAACTAAATATTTGTATTTATTTCTTTAAGGGTTAATTTTTCAATACACAGTCAAACCTCACTAGTACTTATTCTTCGAATCAAACAAAAATTTGTTCCTGTTGAAATAGTATTCATTCCTCTAGTTTAACTGATGATGGAAAAATCGGATCTAAATAGGCAAACAAAAATATTAGCTCTACAGCCCTATTCTGCCGTTGTGAGGATCACAGGTCACAATTTTTTGGGAGGTTTCTAATAAGGCGGTCACAATTTCGTATTCTGTGGAAGCACTCATAAGAAACCTCACAAGAACAACGTGAGTTGTGATCTGCCAAACACCAGATCATAATTTTTAAGTTTTTATGAGACGAGTTCACCACGAGCTATGAGGTTATTGTGACTTGTGAGGCATCAAGCAAAATATCCTCTCTTCTTTACCCAAGTCCTTTTTGAGAGTTTTCAAACAATTTATGACACATGGTATCTAAGACCAAGTTTGGATCGGCAAGTGATTTTCTTATTTTATGCATCGCTTGAAGAAGAGAATAACCTGTAAATAAATTTTAAATTTTATTAATAAAACTATTCCAAAATTATTAGTCTAAGACTAAGAGCCCATAGCAATTTTTGGGTGTGAAGGATAGGAAAAATACCTTGTGTTTTTTAAGGTAGGCCCATACTATTCATATGCAAATATGAAAGTCTGTGGCATGTCGGGGTTGGTGCCTTTGTATGGAATACTGCATTTAAAATGAAGTGCATTGAAAATGCAGTATAGGTAAGCCGAGTGCCCTAGAGTGCGGTCTTGAACCCCATATTCATATTTAGGGCACTCAGGTCTTTAATCAAATACAATTTTGAAGTTCCTTCCCTACCTGGGCTTGGAAAAAAATTGCATTTTCAATGCAGAATTTCGTACAAAGGCCCCAACGCATGTCAGACTTTCTGCATATGATTAGTAGGGACCTATCTTAAAGCAAAAGGAATTTTTGCTGTCGTTCACTCCCAAAAATTATTGTGGGCTCTAGGTCTTTGTTTTATATTGCTCCTTTTTCTTTTTTATTTACTTATCAATGAAAATGGTTCCCAAAATCTTTCCTCCCATTGCTCATCTAAGGAATTACAAAAGCTCAAAAATATATCAAGAATTTTAATGAGTTCTTCTGTGAGATTATTTTTATTCATTTCTTTGCAGATTTCCTCTAGAAATTGTTGAAAACGATCAAAGACGCTATGATCGTATGTAAATCGATAAGACATAACTTGTTGATCAAGCCATTGGAAATTCAAAGAAAGAATTTCATTAGTTGTTACGTAGTAATGAAATCCGATTGCATCCATTATGGAATGGAGGAGATTTTTGGCAGTGATGGAAATAATATTGCCTCCACTTGCATCGGTAATTGATGCTGTAACATTTCTGGCAATTTCCTGAAAAGAAAAAAATAATATTCATTAAAAGCCATCGTCTATAAATGTAACGATAATTTGCTATTCGCCTTGGGGTTTTTAGTTTAGTTTAGTTTATTTAGCAGAACTCTGCTAATTAAATTCAAGTTTTACAATTTTTAAAATTAAGATATATAATATAATGTTTGCATTCTTAATGATAGGTACATTTTATAAATTCATTAACATATCTTTTAAATTTTTTTAAATTTGTTTCGTTTTTAGCTTGGTAAGGAAGTGAGTTGAATAGTTTACAGCCTTAATATAATATACAGTGGACTCTCGTTAACTTGAACACACGATAACTTGAACATTCCAATAACTAAAAAAAAAATAAACTGGCTCGTGAAGAACCAGGGCCTAGTGACTAACAACTCGCAACCATTCCTGACAGGAATGGAAGGGACCTACAATTTTATGCCGAATCCGAACGGCTAGACGAGAAGCACTTATTCGTGACAAGTGTTACGCTTGGAGGATTTATCAATTTCTCCAAGAGGCAGTAGCCATATAAAAAAATTTTTAGTTTTTAGGTGGACGAGGCTGGGAAGGGAACCCAGACCTCCAGCGTGACAGTCGAACGCACTAACCATTACGCTACGGGCTACTACAATAATAATAACCAATAACTTGAACAAATATTTTTTCCCTTTACGCATTGTATACCTTGAACAGACCATTTTTAAGACTCAATACCTTGAATTTTTCCCCTAAGTACTCTATAAGTTGAACAACTAAAATTTTTACGAACTCTGTTACTTGAACAAATTTTAAATTGAATTTTTCCAAGGTACCTGGGATGTTGGTACAAAGAAGCAAACGGTTTTTGAAAAGGGGAATCCCAGGAAATTTCTTTAGTATTTCCTTATAAGTTTTTATTCTTCATAATCAGTGAATTTCATTTGATCACGTGTGTATTTAGGAATCGAAATTGGAAAAAAAATTTCAAATGGGTTTAAAAAAAGGCCAAAAATTTAGAATGTTTACACAAGAACAAAAAGCTGCAATAATTAAAAATAATTAAAAACGCAGTCAGCATTACGGGTTGTGCAAAAGAAATTGGTGAATTTGATCCAGTAACTTGCACAACCCTAAAGCTTGAATACTCCTGGTTTCGTACGTGTTCAAGTTAACGAGCGTCCACTGTACTATTTTGGGTAACATTTTGAATGTAGTTGGGTAGTCTAAAATCAACTATACTTCTAAGGTCATGAGGCTGTGAATAACCCACATATATCAAATATTTACTCAAATATTTAGGTAATAAATTATTTATAATTTTGAATACATAACATAATACATTAACAAAGATTATTTGCTTTACATTCATCCATTGTAGCATATTAAGCATTAAGCATATTGGGGTTAGTCGGTTACACTTGAGTATTATACGCATTGATGTATTTTGTAGACGTTGTAATTTTAACAATTCAGTATTGGAACAGAGGTATTGATGAACAATATTCAAAATGGGGCTTTATCATTACATTATAAATATTAATTGCACACATTACAGATAGTTTATTTCTTATTCTGGTAAAGATTCCATTTTTTTTTTTTTATTTTTTTGATTAAATAGTCGACATGCAAGTCGAACTTTAACTTATTGTCTATAACTATGTCTAGATATTTAATTACTTCCACTTGTTCTATACTTTGGTTCTCCATTTCCAGGTACAAGTTTAAGTTATTTTTGAGGGACAAGCACTTCGATTTTGCAACGTTCAGTTTAAGTTGGTTTGATCGAAGCCATTCACCGACTCTTATTAGGTCTTCTTGAAGGTATTTCGTGCAATTTTCTGTATTCTTTCCCGAGATAAAAATTAGTGCATCATCAGCGAAAAGGACAATTAGTGAATGCATGAGAACGTTTTTAATGTCATTAATGTAAATAATAAATAACATCGCGGCCAGGATGGATCCCTGAGGAACTCCGTGTATTGTTTCAACGCTGTTTGACAATGTTCCGTTCACTGATGTTTTTTGTGTTCGTTTTTATAGATATGATGCAAACCATTTCTGCTCCTTACCTCTTACACCATAACCGCTTAGTTTTGCCAGTAATATTCCTCGATCTATTGTCTCAAAAGCTCGTTTGAGATCAAGAAAAACAGCGAAGACGATTTTTTTTGTCAGCTACCTCCTCTTTCCAGCTAATAAGTACATTGTTTAGTGCGGATTCGTATGAATGTGTCTTTCGAAAACCTGACTGGTTTTCGAGTAATAAGTTGTTTTCTTCGAGGTATTCTTCAAGTTGGGTATGTACTATTTTTTCGATGACCTTTTCGTAGACTGGGAGTGCGTTGACTGGACGAAAATGTTCACATTTGTCAGTTCTTTAATTTTTTCAATAGGGATGACAATTGATTCATTCCAAGTGTCAGGGAAGTGTCCCACTAACAACGAGTAGTTTACAATTTTCGACAGCATTGGACCAATTATGTCGATTGCATCCATAAGCATTTTTGAGCTTAAGAAATTGAAGTCTCTTTTGTTATTCAAAAGGCTTATTACTTCTTTTATTTCTGTTACCGAGACAATCCTAAATTTAAATAACGCGGTCGTAAAGTTATTTGTTTGATGGAAGTGAACATGTGAAATGGACTCGATATTTAGGAAGAATGTGTTAAATTTTTCAGCTATCTCTGCGCTTTTTGTTATGCTCACGTTGTTAAAATATACAAGTTTGATGCTTTGCTTTTTTTCATGCAAGACATGCGATTTAATAACTCTCCACATGGTTTTTTGATCGGATGCATTTGAGATTTTCTGTTTAATATTATTATTTCTTGCTTTTACGATTTCAGACTTATAGATGTTCCTACACTCACGATATCTGTTCCATGTTTCAAAGTTATTCGATTGAATGAATGCTTGGTATTTTGTTATTTTATCTCGTTTTAGATGCATCAGTGTGTTAATGAACCATTCGTTAGAAACATTTAAAACGTCTTTAAATACTAACATGTTGTTTATGGCACGGCTAAGCTGGAATCGGCTAAGCTGATATAGTTGATAATCAGATTTTTGACTGACTATTGCTTTCTCTGTCTTTGTCTTTAGAATTGATAGAGACAACTATCTTAAAAACGGCAATCAACAATTGATTGATAATCAAATCAGCTTAGCCGTTAGTGCGATCCATTCGTGCATGACCTTAAACCGATAACAATAACAATTTAAAATTAATACTAGTGTCTGAAGTTAATGTTTTTCCTAAATTATAGGGATGTGACTTTTTTCCAAAATTACAACCTCAAAATAAATTTTTTTTGTTTTTGATTTTCTTGTTCGAATAGGTGTTACATAAAATACAAAATAAATGAGGCCGATTAAGGAGATTGGTAAATTTTCTTTCCCAAAAACGAGGCTCTTTAGGAACTGAACTTAGTTTTTTCTACTTTTAAAATATTTTCTTACAATTTTTCTAAATATTTTTTTTGTCATTTCATCTAAACTTCAAAAAAAAAAATATATATTCGTGATCCTTATTTTTCTGTTGACCCGAGATGAGACTTCGCAGTCAGCGATTTTTTTTATCGAAACCATTAAAACCTTTACTCAAATGTGTTGGATATGAGGAGACCGGAAGAGTGGCCAATTTTTACGCCAAATTTGTCAAAACTTTGCCTCCGTCACTGTCCCAAGGGTCCCCGTCGGCTTTGTACATTTGTATATACCTATGTATGGATATGTAACAACAATGCAACTAGGAAGATGCTTGATGTTAATAAACATGAATTTTGGAAATATAAATATGAAGAATGAAAATTAATTACCTAAATAATTTTAAAAATTCATTGACAGATCTGAAAAGTTGATTTGATACATTCCGGAATATTATCAACATAATGCTAAATGGATCTATCCTTTGAAGATTGTAGTTGTAAACTGTGACCTCCGAAACAAAATTCATACAAGGTACGATACATAACCGACCCCTAACTAAAAATAGCAAGATACAATAATAATTATTTGTAAAATTAAAATACAACTCAGTTAAAGTTAAAACAAGAAAATTATTATTAGGAAAGATGGGACCATTATAATTCATGAAAATTAAAACTAAAAGTAATCGTTTCTAATTAAATTTGGAATGCCACATATGAAAATGTTAAAAAAAAATATCAAGAAAAAAAGCTAAAAAAGAAAAAAAACTAAAATTTGGAACTAAATTTCTTTTTTGAAGCCCGTACTCCATAATTTCATAAGGTACTGGAAGCTCTTATGATGTTTTTTTCTTTTCGAGTTAAATAACGGTGGCCAATATTTTATAGAATACTGAATAAAGAACAAATATAAATAATTTACTCAACTATTTCATTTTTATTATTTACATTATCCCATTGATTCCAAAATTCATCTTCATAACAATCTTGAACTTTTCGCCTGATCTCTTTTTTACGATTTTCACATTAAACATTTTTATATTTTCAAATCATACATATTTAATTAACTTACATTCTCCAACATTTTATTAAATTCATTTTTGTTTATTTAATCGCATTCATATTTATTTTTTTATTTTATTTATTTCTTCACAATCACAATTATTCTTCCGTTTTATTATTATATTATTTTATCTTCAATTATTTCCAATTTATTTCCAATTATATTTTTCTTCTTCAAAATTCCTTCCGTCTCCTCTGAAATTATTTTATTAATGATTTATTTTTGAATTTTTCTGAGCTTATATAGAATTTTAGACTTCTAGAACTACTGCGTATTATTAAAATTTATTACAAAATCGAGCCAGTAGAAAAGTGTACGGTGGAAAATTTAAATTGATTTCTTGCTTCTGGTGCATTAAGGGACTCATTGCAATTGGTGATTGGTTAATAGCAACAAATGCGATTACAATTACAATTAAAATTACAATTACAATTACAATTACTATTACAATTACAATTACAATTACAATTACAATTACAATTACAATTACAATTACAATTACAATTACAATTACAATTACAATTACAATTACAATTACAATTACAATTACAACTACAATTACAATTACAAGTACAATTACAATTACAATTAAAATTATGCAATAACATTTGCATCATATGAAATTAGCAATTACTTTCTTATTATAAGTAACCAATATTATCAATTTAAAATTTTACCAATTTTACCAATACAACTAATATTACTAATATTACCAATTACCATCTACCAATCACCATTTACTAACTACATAAATGGTCACTGAATGCATTATGAATCATGAATCAAATTTATTAACTGTTCCACTGTCCAAAATTTTACTGTCTGTTTTTTGTAATAATTGAAAAAATTCATAGTAGTCTTTGAAGTCTAAAATTCTATATAAGCTCAGAAAAATTCAAAAATAAATCATTAATAAAATAATTATTTCAGAAGAGACGGAAGGAATTTTGAAGAAGAAAATTTTATTGGAATTAATTTGGAAACAATTGAAGATAAAATAATTAAAATGAATAATACTGATGGAAATGACTGGATGAATGAAATGGAGAAGAATGTAAGTTATTAAAAAGTTTAAAAATGTTGAAAATGTAAAAAGTGTAAAATTTTATAAATGTTATAAAAAAAAATTATTCTAGTTTGCTGCATGGAGCCGCGAAGAAACTCGAAAAGAAAACATGAGAAAAATAAAAGAAGAGGAAGATTTTTTTAGAAGAATCCAGGAATATTATGAAGGTGGACTTTGGAGCGAATGGTCTTTAGTGAGTAGATTTTTGTTTAGAAACAATAAAAGTTAAAATTATTTATATTATGTTATATTTCCTTAAAGAATTCCATCAAATATCGGCCTCCATTGATAAATCCAAACAGAGATCGAAACCATTATATATTCTTGTACTTCATGACGCTATGGAGTACCAGGATACTTGAAGAGATTTAGTTGAAATTTCTGGTTTTTCTCTAGTTGGATTTATTTTTGATTTTTTTTTTTTGTTGTAATTGCTTTTTTTTTGTTGTTTGTAATCTGTTTTTCTAGGTTGCATTCCAAATTTAATTATTATTCTTATATGTTGTAGCCTTTACAAAAAATAAGAATTATAATAATTGTCATGACATTTATTTTTGATATTTAATATTTTTTTCATGAATTATACCTTATCTTTCAAATGAATAAATTCATAGACTATTTTGTTTTAATTTCTAATATTTAGTTTTTCATTTATTTTGATTATTAGGAAACAATTTTTGATTTTTAGCTAGGGCCTTTTCCATGAATACATACATAATGTATATTCTTCCTCAAGTATCAACCAATGTTTTCCTGGATTTGGACAGCAACAAAACATCAAGATAAAAATGTGAATGGACATTTCAAACAATGGTAATGTTAGTAATATTAGTTGTATTGGTAAAATTGGTAAAATTATTCTAGTTTGGTGCATGGAGTCGTGAAGAAACCAGAAAAGAAAACATCAGACAAATAAAAGAAGAGGAAGAATTTTATTTAGTTTTTCATTTATTTTGATTATTAGGAAACAATTTTTGATTTTTAGCTAGGGCCTTTTCCATGAATACATACATAATGTATATTCTTCCTCAAGTATCAACCAATGTTTTCCTGGATTTGGACAGCAACAAAACATCAAGATAAAAATGTGAATTGACATTTCAAACAATGAAATAGAGAGGGGAAGAAAAAGTGCTGTTCGATCGATCTAGTCTTGGATTTTATTCATATTAAAGAATTCAAGAAGAAGACACTCCCACCCAGATGCTCCGTAATTTATAAAATTAAAGGCCACTAGATATCTTTGAAAAATCTAATTTTTTTGTTTTAGTTTTTGTGGTTAAAATATTTATTTTATTTAAAATACATATGTACATCCATGGTAGGTACCAGTATAAGGCACCTCCAAACAATTATCACTAAAAACAGATGGCACTACATTTGACGGGTTGTCTTATTGAATTCTTTGAAAGGATATTAATAAAATACAAAACTAGATCGATCGAACACAACTTTTTCTTCCCCTCTCCATATCACACTTTTTTTTTTCAGCCGTCCCCATGTCTGAGACTGGAATATCATTGTTTAAAATGTCAATTCACATTTTTATCTTGATGTTTTGTTGCTGTCCAAATCCAGGAAAACATTGGTTGATACTTGAGGAAGAATATACATATGTATGTATTCATGGAAAAGGCCCTAGTTAAAAATCAAAAATTGTTTCCTAATAATCAAAATAAATGAAAAACTAAATAAAATTCTTCCTCTTCTTTTATTTGTCTGATGTTTTCTTTTCTGGTTTCTTCACGACTCCATGCACCAAACTAGAATAATTTTACCAATTTTACCAATACAACTAATATTACTAATATTACCATTGTTTGAAATGTCCATTCACATTTTTATCTTGATGTTTTGTTGCTGTCCAAATCCAGGAAAACATTGGTTGATACTTGAGGAAGAATATACATTATGTATGTATTCATGGAAAAGGCCCTAGCTAAAAATCAAAAATTGTTTCCTAATAATCAAAATAAATGAAAAACTAAATATTAGAAATTAAAACAAAATAGTCTATGAATTTATTAATTTGAAAGATAAGGTATAATTCATGAAAAAAATATTAAATATCAAAAATAAATGTCATGACAATTATTATAATTCTTATTTTTTGTAAAGGCTACAACATATAAGAATAATAATTAAATTTGGAATGCAACCTAGAAAAACAGATTACAAACAACAAAAAAAAAGCAATTACAACAAAAAAAAATCAAAAATAAATCCAACTAGAGAAAAACCAGAAATTTCAACTAAATCTCTTCAAGTATCCTGGTACTCCATAGCGTCATGAAGTACAAGAATATATAATGGTTTCGATCTCTGTTTGGATTTATCAATGGAGGCCGATATTTGATGGAATTCTTTAAGGAAATATAACATAATATAAATAATTTTAACTTTTATTGTTTCTAAACAAAAATCTACTCACTAAAGACCATTCGCTCCAAAGTCCACCTTCATAATATTCCTGGATTCTTCTAAAAAAATCTTGCTCTTCTTTTATTTTTCTCATGTTTTCTTTTCTAGTTTCTTCACGGCTCCATGCAGCAAACAAGAATAATTTTTTTTTATAACATTTATAAAATTTTACACTTTTTACATTTTCAACATTTTTAAACTTTTTAATAACTTACATTCTTCTCCATTTCATTCATCCAGTCATTTCCATCAGTATTATTCATTTTAATTATTTTATCTTCAATTGTTTCCAAATTAATTCCAATAAAATTTTCTTCTTCAAAATTGGTAATATTAGTAATATTAGTTGTATTGGTAAAATTGGTAAAATTATTCTAGTTTGCTGCATGGAGTCGTGAAGAAACCAGAAAAGAAAACATCAGACAAATAAAAGAAGAGGAAGAGTTTTATTTAGTTTTTCATTTATTTTGATTATTAGGAAACAATTTTTGATTTTTAACTAGGGCCTTTTCCATGAATACATACATATGTATATTCTTCCTCAAGTATCAACCAATGTTTTCCTGGATTTGGACAGCAACAAAACATCAAGATAAAAATGTGAATTGACATTTCAAACAATGATATTCCAGTCTCAGACATGGGGACGGCTGAAAAAAAAGTGTGATATGGAGAGGGGAAGAAAAAGTGGTGTTCGATCGATCTAGTTTTGTATTTTATTAATATCCTTTCAAAGAATTCAAGAAGACAACCCGTCAAATGTAGTGCCATCTGTTTTTAGTGATAATTGTTTGGAGGTGCCTTATACAGGTACCTACCATGGATGTACATATGTATTTTAAATAAAATAAATAGTTTAACCACAAAAAATAAAACAAAAAAATTAGATTTTTCAAAGATATCTAGAGTGGGCTTTAATTTTATAGATTACGGAGCATCTGGGTGGGAGTGGGCTCTAATTTTATAAATTTCGGAGCATCTGGGTGGGAGTGGCAACATTTAAAACGTCTTGCACTTACATATTTGTTACGGATATTTTTTGACATAAATAATCATTTATATGCTTATGGGTATGCCTTCGAAATATAATGTCTGTTCCTTTAATCTGAATTTCTGTGATTTTCTGTGATTTTTAGTCCCAAGTTCTACCAATACCATTTTTTTATATGAACTTGACAGGACTTCGGACGGAAAATCACAGAAAATCACAGAAACTCAAAGTAAAGAAACAGACCCATTAAGTTTGTTTTCTACACCTATGGGTCCTGGATGGCGTCTGGTTGGGTTTGGAGACATTTTAATTGTCTGGGACCTATATATTTGTAATGAGAGGATTTTGCTGATTTTTTGATATATCATTTATTTGGTTATATCTTCCAAATCAAGTTTGTTTTCAACCATATGGGCCATTGGACGGCGGCGTCTGGCGACACTTTAATTGTCTGGCATCCACATATTTGTAATGGGGAGATTTTTCCCGATCTTTTGATATATAGGTATCATTTAGGTATATGGTTATACCTACAAACCAAAATCTGTTTTTTTTTTTGCCCACTTTGGGGGGGGGCGTCTGTCTGAGTCTGGCGACACTTAAACCGATTTCATCAGATTTATAATCATGCCGATTACAGAATCCGCAAAACTCGATCTGCAGTGCAGTGCTTACTTACCCATCTACTCATGTATCTTGAAAAGGAAAGAGAAGACTGCAATGTGAATCACTGCGGATCGAGTTTTGCGGATTCTGTAACCAGCATGACCAGCAACACTGAATCTTGGTTGAACCGATGAAGTCGGTGGCGTTTGGAATTATGTCTACATATCCTCAAATGCATTTTATTACAAATTTGTAACTATAAAACATTGACTAAATTTAACTTTTGTTCAGAAGCAAAACAATTTTATTCGACTTACCCGTGGGGGAACCTTTTTTAAAATTGATTCAAACAATCTCATTTTATTACGGTATTTATGTAACTATGTGGGTTGTTGTTAATGTATGATGTAGGAGCACAAAATGCACTTTTCTCTCAAACAATTTTTGCGTACAATTAAACAATTAACACAAATTTTAACAACTTAACTTCAACTAAATGACCGCATAAATCTTTAAAGTTGTTATAATTCTAATTTTTATAAAATATAATGATAAATTGGAAATTCAAAAGCTGCAATTAGAGAAATTCACAATATCGGTTCTGGCTGGCTGTTCTTTTTTTTTTGTGATTACCCTCGGTCGATACTCGAATTATAAATGGCTTTTGATCAGGGCTGTCGTTGTAGTACTAGCCCTTTGCGTGTTTTGCAAGAGGAAGCTAAAAGGCAAGACCGCACTCAACTTCAGTGGAACTACACTTCTCGACGCGGCAAAACTCGTTTGGAATTGTGAGGGCATTAAAGGCTCTCCCAAACCAATGTGGAACATTCGTTTTGACATTCGAATGTCAAAATTAATTTACATGGTGATATATGAGAGTGCCCACACGAACGCGGCGGGGAAACATATGAATTAATTTTGACTGACGAATGTTTCTTCGCTGCAACGAATGTTTCGCATTGGTTTGGGAGAGCCTTAAGACGTTCGAGGCGAGGAAACATTCGCCGTTGGTGTGGGCACTCTCATTTATCATCCTGTAAATAAATTTTGAAAGACGAATGTTTCTCCGCCGCGTTGGTGTGGGCACTCTCATATATCACCATGTAAATTAATTTTGAATTGCGAATGTTTCTTCACCGCACTGAATGTTTCATTGAACGATTTTTCCAGTGCCGATCTTTTGTTCGTAGGTGAAGGGAGTGAAAAGTCAGGGGTAGAGCTCAAATCGTTTGTACCACAAAACTCGAACGATTTTTCCAGTCTGTTTATGTTCTCTTTCACCTTCTTTCCAGTTTTTTGTGTGTGTTCGGTGTCAGTGTGCCGTTCGTTTGATAGTGTGAGTGAATATTAATGAAAAATGAAGAGCACACAGCAATACAAAATTGAAGAAAGAAAAAATCGTTCTGTGTGTACAATTCACACGATTTTTGGAAGAATCGGGCAATGCAGATCGGGACAAAACTGACAAATAAACGATGCTAAATAACAACAAAAACTTCCGTCGTCGAAAGTTCGGCGTACTTTCGCATTTTGATCTTTTCTCTCTATCTAACAAATACGCATTATGTATTTGGCAAACCTTTTTTTTAAAGAAACCAAATGCAGATACATGTAAAACCACCAATACAATGGGGCCCCGTAGAGAATGGAATACCCTGTAATGCCTTGTAGACTTTATGGTCGTCCTGAGAACTGATAAACAAAAAGTTCTATCTCAACCACAAGAAAAGATATGTGCATTTTTTTGTTAAGTGCATTATTGTTTGCCTTACTTTACGTTTTTAAATACCACGACTACAAGTGAATGAATTCCACCATTTTTTTTTTTGGTAGCAATATTTTGCATTATTTGTACGAAAAAATAAGTAGAACAAAATTATAATAACTGTAGGATTTCTAAGAGAAAAAAATATTTAACTTTGATTTTCGATGCAAAATGTGGAAGAAAATAATTTTTGAATGTTAAAACATCTCTGGTAAAAAAAATGCATGAATACCTAAGTAGCCAACTATTTTAAAAACATGCGATTTAAATGCGGATTTGAAAATGGTAAAACTTTATATTGTATACCTAGAGATAATAGCAAGTTATTGGTAAAAATCTGAAATACTAGAGTCAATTTAACAAAAACAAACGCTTTCAAAGTTAGCACAGTAAACGTGTTAATAATATAATGCCTTGAACATGGCAGATTTTTGATTGATTGCCTATTTTTATGATGTTCCCCTAATGATAAATCCAGCTGTAACATTTTCGAGGTTTTTTTGAGTTGGGCTTTAACTAAACAATCAATTTTTTTGTTGGTTGCAATTAGTTTATTTGTTAATATTTCCTAACAAATAATTAAAGCCAATTTTCCTTGGCCACTAATTTAAAAAAAAAACAAATCAACGTTTTTTTATTTAATGTAAAGGACTTGATAAGTGTTTCGACCACTCTAGTGCAGAATGGCGGATACTCCCCCGAATAAATTATTGTCTTAATATTCATCTAAAATTTAGATAGCAGCTAGCATATTTATAATACAGCTGCCTGCACAAGATTCCACATCGCCTCTAAGAAGCTGCTTGGATTCCTGTATTCGATTTATTTAATGCTTTTCTAATAAGAAAATTGATATGGTGTTAGGTCTGGTGAACGTGGAGGCTATAAAATTTTCCATCTGCCTGTGTACCTAGTATTCAGATTTGCCAGCACAGTATAGTGTGCAGTACTTTTTTTTCTAAACTTAGTAGCCAGCTCCAGTTGAAAATTGGGTGAAATTATGTTTTATGAAATAATAACAAATAAACTTATTATATTTTTGTGACCTCATATGTATCTGTCAGATTCTGAAATTTTGTCTAAGAAAACATCGACAGAAACAAAATATATAATGCTGTTTGAAGAATCTACCTTCAGAAAGAATACGCTCACAAAATATAGTTACATTCATAAAATAAACCTCAACCATCAGAAATGTCATTATTGTTAATTAAAAAAAAAAAAAAAACTTGCATTTGGTTGAAAATTCTTTTTTAAAAACGTTGACTCTTTTCATCAACGAAAAAAAAAACAAGTGTTCATAAGACAATAACAGGCATAACTATGTGTCTGATCTAGTTTTCTTGTAGGTATGTCTTATTTTGTATCATATAAAACCCACGATCAAGATATCGAAATTCTTGAATTTATTGTATAGACCGAGAGCTGACAGCAAATTTTTGAATTGGAGGTAAAACCAAAATTTGCGAACATGTATGTTGAGGTACTAGGGCCTCGAGGTTGAAAAGAGCGATTTTTCAGATTTTGGTTTAGAGTCATAGGCTGAGTTCCGAAACGCATCAGATGCGCATTTGATGCAGTCATAAGTTCCGAAACTCAAACTTGAAAATGTTTACAAAGCGAAAGCAGCATGTTTGCGTAGCAGGTGCGCATTAATAGAGTATTGCTGCCGCATCAAAACTTTTTGGAACTCCGCCTATATATATGGAAATTAAAGAGAATTACGCTCTCATTAAGAATTTCGGGGTCCCAGACGATTTAAGTGTCGCCAGACCCAGACAGACGACCCCCAAAATGGACAAAAAAAACAGATTTTGGTTTGAAGGTATAACCATATAAATGATACCTATATCAAAAGATCGGTAAAATTCTCTTCGTTACAAATATGTGGATGCCAGACGCCAGAAGTGTCGCCAGACGCCCTCCAAAGGCCCATAGGGGCGAAAAAAAACTTTTGATTTGGAAGATATAACCAAATAAATGATATATCAAAAAATCAGCAAAAATCCCTCATTACAAATATATGGGTCCCACACAATTAAAATGTCGCCAAAACCCAACCAGACGCCCTCCAGGGCCCATGGTAACCATAACCATATAAATGATGTTATTATGTCAAAAAATCTCCGTTACAATTAGGTAAGTGCAAGACGTTTTAAATGTTGCCACTCCCATCCAGATGCTCCGAAATTTATAAAATTAGAGCCCACTCCCACCCAGATGCTCCGTAATTTATAAAATTAAAGCCCACTCTAGATATCTTTGAAAAATCTCTTTTTGTTGTTTTATTGTTTGTGGTTAAAATCTTTATTTTATATATATAATACATATGTACATCCATGGTAGGTACAAGTATTAGGCACCTCCAAACAATTATCACTTAAATCAGATGGCACTACATTTGGCGAGTTTTCTTCTTGAATTCTTTGATATGAATAAAATCCAAGACTAGATCGATCGAACAGCACTTTTTCTTCCCCTCTCTATTTCATTGTTTGAAATGTCAATTCACATTTTTATCTTGATGTTTTGTTGCTGTCCAAATCCAGGAAAACATTGGTTGATACTTGAGGAAGAATATACATTATGTATGTATTCATGGAAAAGGCCCTAGCTAAAAATCAAAAATTGTTTCCTAATAATCAAAATAAATGAAAAACTAAATATTAGAAATTAAAACAAAATAGTCTATGAATTTATTAATTTGAAAGATAAGGTATAATTCATGAAAAAAATATTAAATATCAAAAATAAATGTCATGACAATTATTATAATTCTTATTTTTTGTAAAGGCTACAACATATAAGAATAATAATTAAATTTGGAATGCAACCTAGAAAAACAGATTACAAACAACAAAAAAAAAGCAATTACAACAAAAAAAAAAATCAAAAATAAATCCAACTAGAGAAAAACCAGAAATTTCAACTAAATCTCTTCAAGTATCCTGGTACTCCATAGCGTCATGAAGTACAAGAATATATAATGGTTTCGATCTCTGTTTGGATTTATCAATGGAGGCCGATATTTGATGGAATTCTTTAAGGAAATATAACATAATATAAATAATTTTAACTTTTATTGTTTCTAAACAAAAATCTACTCACTAAAGACCATTCGCTCCAAAGTCCACCTTCATAATATTCCTGGATTCTTCTAAAAAAATCTTCCTCTTTTATTTTTCTCATGTTTTCTTTTCTGGTTTCTTCACGGCTCCATGCAGCAAACTAGAATAATTTTTTTCATAACATTTGTAAAATTTTACACTTTTTACATTTTCAACATTTTTAAACTTTTTAATAACTTACATTCTTCTCCATTTCATTCATCCAGTCATTTCCATCAGTATTATTCATTTTAATTATTTTATCTTCAATTGTTTCCAAATTAATTCCAATAAAATTTTCTTCTTCAAAATTCCTTCCGTCTCTTCTGAAATAATTATTTTATTAATGATTTATTTTTGAATTTTTCTGAGCTTATATAGAATTTTAGACTTCAAAGACTACTATGAATTTTTTCAATTATTACAAAAAACAGACAGTAAAATTTTGGACAGTGGAACAGTTAATAAATTTGATTCATGATTCATAATGCATTCAGTGACCATTTATGTAGTTAGTAAATGGTGATTGGTAGATGGTAATTGGTAATATTAGTAATATTAGTTGTATTGGTAAAATTGGTAAAATTATTCTAGTTTGCTGCATGGAGTCGTGAAGAAACCAGAAAAGAAAACATCAGACAAATAAAAGAAGAGGAAGAGTTTTATTTAGTTTTTCATTTATTTTGATTATTAGGAAACAATTTTTGATTTTTAACTAGGGCCTTTTCCATGAATACATACATATGTATATTCTTCCTCAAGTATCAACCAATGTTTTCCTGGATTTGGACAGCAACAAAACATCAAGATAAAAATGTGAATTGACATTTCAAACAATGATATTCCAGTCTCAGACATGGGGACGGCTGAAAAAAAAGTGTGATATGGAGAGGGGAAGAAAAAGTGGTGTTCGATCGATCTAGTTTTGTATTTTATTAATATCCTTTCAAAGAATTCAAGAAGACAACCCGTCAAATGTAGTGCCATCTGTTTTTAGTGATAATTGTTTGGAGGTGCCTTATACAGGTACCTACCATGGATGTACATATGTATTTTAAATAAAATAAATAGTTTAACCACAAAAAATAAAACAAAAAAATTAGATTTTTCAAAGATATCTAGAGTGGGCTTTAATTTTATAGATTACGGAGCATCTGGGTGGGAGTGGGCTCTAATTTTATAAATTTCGGAGCATCTGGGTGGGAGTGGCAACATTTAAAACGTCTTGCACTTACATATTTGTTACGGATATTTTTTGACATAAATAATCATTTATATGCTTATGGGTATGCCTTCGAAATATAATGTCTGTTCCTTTAATCTGAATTTCTGTGATTTTCTGTGATTTTTAGTCCCAAGTTCTGCCAATACCATTTTTTTATATGAACTTGACAGGACTTCGGACGGAAAATCACAGAAAATCACAGAAACTCAAAGTAAAGAAACAGACCCATTAAGTTTGTTTTCTACACCTATGGGTCCTGGATGGCGTCTGGTTGGGTTTGGAGACATTTTAATTGTCTGGGACCTATATATTTGTAATGAGAGGATTTTGCTGATTTTTTGATATATCATTTATTTGGTTATATCTTCCAAATCAAGTTTGTTTTCAACCATATGGGCCATTGGACGGCGGCGTCTGGCGACACTTTAATTGTCTGGCATCCACATATTTGTAATGGGGAGATTTTTCCCGATCTTTTGATATATAGGTATCATTTAGGTATATGGTTATACCTACAAACCAAAATCTGTTTTTTTTTTTGCCCACTTTGGGGGGGGGGCGTCTGTCTGAGTCTGGCGACACTTAAACCGATTTCATCAGATTTATAATCATGCCGATTACAGAATCCGCAAAACTCGATCTGCAGTGCAGTGCTTACTTACCCATCTACTCATGTGAATCACTGCGGATCGAGTTTTGCGGATTCTGTAACCAGCATGACCAGCAACACTGAATCTTGGTTGAACCGATGAAGTCGGTGGCGTTTGGAATTATGTCTACATATCCTCAAATGCATTTTATTACAAATTTGTAACTATAAAACATTGACTAAATTTAACTTTTGTTCAGAAGCAAAACAATTTTATTCGACTTACCCGTGGGGGAACCTTTTTTAAAATTGATTCAAACAATCTCATTTTATTACGGTATTTATGTAACTATGTGGGTTGTTGTTAATGTATGATGTAGGAGCACAAAATGCACTTTTCTCTCAAACAATTTTTGCGTACAATTAAACAATTAACACAAATTTTAACAACTTAACTTCAACTAAATGACCGCATAAATCTTTAAAGTTGTTATAATTCTAATTTTTATAAAATATAATGATAAATTGGAAATTCAAAAGCTGCAATTAGAGAAATTCACAATATCGGTTCTGGCTGGCTGTTCTTTTTTTTTTGTGATTACCCTCGGTCGATACTCGAATTATAAATGGCTTTTGATCAGGGCTGTCGTTGTAGTACTAGCCCTTTGCGTGTTTTGCAAGAGGAAGCTAAAAGGCAAGACCGCACTCAACTTCAGTGGAACTACACTTCTCGACGCGGCAAAACTCGTTTGGAATTGTGAGGGCATTAAAGGCTCTCCCAAACCAATGTGGAACATTCGTTTTGACATTCGAATGTCAAAATTAATTTACATGGTGATATATGAGAGTGCCCACACGAACGCGGCGGGGAAACATATGAATTAATTTTGACTGACGAATGTTTCTTCGCTGCAACGAATGTTTCGCATTGGTTTGGGAGAGCCTTAAGACGTTCGAGGCGAGGAAACATTCGCCGTTGGTGTGGGCACTCTCATTTATCATCCTGTAAATAAATTTTGAAAGACGAATGTTTCTCCGCCGCGTTGGTGTGGGCACTCTCATATATCACCATGTAAATTAATTTTGAATTGCGAATGTTTCTTCACCGCACTGAATGTTTCATTGAACGATTTTTCCAGTGCCGATCTTTTGTTCGTAGGTGAAGGGAGTGAAAAGTCAGGGGTAGAGCTCAAATCGTTTGTACCACAAAACTCGAACGATTTTTCCAGTCTGTTTATGTTCTCTTTCACCTTCTTTCCAGTTTTTTGTGTGTGTTCGGTGTCAGTGTGCCGTTCGTTTGATAGTGTGAGTGAATATTAATGAAAAATGAAGAGCACACAGCAATATAAAATTGAAGAAAGAAAAAATCGTTCTGTGTGTACAATTCACACGATTTTTGGAAGAATCGGGCAATGTAGATCGGGACAAAACTGACAAATAAACGATGCTAAATAACAACAAAAACTTCCGTCGTCGAAAGTTCGGCGTACTTTCGCATTTTGATCTTTTCTCTCTATCTAACAAATACGCATTATGTATTTGGCAAACCTTTTTTTTAAAGAAACCAAATGCAGATACATATAAAACCACCAATACAATGGGGCCCCGTAGAGAATGGAATACCCTGTAATGCCTTGTAGACTTTATGGTCGTCCTGAGAACTGATAAACAAAAAGTTCTATCTCAACCACAAGAAAAGATATGTGCATTTTTTGTTAAGTGCATTATTGTTTGCCTTACTTTACGTTTTTAAATACCACGACTACAAGTGAATGAATTCCACCATTTTTTTTTTGGTAGCAATATTTTGCATTATTTGTACGAAAAAATAAGTAGAACAAAATTATAATAACTGTAGGATTTCTAAGAGAAAAAAATATTTAACTTTGATTTTCGATGCAAAATGTGGAAGAAAATAATTTTTGAATGTTAAAACATCTATGGTAAAAAAAATGCATGAATACCTAAGTAGCCAACTATTTTAAAAACATGCGATTTAAATGCGGATTTGAAAATGGTAAAACTTTATATTGTATACCTAGAGATAATAGCAAGTTATTGGTAAAAATCTGAAATACTAGAGTCAATTTAACAAAAACAAACGCTTTCAAAGTTAGCACAGTAAACGTGTTAATAATATAATGCCTTGAACATGGCAGATTTTTGATTGATTGCCTATTTTTATGATGTTCCCCTAATGATAAATCCAGCTGTAACATTTTCGAGGTTTTTTTGAGTTGGGCTTTAACTAAACAATCAATTTTTTTGTTGGTTGCAATTAGTTTATTTGTTAATATTTCCTAACAAATAATTAAAGCCAATTTTCCTTGGCCACTAATTTAAAAAAAAAACAAATCAACGTTTTTTTATTTAATGTAAAGGACTTGATAATTGTTTCGACCACTCTAGTGCAGAATGGCGGATACTCCCCCGAATAAATTATTGTCTTAATATTCATCTAAAATTTAGCTAGCAGCTAGCATATTTTTAATACAGCTGCCTGCACAAGATTCCACATCGCCTCTAAGAAGCTGCTTGGATTCCTGTATTCGATTTATTTAATGCTTTTCTAATAAGAAAATTGATATGGTGTTAGGTCTGGTGAACGTGGAGGCTATTAAATTTTCCATCTGCCTGTGTACCTAGTATTCAGATTTGCCAGCACAGTATAGTGTGCAGTACTTTTTTTTCTAAACTTAGTAGCCAGCTCCAGTTGAAAATTGGGTGAAATTATGTTTTATGAAATAATAACAAATAAACTTATTATATTTTTGTGACCTCATATGTATCTGTCAGATTCTGAAATTTTGTCTAAGAAAACATCGACAGAAACAAAATATATAATGCTGTTTGAAGAATCTACCTTCAGAAAGAATACGCTCACAAAATATAGTTACATTCATAAAATAAACCTCAACCATCAGAAATGTCATTATTGTTAATTAAAAAAAAAAAAAAAACTTGCATTTGGTTGAAAATTCTTTTTTAAAAACGTTGACTCTTTTCATCAACGAAAAAAAAAACAAGTGTTCATAAGACAATAACAGGCATAACTATGTGTCTGATCTAGTTTTCTTGTAGGTATGTCTTATTTTGTATCATATAAAACCCACGATCAAGATATCGAAATTCTTGAATTTATTGTATAGACCGAGAGCTGACAGCAAATTTTTGAATTGGAGGTAAAACCAAAATTTGCGAACATGTATGTTGAGGTACTAGGGCCTCGAGGTTGAAAAGAGCGATTTTTCAGATTTTGGTTTAGAGTCATAGGCTGAGTTCCGAAACGCATCAGATGCGCATTTGATGCAGTCATAAGTTCCGAAACTCAAACTTGAAAATGTTTACAAAGCGAAAGCAGCATGTTTGCGTAGCAGGTGCGCATTAATAGAGTATTGCTGCCGCATCAAAACTTTTTGGAACTCCGCCTATATATATGGAAATTAAAGAGAATTACGCTCTCATTAAGAATTTCGGGGTCCCAGACGATTTAAGTGTCGCCAGACCCAGACAGACGACCCCCAAAATGGACAAAAAAAACAGATTTTGGTTTGAAGGTATAACCATATAAATGATACCTATATCAAAAGATCGGTAAAATTCTCTTCGTTACAAATATGTGGATGCCAGACGCCAGAAGTGTCGCCAGACGCCCTCCAAAGGCCCATAGGGGCGAAAAAAAACTTTTGATTTGGAAGATATAACCAAATAAATGATATATCAAAAAATCAGCAAAAATCCCTCATTACAAATATATGGGTCCCACACAATTAAAATGTCGCCAAAACCCAACCAGACGCCCTCCAGGGCCCATGGTAACCATAACCATATAAATGATGTTATTATGTCAAAAAATCTCCGTTACAATTAGGTAAGTGCAAGACGTTTTAAATGTTGCCACTCCCATCCAGATGCTCCGAAATTTATAAAATTAGAGCCCACTCCCACCCAGATGCTCCGTAATTTATAAAATTAAAGCCCACTCTAGATATCTTTGAAAAATCTCTTTTTGTTGTTTTATTGTTTGTGGTTAAAATCTTTATTTTATATATATAATACATATGTACATCCATGGTAGGTACAAGTATTAGGCACCTCCAAACAATTATCACTTAAATCAGATGGCACTACATTTGGCGAGTTTTCTTCTTGAATTCTTTGATATGAATAAAATCCAAGACTAGATCGATCGAACAGCACTTTTTCTTCCCCTCTCTATTTCATTGTTTGAAATGTCAATTCACATTTTTATCTTGATGTTTTGTTGCTGTCCAAATCCAGGAAAACATTGGTTGATACTTGAGGAAGAATATACATTATGTATGTATTCATGGAAAAGGCCCTAGCTAAAAATCAAAAATTGTTTCCTAATAATCAAAATAAATGAAAAACTAAATATTAGAAATTAAAACAAAATAGTCTATGAATTTATTAATTTGAAAGATAAGGTATAATTCATGAAAAAAATATTAAATATCAAAAATAAATGTCATGACAATTATTATAATTCTTATTTTTTGTAAAGGCTACAACATATAAGAATAATAATTAAATTTGGAATGCAACCTAGAAAAACAGATTACAAACAACAAAAAAAAAGCAATTACAACAAAAAAAAAAATCAAAAATAAATCCAACTAGAGAAAAACCAGAAATTTCAACTAAATCTCTTCAAGTATCCTGGTACTCCATAGCGTCATGAAGTACAAGAATATATAATGGTTTCGATCTCTGTTTGGATTTATCAATGGAGGCCGATATTTGATGGAATTCTTTAAGGAAATATAACATAATATAAATAATTTTAACTTTTATTGTTTCTAAACAAAAATCTACTCACTAAAGACCATTCGCTCCAAAGTCCACCTTCATAATATTCCTGGATTCTTCTAAAAAAATCTTCCTCTTCTTTTATTTTTCTCATGTTTTCTTTTCGAGTTTCTTCGCGGCTCCATGCAGCAAACTAGAATAATTTTTTTTTATAACATTTATAAAATTTTACACTTTTTACATTTTCAACATTTTTAAACTTTTTAATAACTTACATTCTTCTCCATTTCATTCATCCAGTCATTTCCATCAGTATTATTCATTTTAATTATTTTATCTTCAATTGTTTCCAAATTAATTCCAATAAAATTTTCTTCTTCAAAATTCCTTCCGTCTCTTCTGAAATAATTATTTTATTAATGATTTATTTTTGAATTTTTCTGAGCTTATATAGAATTTTAGACTTCAAAGACTACTATGAATTTTTTCAATTATTACAAAAAACAGACAGTAAAATTTTGGACAGTGGAACAGTTAATATATTTGATTCATGATTCATAATGCATTCAGTGACCATTTATGTAGTTAGTAAATGGTGATTGGTAGATGGTAATTGGTAATATTAGTAATATTAGTTGTATTGGTAAAATTGGTAAAATTATTCTAGTTTGCTGCATGGAGTCGTGAAGAAACCAGAAAAGAAAACATCAGACAAATAAAAGAAGAGGAAGAATTTTTTAGAAGAATCCAGGAATATTATGAAACTGGACTTTGGAGCGAATGGTCTTTAGTGAGTAGATTTTTGTTTAGAAACAATAAAGGTTAAAATTATTTAAATTGTGTTATATTTCCTTAAAGAATTCCATCAAATATCGGCCTCCATTGATAAATCCAAACAGAGGTCGAAACCATTTTATATTCTTGTACTTCTTGACGCTATGGAGTACCAGGATAATTGAAGAAATTTAATTGAAATTTCTGGTTTTTCTCTAGTTGGATTTATTTTTGATTTTTTATTTTTTTGTTGTAATTGCTTTTTTTTGTTGTTTGTAATCTGTTTTTCTATGTTGCATTCCAAATTTAATTATTATTCTTATATGTTGTAGCCTTTACAAACAATAAGAATTATAATAATTGTCATGACATTTATTTTTGATATTTAATATTTTTTTCATGAATTATACCTTATCTTTCAAATTAATAAATTCATAGACTATTTTGTTTTGATTTCTAATATTTTGATTTTCATTTATTTTGATTATTAGGAAACAATTTTTGATTTTTAACTAGGGCCTTTTCCATGAATACATACATATGTATATTCTTCCTCAAGTATCAACCAATGTTTTCCTGGATTTGGACAGCAACAAAACATCAAGATAAAAATGTGAATTGACATTTCAAACAATGATATTCCAGTCTCAGACATGGGGACGGCTGAAAAAAAAGTGTGATATGGAGAGGGGAAGAAAAAGTGGTGTTCGATCGATCTAGTTTTGTATTTTATTAATATCCTTTCAAAGAATTCAAGAAGACAACCCGTCAAATGTAGTGCCATCTGTTTTTAGTGATAATTGTTTGGAGGTGCCTTATACAGGTACCTACCATGGATGTACATATGTATTTTAAATAAAATAAATAGTTTAACCACAAAAAATAAAACAAAAAAATTAGATTTTTCAAAGATATCTAGAGTGGGCTTTAATTTTATAGATTACGGAGCATCTGGGTGGGAGTGGGCTCTAATTTTATAAATTTCGGAGCATCTGGGTGGGAGTGGCAACATTTAAAACGTCTTGCACTTACATATTTGTTACGGATATTTTTTGACATAAATAATCATTTATATGCTTATGGGTATGCCTTCGAAATATAATGTCTGTTCCTTTAATCTGAATTTCTGTGATTTTCTGTGATTTTTAGTCCCAAGTTCTGCCAATACCATTTTTTTATATGAACTTGACAGGACTTCGGACGGAAAATCACAGAAAATCACAGAAACTCAAAGTAAAGAAACAGACCCATTAAGTTTGTTTTCTACACCTATGGGTCCTGGATGGCGTCTGGTTGGGTTTGGAGACATTTTAATTGTCTGGGACCTATATATTTGTAATGAGAGGATTTTGCTGATTTTTTGATATATCATTTATTTGGTTATATCTTCCAAATCAAGTTTGTTTTCAACCATATGGGCCATTGGACGGCGGCGTCTGGCGACACTTTAATTGTCTGGCATCCACATATTTGTAATGGGGAGATTTTTCCCGATCTTTTGATATATAGGTATCATTTAGGTATATGGTTATACCTACAAACCAAAATCTGTTTTTTTTTTGCCCACTTTGGGGGGGGGGGGCGTCTGTCTGAGTCTGGCGACACTTAAACCGATTTCATCAGATTTATAATCATGCCGATTACAGAATCCGCAAAACTCGATCTGCAGTGCAGTGCTTACTTACCCATCTACTCATGTATCTTGAAAAGGAAAGAGAAGACTGCAATGTGAATCACTGCGGATCGAGTTTTGCGGATTCTGTAACCAGCATGACCAGCAACACTGAATCTTGGTTGAACCGATGAAGTCGGTGGCGTTTGGAATTATGTCTACATATCCTCAAATGCATTTTATTACAAATTTGTAACTATAAAACATTGACTAAATTTAACTTTTGTTCAGAAGCAAAACAATTTTATTCGACTTACCCGTGGGGGAACCTTTTTTAAAATTGATTCAAACAATCTCATTTTATTACGGTATTTATGTAACTATGTGGGTTGTTGTTAATGTATGATGTAGGAGCACAAAATGCACTTTTCTCTCAAACAATTTTTGCGTACAATTAAACAATTAACACAAATTTTAACAACTTAACTTCAACTAAATGACCGCATAAATCTTTAAAGTTGTTATAATTCTAATTTTTATAAAATATAATGATAAATTGGAAATTCAAAAGCTGCAATTAGAGAAATTCACAATATCGGTTCTGGCTGGCTGTTCTTTTTTTTTTTGTGATTACCCTCGGTCGATACTCGAATTATAAATGGCTTTTGATCAGGGCTGTCGTTGTAGTACTTGCCCTTTGCGTGTTTTGCAAGAGGAAGCTAAAAGGCAAGACCGCACTCAACTTCAGTGGAACTACACTTCTCGACGCGGCAAAACTCGTTTGGAATTGTGAGGGCATTAAAGGCTCTCCCAAACCAATGTGGAACATTCGTTGCGGCGAAGAAACATTCGAATGTCAAAATTAATTTACATGGTGATATATGAGAGTGCCCACACGAACGCGGCGGGGAAACATATGAATTAATTTTGACTGACGAATGTTTCTTCGCTGCAACGAATGTTTCGCATTGGTTTGGGAGAGCCTTAAGACGTTCGAGGCGAGGAAACATTCGCCGTTGGTGTGGGCACTCTCATTTATCATCCTGTAAATAAATTTTGAAAGACGAATGTTTCTCCGCCGCGTTGGTGTGGGCACTCTCATATATCACCATGTAAATTAATTTTGAATTGCGAATGTTTCTTCACCGCACTGAATGTTTCATTGAACGATTTTTCCAGTGCCGATCTTTTGTTCGTAGGTGAAGGGAGTGAAAAGTCAGGGGTAGAGCTCAAATCGTTTGTACCACAAAACTCGAACGATTTTTCCAGTCTGTTTATGTTCTCTTTCACCTTCTTTCCAGTTTTTTGTGTGTGTTCGGTGTCAGTGTGCCGTTCGTTTGATAGTGTGAGTGAATATTAATGAAAAATGAAGAGCACACAGCAATACAAAATTGAAGAAAGAAAAAATCGTTCTGTGTGTACAATTCACACGATTTTTGGAAGAATCGGGCAATGTAGATCGGGACAAAACTGACAAATAAACGATGCTAAATAACAACAAAAACTTCCGTCGTCGAAAGTTCGGCGTACTTTCGCATTTTGATCTTTTCTCTCTATCTAACAAATACGCATTATGTATTTGGCAAACCTTTTTTTTAAAGAAACCAAATGCAGATACATGTAAAACCACCAATACAATGGGGCCCCGTAGAGAATGGAATACCCTGTAATGCCTTGTAGACTTTATGGTCGTCCTGAGAACTGATAAACAAAAAGTTCTATCTCAACCACAAGAAAAGATATGTGCATTTTTTTGTTAAGTGCATTATTGTTTGCCTTACTTTACGTTTTTAAATACCACGACTACAAGTGAATGAATTCCACCATTTTTTTTTTGGTAGCAATATTTTGCATTATTTGTACGAAAAAATAAGTAGAACAAAATTATAATAACTGTAGGATTTCTAAGAGAAAAAAATATTTAACTTTGATTTTCGATGCAAAATGTGGAAGAAAATAATTTTTGAATGTTAAAACATCTATGGTAAAAAAAATGCATGAATACCTAAGTAGCCAACTATTTTAAAAACATGCGATTTAAATGCGGATTTGAAAATGGTAAAACTTTATATTGTATACCTAGAGATAATAGCAAGTTATTGGTAAAAATCTGAAATACTAGAGTCAATTTAACAAAAACAAACGCTTTCAAAGTTAGCACAGTAAACGTGTTAATAATATAATGCCTTGAACATGGCAGATTTTTGATTGATTGCCTATTTTTATGATGTTCCCCTAATGATAAATCCAGCTGTAACATTTTCGAGGTTTTTTTGAGTTGGGCTTTAACTAAACAATCAATTTTTTTGTTGGTTGCAATTAGTTTATTTGTTAATATTTCCTAACAAATAATTAAAGCCAATTTTCCTTGGCCACTAATTTAAAAAAAAAACAAATCAACGTTTTTTTATTTAATGTAAAGGACTTGATAAGTGTTTCGACCACTCTAGTGCAGAATGGCGGATACTCCCCCGAATAAATTATTGTCTTAATATTCATCTAAAATTTAGATAGCAGCTAGCATATTTATAATACAGCTGCCTGCACAAGATTCCACATCGCCTCTAAGAAGCTGCTTGGATTCCTGTATTCGATTTATTTAATGCTTTTCTAATAAGAAAATTGATATGGTGTTAGGTCTGGTGAACGTGGAGGCTATAAAATTTTCCATCTGCCTGTGTACCTAGTATTCAGATTTGCCAGCACAGTATAGTGTGCAGTACTTTTTTTTCTAAACTTAGTAGCCAGCTCCAGTTGAAAATTGGGTGAAATTATGTTTTATGAAATAATAACAAATAAACTTATTATATTTTTGTGACCTCATATGTATCTGTCAGATTCTGAAATTTTGTCTAAGAAAACATCGACAGAAACAAAATATATAATGCTGTTTGAAGAATCTACCTTCAGAAAGAATACGCTCACAAAATATAGTTACATTCATAAAATAAACCTCAACCATCAGAAATGTCATTATTGTTAATTAAAAAAAAAAAAAAAACTTGCATTTGGTTGAAAATTCTTTTTTAAAAACGTTGACTCTTTTCATCAACGAAAAAAAAAACAAGTGTTCATAAGACAATAACAGGCATAACTATGTGTCTGATCTAGTTTTCTTGTAGGTATGTCTTATTTTGTATCATATAAAACCCACGATCAAGATATCGAAATTCTTGAATTTATTGTATAGACCGAGAGCTGACAGCAAATTTTTGAATTGGAGGTAAAACCAAAATTTGCGAACATGTATGTTGAGGTACTAGGGCCTCGAGGTTGAAAAGAGCGATTTTTCAGATTTTGGTTTAGAGTCATAGGCTGAGTTCCGAAACGCATCAGATGCGCATTTGATGCAGTCATAAGTTCCGAAACTCAAACTTGAAAATGTTTACAAAGCGAAAGCAGCATGTTTGCGTAGCAGGTGCGCATTAATAGAGTATTGCTGCCGCATCAAAACTTTTTGGAACTCCGCCTATATATATGGAAATTAAAGAGAATTACGCTCTCATTAAGAATTTCGGGGTCCCAGACGATTTAAGTGTCGCCAGACCCAGACAGACGACCCCCAAAATGGACAAAAAAAACAGATTTTGGTTTGAAGGTATAACCATATAAATGATACCTATATCAAAAGATCGGTAAAATTCTCTTCGTTACAAATATGTGGATGCCAGACGCCAGAAGTGTCGCCAGACGCCCTCCAAAGGCCCATAGGGGCGAAAAAAAACTTTTGATTTGGAAGATATAACCAAATAAATGATATATCAAAAAATCAGCAAAAATCCCTCATTACAAATATATGGGTCCCACACAATTAAAATGTCGCCAAAACCCAACCAGACGCCCTCCAGGGCCCATGGTAACCATAACCATATAAATGATGTTATTATGTCAAAAAATCTCCGTTACAATTAGGTAAGTGCAAGACGTTTTAAATGTTGCCACTCCCATCCAGATGCTCCGAAATTTATAAAATTAGAGCCCACTCCCACCCAGATGCTCCGTAATTTATAAAATTAAAGCCCACTCTAGATATCTTTGAAAAATCTCTTTTTGTTGTTTTATTGTTTGTGGTTAAAATCTTTATTTTATATATATAATACATATGTACATCCATGGTAGGTACAAGTATTAGGCACCTCCAAACAATTATCACTTAAATCAGATGGCACTACATTTGGCGAGTTTTCTTCTTGAATTCTTTGATATGAATAAAATCCAAGACTAGATCGATCGAACAGCACTTTTTCTTCCCCTCTCTATTTCATTGTTTGAAATGTCAATTCACATTTTTATCTTGATGTTTTGTTGCTGTCCAAATCCAGGAAAACATTGGTTGATACTTGAGGAAGAATATACATTATGTATGTATTCATGGAAAAGGCCCTAGCTAAAAATCAAAAATTGTTTCCTAATAATCAAAATAAATGAAAAACTAAATATTAGAAATTAAAACAAAATAGTCTATGAATTTATTAATTTGAAAGATAAGGTATAATTCATGAAAAAAATATTAAATATCAAAAATAAATGTCATGACAATTATTATAATTCTTATTTTTTGTAAAGGCTACAACATATAAGAATAATAATTAAATTTGGAATGCAACCTAGAAAAACAGATTACAAACAACAAAAAAAAAGCAATTACAACAAAAAAAAAAATCAAAAATAAATCCAACTAGAGAAAAACCAGAAATTTCAACTAAATCTCTTCAAGTATCCTGGTACTCCATAGCGTCATGAAGTACAAGAATATATAATGGTTTCGATCTCTGTTTGGATTTATCAATGGAGGCCGATATTTGATGGAATTCTTTAAGGAAATATAACATAATATAAATAATTTTAACTTTTATTGTTTCTAAACAAAAATCTACTCACTAAAGACCATTCGCTCCAAAGTCCACCTTCATAATATTCCTGGATTCTTCTAAAAAAATCTTCCTCTTCTTTTATTTTTCTCATGTTTTCTTTTCGAGTTTCTTCGCGGCTCCATGCAGCAAACTAGAATAATTTTTTTTTATAACATTTATAAAATTTTACACTTTTTACATTTTCAACATTTTTAAACTTTTTAATAACTTACATTCTTCTCCATTTCATTCATCCAGTCATTTCCATCAGTATTATTCATTTTAATTATTTTATCTTCAATTGTTTCCAAATTAATTCCAATAAAATTTTCTTCTTCAAAATTCCTTCCGTCTCTTCTGAAATAATTATTTTATTAATGATTTATTTTTGAATTTTTCTGAGCTTATATAGAATTTTAGACTTCAAAGACTACTATGAATTTTTTCAATTATTACAAAAAACAGACAGTAAAATTTTGGACAGTGGAACAGTTAATATATTTGATTCATGATTCATAATGCATTCAGTGACCATTTATGTAGTTAGTAAATGGTGATTGGTAGATGGTAATTGGTAATATTAGTAATATTAGTTGTATTGGTAAAATTGGTAAAATTATTCTAGTTTGCTGCATGGAGTCGTGAAGAAACCAGAAAAGAAAACATCAGACAAATAAAAGAAGAGGAAGAATTTTTTAGAAGAATCCAGGAATATTATGAAACTGGACTTTGGAGCGAATGGTCTTTAGTGAGTAGATTTTTGTTTAGAAACAATAAAGGTTAAAATTATTTAAATTGTGTTATATTTCCTTAAAGAATTCCATCAAATATCGGCCTCCATTGATAAATCCAAACAGAGGTCGAAACCATTTTATATTCTTGTACTTCTTGACGCTATGGAGTACCAGGATAATTGAAGAAATTTAATTGAAATTTCTGGTTTTTCTCTAGTTGGATTTATTTTTGATTTTTTATTTTTTTGTTGTAATTGCTTTTTTTTGTTGTTTGTAATCTGTTTTTCTATGTTGCATTCCAAATTTAATTATTATTCTTATATGTTGTAGCCTTTACAAACAATAAGAATTATAATAATTGTCATGACATTTATTTTTGATATTTAATATTTTTTTCATGAATTATACCTTATCTTTCAAATTAATAAATTCATAGACTATTTTGTTTTGATTTCTAATATTTTGATTTTCATTTATTTTGATTATTAGGAAACAATTTTTGATTTTTAACTAGGGCCTTTTCCATGAATACATACATATGTATATTCTTCCTCAAGTATCAACCAATGTTTTCCTGGATTTGGACAGCAACAAAACATCAAGATAAAAATGTGAATTGACATTTCAAACAATGATATTCCAGTCTCAGACATGGGGACGGCTGAAAAAAAAGTGTGATATGGAGAGGGGAAGAAAAAGTGGTGTTCGATCGATCTAGTTTTGTATTTTATTAATATCCTTTCAAAGAATTCAAGAAGACAACCCGTCAAATGTAGTGCCATCTGTTTTTAGTGATAATTGTTTGGAGGTGCCTTATACAGGTACCTACCATGGATGTACATATGTATTTTAAATAAAATAAATAGTTTAACCACAAAAAATAAAACAAAAAAATTAGATTTTTCAAAGATATCTAGAGTGGGCTTTAATTTTATAGATTACGGAGCATCTGGGTGGGAGTGGGCTCTAATTTTATAAATTTCGGAGCATCTGGGTGGGAGTGGCAACATTTAAAACGTCTTGCACTTACATATTTGTTACGGATATTTTTTGACATAAATAATCATTTATATGCTTATGGGTATGCCTTCGAAATATAATGTCTGTTCCTTTAATCTGAATTTCTGTGATTTTCTGTGATTTTTAGTCCCAAGTTCTGCCAATACCATTTTTTTATATGAACTTGACAGGACTTCGGACGGAAAATCACAGAAAATCACAGAAACTCAAAGTAAAGAAACAGACCCATTAAGTTTGTTTTCTACACCTATGGGTCCTGGATGGCGTCTGGTTGGGTTTGGAGACATTTTAATTGTCTGGGACCTATATATTTGTAATGAGAGGATTTTGCTGATTTTTTGATATATCATTTATTTGGTTATATCTTCCAAATCAAGTTTGTTTTCAACCATATGGGCCATTGGACGGCGGCGTCTGGCGACACTTTAATTGTCTGGCATCCACATATTTGTAATGGGGAGATTTTTCCCGATCTTTTGATATATAGGTATCATTTAGGTATATGGTTATACCTACAAATCAAAATCTGTTTTTTTTTTGCCCACTTTGGGGGGGGGCGTCTGTCTGAGTCTGGCGACACTTAAACCGATTTCATCAGATTTATAATCATGCCGATTACAGAATCCGCAAAACTCGATCTGCAGTGCAGTGCTTACTTACCCATCTACTCATGTATCTTGAAAAGGAAAGAGAAGACTGCAATGTGAATCACTGCGGATCGAGTTTTGCGGATTCTGTAACCAGCATGACCAGCAACACTGAATCTTGGTTGAACCGATGAAGTCGGTGGCGTTTGGAATTATGTCTACATATCCTCAAATGCATTTTATTACAAATTTGTAACTATAAAACATTGACTAAATTTAACTTTTGTTCAGAAGCAAAACAATTTTATTCGACTTACCCGTGGGGGAACCTTTTTTAAAATTGATTCAAACAATCTCATTTTATTACGGTATTTATGTAACTATGTGGGTTGTTGTTAATGTATGATGTAGGAGCACAAAATGCACTTTTCTCTCAAACAATTTTTGCGTACAATTAAACAATTAACACAAATTTTAACAACTTAACTTCAACTAAATGACCGCATAAATCTTTTGAAAGTTGTTATAATTCTAATTTTTATAAAATATAATGATAAATTGGAAATTCAAAAACTGCAATTAGAGAAATTCACAATATCGGTTCTGGATGGCTGTTCTTTTTTTTGTGATTCCCTCGGTTCGATACTCGAATTATATATGGCTTTTGATCAGAGCTGTCGTTGTAGTACTAGCCCTTTGCGTGTTTCACAAGAGGAAGCTTAAAGGCAAGACCGCACTCAACTTCAGTGGAACTACACTTCTCGACGCGGCAAAACTAGTTTGAAATTGTGAGGGCATTAAAGGCCCTCCCAAACCAATGCGAAACATTCGAGGAGGGGAAACATTCGCCGTTGGTGTGGGCACTCTCATTTATCATCCTGTAAATAAATATTGAAAGACGAATGTTTCTCCGCCGCGTTGGTGTGGGCACTCTCATATATCACCATGTAAATTAATTTTTACTTGCGAATGTTTCTTCTTCGCACTAAATGTTTCGCATTGGTTTGGGAGAGTCTTTAAGGCTCTCTCAAACCAATGCCAAACATTCGGTGCGGCGAAGAAACATTCGCAGTTGGTGCGTGGGCACTCTAATTTATCATCCTGAAAATAAATTTTGAAAGGCGAGTGTTTCTCCGCCGCGTTTAGTGTGGGCGCTCTCATTTATCACCATTAAATTAATTTTGACTGACGAATGTTTCTTCGCCGGAACTACACTTCACGACGCGGCAAAGCATTATGTGTATTAAAGGTTAGACCGCACACAACTTCAGTGGAACTACACTTCTCGACGCGGCAAAACTCGTTTGGAATTGTGAGGGCATTAAAGGCTCTCCCAAACCAATGTGGAACATTCGTTGCGGCGAAGAAACATTCGCATGTCAAAATTTATTTACATGGTGATATATGAGAGTGCCCACACCAACGCGGCGGAGAAACGTATGAATTAATTTTGACTGACGAATGTTTTTACGCCGCAATTAATGTTTCGCATTGGTTAGGGAGAGCCTTTAAATTGTAAGACCTATTTGCTCTCGAAAGTACTGGTGGGCAAAGACTGAATGGGGTTGGAATTATGTTGAACGAAGAAGCGAGACGTTGCCTTATTTCTTGGGTGCCCATATCTGCAAGAATAATGACAGTAAGGTTTCGTTCAAAAATTCGCAACATCACAATTATTCAGTGCTACGCCCCCACAAATGAAGCGACTGAAGAAGACAAAACCGCGTTCTACAACCATCTTAGCTCGGTTTACAGAAGTGTTCCGAAGGCTGATATCATAATCGTCATGGGAGACCTCAATGCCCAAGTCGGAATAGACAATTACGGCCTGGAACGCGTGATGGGAAAAAATGGCATTGGGTCACGAAATGAAAATGGCGATTTGCTTGTCGACTTTTGTAACGCAAATCGTCTTGTACTCGGTGGGACTGTATTTAAACATAAGACGTGCAACAAAGTGACATGGTTACATCCGGATGGTCAAATTGAAAACCAAATTGACCATATCATGATACAGCAGCGATGGAGAAAGTCAATGTGTGATGTCCGAAGTGTTAGAAATGCCGATGTGGGAAGCGACCACCATTTGGTTCTCTTGAGTCTCAAGCTCCGAACAGCAGCTGTACAACGACAATCACAGAATGTAGCAAGGAATCCAAAATTCAATACGAATGCTTTAAGTGATCCTAACATTTGTCAAAACTATATCACCAACCTTCATGACAGAGCTTCGTCATTAAATGAAACTCAACATTCAGATTTGACGAGATGTGGGATGAAATCAAAAGTGTTTTTATGGAGGCTGGAGCCGCAACTTTACCTAGGCGGACGAGAGCCAGTGACTCCTGGATATCTCGAGACACCTGGGATAGAATTGAGCGTCGTAAATCGTTAAAGTTGCAAATAAATGCCGAGGCAGATGTTCAACGTAAGGCAGAATTGCGAAGCGATTATCAGATTGCACATAAGTTGGTCTATCGTTGTGTGAGACGTGATAGGAGGGTTAGGTTGGACGGTCTCGCAAGAAATGTGGAAAACGCTGCAAGAAGAGGAGATATCAGACAGTTGTACCAAATATCCAAGGAAATTGTCGGGAAAAAAAGCAACACAAGTCATCCTGTAATGGATGTGGATGGGACACTTTTTGTGTCAATTGAGGATCCAGCTACGCAGATGGAAGGATAATTTCTGTGCCCTGCTGAATGATGATTCTGCCGGGCAGGCGCAGAGTGCTGAAGTGCCCCAGCTAAACGAGATGCGCAGGTCCTGTAGAGGTATTGACATCGAACCTCCATCAGTAGCAGGAGTCCAATCTTCGATAAATCTCCTCAAAAATAACAAAACAGCTGGACTTGATGGAGTACCATCTGAATTCCTGAAGGCCGATTCCGCCACACCGGCTAGTATTCTACAGCGGTAAATACAAACTGTTTGGGAAAATGAAACCTATTCCAGGGACTGGATGGATGGAGTGATTGTTAAGCTGCCAAAGAAAGGTGACCTTAACTTGTTGCCATTATAAGAGAGTCCTACAACTATATCCCGATCTACATTGCCCGATATTTCCACGAAGATTTTTCCAGAAATCGTGTGAAATGTACACACAGAACGATTTTTTCCATGAGATTTTTTCCTTGTCTTCTTCATTTTTTTATTTCTGTGCTCTTCATTTTGCATTGATATTCACTCACACCATCAACCCAATGGCACACTGACACCGAACACACACAAAAAACTGGAAACAGAGCGAAAGAGAACATAAACAGACTGGAAAAATCGTTCGAGTTTTCTGGTACAAACGATTTGATCCCTACCCCTCACTTTTCACTCCCTTCACCTACAAACAAAAGATCGGCACTGGAAAAATCGTTAAATGTAGACCGGGACAATGCTAGGTGTTTTGTTTTGCACAATGGTCAGCTATCCGACTCTTTCGAAGTGCGGCAGGATGTGAGACAAGGTGATGTTCTATCGTCAATTCTTTCGCGATAGATGACATTTTGACGGCCAGTGTTGGTACAGTAGAGAGACAGGGCATTCAATGGAGACCGTTTGAAAAGCTTAGTCATTTAGACTATGCAGATAACATATGTCTCATGGCAAACAACATCAGTGGGCTGAACGGGATGTGTCAAACACTGCAGGTGAAAGGAGAGTCTATTAGTCTAAGAATAAATAGCAAAAAGACAAAAATAATGCTCACAGGCCGATCCACACATCAACGTATAATTCTGCAGGGGACGCCAGTTGAAGAGATCGAACAGTTTAATTAACTTGGAAGTACTGTATCAGCAAACGCGAAAGCGGCACGAACATTCGCCGACGAAAGTTTTTGTTGTATTTATCATAGTTTTTCATTTTTGTTATCATTGTGAATGATTCACCCTACAGAGCGAATATTCCGCGTTGGTTTGGATGAGCCTTTAGCGGAAACTGAAATTCATACAATATCATACGATTTCTTGTGAAGTGTATTTCCGCTGCATTGCAGTTTCGTCGAGTGCGGTCTATCTTCTATATTGAATAACGCACTCTGCTCCATTGGCAATGCCATTTTCAATGGAAAAAGCAAATTATTGCTTGTGTGGACATTTCATTTGCCAGGCAATTTCAATTCAATTTACTGTTTTTGCTTACACAAAATATTAATTCACTAATTTTTTCGCGGATTCCCCTTATTTTCATCTTTAGCGTTAGATCGGGCACCACTGCAGTGGAACTACACTTCACGACGCGGCATTATTTATTGCACTAAGTGGCAACTGAACTTCATTTATTGTGAATCGCAGAGTTCCGCTGCAGTGCAGTTCCGCCTAATGCGGTCTAACCTTTAAGGTAAGACCGCACACAACTGCAGCGGAACTACAGTTCACGACGCGGCAAAACATTATTTGTATGAAACTGTATGAGCTATATCGCACTAAGCGGCAACTGAACTTCATTAAATTTCATACAAATTATTTTGAATCGCAGTTCCGCTGCAGTGCAGTTCCGCCTAGTGCGGTCTAACCTTTAAGGTAAGACCGCACACAACTGCAGCGGAACTACACTTCACGACGCAGCAAAACATTATTTGTATGAAATTGTATGAGCTATATCGCACTAAGCGGCAACTGAACTTCATAACATTTCATACTAATTATTATGAATCGCAGTTCCGCTGCAGTGCAGTTCCGCCTAGTGCGGTCTAACCTTTATTTTCAAAACAAAGGAAAATGTATACAAAACCTGATAGGTAGAAACCATTTTGGAAAATGTGAAACGTTAAATTTTATAAACGTTAAATTATATAAACGGCTATGGAAAGCGGTTAAGGTTAGACCGCACACAACTGCAGCAGAACTACACTTCACGAACGCGGCAAAACACTATTTGTATGAAATTGTTTGAGCTATATCGCACTAAGCGGCAACTGAACTTCATAAATTTTCATACAAAATATTGTGAATCGTAGTTGCGCTGCAGTGCAGTTCTGCGTAGTGCGGTCTGACCTTTATTGCTTTACCAAATGGTCTCCATATCGGCAGCATTCAAGGCAATGTCGACAAGTGAGGAAATTTATTGCCTCAAATATAGCAAGTAGAGCCCCTCTGTGTAACCCTTCAAGCAAATTTATTGACCAAACTTCTTCGTTTATACTTGGGTCATTGCAAAAATGAGTATCTCACGCAAACCTGCATAAATTCTTTGGGCCTTTCCAATAATCAAATTTAGTGACGACTTAAATATTTCTGTAAAATGAACCATAATGGTATGGAATCTAACTAATTAACTGTACATGGTACGACATTAATAATAATGTAAACTCTAAATAGTGAATCAAATATGGGATTGACTTCAAAAAATTAAACGTTCCATAAATAGTACATTATTTGTGATCAATACAAATAAGGTTAATTTACTGAATTCCTTACTAAATATGATTATTGGTAAGGCCCTTTGTATGCAGCCATTTTATTTTAATTTTCACCACTTTTTTTAGTCCAGATTTGTAGGACACACTTCCACGCCAAGACAGTTTTTTTTTTTTTTTTGTGAAAACTTTAACAGCCGTATTTAATAGAATTCGCTAAACAGCTCTAAACGGGTAAATAGTTATGCAGTGTATAAGGATTTATGTAGTATCTATACAAACGTTGCATGAATAGTGATTTATAAAACATTTCCCCACCCAGTATAGTTACAGGCTTTGTGTCAAATAAAGTACCAAAAAGTAGAAATTTATTACGTTTTGCTTCCAAAACAGACAACGAGACTCAGCTGTTTGTAAAAAATCATTAAAATTATTTTGCTGACAATAGGATTCTTTTTGATTTTTTCTTAATTTTTGTTGTTGTTATTATAGTTATCGAGTTATTTTGTTTGTTTTTTTGTGCTTACAAATATAATAAAATGTATTCAAAAGAAAAGAATGTCTATTTGTTGATTTTTTGAATGAATTATTCAATTCTCTCACAGCGTGATGTTTTTGTTGAGATAAATATAAGGGTGGTTCTTATTTGGCAATGCTTAAATTTTATTTGTATTTCTGCGCAAAGTGATGAACGTGATTTTGTGTAAATTTGTATTGAAACTGCTTATACTAAAGACACACATGGGGCTTACATACTATAGTTCAGATACTATGGTATTGACGATACCACGATACCACACACATCCTTGTATAGTTTCAATTAGAAGATCTACATTTTTGATATTTTGTCAACAGGTTTGTTGTCAATAATTAATTATACTTACAAAATAATAAAATTAAATAATTGAGAATTATTTCTGAAGAACTGAATATTTTTCTTTTTTTGTTATTCATTTTGGTTTTGTTTCATTTTTTTTCAAAGTTCTGACCTTAAGATATTAAATTCGATTTTAAATATATAAAACACAAACAAAATAATTTTCCTTGTCAAAATTGTAGTTCACGTACTAGTCACTTTTGGAGAAACGCGCTAGTATCGTTAAAAGCCAACGTATACTACGGTAAAAACCCAAGTTTTGATACCATGCTGATACTAGTTTGCATTCGTGGTATAAGGATAGTCTATAACATGACACACTAGTGGTATAAGCGAATACCATAGTACCCGTACCACCAGTGTGTCACGGGTATTATTACCTAACGTTAACATATAAGCCATAGTAGATGGAAGAGTTGTAAAATTTTGATAGAAGTTCTTCAAATTTTGCACGTATATTATGCAGAATCTATAAAATAAAGAGTGTACAAAAGATATTCCATTTTTTAAACAATATCCCAATAAAATTAACAATAAATACACAAAAACATATTTATCTATTTGTTATATTAGGGGTATTCACGATCCGATGTAACTGGTCTAGTATCATTGTAAAAGTGTAAAATTCAAAAATCTTCTTGCTCTATAACAACAACACTGCTTTAAATCTTGCAACAGTTTTGCATTTTTGCTATACCCTAACTTAATTGCAACATGGAGTGTACAATTTGCCTGGTGTCGTTGTCAGTTTGGAAGAAATTTTTTCAATTTTATACTTTTGCAATGATACTAGACCAGTTGCATCAGATCGTAAATACCCCTATTGATTTATATTAAAATTATGTAAGTGAGATTTCAACACAAACATTGCACAAATAAGAACCCCCTAATATATATCCACATTATTGATGTTGTGTGCAAGTCAAAGTGACATTTCGATAGTAAACAACCTTTATGTAGGCTCTAAACAACCTCCAAACGCGTTTAGCTTATATTGCCTCTATACAACGCTGCATAAGTTTTATAATTCACGTTTTTGCGTTCAGAGGCATTTTAAAGCGTGCATATAGCTCTATGCAAGCGTTCAACTGTGTTTATAAATAACACTGTAAGTAATTTCCAATCAAAAATACCAATTTACTTTTTTCATGGACCTATTATCTACTAGGTCCATCACTTTTTTATTATTTCCTTTTGTACGTGCGAAAAAATCTAGGCTACCGACATGGTAGCCGTTGTTTTTTGTGCCCTTATTCCGCTTCCATATCTACTTAAAAACTATTCCCATGCAAAATACAACAGCAAATCTGGAATTGTCAAAATTATTGTTAAAATGGCTAAAAAACACGGCTATTGTATTGTAGATTCAAGAAATTAGGGCCATTCATCATTTAAATATCAACACTATTTACATAGTTTTTTTGTGTCACTTTATCTACAGGTAGTCCACTTTCACTCAAGGAAACTTAGTTGCCAGCAATTTTTAGTTTGTTGGCGAGAAGTGCGTAACCCTGAGGCTACACGAGCCAGTACTGGCAAGCCAGTTGGCTACATAGATTCGTATACGTGAATTTGCTACGTCCTGTGACGTAGGCGGCACGCAACTTGTAATAGCCCTTCCACACTAGCTCACTGTGTATTAATACATGCCAAATTGAAAGTGGGATAGAATTCCACGCGACTGCCAAATTTGTGGGAAAGAAATAACTTTTCATATTTTGCTTCCATACTTGCTTGTATTAATACATTACCATAACCTAAAAAAAAGGTGTGATAGAATGTGGGATAGAATTAGAACTATTCCTAAAATTATTCATATATTAACACATGTCAAATCGTGTGGGATAGAATGTCGGGTTGTGTAGGCTGGTCTTTCATATTTTGTTTCCACACTATTCTACATGATTTGTTTCCCACTTTTTTGACATGTATTAATACACTGTGGGCTAGTGTGGAAGGCCTTAAAGCAAGTTGTTTTCAAGTAGCTGCGGTCACGTTCGGCTTTTAGGATAGCTTATCTAGGATTATAAACACACATTTTTATTGAATTTGCTTTGGCATCGGACTACGAATTTTTCTTACATAACAAAAAATGAGGTCGAATTCTGCATCAAGTCTTGCGATGGTCAACGCATTAATACTGCCAATGCGTTGAGGGATGTATTGACAGACTTTTCTGTCGCGCCAAAATTTCCATCTAAAAAAAAAAAAAAAAAATCCATTTAATCCATCATCATCGTAGCCACCCTTTAATGGAATTTGACAGTTCATACGTTGACAGATAGGTAAGAAACTAATAGCCTTTTCACACCAAACCCAAAACCAGGTTTACGGCAATTTGTTTACGAAAATTTGAAATGCGTTCACACCGAAAATTTACATGTTTTCATTTGACATTTCATTTGTTTTGCTTGAACACAATGGTTTCGAGGAAGGGCCGCACCGCTTTGAAAATTTTCAGTACCACAGAAAAGGGAAAAATCAAATGTTTTATGTGCAATTAAAAGACAATTTATTTATATTGGAATTTATAATGGAAATACAATCAATCCTGATTCGTTATAATTAATTTATTTCTTAACCGGTCGATTTCACGTAGTAGTTAGGATGTTCGACACTGCGTACGTCGCGCTCTCTTGTGTTCCAGCAGAAAAAAATATTTTTTCTTGGCAGCAACCTGTCAGCTATTTATATGACTTTTAATTGAGCGCTGAATGTTTCACAAGGTGTGTTTGTTCAGTTCATCCTGCAAATCCAACATGTTTTGGACAGGTTTTATTTAAAACTTGTGTTTTATCAAAACTTATGGTTTAGCATAAATGTATGGGAAAACTCGTGTTTTCGATCTAGGTTTTCAGCCAAAACCGATATTTTCGCGAAAACCGGGTTTTGGGTTTGGTGTGAAAAGGCTATAAATTACGTCGTACGAGGAATATTTCGTTCCAAAATGTCACCCAAAGGCGCTAAAATCGCCTTTTCCCGCGCCAAAAATTTAATCTCATAAAATTCAGGTATCTTTTAGTTTTTCGATGCATCATCTCCATAGCAATCTTTAAATTTAATTTGACAGTCTGGCTTGACAAATCGGTAACAGAATGTTCCAAATGTCACCCGAAGTCCCAAAAACTCTCATTTTTCCCAAGCAAAAAATATACTCTCAAAAAATTAGGACTTTTAAGAGATTTTGTATAATTCATCATAATCATAGCCATCCTTCAATCATACTTGACAGTTGTTGCCTATTTTTGAAATGTTTAAATTTCTTGGTCCCTCTCTCCTCATTAAAAGTTGTGGCAGAGAGAATATTCAATTCCAAATATTTCACGAAAAGCTATCCAGATATCGCTTTATATACAAATCTGAACGAGTCCACTTGCCTTTCAATTTGCTTCTCTACTGGCTTCAGAAATTCCATGGTCCCGATCTATATTGCCCGATTTTTCCACGAAGATTTTTCCAGAAATCGTGTGAAATGTACACACAGAACGAATTTTTCAATGAGATTTTTTCCCTGTCTTCTTCATTTTTGTATTGCTGTGCTCTTCATTTTTCATTGAGATTCACCATCAAACAAACGGCACACCGACACAGAACACACACAAAAAACTGGAAAGAAATGAAAGAAAACATAAACAAACTGGACAAATCGTTCGAGTTTTGTAGTACAAACGATTTGATCCCTACCCCTTACTTTTCACTCCCTTTGCCAACGAACAAAACATCGGCACTGGAAAAATCGTTCAATGTAGACCGGGACATGCCAGTTGACGAGCAAGAGTTGCTTAAGTTTGTATGTATTAGTAAAAAAATGTGTTTGTATAGCAACTTGCTGCCAGTACTTGCCCGTGTAGCCTCAGGGTAAAGCCTGATCCACATCTGTGTCGTGTGTTGTGTTGTGGAGTCGTGTGTCGCTGTCATTCCATATTTTACGCGTCACACTGCAACACAACACACGGGACAATGGCCGGATTCAACGCATCAAAATTTTCAGTACTTTAATTTCAGATGGAGCTTCTGATTGGCCAGCTGTCATAAAAAGTTAGCTGACATTCAGTTACGTTTAATGAAGTTTAGTTACATTTCATCTGAATTTTCAGCAAGAAATTCCCAACTGAAAATTCAACTGACAGCTTTTCTATACAAAAAAGGCTCTCCATACAAAACTGACATTTCATATAATTTTACGTTCAACGACAAAAAATTAAGTACTTTATTTTCAGCAGTTGTCAAATTTTGTATTGAATGCGCCCAATTATTTGAAATACATTAAGCGTTTTTCTTTTTTAGTTCAGAGCAGAGCCTGAACTGTCAAACAAAAAATTGTGTTTCTTTTTTACCTCTGAACGTTCAGAGCTTCAAATTTGTGTTTCTTTTTTCGTTCTGAACGTGCTCTGAGCTTGTTCAGAGCGCGCTCTATGAGCTCAGAATAAAATAACTGAGCAGACCGAGTTGAATGCTGAACACAAGCATTTGATAGGTGAAATTGAAAAAAAAAGTGACAGCTTAGTGTTCAGGTGTGTTTCAAAAATAATTCTGAGCGCTCAGAACCAGAACACGCTTTGTTCAGAGGATATTCAGAGCATGCTCGATATGCTCGGACTCTGTTCAGAACTCTTTTCTGAGCTAAAAAAGAAAAACGCCTATTGTAGCGGCACCGACACACGACTCCACAACACAACACACGACACAGATGTAAATCAGGCTTAAGGGCCCAGTTATAGCTATCATATTGGAAACCATCATTGAAAATATTAATTGTCAATTTTGAGAGATTTTGAAGAAAAAATATATGATTATTTTGATGCGAAAGTAAAGCTAATTGACTTAATATTTATTTCTAGGTAAAACTAAATTCAATTTGGCACAACTTTTCTAATAAAATGACTTTTAATTTTTCAATTATGAACTACCTTACCAATGATCATTGAAAAATTAAAAGTTACGTTAGGCCCCAGTTATAGCTATCATTGAAAACCATCATTGAAAAAGTTAGCTGTTGATTTTGAGACCCTTCGAAAGTTTAATCATTGATTATTTTAATGCAGAAATATAGCTTACGACTTCAAAATTATTTCTCCTCAAAAAAAAATTCATTTTGACCCATATCTTCCCCATAACGTAACTTTTAATTTTTCAATGATCATTGGTAAGGTAGTTCATCATTGAAAAATCAAAAGTCATTTTATGAGAAAAGTTGTGCAAAATTGAATTTTATTTTACCTAGAAATAAATATTAAGTAAAATAATCACCTATTTTTTCTTCAAAATCTCTCAAAATTGACAATTAATATTTTCAATGATAGTTTTCAATAATAGCTATAACTGGGACCTTAGGGGCTGTTGATTTTGAGACCCTTCAAAAGTTTAATCATTGAATATTTTAATGCAGAAATATAGCTTACGACTTCAGAATTATTTCTCTTCCAAAAAAAATTCATTTTGACCCATATCTTTATTTTTTCAATGATCATGGGTAAGGTAGTTCATCATTGAAAAATTAAAAGTAATTTTATGAGAAAAGTTGTGCAAAATTGAATTTTGTTTAACCTAGAAATAATTATTAAGTCAATTAGCTTTACTTTGGCATCAAAATAATCATTCATTTTTCCTTCAAAATCTTTCAAAATTGACAATTAATATTTTCAATGATGGTTTCCAATGATAGCTATAACTGGGCCCTTAGGTACTATGGTACAGTGTTGGCCCAAAGTTAATCTGATTAACGATTAAAAATTAATGATTAAAAATCATAATCAAAAAATTTGATTAAGATTAATTAATCATAATCAAATTTAAAATGATTATGATTATTAATCATAATCATTAATCATTAATCATTAATTTGATTACTTGATTAAGTATTAACTTTTTCCAAATGATGGTAGATTAAGCTAAGAAAAAGTGTTAAATTCAGATTTTTAGGGCTAGATTTTGAAAAAGTTATTATTATCAGATTTTATTTAGTTGGTTATCGTATATACAAAAGCTTACAAAAAAAACAGAGATCGAAACTAAATCTCAACCTTTTTAAAGGTCTTCAAATATCACACACCTGCTCAATTTTTTTTTCTAGTGGTCACTTAACAACTTTTTCAAAAATAATTTTGTTTGGTTTCGCTCAGTGATAAACTTTTATTTACATTTTTTTAGGAGAGAAAGTAATAAAACTCGTTTAGGGATTTTAATTTTTTATTGAAAAAGAAAAAAAAAAATTAGTCAGTATATAAATATTGCACATGATTTTGGTGTATTTTTTAATGCTTGTTTTTATAAGACTTAAACCAAAACGCGAAATGATAGAATTAGGAAACAAAAAAATATTTTCGCATCAGGGTGGTGCAAGAAAATGTTTTTTTGGTCTATTTCAATGAAATTGACACAGTTTCAACCTGTGTATGATAGAATTATCGAAGAAAAAGATATTCTTGTCTTGGACACGAATTTATCAGCAAATTACGACACCACATAAAATTTAAGGGCATTTTTGAAATCTTTTTATGTTTTTACTCTTTAGAGTTAGTTTCAAAAAGAGCAAACAGTATGAGATTTTTTAGACAAACAGGCTAACAATATTCTTGTAAATATTCGAATTCATTCATCAAACTGTTTACCCATACCTTATGGTCAAATTTGTTCGCAGTAATTAAAGCAACAAATTCTGTAAACTAAGCATTATGAAATCATCACCAAAATGAAAATAAATACCACAATTGTCGTTGACTTTTTCTCAGATTTGCATTCTTTACAGACTTCAAATGAAAAAAAAACTTATATTTTTATTTTTAATTCAGGTTTTTTTTTGCAAGTATAGTTTTTAATCAAGTTAATCAATTAATGATTATTGATTAATGATTAACGCCATTAATCACGATTAAGATTAATTTCTCAATGATGATTATTTTAATCATGATTACTTTAATCTGATTAAAATTAATCAAATTAATTAATTGATTAAAAAATTAATCAATTAATGCCAACACTGCTATGGTATTGACGATAACACGATGGGTGACACACATCCTTGTATAGTTTCAATTGGCAGATCTACATTTTTGATATTTTTTGTCAACATGTTTGCTGTCAACAATTAATTATACTTACAAAATAATAAAATGAAATAATTGAGAATTATTTCTGAAGAACTCATTTTGGTTTTGTTTTATTTTTTTTTTTCTTCAAAGTTCTAACCTTTATATTTTGAATTCGATTTTAAAATTTATAAAACACAAAGAAAACTTATTTTCCTTGTCAAAATTGTAGTTCACGTACTCGTCACTTTTGGAGAAACGCGCTAGTATCGTTTAAAGGCAACGTATACTACGGTAAAAACCAAAGTTTTGATACCATGCTGATACTATTTTGCTCGCGTGGTATAAGGATAGTTTAACCTGACACACTAGTGGTATAAGCAAATACCATAGAATCCGTACCACCAGTGTGTCACGGGTATAAGGGGAAGGAAAATAGCACCACAGTTTTCTTGCGTACATGTTTTTTAAATCCATCCTAAAGCTAAGATTAGACGACGTGTAAATGCTACACTAATGTGTACGCGTGACATAATTTTGAAGTCACAGAATTTTCTTATACTAACACATCGTTTGATAGACACAATTTTTGCAATCACATATGAAACATATAGATGTGTACGCATTTTGTTTACACATATAACACCTAAAAATATTACTCTTTACATACTGTTTAATCGGATGACACATGTAACTTTCCATTATTTCACACAATTGTGTTGCTATAAAATTGTGTGTCTGGGCTAAAAACCTACAGCTACATATTTTTATTATGTGTTCGCTTCGTGCCTGTCTCGTTGGCTGTATTTAATTTTGGCTTTCTGTTTTTTTTTGTTTTATAAAAATGAGTTAAAATTCGGAATTTTCTGTAAAACAACCGCGTGCAAGAAAATCGATAGCAGGAAAAAGAAAAAGAAATCATGAGTTGAAAGACAACGAAACGCAAAGTCTTGTTGCGGCAGTCGAAGAGCGTCCAGTGCTATGGAACGCTGTTTCAGGAGAGTATGCTCAAGACTGGATGGTTGGTGCGAAGTCTTGGATTTAAGAAATATTGAAGGAGTAGATGTAAATGAACTAAAAACCAAGTGGTAAGGTCTTCGAGCCACATTTAAAACCAACCTGGCCAAATTACGGGAGAAAAAATCCGGATAAGGCACACTTGCATGGACGTATACGTTCATGCACACTTGACTCTCACAGACAGTTAACTGATAGGGTTGGCTGATGAATGCGAAAAATGTACTGCAATGATTTAAAACTATCACCAGTTGGCGTGCAACTTCTTCGAACTTTTTCGAATTTTCTTGTTGCACGAATATTTTACCCACGCGACACACGGCAGATTTTCTTCCGTCTCATCTTTTCGAAATTGTTTTCTCTTTTGCACTTACATTTGTTCGAAAAGTTGCACGCGTCTAGATGCATGGTCTAATAGCAGACTATGTACCGCAATGTATGATTTTCCTCATGTTACCCTGAGGCCACACGAGCCATTACTGGCAAGCCAGTTGGCTACATAGATTGACTGTCAAGTTCGTATACGTGAACTTGCTGTGACGTAGGCGCCACGCAACTTGTAAGCAAGTTGCTTTCAAGTATCTGCGGTCACGTTCAGCTATTACTAGGAAAGCCTATCTCGGATTCTAAATACACATTTTTGTTGACTTTGCTTTAGCATCGGACTACGATTTTTTCTTACTTGACAAAAAATGACGTCGAATTTTGAATCATGTCTTGCGATGGTCAATGCGTTGACGGATACCATTGACAGACTTTGCTGTTGCGTAAAAGTAACATGACTTGATTTTCATCTAATTCAAAAATTTCGTTTTTTTAAAAATAATTTTACTTTTTGTAGTGTTTTTATGGTGGATTTAAATGTGTCTACATTTGGTTTCTGCACAAAAAAAGGGATGCCAAATACAAAATGTATATTTGTTAGATAGAGAGAAAAGATCAAAATGCAGAAGAACTTCGTTTATGCATTATAGGAAAGTGCCATAATTCTAATATGAAGACGAACATGTTCATATTCTTGATGGTTCTCTTTCACTCGCTCGGATTTTTTGTATACATCTGTCCTGCTCTACTTTTCTGCATTTTGCAGATAAAGATACATGTAAATCCACCATTAATCCATCATCATCGTAGTCATCCTTTAATGGAATTTGACAGTTCATACGTTGACAGATAGGTAAGAAACTAAATTACGTCGTACGAGGAATACTATATTATATATTATATTATATAAAAAATTGACTGACGTCCTATTACTGTTTTCAAAATATTGAGTACCTATTCAAAAAAGAAAAATGATAATTTTTGAAGTTTCACCATAAAAAGATGAAAATGATCAACAGAATAGTTCTCGGGAAAATAAATTCATTTTCAGATCATTTTTTGGTTTCATCATTCAAACTTACATATACATATATCCAACCATATAAAATTTATCGAAATTCGTCCACACAAAACTTACATTCACAGACTCTACAGTCAAACTATCTGTTTGAAAATTAGATCACAAAATATTTTTTTTAGTTTTAAATTGTGTTTAATACGCACAGTGATCGGCAGTGAAAAACCAATAATGGCCCACAGTGTGCTAATGCGTTTCTCAGGTATAATCTGCACATCTCCGCACCATGCCCATGAAGCTGATGCTGCTGCACAAAATTAAAATCAGCAAGCGTTATTAAAAAATAAAAAAAAAAATAGCCCAAATCATCATCATAGTGCAAGTGCCAGTGCCTAGTGCTAAACGAAATCAAACAAAAAAAAACATATAAAAACCAACAACAAAAAATAAGTGCACTCATGCGAAGTCGATGATGGAACAGCATACACCATAGCAAAGCGGTAAATTTTCCTATCTCTCCTTCCCACATCTCTCACAGTGCTTTGGCTTTGTCATTGCATGCAGAGTATGAGTATGTATATCATCTTATACAAAGCTTGTAATTGATTAAGCCAAAACATATCAGATAAATTGCTGTTATTGTTTTTGGATTTCCAGGACCCATGTTCTGTAACTCAGGCGATAAGTTATCGCATCGTTAAAAAATGAAACGATTCGTTCCCCACTTATCGCCTCTGGAAAAAATTGGGTTTCTGTAACTCAATGCGATAACTTCGATTTTCGATTTGTTTGGGCTGGAAATTCCATTGGAAGGCGATAAGTAGAACTGTCAAATTGACATTTTGAAACAAGAAAAAAAACAGAAAGTGAAATGCAAATTGTATTTATTATTCTTGATTTTGTTAAAATTATTTATATAGTGTATTTTTATTGAAAATGTTCGCTGTTTTCATTGAAGAAGCTTACCAACGCCGCAACAAAATGCGTATAGAACGCCGCATGCTTCGAGATAGTACGAATCCCTTCGAAATGCCCGAGGAACGTTTCCGTGAGGTATTCCGGCTGAGCCGTGATGCAGCGCTGATTTTGGTGGAGGAAATACGACCATATTTGCCACAGGGACAACGAAGAACTTTTATCCCAATACCCCTCCGCGTTTGCTCGGCAATCCACTTTTTTGCAACGGGATCCTACCAGAGAGACATTGGCCATGATTTTTCCGTAGCAATGAGCAGATCCATGATCTCACGGTGTATAGCTGATGTGTCAAAAGTTCTCCAAAATAATTTGATGAACAAATGGATTAAGTTTCCAAGTATAGAAGACTACGAAGCCATTAAACGGAGGTAAGATTTTGATTGAATAAAAAATATTTGTTCGCTAAACTTACTAAATATACATATCTTAGGTTTTTTGAACAAACCGGCTTTCCTGGGGTGATTGGTGCAATTGACTGCACCCATGTACGGATACAAAAACCAAGCCGTGACATTGAAGCCTGCTACCTTAACCGAAAAGGTTTCCATTCGAAAAATGTACAATTGGTAAAAAATCTTTACCTAATTATCGTCTATATTCAACAAAAATTATGAACTTTCAGATATGTGATTTCGATCTAAAAATTCTCGGAGGTTTCGCAAGATATGGAGGTGCTGCCCATGACGCCTAGATTTGGGAGGCTTCTCAAATAAATGTGCTGCTAGAAAGGCGTTATGAAGCATGTGGACCCGGAGAGCATAATTCATGGCTCTTAGGTAATTATAGTTTCTATTTAAAACTTAAACTTTTAAGCAGCTTTTATCTTAATTTCTTTAAAGGAGATTCGGGATACCCTCTACGTCCTTGGCTAATGACGCCATACCGTGCTACGTCAAATACAGTCGATAGATGTTTCAACACTATACATGCGCGCACAAGGAATTGTGTAGAAAGATTAAACGGTGTTCTGAAGTCCGTGTTTCGGTGCCTTCGAGTTGGGCTATTTTATTCCCCAGATTCAGCAGGAAAAATAATAAACGCAAGCTGTGTTCTTCACAACTTTAGAAAAAGACACGAACTTTTAGATGATATAATCGATCCAGTCCAAGAAAATGAAGAGATTCCTTACCCGGAAACGGAACAATCAACAAGTTATCTTCGGGTGGCAACCACCATACGTGACCGGCTTAGGTCAACAATTTGCCAATAAAGAATATAATCAAAATAATTTGCGTCTTTATTTTATTGGAACGGTTTTCCTTAAGCTTTATTGATATTTGTGGTTCATGATTGAAGTGTTTCTATTTCGCTCGAAATTTTTGAGTTACATACAAACTACCATCGTTTCAAAAATATGTTCTTCATTTGGGTGGTAGAAACTGCTCTGAGTTCTAATTTATGTCACCTAAGTGTTCCTTACACCCATTTTCAATTTAAGGAATTTTAAAAAGTAATTCCCATGTAAAAGTATTTTCAACATTTTTAATTTTCAAAAAAAAATGTTGAAACGTTTTTTATATGGAAATTTTTTGAGATAATTTTTTGAATTAAAAATGCTTTCCGGAACTAGTTAGAAGACACAAATTAGAACTCAGAATGGTTTCAATCATCCCAATGAAGCACGTAGTTTTGAAATGACAGTGGTTTGTATGTAACACTTACAAGAATTTCGAGAGAAAATCATACGAAATTCTTGTAAGTGATACATACAAACCACTGTCATCTCAAAACTACGTGTTTCATTGGGATGATTGAAACCATTCTGAGTTCTAATTTGTGTCTTCTAACTAGTTCCGGAAAGCATTTTTAATTCAAAAAATTATCTCAAAAAATTTCCATATAAAAAACGTTTCAACATTTTTTTTTGAAAATTAAAAATGTTGAAAATACTTTTACATGGGAATTACTTTTTAAAATTCCTTAAATTGAAAATGGGTGTAAGGAACACTTAGGTGACATAAATTGAAACTCACCACCATTTCAATAATCCAAATGAAGCACGTAGTTTTGAAATGAAGTGGTTTGTATGTAACACAAGAATTTAGCTCGAAATTCTTTTAAGTGTTACATGCAAACCAACGTCATTATTGGCTTGTATTTAGGAAATTGAATTAAAATAAAAATCAAACGAAAGTTTTTAATGATTACATTTTTAATTGCTTATAATCAGATATTATATATATCATAGATACAAAGTAAATATTTATTCATTTATGTACTATTAAAGCTACATTATTGATTCATATTTTTGTGGATGTTTCTTATGATAGTTCAGTTATATTTTAAGAGCTTTTTTCATCAAATTCACGAAAAAGAATTTAAAGATTTTTCTTTTTTGCCGTAATAACCTTATTGGTTACAATATTTTTTGGATAAATAACGCAGTTAGGACCAAAAACACTTGAATTGAGTGAGGTTTTCTCTCATAGTTTAGCATTATCACAATCAGCGATGTCTTGTTTGTGTTAAATTGACTACAGCCGTTGGGAAGATAAGTGAAAAGGTATTGTTATCTTTGAAGAGTTCTGTCCATACTGAAGGAAGCTGGAAATATATTTCATATATTATCTTAGATTTCTTAGCAAAAGTTAAAAATGTACCTTTCGATTCATAGCAAAGTAACAAAGAGTAGTATTAACTCGAACGCCAATAGTATCCTTGGGAGCTTCAATATTAAAACAGCTTATTAAATCAAGGTATTAAGGTTCCTTTAGCCCTCGTCTTGAACATCCAAGAATAAATTAATGTAAATTTGAAAGTTTCGCAACAATTGTTACTCTTTTCTTATGAACCGATTTCATTTAATAGTATTTAACGTAATCAGCGTCTTCTTCATCGTCAATAAGCTACAATAAAATAAAAGTAAGTTTAAATTTAGTTTAAAAGGCCTTTTTTTGTAAAATAATTTAATTTCTTACCATTTTTCTCTATATTTATGTTTACTCGCCATCTCTTAGGTCAGCGATAAGATTTGACGTTTAAAATGATAAACTTATCGACCTTCAGAGATACAGAAACCCATTTTATCGCATTTTTCCAGTATTTCTATTCCGTTTGTTCCAGTCGATAAAATTATCGCCTGTCAAAGTTATAGAAACCCGATGATGCGATAAAATGAGTTTTGTTTCAATTCTCACCGTTTCTCGACAAGTTTTATCGCTTCGCAAGTTACAGAACATGGGTGCAGGTGCGGATCAATACATACTACTAAGGCATAACACTGGTAGTGTTTTGTATTGTGAAGTTTTATTGGGGCCCAAGCTCAATATCAGCATAGATAACTGTCTGATTTGGTTTTTAACGTTTGTTTTTTCGTAATGGTAGGTGAATTTAGGGTCGATATTAGCAACATTCGGGGGCTGAGAAAGAATTTCTGTGCTGTGTACGTACATACTGTAAAAAACAGGCCAGCAGTCTTGGCACTAAGTGAAACCCAGGTAGGTGAAAATTCTGATTACTCCGAATTTAGCCTACCTGGTTATAGCTTAGTGCCTTTATTTTTCCTACACCATGGTCTCGCAATATATGTGCGTAATGATGTGGCTTATCAGCTTCAACCACAATATGGCCCTTGTTTAAATACAAACTTTAACTACATTTGGTTAAAATTCACCGTCAATAAGCACATCATACATACTTGTTTCATTTATCTTAGCCCAAGTTTGGATAGTAATTCGACTTCTAGCGAATTCGATGCGCTGTCCGATTCAATCCTGAGAATTGTTTCCCATTATCCGCACAGTGAAATCGTTGTTACGGGCGATTTCAATGTACACAATTCTTCGTGGCTACGCTATTCTGGTCATACAACACCCGAAGGAAGGTATGTCGACATTTTTGCTGAGTTAAACCACCTGACTCAGCTTGTTGACGAGCCTACTCGGATTCCTGCAGGTCAAATCGCCAACACTCTAGACTTGTTCCTTACCTCTGACCCAAATAAATACACTATTAGTGTATTATCTCCTCTAGGCTCATCAGACCATTGTGTCATATCTGCGAATTTCTCGTGCCACCAAATCACAGTTAAAGAAAAAATCCAAAAGAGAACCGTTTGGCAATACGAGAAAGCCAACTGGGACGGTCTCAATAATTTCTTCAAGAGCTTTAACTGGTCACTATGCTTCCTCGATAGTGATGTTGACGCCAGTGCAGATATGATTACAAACTTGATTCTTTGTGGAATGAGAAATTTTATCCCGAATAGGGTGAAATCTATCAAACCCAAAGAAAACTCATGGTTTGATTCGAGCTGTAAAGAGGTTATTAGGGTTAGAGAAGTAAGCTTCCCATGTTATAAAGCCAACCCTACTGAGGAAAACCGGAAAAAGTTTCAACAAGCTAGAAAAACCTGTAACGTTCATATTCGAAGAACCAAATTTTTACATGATCAAAAATTACGGCAAAAAATACTAAAATATCCCAAAGGTAGTAAAAATTTTTGGTCATTTGTAAAAAACATACGAAATACCACCTCGTCCTCGGTTCCAACGCTCGTCTTCAATGATACTCCTTTTGTCAGCTCGCAAGATAAAGCCAATTTGCTTGCAGCACAGTTTGCTGTTAATTCGACGCTGCCAGAAAGTGTTATGACTCCTCCTGTACTTGAGAGCGTAAATGATTTTATGGGACAAATCTTCTTTCGCACTGGTGCAGTTGCTAGAGTTCTAAAGGATCTCGACGTACACAAATCCGCTGGCCCGGATAGTATCCCTCCCATTGTTCTGAAGTGGTGTTCTTCAACGCTGGCAAAACCACTGCGTAAGCTTTTCAATCTGTCCTACTCTACTGGTCTCTATCCGAGTGGATGGAAACAGCATTTGTCCAGCCTGTCCCTAAAAAAGGCGTATCTTCTTCACCCTCTAACTATCGACCAATTGCACTTACGTCTCTTCTTTCCAAGGTCATGGAAACGCTGATTAATTTCCAGCTCAAGAAATATCTCGAGGAACGAAAGCTTCTTAATGACCGGCAGTACGGCTTTCGTAGCAATAGGTCCACTGGTGATCTGATGGTATATCAAGAAATATCTCGAGGAACGAAAGCTTCTTAATGACCGGCAGTACGGCTTTCGTAGCAATAGGTCCACTGGTGATCTGATGGTATATCTCACCGAACAGTGGAACAAATCTTTACATCGTTTTGGAGAAAGTAAGATTATTGCACTTGATATTTCAAAAGCGTTTGATAGAGTTTGGCACCAAGCTCTCTTATCGAAAATGCGCGCATTTGGTTGCGATGAACCTCTTCTTCGTTGGATTAGAAATTACCTTTCGGACCGTTCAATACAAGTCGTGACGATTTCAAGTCTGAAATCCACAAAATAAATGCTGGTGTGCCCCAGAGCTCCGTTTTGTCTCCGACTCTCTTCCTTATTTTTAGAAATGATCTTCTGTCTGAAACTTCTAATCCATTTAACTGTTTTGCTGACGATAGTACCCTCAGCTTCTCATATTCGTTTACAGATTCTCATCCATGTCTTTCGGATGTGGAACTTGAACGGCAGCGTATGATAAGCTCATTAAATTCTGATCTCGACAGCATTGTCCAATGGGGAATCAAAAAACGCGTAGAATTTAATGCTTCTAAAACTCAATGTTGTCTCCTGTCGTTAAAGCGAAACCCACCCCCAATGCCGCTATCCATGGGCGGCACTTGCATCGAGGAAACCGAACAGCTTTCAGTTCTCAGTATGTGTGTCACAGCACAGACCACCTTTTGTGGAATGACCACATATTTGATGTCGCCAAAAACGCTGCTAACTGTTTAGGTTTTCTCCGTAGATGCAAGAAGTTTTTTTCCACTTCTGATCTGGCTGTGATCTACAAAGCCTTTATTCGTCCAAAACTTGAGTACAATTCTCATGTTTGGGCAGGAGCTCCAAAGACTCACTTGAGCTTGTTGGACAGAATTCAAAAGAGAGCTTTAAAAATGATAGGCGAAAGATCTATAACAGAAACAATTACATCTCTCGAACACCGCCGTAATGTTTCGTGTCTTTCTCTATTTTATCACTATTATTATAATCAGTGTTCTAGTGAAATAGCCAGTTGCATTCCCTCCCTTAAAAAATTCAACCGTAATACTCGCGCTTCTAGGAATGCCCATCAGTTCAACCTCGAGCCCAACTTCGGACGTACTGTAATGTACAGAGATTCTTTCTTCAGTCGCACCACACGAATGTGACTCAACCTTCCCCTTCCATTTCGATGTGCAAACGTTCAAAACCAATGTGCATCGGTATCTCCTTCTAAATCCTCTCCTACTTACCTAATCGCTCGTGCTGTGTTAAAAACATTTTAAGGGTAGCCATAACCCCTTTTGCGCGCGTGGCATATAACAAAAAAAAAAAAAACCTATAGCTTTCCAACCATATACAATTTATCGAAATCGGTAGGATACTTTTTGAGCAAATGGTACCACAAACTTTTTTTAAGGCTATTTATTTATAAATATATATAATATGTAGATACCGAAAAAAATTTAATTTTAAAAAATTTCATCAACTTTCCAATAAATATTTGTTTGATATTCTAATTTGAAATACCTGCCTGGAACACCAGATTCAAAAAACTCGCTTACCTGCCGACCGATGGGGTAGAATACAAGTTGCGTTTTTTTTATTGAGGTTTCCCCAATAGGCCTATTCCTCATTCTATTACTACTGAATACTATTATACTATTGCACATGCCTTCAATAATGTATAAGGCATAATATTAAAAATTAAATTAAATAAGTTAAATTAAATTATTACTACACTATGATAATTTTTTTTTTGTTTTTTTTTTCTCATTCTATTACTACTGAATACTATTAAACTATTGCACATGCATTCAAAAATGTTTAAGGCATAATATTACAAATTAAATTAAATTGTTACTACTGTATGATAATTTTTTTTTTGTTTTTGTACATGCACATGCTTTAAAAAATGTTATATAATATGAATAATTAGATTAAATAAGATAACTAAGTTAACATATTGTACATGTCTTATCCACATGCTTTCTTAAGTTAAGTTAATAAAGATATTGCATATAATTTTGTACATGCACGTACATGCTTTAAAAAAATGTTATATAATAAGAAACTACTTTTGAATATTTTGTGAAGGTGTCCCCAAGTGGCGTAATTCTCGTCCTATTACTGTTTAAGAAAAAAATAGTAAGAAAATATGTGTGAGTTAGTAAAATAATATGATAAAAAAATATATCAGAACATTATAATAAAAAATATGTGTTACTATAAAATTATAAGAATATAATAATATAAAATATATGTATATATGTATTAATATAAATTTCAAATGAACAATTTCAATGGCACTAACAGCCCAATGGAACTTGGCCTCAATCCAAACTGAGCTTCCTTATTTCCTTCTTTTTATTTTTTTCGATATGGCTGCGCACGAGTTAAGACAAACTTTAAAACTACTTTCAGAGCACCTTCTACAAGAAAAGAAAAACTGCGGCGACAACGATACTTGGTTATGCGAGACGAGAATTAATTATCCGACATTGATACAAAAATCAAGAAAAACGGCGGCGAAACCGATACGATACCGATATTTTGTTATACATAATATGTATTTACAAAGCGAGATTTTATTATCTGACACCGAAATTTGAAGTTTTTATTTCCTTATCTTGAGTTCCTTATTGATGTTCCTATTTGTTATTATGATAAGTCCGATCAGCACAAATTTAGCTATTTTCTCTTCGTATTCCGTTGTGCAGTTTGCTTTAAAAATGTTATCCTTCATTATTTCAGCCACACACGTGTCTATCACCTTTTCTTCGTGCTGTTTGTTTATGAAAACTGATTCAAACTCTTTTTGGACAGCTCTAACAGCTCTTTCGAATGAAATCGAAGGAACTGTTAGCTTACCAAACTCTGAAGGCGTGGTTATAGACTCGTAGGCTCTCAGTTTAATTAACATAACCTCTTCTCTATCTTTGCTCATGTTGTCCTCGTTGATCATAAACTGGGAGCAAGACACGCACTTGAGCTTCTTTCTCAATTTGTTGGCTGCAAATCCAGCTTAGTAGGCAGCATTTCCTGCTTCCAGTTTCCTTGAGAACAATAATTCTGTTGTAGTGGGTGGGTCCACGACCATTTGTTGAACTTCATCGGCGTCATTGCGTCCAGGTCTTCATCTATTCTCTTCCAAGGGTTTATCTATTTCATACTCCAACTGATTTTCCAAAACGTTCTCTTCGATCAACCTACCAAATTGTAAATCGGTGTCATCTTCTTCTTCATTTTCCAATCCTCCCTCGTAGTCAGTTCGATGCAATAAAGGTTCTGCTGCAGAATCCGCATAACCAGAATGTTCCGCCGAACTTAAGTGCTGGAAGATTATTTGCTTCAGACTCCTAATGAATCTCCAAACCGAAGGGTTTTTTTCGTAGGAACCTCTATTGTAACGTACCATGGAAAATAAGTTTTCAGCTACATTTGAGAGTTCAAGTGTGCGAGTAAGAAATAGCTCTGCTCTTCATTTTTCAGGTATTCCCACATCTGCACGACTGCCAGTATAGTTTGCCTCATTCCATCAAAGCAAGGTGGACGTGGTTTACGTTTGCTGCTTGAAATCCACGTGCATACCCAGGCTCTCGCATTAATCAAAGCATTTAAAGTTTCTGTCGATTCCGATAAGACTTGTTTATTGGGATTTCTGGAATAAAGATTACCTGTATTGAATATGTCTAATAAATCATTCATTTTTTTAATAAATGTTGCGGTTCTTTCAGCGATTTTTCTTTCCTCATCAGTTTTAAAGCAGTTAGTTGTAGGTGCATACTTGATTCCAGTGTAAACAGTATCACTGAAAACTTGCGTGGCAAACTTTACTTTTAGTTTTTCAAATCTAGATGGCCTTATGTGGGACTTTGTAAGTTTATAAAAAACTCTAAAATTATCCACTTTGGTGTCTTCTTCATAAAGTTTTTCCAGGATACGCCAATCAACAACATCATGACCTATAATGATTTGATTGGTAAGCAGAATATTCCTTACGCTTTTGAAGAGATGGACATAATCATGCAATAAGAAAATACTTTGATTCTCTATTTCGATATATGGTTTGGTCTCCAAGTAATTGGGTGGTCCCAAATTCTTATACGCTTTGACGTTGTTTGATCCTTGGTCACAGCTTGTTGCAACCAATGTCAGTCCAGAAGATATTACTCCCTTAATTACGGTGACTAGAATTTGAGATAGTAAATCTCCTTTTGGATATCCCACGTAATAAGCTATTGTTTGCTTCCAATTCCTGTTGAAGCCTCTTAATGTAAGTACCATTACCGAAGTGGCTATCTTGCTGGTCCTTCCGAGTTCTCTAAAATCGCAATACCCATAATTAATTTCATCTTTTCTATTTAATTCTACCTCGGGTTTTATATGCATTTCGTCGAAAACAAGTACGCATTTCCTGTCCATGGGTGTCAGGTCCTTTGCCTTCTCTGTCAGCATTTCCGTTATCCTCTTGCTAAAGCCTGATGGCAATCTAATTTCAGAATGCCATCGGTAAATGGTACTTACTGATGGCATTTTGAAACCCGCACTTAACACATAAGTGTAGCACGCTGGGGACTTAAAGAAAAATTTTAGAAATAAATCTTTCTCCTTAGGCCCCCAGCTTGCGTTCGCCTTGTGGAAAAGTTGCGCCAAAATAAATGTGCGCAACTCTTCCGTATAATCTTGAATGAGCAAATCCAAATTTTCTTTAAGCCTATACTGGGGGTCTCTCCTTAACTTAATAGGTGTACGAAAAATACGTCGGGGTATAACGCGCCTCCGATTGATTTTTGGCACCCTTTTATAGGAATGGTATCCAGGGGAAGGAAATTGCGAGGGTGAAATATTCGCTAAACCAGGCACTATAGGTGGAAGTGTATAATCTTTTATATACGTTTTAGGAAAGTTCGCAGCCAAATTAATCGTAGGGCTGCAAGAAATGGAGGGGGTCGGTGAAAGTGAACGCGAACGTAGATGGGGTGATAGAAGAACAGATGAGCGTGGAGGTGCAGAAGTAAGGGTACTTTCAGGTCAGCTGTGACCATTAGATGTGGTCGTAAAAGTGGCCATGGACGAACAGATGATCGCGGAGGTGCAGAAGTAAAGGTACTTTCAGGTGTGATCATTAAATGTGGTCGTAAAAGTGGACATGGACGAACAGTTGGCCGCGGAGGTGCAGAAGTAAGGGTATTTGCAGATGTGACCGTAGAGATCGGCTGCTTGCAGGAACTCGATGCCTCCATTATGCGAAGGCATACAGAGTCATTAGCAAAATACAAATATCTGTGGACGATATTGGCAGTGCATTTGGACTAAGACGTTTGTCCAATGACTTTGAATAATGTCTTTTGCATAAAAATGCTTTTCACAAATGTGCCAATTCTTAAGTAAATCCCCAGTTACACGTCCATGTTTAATCCAAATTGGCCTTCTATGGTCTGTAGGAAATTTGAAAAAGGACACAGAACCTATCAGCTTTTTTTTGCAGACCGCACCCTGAATAACAGCACTTAAACATGTTTAATTAAATTGTAATGAATTAAGCAAGCGGGTAAGTAAAAAAAAGAAGAACTAATTGTATATATATTTTATAAATATTTATGCAAGCGGGTAAGTTAAATAAGTAAGCAGTAATTGTATAAATATTTTATAAATATTTATGCAAGCGGGTAAGTAAAAAAGTAAGCAGTAATTGTATAAATATTTTATTAATATTTATACAAGCGGGTAAGTAAAAAAAGGAGGCAGTAATTGTATAAATATTTTATAAATATTTATGCAAGCGGGTAAGTTAAAAAAGTAAGTAGTAATTGTATAAATATTTTATAAATATTTATGCAAGCGGGTAAGTAAAAAAAGTAAGCAGTAATTGTATAAATATTTTATAAATATTTATGCAAGCGGGTAAGTAAAAAAAAGCAGTAATTGTATAAATATTTTATAAATATTTATTCAAGCGGGTAAGTAAAAAAAGTAAGCAAAATAATTGTATAAATATTTTATAAATATTAATGCAAGCGGGTAAGTTAAAAAAGTAAGCAGTAATTGTATAAATATTTTATAAATATTTATGCAAGCGGGTAAATAAAAAAAGTAAGCACCAATTGTATAAATATTTTATTAATATTTATGCAAGCGGGTAAGTTAAAAAAGTAAGCAGTAATTGTATAAATATTTTATAAATACTTATGCAAGCGGGTAAGTAAAAAAAAGTAAGCAGTAATTATTGTATAAATAAATAGCAGTACTAGTAATTGTATAAATATTCTATAAATATTTATATAAACAGTTAGCAAAAAAAGCAAGCAATAATTATATAAATAAGTAAATGATTAAATAATTGGAAGTTAATAAATATTTAAATTCAATTCAAAATCAATTCAAATAAAACTTAAATAATTATGCTGATTACAGAATTCGCAGAATTTGACTCCCGGCGAGTTGACAAGATTCGCGGTGAATTCGCGATCGCGTTTATTCCAATTAATGATTTCGTCGAATGAACTATATTACCGATTCTTTCACTTCCTTACCATTTTCCGAACTATATTATCGCAGCTGTCATTTTGTTGACATTTTAAACGTCGCACCCTTCAAGCAAGCGAGCTCGTTTTCGGTCCGCAAACGTATCAAACAACGTATGGACGACTTCGCATTCGGATCCAAATACGGATCGAAAAACTGCGTTTTGTGGCTCAAATTAGTATGGAAATTAGAATCACCACGGAGCCATTATGTGAATGTATTGTGAGAGAGAGTTTTTGAATTCACCATACTCGGAGAACCGAAACCAAATGGAATCTAAAACGGTTCCAAAAAAAATGAATGAATTGAGGCATACCCAACCCAAAAGCATTAAAAAAAACTTCCCATCTAGTCCAGTTTCTCCATTGACTACAAAAATAAAACAAACTGAATTTTTTCATTTCAAGAGTTTTTTTTTATTTATCATTCATAAAAGATTTTCTAAATACTATTTCGCACATGACATCATTCCACAAATATAAATTTACATTTAATAAATAGAAACTTGCATTTCTGATTGGAAATGGTTAAAAGTGTTAACAAGAAAAAAGAGATAAAAAAGCAACCGTCTTCGCCACGCTACCTACAAAACTGAACTAAAAAAAAAAAGTGGTGGAAATTAAGGCAAAATGATTGTATACTTCGCCTATACTCTCTCTATTTCTCGATGCTTGAAAAAAATACTCTCGATTCTCGTTCTTTTTACATGCGTACACAGAAAATTTGTTATTGTGTGTGAGACACTCATTTTTTTTGGAGTCCCAAGTGAACCGAGAAATTTGGGTCCGTGATTTTGCTTGAAGGGCATCCATATTATTTGTAAACATTTTTCAGTAATACCGAATCAGTTGAACAAAATGTCGGTGGTGCAGTTAATGTTACCGACATTCGTTCAGTTTTCTATCGGCGGATTCACTAGTAGCAATAAAATTGAAAATGAGCCGAATTGTCGCTCTAGCTCATTCGCCGAATTCTGTAATAGGGGTGAATGTTTTCTAGCAGGAACACCCTTTGGATACCTAGAAGTTAAAAAAAAATTATCCTGAAACAAAAAACTTACACAGCACTTTGAGAAAACAGCTATTTGAGAAAAAAAACACAAACACAACTACCTATTCACTAAACACAAAAATTTGGTTAGATACACTTTTTAACTTTATTTTATAAAACTATTGATATCTTATGAAAATAAAAAAGGCATTAAATATGAACACCCTATGAATGAAAAAAACAAATTTTATCCTAAAGTAAAAAACTGACAGCACTTTAATTTTTTCTTAGCAGCTTTGGGGGTAAAAATTCTTAATTGTAAAAAAAAACACAAAAAATATTCACTAAACACAAAAATTTGTAAGGGGATAATTTAATTTATATGAATTTGAGCTTTAAAAAAATGTATCCTAAACCAAAAAACTAACACAGCACTTTCACTTTTTGCTTAGGAGCTTTTGGGGTTAAAAATCCTAAATTGTAAAAAAAAACACAAATATTCACTTAACACAATTTTTAATTCTAAGGGCTTTTAAATTTTAAGGGCTTTTATGCTTTTTTTGTTCCTTGGTAGATACTTTTTTCTATTTAGGGGTAAATCGACTACTACACTGTTTAATAATTTAGAAGGTTTTTATGGGGGCTATGTGTAGGCAGGTTTAGTTTTAAAATAAACTTTGAACTTTAAAATCACTTTATTTAAATCGAAACTTGTCTGAATGAGGCAAGAGCGAAGTAACGAATTTGAAGCACAACAAATTGTTTGCATAGTTACAAAAGTCAGTTGAGAATTATTACATAGGTACTTCCAAACATCTATCATCTCACTCACGCATTCACTTCCCATTGTAATAAGAAACAATCAAACATATATGTTCCCAGTTTGACAAAAAAATTACTGTTAAATCTCTATTCTTTCTATTTCCTTCACTTATTATATTCTATACAAAAATCTTTAATAGTTTCTCTCCCTTGAACTCTTTTCAATAACGTATAAAGTACTCTCGCTCTTATATTCCTACTCTATCTTTCTTAATGTTGGTACAATGTACAACGACAGCACTGTTTCGGGTTCAAAAATTTCCCAAAATAAAATTAAATATCAATTTTGAAAAAGGGCTATGCATTTAAATAATAACAAAAACCAAGAACCAAAACATTTTTTAAATACCAAAAACATTAAAAATAAACCATTAAATTTCGTCTTTTTATGTAGGTTGATGAATGAAGGTACTTTTTTTATAAATAAAAAACACAAATTTTCCCTTTAATCATCTGTTATCTTCATTACATATTCGGTGACGTACATACCGCCCTACCTTACCATCTCGTTGATTAAAAAAAATCGTCGTGGGTGATGTTTACTATTTCCCGCCATATCGCCATATTTTTGTCATTACAAATGTCAAAATCATACATTTCGCGGTAAATGTTTCTTTTTTTTTCTGTTAGTCCACTGATAAAATTAATTTATTTTAATATAAAATTTTATTATTTTAAAAATAATTAGTAATTTTTAAAGAGTTTATTGAACATAAATAAATGTGGTAGAATAATGGAAACTCCAAAAAATCTACGACAACGTCCAACAAGGAATCCAACACCTCGTTTATCGGAACGTAAGAAAAGTCTCTTTTCTATTAATTCTAATCGCAATAAAGATGATGATTCCGACGTGGAACAAGACAATAATAATTTGGATGGCGTAGAAGCCTTGAACGACGACAAAAACTCTAATATTGACAATGTCGTCCCAAAGATGCGCTCAGTGAATTGTCTGCTGAAGAAAACCCCCAAGAAGGCAATTAGTTTTCTTAAGAACAAAAATGGCTCATCTCCCGAGAGGATGTATGATGAGTTATTTGAAAAACTTCCCGATAGTCCACCATCCAAGGAGGCATCAGTAACTCCGGCCCGTCGAAGCGGCCGCTTAAGTTTGAAGCCAAAAAATAGGTCACCGACAACAAATTCAGTGGCACACACAACTCCAGGCAAGGAGAACATCCCACGGACACCATCACCAGAACCACAACAAAAGAACTACAGTGACGAGCTGCAGGATCTGTTCACGAACTCAATGAATCTGAACAAAAACAAAAAGACCTCTGGGGAGGAAGAAGACGGCGAAGAAGAAGAAGTTGTCGAGGAATCTTCCTCAGAAAATGAAGATCAATGTCGTGATCGATTCATGTCAGTGAACAAAAAACGTACTCACTTGTCGTCGGGGACAAATTCTCCCCCGAATTCAGATGCTAAAGTGCGACGCCTTAACAACACCGAACGTCGATCCATATCCACGAAGTGTTTCTATTCATCTTCGAAAACATCGCCCACGTCTCAGCGGAGTCCTCCTCAAGTTGCCAGATTAAAGCAACCCTCCAAAAGTAAGAGTTACAATCACCCTCAAAAGCTAACCAGCGGTATCAACAGAGGCGTCCATCACAACATCAAGAAGAAACCGAAGCCCAAATCTCTCCCCAGCGTACCCAAGAAGGACATCCTCACCATCATAAGGAACGAGAAACTTCGCAATTTACTAACAAACAAACGCAAAGAAAACGATCAAATCGAGAGTGTTCATCGAATATTGAAGACGGCGAAGAATCCTATCGAAATGGCCAAGCCATTGAGTGTAATTATGAATTCCAATAATGATCGAAATGGAGAAAACAACAACAATGACAAAACCAATGATGGCAATAATAATACACCAATTACGACATCCAAACGCTGTTACATGAACGGCTATGGTGAGATTTCTATGGGATTTTCAGATATTGAGTGTAGCAGTGAGTCGGATGAGGAAGAGGAAACAATTGATGTGGTTCTGCAAGAGGGGGTGAATGAACTTCTAGCCGAACCAGAAGAAAGAGCACCCACTCCGGTGGCAGGGAGGAAATTCTTTAAATCAGGACATGCAGGATCAAAGAAGGAGGTTAAAATTACGGACAATATTAAGGTGTCTGTTTGTAATGGCAAATTGTCCATAATGTCAGATATCAAGCATCAGCGAAAGCGAAAACTCAAACTCAGGGATACTCGTGGTAAGTTGTTTTTGTTGTTAATTTAAGTAAGATTACAATTAATACTTTATCTTTCGGTTGATTTTCTACAGCAAACTAATTGATCAAATTTTTAGTAGGACAAGTTAAAGAAATGGGGGCTAATCACGTAAGACAAAAGCGTTGGAACGATATCGTTTTGACGATAGGTGTCTTTATTTTTCTCTATAGAAGTGATAGAGCTAGCAATATCAAAAACGATTTTGTTCTTTTAACGTGATGAAACCCCTGGATTTCGGCATTTATTATGGGTTACTAGCCTTCAGAATCTAGCTCACTTAAGGGCCACTTAGAAATTCATTTCTACATGGCATGTAGGTGCTATAAGATAAGTTTTGGATTCGTAAACAAATTCAAACGGCTTGAGCAAATCCGAAAATTTCCTAGCTTGGCATATTGCACCCAAACTCGAGGCGTAGGAGATGTTCCACTAGAAGGCATATCCCTAAATCCCTCCTTTTCTTTAAAAAACGCTTTGATCCACGGTCAAACAAGCGAGAATGCTCGTAGCCGCCATCTCTACATACCTAGCATTTCAGATTGCCATTTAAATTCTTCAAATGTTTAAAACAAGTTCTGGAGCTTCTAAAAATCGAACCCCAAATCTCACTTACGTATTAAATGCATTAAAATTCTAACCTCCTTTGGTAGATGTAAGCGGTTACTATTACAACCTATTTTGGATAAATATCTATTTTTGAGAACAGAGAAGAAAAAACAATTGAAGCGTTGAGAAGAAGAAGGGTTTAAGTGACATTTTTGGATTTTAATTTTGTTTTGCAAAAATGATGATGCTAAATGTAAACTTAGATTTCTGTCTTATCAGCGTTTCTTTACGACCTTTAGTTTCCGATTTAGCCTTTCTGTTTTTGGTATAAAAGGGTTACACGAAACATCTTTTTTTTTTTTAAATTAGTGGAAGAAGGTGTTAAAATCACTTAACTCCTTTTTGCAACAAAAAATAAAAACTAAAAATAAGTTGTTTGCATAAAGGAGTTAAATGCCTACTTACACCCTTCTTGCAACTTTTAAAACTAGGGTAAGGAAAATGACGTACGACAATGAAATGCTTATTTACCACCTTGGAGTTACTTTTGGGAGTTACCTGTCTATCTACATATACCTAGACCTATAAGAATATACAAATTAGGCGCTGCCGTTTCTTAGAAAAAAAATTCTTGGGAAATCAGAGTTTCTTATATCCGAGTTAAACTGTATTATGATAAACATGGAGGATTATTTTCGGTTATTTTCCAATCTACAAGACAAACTTAATATCAGGAACACAACTAAAAACATTTTAAATGAAAAAATAAGCCTTCGTGGTTAAATGGATAAGAATTGACAAATAAAGGTCCTATTCTTATAAAGAATGCTTCAATGAAGAATATCCATTTGCAGAAGTACTAATATCCAAGTCAAAAACGATTCCCGACCAAACCTAATAGAAAAAAAAAATAATACAAATTTAAAGGAGAAAATGCAGTTCAGGAGCATATCTAGTCTTAAAAAAAAGTCATTTCAGATTCTCTCGAGGAAAATATTAATAAAGAAACTATAAGAAATAAAAAAATTCAAAAATCGAAAATGTCATTTAGGTAACTCCTTCGTTTTTTTTAGCAACTAAAATGATTACATTTTTTGTTCGCAAAAAGGGGTTAAGTACACTTTTTGAGAGAGTATGTAAAAAAAGATACCTTTTAACTATTTAAATGAATTAAAAGGTATATTTTAAGAAAGTCTGTTTTGTGCTTTATTTATTATTCTTATCAAAAAGTTTTAGTTCTTAACCATACAAAAGTTCTCATCGATTAACCTCCACCTTGTCCTTTCACAATTATTGTCAATTAACCCCTTCTTCCTCTCAACTCTTCAATTATTGGAAAGGTGTCTATTTCGTTAAATATAGATGTATGAGAATTTAAAAATTTTGTCTATCTCCCCTTTTTTACGAGGGATGTACAATATTCAAAAACCTGTATTACATATTAAATGCATTTTTTTTTTTTTTTAAAGTTCGACTTAAAATTAATTACCGTTAAATTCAAGAACTAAAATTATCACAAAAGAAAATAGGGAATTATGATAAACTATTTTAAGAGTAAGGTTTCTGTATCTAAATTAAAAAAAAAAAAATAAGAAAATCGTAATTTCCTGATCTCGTTCTTTATATACCGGTAATATTAAAAAAAAAATTATAACCAATAAATACTCCCGCCATTTAACGTTCTTATCATTTTTAATTTCTTCATTATTTTGCATATAAAGTACTCGTCGTGTAGTCTGAAAGTAGAGTAAACAAATCATAAAACATTTTGTTATGACAATTTTAGCGTTTTTTTTTTAACAGTCTTTATTGAGATAATAAGATTGAAATAATTCATATTTCCATACCAATAGGTGATAGATAAAAAAATCTTAAATTAGTGAGATTCTTATTCAATTTAACGAAATTATCATACAAATATAGACTATCAAAAAATCCAAACTCATTCTACAATAATATTATGTATGTTTATATAAGACTAGCCATACACAAAATTGCCACATATTATTGTAAGTGTTTGCGTAGTTTTTTTTTTAATTTTTTTTTTTCATTTAATGTTTAGTTAACTAAAGGCGGAAAATTAGTATGCCAATACCATATGGTCTTGCTTATCTCTTTTCTTATGTGACCTAGACCTACATGGTAAAGATTGTTTGGTGTCTTAAGCATATCAACCATTTACAGATTTAAGCTTCAGGCAAACTGTTGTTGCTTTAGATTATCTTCGTTTAAAATATTGTTTTTATGAAATAATTGTTGTTTTAGTATGACCCATGCACGATTTATGTGAGAGAACAATTAAGTTCTGAAAAATTCAACAAATGTAAAATTCGGGATGAATACGTTATATACAGTCGTGGCGGCCTAATTAGGAACGATATTTTTATAAAATTTTAAAATGCATAACTTTTGTTTGGGAAATTTGTTGAGGTTGAGTAGTGGTTTTAATAATAGCCCATGAACTACGGTACACTTTGAGTAATGTTTAAAAAATATAAGCATGAGAAAATTGGTAGGAAAAAAATTAAAATTAATTTAACTCTTATTTCGTCTGGCAATATATTTATGAACGGAAACAAAAGGTTGTCATAACATTAAAAATCTTTGAAATTGCAATATTTTAATGTGAATATATTGTAGTAAAAACTTAATTCTTTATAATTTCAGACAAAATTCCTTGCATATTTTCGCGTAAGGCATGGAATCTTGATAGTGGTGTAATCTATCAGATTTCCTCAATAACCATCCCCTGATGTCTCCTTGATTTGTATCCACTTTTGATAAAATGATGTACAGAGTTTTTTTAAGCTCGAAAATGTTTCCTGTATTTAAGTTTATTATTTCTCCGATAGATTCAGAAAGGTTTGACCAGGTTTTTAGGAAATTTAGTTTATTTACGTCTAGGTGATTAAAAACGTTTTTCCAAATATTTGACAGCAAACAAAGATAATGCTTGGTTGAGCGAACGAGCAATATTGGCAGGAAAAAACAAAGATGTTAACGATGTTAATTGGGATATTCAAAATGGAATAATTGGTGAATTAGTATCATATACATATACGTCAATCGATACTATTATAGACGAAGATGACGTAGTGAACTATCCAACAGAATTTCTTAATTCACTAGATTTACCAGGAATGCCACCCCATAATTTACGATTAAAAGTTAGTGTGGCAATCCATGCTTCGGAATATAAATCAACAAAAACTTGGCAATGGAACTAGACTTGCTGTTAAGCGCTTAATGAATAATGTAATCGAATTCACAATTTTAAAAGGAAAGCATAAGGGAGAAGACGTCCTTATTCCCCGAATTCCGCTAATTCCATCTGATTTACCATTCAATTTCAAAGGGCTTCAATTTCTTGTTCGCCTTGGTGTTACAATTCCAGTCTTTAGAAGTTTGTGGCAGAGACTTAGAATACTCAGTATTTTCACATGGGCAGTTATATGTTGCATGCTCCAGAGTAGGCAAACCATCAGCGTTATTTATATATTCCACAAATAGAAAGACAAAAAATGTTGTATACCAAAGAGCGTTACAATAGATACACATTTTGAAGAGAACTTTGAGTTTTTATTAACAACCAGCGAAGCGGTCGCGGGCACCCTAGTAATATATATAATATTATTCGTTTATTTTTAGAAGAAGAAATACCAGCCTTTGTAAGCGTGTTTGAATAAATTCGATATCTTGTTTGAGTCTTCAGATACCTAGTTCCTTGCCTGTACCATTTTTCTTGCCCATGTTAATTTTTTGACTTTGATAAAAAACGTTTTACTATTTTTTTAATGAACGTAACAAGTAACAAGTTTGCGGGAAAACCCATAGATATTATGATAATTGGAAGCAGCAAATAAAATTTAAAAAAAATGTTTTTTTTTGTTTTGCTTTACCCTGAGGCTACACGAGCCAGTACTGGCTTACAATACATTTAAATTTTCTTACTAGCCCTGATGCCACATGAGCCAGTACTGGCTTGCAAGTTACAATACATTTAAATTTTCTTACTAACACATACAAACATGAGCAACTTGCTCGTCAACTGGCTTGCCATTTTCGAAGCCAGTTGGGAAGCCAGTAGAGAAGACAGTGACCTCGTTCAGACTTGTATATAAAGCTATATAGATAGCTTTTCGTTGGAAATTTAATGAAAAATTAAATATTCTTTCTACCACAACTTTAGATGAGAGGAAGGACCAAGAAATTTTAACGTTTCCAAAATAGGCAACTGTCAAATATGATTGAAGGATGGCTATGATTAAGATGAATTATACAAAATCTATTAAAAATCCCAAGTTTTTGAGAGTATATGTTTTGCTTGGGAAAAATGAGTGTTTTGCGGGTTTGTCAAGTCATAGACTGTCAAATTAAATTTGAAAGATTGCTACGGAGATGATGCATTGAAAAACTTTAAGATATCTGAATTTTTTGAGATTAAATTTTTTGCGCTGGAAAGTGCCTTTGGGTGACATTTTGGAAAGAAATATTCCTTGTACGACGTAAATTAGTTTCTTACCTATCTGTCAACGTATGAACTGTCAAATTCTTTTAAGGGATGGCTACGATGATGATGGATTAAAAACGTCCACAAAATCAATTTTTTTTTAAAATTATTTTTAAAAAATTGAAATTTTTTAAATTAGATGAAAATCAATCCATGTTACTTTGACGCAAAAGAAAAGTCTGTAAATGCATCTGTCAACGCTTTGGTAGTATTATGCGTTGACCATCACAAGACTTGATGCAGAATTCGACGTCATTTTTTGTTAAGTAAGAAAACATCGATGTCCGATGCCAAAGCAAATTCAATAATAATGTGTATTTAGAATCCTAGATAGGCTATCCTAGTAAAAGCTGAACGTGACCGCAGATACTTGAAAGCAACTTGACGCCTACGTCACAGCATATTCACGTATACGAACTTGACAGTGAATCTATGTAGCCAACTGGCTTGCCCGTACTGACTCGTGTAGCCTCAGGGTTAAGCTCGAAAAGCTATGAATAAAAATATTCTAAAATATTATTGCGATGTACATACATGATGGTGCTTCAAACATAAATATATCGTATATTTTGGATTCGTAAGTTTGGATCAAACTTAATGCATGTTTTAACGATGATAGTCAAAAAAAGTGGGTATAGATTTATTTTCTGTTTGACCGATCGGCGTTTTCTTAAACGCGTTTTTTTTTTTTAATTTTATTTAGGACCAAAAATAACGGTTCCTGTCATACAAAATTTGTTAGCCATTCAGAAAAATCTTATACATATATCTAAATGGTTCACAGATTTTTCAGATATTAAATGCACATTATATTTGATTATTATTATTATTTGATTTTGTGCATACTTATTTTAACGATTTTATGAGCTACTAGGTTGTTTTTCAAGTAAATTTTAACGAATGACACAAAAAATAAGGTCGATTTTGTGACTAAAATTGTTCAAAGAGCCATAAGACTAGCAATTTAGGAAAGGATTAAAAATTCTTCCTGGATCTTAATCCCCATATTACACTTAATAAATTCTATAGTTAGATTTGTCATAATTATTAAAGGTTATGGAGAAATCGTTAAAAGTTTATTGAAAAAAATCTGTATTTAAACGAGCGAATTGGAGTGTACGTTCACCCTTATTTAGCACACTTAAATTTAAAATTTCAAATTTTCCTTTCATATTATTTTTTTTTTATATCATTATGGTTCACCACACAAGGTTAATCAGGCAATTGAATTAAGACAAAAAGGCACCTTTAAAGCGTGGCAAACCTATGTTATGTCTTTTTTTTTCTAGGCAACCCATGGGCAAATTGTTTGTTTGGACTCTGTCTAAAAAACTGTATACCTCTCATTTGGAAAACAAAAAATGAGAGTAGGTCGTCCTATGGCGGACTCCCCGACTATAAGTTCTTAATAATTACTTTTAAAATATTCAAAAGTGAATTTCAAAATATATGAATAATTTACTAAAAGCTATTGCTCAATTTTTTGTATTTACCTTTAAAAAATTAACATCTAGATTGGACGTATTAAGTCCAAATTCATTCTGAAAAACATTATGTAACATGCAAATTAATTTGTAATCTTCTTTTAATAATTTCAGTTAACGAATTTTCATCGGAGCAAGCCAAAGTTGATGAAATCATCAAAAACTTCGATATATCAATAATATCTCCACAAGAAATTGAAGAAGAAACACCACCTACAGCAATATCAACAGAAACAGTGACAGCACCACCTGCAACTGCATTCGTAGAAATTGGACAACAGAGCCCAGCTCCATCTTGCTCAAATGATGGTTTCGAAGACTTCGATGAAATGCGTATAACAGAAACTGAAGCTGAAATCGAAATTGAAGAAGAGTGCTCAGAATTTCGGCGACGTTTGCCTTATAACACCAATAACCCAGAACTAATTGAACAACAGCACATCCTGTTGGATTTTTTGGAAACAAATAAAATTTGCACTGAAGAGAATTTCACAATCTTTATTGCTGATCCGGAGAATCACAAAGCAGAAGCTCAAAGAATAGTCGACCAGTTGGTGGTTGTTGTAAATGACATGGATCCTGATAGTTATCGTCAGAGATTGCCCTACAACACCTCAGATCCAGCAGAGATTGAACAACAAAAAAGCTTCCTTGAGTTTCTTATCGAAAATAACCTGTGCAATGAGGAAAACTTTGAGATATTCATCGTTGACTATGCTAATCGCCAAGAGGAAGCTGATCGGATAATAACTGAAGTTGTAGCCTCAACCCATAATATATCTCCCGAGGATCTAGAGCGTGAGCTGAACAGATTCAATAAACAAGCTCCCGAGAGTATGGACATCGAAATCCCCGATCAAAATAGGGAAATCCAAAAGGTTCTCGAAACCTCGCCCGATAAGCTATTCCCAATTTTCTATCCAGGCCGTTGTCAGCCAATTATGAAGCAAACTTCGGCAAGGAAGATATCCAAGACCTGGATCGGAGGTCATGGTTCGAATCAGTATCAAATTGACGCTGGCCAAAAGCAATTTGGCGCTAGACATTGCAAACAATGTGGATTGCTGTATACTGTTAACGAGCCCGAGGAAGAGAAACTGCACAAGGATTATCATGCGTCGCTTCATGTTCTCAAATTTAAGTCATGGATTGATGAAGATATTGTGCAAATCTATCCGGAGTGGGGTCCCGATGGTCGAATTTTGAGACTTAACGAGAACTCTCATTTCAAACGACAGGAGCGTTTGAGGGATGTTCTGAAACTGGTCGACAAGGAGTTGGGATTCTATTCATATATTATGCCCACAGTTTTTGTGGTAAGTCGAAGATTAATTTTAGGTTCTAATATTGAATATTGTGATGACAAATTATCGTACTTATTTTTCAGGCGTACTTTGCATTGCGACATAATCAAATTGCTGGCGTTTGCTTAGTTGAACCATTGACAAAGGCAAATCGTTATGTTGTAATGAATGGCGTTGACTGTTGCACTGAAGATTCCTTTGACGCAAAGTGAGTTTATTAAAAAAAAAACATTTTTATCTATGAATGCCCATAAATATTAATAAATAATTTTGATTTTTTAGGTGCGGCATATCGAGAATATGGGTTTCGCCACTTCATCGGCGTTTCCGCATTGCAACAAAACTTATTCGGGCAGTGCAACAACACACTATATTTGGTGAAGAAATTCCTTTAGAGAAAATTGCATTTAGTGCGCCCACAGAAGATGGATCGAAATTTGCCAAAAGCGTCACCAAAATGAATAACTTCCTTGTATATCAGTAGGGCGTGAGAAAAGACCAGTGTTATCGTGTTTGTAGACGGTGTTTTTTTTTTAATAATTCAAGCAGGCAACTTTTTCTTGTAAAAACATTCATCTAGAGTCCTTTATAATAGTTGTTTTAACCGATATTTTTTAATTTTTTAATTTAATATTCTATGAAATACTAAATGTAAAATATTCAAAACCTATCTTTTTTAATCTCTTAAGTTTTATTTTTTAAATTATTTCAATTTTAATCAAACCGTTATTGAAATGTTATCAATAAAATCATTGAAGTTTTAAATAATTGTTTTTCTTGTTTTGGAAATATTGTTGAGGAACAAAATCTAAATCTACTTGAATAGATAGTAATAATAATAGCTCCACAAGAAATTGAAGAAGAAACACCACCTGCAGCAATATCAACAGAAACAGTGACAGCACCACCTGCAATTGCATTCATAGAAATTGGCCAACAGAGCCCAGCTCCATCTTGCTCAAATTATGGTTACAAAGAATTCGATGAAATGCGTATAACAGAAAATGAAGCTGAAATCGAAATTGAAGAAGAGTGCTCAGAATTTCGGCGACGTTTGCCTTATAACACAAATAACCCAGAACTAATTGAACAACAGCACATCCTGTTGGATTTTTTGGTAACAAATAAAATTTGCACTGAAGAGAATTTCACAATCTTCATTGCTGATCCGGAAAGTCAAGTCAGTAGCTCAAAAAATAGTCGACCAGCTGGTAGTCATTGTAAATGATATGGATCCGGAAAGTTATCGTCAGAGATTGCCTTACAACACCTTAGATCCAGCAGAGATTGAACAACAAAAAAGCTTCCTTGAGTTTCTTATCGAAAATAACATGTGCAATAAGGAAAACTTTGAGATATTCATCGTTGACTATGCTTATCGCCAAAAGGAAGCGGATCGGATAATAACTGAAGTTGTAGCTTCAACCCATAATATATCTCCTGAGGATCTAGAGCGTGAGCTCAACCGATTCAATAAACAAGCTCCTGAGAGTATGCACATCGAAATTCCCGATCAAAATAGGGAAATCCAAAAGGTTCTCGAAGATTCGCCCGATAAGCTATTCCCAATTTTCTATCCAGGCCGTTGTAAGCCAATTATGAAGCAAACTTCGGCAAGGAAAATATCCAAGACCTGGATCGGAGGTCATGGTTCTAATCAATATCAAATTGACGCTGGCCAAAAGCAATTTGGAGCTAGACATTGCAAGCAACGCAGATTGCTGTATACTGTTAATGAGCCCGAGGAAGAGAAACTGCACAAGGATTATCATGCGTCGCTTCATGTTCTCAAATTTAAGTCATTTATTGATGAAGATATTCTGCGAATCTACCCGGAGTGGGGTCCCGATGGTCGAATTTCGAGACTTAACGAGAACTCTCATTTCAAATGACAGGAGCGTTTGAGGGATGTTCTGAAACTGGTCGACAAGGAGTTGGGATTTTATTCATATATTATGCCCAGTTTTTGTGGTAAAACGAAGATTAATTTTAGGTTTTAATATTGAATATTGTGATGATAAATTATCGTACTTCTTTTTGGGGCGTACTTTGCATTGCGACAAAATCAAATTTCTGGCGTTTGCTTAGTTGAACCATTGACAAAGGCAAATCGTTATGTTGTAATGAATGGCGTCGACTGCTGCACTGAAGATTCCTTTGAAGCAAAGTGATTTCATTAAAAGAAAAAAAAAAACATTTTTAGCTATAAATGCCAATAAATATTAATAAATAATCTTGATTTTTTAGGTGCGGCAAATGGAGAATATGGGTTTCGCCACTTCATCGGCGTTTCCGCATTGCAACAAAACTTATTCGGGCAGTGCAACAACACACTGTATTTAGTGAAGAAATTCTTTTATAGAAAATTGCACAGAAAATGGAACGAAATTTGCCAAAAGTGTCACCAAAATGTATAACTTCCTTGTATATCAGTAGGACGTGAGATAAGACCAGTGTTATCGTGTTTGTAGACGATGTTTTTTGTTTAATAATTCAAGCAGGCAACTTTTTCTTGTAAAAACATTCATCTAGAGTCCTTTATAATAGTTGTTTTAACCGATATTGTATGAATGTAAAATATTCAAAACCTATCTTTTTTTATCTGTTATATAAGTTTTATTTTTTAAATTATTTCAATTTTAATCAAGTCGTTATTGAAATGTTATCAATAAAATTATTGAAGTTTTAAAATAATTGATTTTCTTGTTTTGGAAATATTGTTGAGGAACAAAAAAGGTTTTGAAGATGTTTTGAAATCATTGAACAAATTTTTATCTAAATCTACCTGAAAAGATTTATTTTGTAAAAAACTCAAACACAAAAAAATCAGAGTAATGCTGCAATAAAAGAAACATCAAAGATGAAACTTGAACGAAATCAAATGTCAATTTTCCGACAAAATTTATGTTCCGGGTAGTTAATTCTGTGGGAACAAATAGTGTAGACTTCTTCAATTAGTGTGATATGATGATATCAATTTGGCTGCTCAAACAGCGTATCGAAGAACGGAAAACAAAACGGAAAGCTGAACTTAATTTCATGATTTCGTTGTTTCATTTTTGAATGAGATTTTTCGTTTCGCACCAGACAGCAGTGTGATAGGAGAGCCGATTTTTAAATTATCAGTTAAACTATCAGAGGAAAAAAAAAGTATCAAATTTTTGTTTTATTCGAAGAATAAGTACTTTCAACCTTTAACTGACTATTGAAAAATTGGACCTTAAAAGACAAAAATAACATTAGTAAATAGAGTGCTTAATTAAATATAACGGTGTTGCACCCCTTGTGGCAGGCAATGAATTATTTTTGTCTTTTTATTTAGTATATACACAAACCATTTTCTACTTCGAAAATTTTACTGAAAATTGAAATTCGAAAAATTTTATATTAGATGTTCTATGGATTTATAACTGATTTGACTCTTTTGTAAATATGACCGTGTGGCCTAATGGATAAGGCGTCGGACTTCGGATCCGAAGATTGCAGGTTCGAGTCCTGTCACGGTCGTGAAATGTCTTTTTTATTTATTTTTCGGAATAAAAAAAAATTGTATGCATCAAATATGATTCATGGGAAAGTGTTTGCATTGTTTTGTTATAATTATTTTGCATTATATTTGCTTACAAAGTAGGGTACGTCAAATTAAAAAAAGAATACACACTACGGCGTATACGTGTTTTTTAAAATTCTTTTTAAAAATTCACAAATTCCGTTTTTTAATGTTGGAAGTTCAAGAAATCCTCTTGAGGGAGATGGTAGGGTCGAGTTGATCTGCAATACATTTTTCAAAAAAAGTCCCATCTGCAGCCCTAGAACGCCAATGAACACAAAAAGCCACATGAGAATGGTAAAGTTATAAGGAGCGTTGAGTTTTGTGAAGAACTTGTAGAAAGATGATCGTGCAACCTTTGATTTGAAGCAAGTTTCGACTGAGTGCAATAAAGCATTCTGCTTGACACTAACTTGAGATGCTTCAATGCGCATCATTAGGATACAGGAACAAATTTTCGAAATCCTGCTACGCCTACTAATAATTATGCTACTTCAACAATAAAATTAAGGATTCACTTGTGAAAAAAAATTTGTTTTCCTAAAAAAACCCAATTTTGTTAGCGTTGTTGTTAAGTACTGAACCTTACCTATACGTTTATATGAAAATTACTTTGTAGGGCAATTTTTGTTCAAATATAAAAATTGTTCTCAAAAACACATGTGTACCAAAAATGACAGTTGGGAGAAGACGGACAAACAAAAAATAAATAATTATGAAATATGGATACATCGGGACAGTGAAGAAAATATAGAAAGCGATTTTAGGAAATTTTGCTTTTATGAAAATACAAACTCGGAACTTTAACAATTTTATATGAATTTGATGAAATGAAGTTAATTAAAATAACTATCAATAGGAGTTATTCTTTTTTAGCTCAGAGCAGAGCAAAGCAGAGCTCGATCGATCGGAGTTAGGTCTGAGCAGAGTAAAGGGTGGGCCATAAAGTGGTTTCTTTTTAAATCATAGGTTATTTCCCGATCGAAATCTTGACATAAAGTCAGTATCATACCTCCGCGACACAAAATACATTTGAACAACGTTGGATAATAATGGAAATTTATTTGATAACGATTTTGGCGGAAAATCTTCTTTTCTGACGAGGCACATTTTTATCTCAGGGCTATACGTTCACAAACGAAATTGCCGCATTTGGAGCTCGGAAAATTCACACGTTAATGACGAGGGCCAATACACCCACAGATTGTGACAGTTTGGTGCGGATTGTGGAATCGTGGCATCATTGGATAATGTTCGTTCGAAATTGACGCTAGGAACATTTAGGTCAACGGTGGCCGTTACAGAGCCATTTTAACCGACTTTTTATTTTTAACTAAAATTGAAGACATGGATTTGGACGACCGCTGGTTCATGCAGAATGGTGCGCCATGCCACAATCGATCTTTTGCGCGCTAAATCGTGTTATCAGTCATCTTGGCGAAGTCGAATGGCCGCCTTGGAGGTGCGATTTGACCTCTTTGGGTTTTTTTTTTGTGGGACCGATATTATGCCAACAATCCAGAAAGGATCCAAGCACTTAAGGCCAATATCATCCAAGTAATCCGTGAGCTACAGCCCGAAACCATCAACTAGGTCTTGGAAAATTGAAGTGGCAGAATGCGCTACTGCGAAGCCAGCCAAGGCAGCTGTTTTCTATTACTAATAAAGCCATAATACATGAAAATGTAACGGGAAATGTAACGATCTTACAAAATGCACCTGAGGAGCAATTCGGGTGAAAAACAAACACAAAGAGTTTCTGAAACCAGAAAGCGTTTTTTGAAAGTGATTTGCTTTCTTGAAAACGCTTTCAGGAACCACAGTACACATAATATCAGGCGCAGCTCGTCCAATTTCAAGATGTCTGGCCCTTTGTGCAAGTACCTACATAGTAAACAAAAACAAATTTTTGCTTTTTGGTGATTGTTTGAATTTCAATTTTTGTACTTTTAGGCGTGTACCACAAATTGAGCGCCCATTGAGCCCTCAATGTCAGATTAACGGAGGCAGAATCATTTGGTGGGACAACATTCTTCTCTCTCTTTCAAAAAAAAAAAGAAACATGTGTTATTAATAGGATTGTTCAATGAGGTTTTTTTTCAGATCAGAACAGAACAGGATAGAACAGAAATGTCAGACAAGATAGAACAGGCAGCTGCCTGACAGTTGTCAAAAACCTGTTCTAAGTTGTTCTACCTAAAAAGTAAGAACAGAAAATCCTGTTCTATTCTGTTCCAAACTGTTCGGAACAGACTCAATGGACAGCAAATCAGAACAGTTTGGAACAGAAAATTCTCATTGAACAGCAAACACTTGTACTTTTCTGTTCTAAACTGTTCCAAACTGTTCGGAACAACGTCTCTGAACAAAGCTAATATTATTCTCATACGAGTTTGGAAATAATATTTCAACTTTTCTTTAAATAGGTATTTAATTGTTAAATCAAAAAATATTGAAATTAATGGAAACGATCATACCTAATTCAATTAGTTTGAGTTTTTACCAACATTCCGTCTTTATTTTGTAGGTACTTATTTACCACTTACTTTTGAACACCGACCCCTCAAAAAATCACAACTTGATTGTCAAACAGCTGTTTCGACTGAGAAAAAAATTGAGTAGTGAATCCAACAAATTTTTGGATCAGATATCTCTGCAAAAAATCTCAGTGTGTGGTGTAAAATATCAAACAGACTGCACTATTTGATATTTTTTGTCTCACATAAAAAATCCTTGAGCGCTCGGAGCGTTCAGTCGATGGTACATGCCTATTGATTTTGACAACATGCGCAGAGCTAAACAAAAATAAATACGCTAGTCAGGGCCGTAGCTAAACCTTTTGGGCCCCGGGGCAAAACTAAATATGGGGACCTATTTTTCAATGACCCTCCTAAATAATGGTTAATTTAATTTCAACAAGAAATTCTAAATGTGTTTTACAGAAATAAAAAGTTAGGTCAACTACCTAACTAAAATAATTTTTATTCTGGATTTTGCAGAAGCGATTACTTTTCTCAAATCTATTTGCCGTTCCCGTAGATTTTTGATCGATATCAATGATTAATTGCTAAGCCTTTGTTATTCCAAGGTGCTTCGCAAGTAATTTTTATTAATTTCAGCTTTAAAAAATATCTTTCCATTTTTGCTGTGGTAACAGAAACAGTTAAAAACATTATAAGAGCATTTGAATAGCTAGAAGATAGTGATGATTCTTCATGATCAAAATAGTTGCCAATTCTTAAACAACTTATGTCATTTAAAAATGTTGACCTGATAGAAAGTAACTGAGCAGAAAAATCAGATGACACAAATAAAAGAATTGTGAGAATATGACGCATATAAAAAATCAACCCTAACTATTTTTTTTAACAAAATGCATTAATTTTTAAGCATAGCAATAAGTGAAAAAAATTAGGAATCATAATTTGTAGAAAATTTAATTTGCGACATGCGTATACCATATATGTATAACTTCGATTTAAACTACGTGAGTTTCCTTTTAAAAAAAATTAACCGTTAAAAACAAATTGGCAGCACAACGACACTGGGGGCCTATGACACAATACATAAAGTGATTGTTGAACAAGTGAAATTCAACAACTTCTTTAAAGTTGTGTAACACGGAACAACAAGTCTAGGAGAGATGGTGGTCACAAGTATCCTTGCTCGATGATCCAATTAACGCGGTAATGCGCCGTTTTGATAGAGTTCTAGGAGAACTATAACAATTGTTTTAGCTTCTTTCAACACGTGGGAAATTTCACAATTCCATCGTTTCTGTAACTGGAAACAACAAGAGTTAAGAAAAAGTAGTAGTAAAAAGCATCAGACCATAAGAACTATTTTGTAAAGGTAACCAAGAAGCTATTTTATGTATTCTTTTTCTTCGACTAACTCATCATATCTCAATTCTCAAGAATCAGTTTTTTTTACCAATTAAAAGAACTTATAAATTCGACGATTTCATGAGCGCAGCGAGTTCATGTATCCTTTTTCTTTGACTAAAAGCCATCACATCTCAATTCTCAAGTTTCAGTTTTTTCACCAAGAGAATGAATTGAATTTCATGATTCCATGTAACCGGTGATTTTATTACAAAATCTTCATCGAAAATGGTGCACCTACTTACCTCCTAGGCCAAGCCCATGTTAAATGATAGGATTCCCAAGAAAATTTATTGGTGATGCTTCTTTTCCTTGAAGAAACAGCTACTTTTTCAGTAGTGAATTTTGAACATTTCAATTTTTAGTTAGTGCACATCTGTAGTGGGACAAAACCTCTCCTACGGTACATAATTCATGGAGTTCTGTTGAGTATTTACGGAGAAAAACGCTAGAAAAATGTTGGCTATTATATATTTTGATATTTTGGGTGTTTTTGTAAAAAATGAAAAGTTTGAATTAACGGGTTTCCACTGCACCTCAAGTATTAAATCAAATTCTACTTTTGATCACAAAACTCATATTTGTGTTTAAAAAACAAGACACAGGTACGGTACCTATACGTAAGATGCGAAAATGATATTTTCAAAAGGCTAAATATATATATTTATGAAAACAATACACTTCAAAAACCGAAGTGAATGGATCCTTCAAAAGGAATGATTCCTATTCGCGATAGCGAACTATATTCTACCTGAATTTTATTTTTCGGTTCACTCACAAACGAGCAAGATATAGACAAAAGAAAAAAAATAAATATAGTTTGTTCGAAAACAAACCATACATTTTTATGGATCGCAAATTTTATTGTTTATCGATTGGGAAATATATTTTGTATGGTACGTGAGAAGATCGGAAAAAATAAAAAGAACGTTTTTTTATGATTCACGAGTGATTACGAATCCTGAAGCAAAGCTGAAATTTTATTTACACGACAACATAAATACATACTTGGGCCAAGGAATCTCACTTTTTTCCTTGTATTTTTGTATGGAAATAAGTGTGAGACGATATATTTCTATACACAATTGTATTGTAACTTGTATGAAGGTATACATAAATCACAAATTTTGAACTTCGTCAATCAAAATAATGATGTGTTGCCAATTCCTCGTTCAGGAAAAATTATTTAATAAATAATGACTTTTTATTTTTTTTTTAATTTTATTGATAATGCTGAATAGTAACAAACATGTTTAGAAACTTAAATAAATTGACTTTAACCTGACCTCAGCTTCGATTTTATTTTGGTCTGCCCTCTTTCTGCATTCTTTTTGGGTTTCTCTTTTTCCGCATCTTCTACTTCTTCTTCTACATTGTTGCCTCCATTTCCGCTACCAACTTCTTCACCAATTACTTCCAAATTATCAAAATACTCATCATTAACCAAATTATTCCCCAGCTTCGTCTCTTGCACCGTTATCGAATATTCGTTCAAGAAGTTCTCACCAATCGTTACAATATTTCCAATCTTTAAATATGGTCCAGTTTCATTGGTCATTGGTGGCCATTCAGGTATTCCAGGTGCCATTGGCCGACCAGTTGCAGCAAAAGAAGTCCACAAAGCAACCATACGTTTGGAAATTTTAATATCACGATTGTTTGAGAGACTAGCATACCATGGCCATGGGAACAGATACAAATTCTCATCGGTCAAAGAGACTCCCAAATCAAAAGGCGTAACATCAAATTCAGCATCTTCATAACGATTGAATTCGCCACTATAATCAAAGCTGTAGAGGAAAGTATTATTGGCAAGGTGCTGAGCATTTGATTGCATGGCCAGGAGGACTGGATTTTTGAATGCAATTGTTCCGCACATCTACAAAAACACAAAACAGTCAACAAAGTTTTAAAATACACATTTTAAAGAATCGAAGTTTTTTTTAGAATCTTACATCAATCAATCCAGGAAGCATGCAATAGAAACTTCCATTTTTAATTTGTCCATCTGTAAAAAGCTCAGTTTCTGCAAACTTCATCCAAGCCAAAGTTGGATCGGCACCGTTAGTTTGTGAAATAATATAGTTTATGTATCCATAGCCATCGAAGATATCATCCAGAATTGTCTCATTAAAATTATTGACGAAGATTTCTAGAAACGGTATAATATCAAGTTTTATCAAGGTTTTGAATTTTTTCGAAAACTTACCATTCAATACAAATGTTCCAGGATTTTTGGCAGTACCTCCCATTGTGGGGTAGGGCTTGTAGGACTTAGCAGCCAATAACTTTCCTGGATGTTCTGGAAGAATACCACTTGGTCCGCCAACAATAAACTTAACACCGCCAAAACTACCAACACCTCTGCTGGATTGTGTACTGCCATGTGTGCCAAATGCGCCAAGCAATGTGCTTACATTCATATTCAAGAGACACTTGTTCATAACATCGATTTTCTCCAGATTCTTACATCCGCCATGCTTGGCAATGTCCTTGGTGGCATTCATTGGATCGTCGGTAATGAAGGCCGGTGATAATGCCGAACCAGATTGATAAATGACACGATGAAATAAGTCTTTCGGAACTGAAGGGCTCATGGTGAGGACATTTATTAAGGCAGCTCCACCAACTTGACCGAATAGTGTCACCCTAGATGGATCACCGCCGAAAGCTTCGATATTCTTCTGGATCCACTGAAGAGCAAGGATGACATCACTAACACCGGCATTTCCAGGAATGTCTTCGGTAAGTGTAGAAAGGAAGCCAAATGGTCCTAGACGGTAACGGATCGATACTAAGACAACATCTTCTTCCAATAAATAGCCAGGTTGGGCTTCTAGTGAACTTCCTTCATACAAGAAGTCTCCATGGATGTAGACCATCACAGGGGATTGGCTTTTGAACTATTGGAAATTGGAAAAAAAGAATAAACTTTAAATGGCTGAGTTTAAATGCTCTCCCAAGCCGGAGCGAAACATTCGCTCCGCGGAGCGAATCATTCACAATGAATACATAAATGACAGATAAACAATGCTAAATAACAACAAAAACTACCGTCGGAAAATGTTTCGCACCGCTCTCTCGTTGGTTAAGGAGATTTGTAAGATGTGTGTTTATTTTGACTGATTATTTGCGGCATTTCGATTACTTTCTGAATCAAGGCCTCCCAAACTAACGCGAAACATTCACTCTGCAGTGTTAATCATTCACAATGATAACAAAAAAGACAAATAAAGAATGCTTAATAACAACAAAAACTGCCGTCATGACGGCGAATGTTCCTCGTTGGTTTGAGAGTCTTAACAGATTTAACTTCAAAATCCGAGCCCTTCAATAATGAAAGTGATTCTTTAGAAAAGAAGAGTGCTGCATTTACGTGACTGGAAAAATGGCAGTATTTCTATTCTTAAATAATGAAATAGAATGAATTTGCCAATTTCTTTGACAGTAGCTAAACTGACAGAAATACTGTAAATCTGTCATTCGTTTAAATGCATGCAAAACTGTCAAACGTCAAACCGTCATTTGTTTTAAGCCACTAAGCCTGATTATACGGTTCGTTTTTTTGTTTGTTTCGTCTTCCATGTTTTTGACAGGCACGAACGTTCATGATTACATGGTTCGCGAAAATACGTGGGTACCTACCAAGAAACATATATTACAGGTAATATCACTAGCGTGTTCATTTTTTTTCAGTTGTGCGCATGTTGTCAAAATCAGTAGTACAAAAATTGAATTTAAAACAATCACCACAAATTTGTTTTTGTTTACTGTGTACACAAAGGGCAGCCATCTTGAAATTTGACAAGCTGCGCCTGATAATACCGTAGATATGTGTACTGTATAGGTACCTATTTCCTTTCGTTATTTTGACGTTCATGGAATTTTGGGTTGTTGTGTTAGAAAATAATCAGCAGTTATAAATAAAAATATTTTGTAATCACTTCTTTCTCAAATATGTATGTATACTCGTTAATTAGGCAGGTATTATCACGAAAACAATTTTCCCATTCATTCATTTTTGTTTACATCGTTTTTTGCTAACATCGAAGTGCAATGTGGTAGTCAAATCAGAAATGTCAAAGATCAACCAGAAAAAGTTTTGAAAATTTCATTCCTGCTTTCGTTACTTTCTTCCCTTTACATTTCCACTCCCCTCACCCAATCTGTCAAAAAGACGAAACAACCGAAAAAACGAATCGTGTAATCGGGCACATTCTGTACCCTTTTTTGTCAGCATTAGATGGTCTTTCCATGGGACTGATTCTTCGGACGTTGACGTCAGAAAAAAAAGTCAAACAAATTCACAAATTTTTTTTTTTTTTTTATGTCGATTTCGATTCAACAAAAATAATTCGATTTTTTTTTGATCTTTTTCAGATTTCACGTTCTTTACTACAAAAAAAATCGAATTTTCTGGTGGTCTGATTTGATTTAGATCAATTTTGCAAATCTCGATTTCAAACACAGATTTTCACACTAACTTGCACACACACCAAATGAAAGTGACATTTTCATCCAAATCAATAGAAAATGGTAATCACACAATTGCAAACATAGATCAAATCACGTTTTGAGTTCTTTATCCCACAATTGATCTAAAGTCTGACCACCAAATCCATAATTGTTGAGTCGAAATCGACATAAATTAACGTTTTTTTTTGACGTTTGTGACGTCAAAAAAAGTCGGAGGAGTCAGTCCAATAATGTGAATACCGTCTTATGCTCTATTTACGTATTGTTTTATCGTGTCTTAAGCCTGATCCACATCTGTGTCGTGTGTTGTGTTGTGTAGTCGTGTGTCGCTGTCATTCCATATATTTTATGCGCCGCACTGCAACACAACACACGAGACAAATATGGTTCTACGCATATGAACTACATTGTAGCGGTAGCGACACACGACACAGATGTGGATCACGCTTTAGTCAAAAACGGATATCATTTGGCAAAAAGTATGAAAATTCCAATTTTTCTGTCGTACTGAATGTCATAGTCAGGTAGATAATTATCAAAATTGAACTCCACCAATGGTTTTTGATTTATTTTAATTTTAACTGTGAATTGACTTAATATTTCTTTTGAATTGATTACTTACCGACTTTGTGCTAACGGAAAGGAAGAGGCAGTCTTCTAGATCCATATCCTTCTTTTCAGCAAACTTATTAAGTGCCGTTCCATCTTGTAATGATGGACATCCTCCCCTAGACGCAAATGCTTTACGAACTTCTTTCCACGGTTTTGCCGGAATCGAGGGCTAGTCGGGTGTTTAAATACACAAAATAATTATGATCAATCTCTCGGTTAACTATCTTAATTTGTTTGTTTGCTTTACCTTAAATCTCAAAGGACCAGATGGTGATTCACCATATTTAATATCGACAAATTGATAAAAAACTTTTCTATTCCATTGCGTATGCGAAACACGACCTTGAACTTTACCGACATTGGGTATATTCACAATAACATGACGATTATCTTTTTTATTTTTACTGATTTTATTATTTAATTGATTTTGTTCCAATTTCCTGAGAATTTGTTGCTGTTCACGTAAAGAAAATACCGTAGCTATAATTCCAAAGAAAACGACTAGAAGTAATAAATTCAGTGAAGCCATCCCGCATGAATGCTTCGAAAGCTCGAACAAGACTAAAATGATATTTGCAATTTTGCTTAGACGAAATCTTTTAAAAGTGGTAAATTTCTATTGAAAGATAAATAAGTTCTTTTGAGATTGACAACAAAAAAAAAAACCATAAATTATTTTTGTAGGTCAATAAACTTTCGTTCTTAAGCCAATAGATCTACATCTACATAATTTTGGTCTAAGTATAGGTACCTATATACCTTTAGGCAAGTATTTCAAGATTTATTAATTTTTGCGAGACACCTTTAATGATGCTCTGTGACGTTTTTGCACGCGACTACAAACACTATTATAGCCAGAATTATTATAATTGAAAGTTTGAAGATCGATAATTTGAATAAATTTTAATAACTAGCGCACTAAAAACAGATTTCTGTTAAGAAAGAGATTAACTGGATCAACGATATTTGTGTTGGTTGACCCATAATCATGCCTGATGTAAGTTTGAAAATGGCTTTTATTTTTGAATCTATATTTATGTTATAGTCTCAATAATAATTCTACCAAATAGTAAAAGTAATCTGTGAGTCAATCAACTATTAAGTACATAATTACCAACCTTTTTGTGGGATTTGTTTTATTCTAAGGCTTGATTTGAGATGTTCTATAATAGCATGATAGCATCATTTGAATTTTTTGTTGAATAAAATTGGTTTAGTTCTTGTAATTCTTGTGTGAAGAAGTCTTTATTTTTTTTAACAAGTGATAAGGCAAGCAACATATTTTGGAAGTGGATGTGTCATCAAAATATCAGTATGTAGGTGGATTTAAACAGAGCTATTCGCATGAGATGAGACAAAAAGATAGACCATGTAGGTTGAGTCGAGGCAAGAGCAAAATATTGTGCGGGAGAGGGGTCAATTTGCACCCGGTAAGGGGCCGGTTATAGCGATCAGTAAAACGCATCAGTAAAAAACTGTCTCTTTAAAATTTAATGTTTTAACAAACGATTTGAAATATGAAAAGGAAACGAATCCATGAAAAATCAACTGAATTAATTTATTCCCAAAAAAAAAAAATTTGGAACAAATATTTGCGTCTAAAAAAGCATTTATTAATTTTACGTACAGAATTTCGGAATTTTTTTTAATAAAATTAAAGCACTCGAAAAACTTACCCAAAAACTACCCCACACGACCAGAATTTCCTATATGGGTAACTCATTAATATTTCCAGTAATTTTATTAAGTAGACTTCCGGTTCCTGTGAAAAAAAAAACAAATCTATGCTCAAAGTTTGAGTTATAATATTGGGGATTTTGTATTACTCAGCTGGATACCATCACACAATAAAGCTTTAATAATTTGAATTTAAAGTCAATGAACCCAATCATACCAAAAATGTAATCAGATTTATAAAGATTAAATGATACATATAAAAATAAGAGCGCTACATTTAAATACTTTATTTGTTTATAGTTAAACCATCACATCATAATAATTAATCGAACTGACCTAATTTATTTTCTCTACACGAGTATGAATAATTCACCAAGAAATTATGTTATTCTCTTAAGAACCAGTTCAATTTTATACCTACCTACTATTTTGCAAATTATGTATCCAAACTATTTTGTAGTTTAAAATATTTGTGGACACCAAGACTTTTAGTCTTTAGTTTGATTCGTTTCAATACTGATCTCTTTTAACGGATTCTTAATAAAAAATAGAAAAAAAAAATAAATATACCCAAATAACTGCTCGTAAACTCTAAAAAAATGTCGGTTATAAAATCACTCATAGTTCTATGTGTATTTTATTTGAATTTTGCTAATTCTTCGGAAAATGAAACTATTATTGTGAACTTACCCAATATGGGTTTGATAAGAGGCAAAGTTATTGAGACTGCTTGGACTTACCGAAAAGTTTATCAGTTTGTTGATTTAAGATACGCGGTAGCACCATCAGGTCCTAGACGATTTAAGGTGTGTGAAAAATTGATTATACTATTTCAATTGAGTTTTAATTTACTAAAAATAAATCAGTTATAATAATAATAATTGTTGTGAATACAAAATTACTAACCGATGGCAATTAATTTAAATTGTCCATTTAATAACGATGATAAGTTATGGTATAATCGCACTCTAGTGAAAGTGAGACTGCACTACAGTGAAAAATTAATTTTTTTTTTCTAATAGAAACTTTGCTGTTGAGTTGGTGGTGGAAGCGATTGACAGTGAAATAACTGCAAATACTGCTTTAATAACATTGGGCAATTTTTTTAACATCATTTTAAATAAATTTGAAGTATCCATATAGGACAAGTATTGATTTCATGTCAAAAAAATGCAAAAAAAAAAATTATGGAGATTTCCAAAAAAGTGAATTTCGACATGATATTTTTTGCGTTGGCGTGCGTCAGTAGGTTTGCTGTAGAAATTACTTCCCATAGAACAATTTTCCATACTTTCGACCTTATTTAAAAAAAAAAATCAGTACAATTCAACTTCAATTATGTCGCCTTTGATTGTTGTTTTTATTAATGTATAAGTAACATAAATCTGTTTTAATAATTTAATATGTGGTTTATAGATTTTTTAAATACTCCTTTGTCAAAATATTAAGATATGTAAATACCATAAATGTGACGTCAACTAGAATAACGGGACCAACGCAATAATTTTCAGGTTTTTTGCATTTATTTTGCATTTCTATTCCCGATTTTGCAGTTCACTAAATAATGGGTGTAAACGAGTGACCTGCTAGCTAACTTCACAGTGAATTAACAGGTCGCAAAGTGTATCTCGATCTCGAGAACCATGCATGCTAGAGATTTGAAGTAAGGCCCCAAAGGATGATGGCAAATTGGTCGTTTATCCAACAGAATTAAAATATATCTCAAATGAAAGGTCTTGTCCAACACATTATTTCATTATAGAGCGGCAAGAACAAAAGCCACCGGAGAACAGAGATACAGCCACTAGAATATAAAAATTGACAAAACTATATTTCAGTTTTTTTTTTCGATATAATTGTTCATAACTTTTTATATAAAGAACGTAGGAAATCGACATCGGTATTAAATAAACGGTAGTTTTCTCATCTTTCAAATAATAGCAAAGTAATTATGCTACGTTTTATACAATTTGAGATATTAAGTTTTAAAGTCTTAAATTAAAACTTTCTTAGCACTGTCTTTACACACCAATATCTTAAAAACTTCAGTCGTGACGTATTTTTTTTTTAGCACCACCAAAAAGCTATTTTTGAAACCTTTAATTAAATAAATAAATATAATGAAGTGTCCTTTGCTCAATAAATACCTGCTTATAAACAAAAATTGTTCAAAAGACACCTTATAATGCTTATGGACCGGGAAAAGTAGATTCTAAGTTAAAAAACAAAAATATTATACAATCGATTGGTATCGACGTATAATTTCACTCTACATTTTAATCTTCCCAATTAATTTAAATTAATTAAATACAAATACACTCTGGTTCGGCCGATTAAGTCATTATTTATTTTAAAATCTAAAAAGAAACGTCTACCGGACCGTAGTGTATGGTTTAAGTTTTTAAGTTTGATGAGAATAAATAATATCGCTGTGACCAAATAAGTTATGCACTAAGTGCCTCCGCCACCAAGGTCCGCTGCCGAGCGGGCGCCGCAAGTGGTTTAGCCACTATTTACTAATATACATAACTACTTGTTGTTCTCCTGATGCGTTATATGTTTTTCGATATCGTTAGTTAATTGGGACCTTTAGGGCAAACATATCTTATATGGTAGCAGAAATATTTATGGCCATCAAAAATAAAAACTTAAATCATACACTCCGGTTCGGTAGATGTTTTTTTTAGTTTTTTTAAAGATATAATGAATTAATCGACCGCACCAGAATGTATTTATATTTAATTAGTTTAAAATAATTAGGTAGATTAAAATGTAGAATGAAATTATACGTCGATACCAGTCTTAAGACTGTATAATTCCTTTGTTTTTAACACTGAATCTTCTTTTCTCGGCCTATAAGCATAATAAGGTGTCTTTTGAAGCAATTTTTGATTATAAGCAGGTATTTATTGAGGAAAGGACACTTTCGACAACTTGTGTTTTTAAGAGCAAAAAACTAAAAAAAACAGAAATTTGAACTTTTTGTCAAACTTTTAAAAAAATTATATCTTTAAAACAGTTGTCTCTGAGAAAAAAAAATAACAATTTTTTCTTGTAGGGATTTACATAATTTACAAACTTTGTATTCAGATGTTTTCAAAAATTTGAAGCGTTTAGGAGTTATACGTGAAAAACCACAATTTTCGACATTTTTCGTTTTTTGAAATGTCGATATCTTAACGCTGGGTCGTAGGAAAAAAATTGTATAACTTTTTTTTTGAAAATGACATAATCTACAAGTTTTGTATGAAACACTTTTCGATAGCATTTACCGTTGCCGAGTTTTATGTGAAAAACTGATATTTTCGACATTTAACCTTGAATAACTACTGAAACGCACACGATTTGGTAATGGACTTTCGCGACAGTATTGCTTATGCCAAAATAAAGACAATTGCATTTAAAAACCTTCACTTAGATTTTTTGTCAGATTGGCCATTTTTGGGAACGTATCGGAATCCCGATTTTTAAAATCCCGTCAAAAATCCCTTCTAAAATCCCGTTTTTTTTTTAAATACTGTTTTTTTAAAATCCCGTTTATTCAAAATCCCGTTCTATATAATCCTGCTTTTTTAAATCCCGCCTTATCCCGCTTAGACCGTTTTTTTTACAATACATGATTAAAACTTATTTATTTCATGATGGTTATTTTCCACGTTTTATACTTTTCAAATGTGCCAGGATCTAAAAATAACTCAACTTAAAAAAAATAGGTACATGGCTGCTGTTTTTGATCATCGCTGTACACTTTATTTTTTGCTCACAAAAACAAAATTATATTTACTCTCCCAAAATTATTGTAGTGGCTAACGGCTAACGGTTTTACCGCTATCATATATCAGATTGCAGTAACAAGTGGTTTGGGCGAAACATACACATTGTTTAGTACTTAGATTAACTGGAGCAGCACAACAACTGACCGCGATGAGTTATTGTATAAGTAAAGTAAAATCAAATAGAGGTGGTCGAAAATGAAACGTAAATGGTTACGATTATCACCTTGAAATAGTCCAAGAGCCACTGAACAAAAAATGGAAGGCTGTTAGTCAAAGCTGATTTTTTTACATTTGATAGAGTTTAGGGTGTAAATACAAAATTTCTTGGTCAGTCAGCTGGGAGGTGAGTCCATCGCTTCTAACACACCCCCAAACATGTAAAAAAAAATGGAAAATGAAATCGCGTTCGTCAAAGCTGAAATTTTGTAGAAATATTCCTTATAAACTATAAAACAGGAAAACATTGGTCAGTCAAGTGAAACCCGGGGCTATCTTTGGTCAGCCACTAGAAATAGCATTTTGCTCAATATTTTTCAAATTAATCGATTTATCTAGATTTGTATTATTCAGAGAGAAAAAAGTTCTACGCAGAAATTGTTCTTCTCAAGATTTGGAATATTTCTTTCTTAAGGTTAAACCCTGTAAAGTCAACCCCTAAGGAGATAGAGAGCACAAACATCTCGAAAAGCAGTTTTTTTTTTTTTAATTGTGTCCATACTAATATTTAAGAAAAATCTATTTATATCAATATCTGTTCTTTGGAGTGGAAAAACTGCTCCGGTAAAAAAAATCTCTTTAAATTCATTATTTTTCATGTTATTATTTAAACTCTCTCAAGTCAGCCTTCAAGAAAATGTAGATGGGCAAAGTTTTGTTTTACTTTTTTTTTTTAATTTCTTAGTTAAATTATTACGGGTGATTCACCTTAGGTGGGACAAAAAGCTTGATCGTGTAGTATTGATGGACAAAAAAAAAAGAAATCATATAAGAGGGGGTTCTGTTTCCCCTCGTCTATGTGGGAGGGGAAGTTTACTAAAAAAGCGACTTTAAAGAGAAAACAAATTATTAAAAAACAATGACAAAACTTACAATGCCCTGTTATACCTTTTTGCATACCCAGAAATCTCTTCTTTTATTTTATTTTTAAATAAAGTTTTTTTAATAAACGTTTTTTGAAATAATAGTTTTCAAACTCATAGTTTTGAAAAAAAAAAATTAAATAAAAAAAATGGTCAAACAATTTTTTTTTTAATTTTACGTAATTAAGGCCCGTTTGCTGATACGAAACATAAATCTACATCATAGCTAAGTTCAACACAGTTTGTATGTTCAACTTAGTGTATTCTCTGTTGCTAGAAAATATTTATGATCTACTTAGCAATGCATAACTCTCATGAGAGAAATCGCTGCCAAACCGTCAATTTTATGTAAAAAGACAAGTATTTTGAATTTTGAGTCGTTTTTTGGACGTGTGGTTAACAGTTTAACTAATTATTTGATTTTAAATATGGTTTTTGATTAAACCTGACAATTAAAAAAACTGTTTGGAGTTATTTTTTTGTGTTTCTGTAAAAAGTTATATTGTGAAGTTTGTTGTCGCGAATCTGCTGCCTTATAATAAAAAAAAATTATAATGTGTCATTTCCTTGAATATTGGTGAGTAATAAAGCATCTAGAATCTATTTGGCCAGTCCAACACGCATAAACAAAAATTGATATTAATTTTGACGCTGCCCCTTCGCTAGAAATATTACAAAAAAAAACCATAAATGTAAGCTTATCTACAACATAAATCTCTTAAGGGGTACTTTTTGTGCGACCTAAGTTATTATTGAGGATATTTATATTTAAGTTTACATTTGGTGCAAAGCACTATGTGTAACTTATGCGTTTATGTTGAACTTAAGCATTTATGTTTCGTATCATCAAACGGGCCTAAGTATTATTTTTATTTTTAAAATTCAACGCTCTTATCAATTCGTAGTAACAACTAAGAAGAATACGACTAAATTATCATTTCAGCAACCAGTTGATTACTCAGAGGAACACATGTGTTTTCGTTTTTTTTTCTAAGCCAACTTATATTTTTCTAATGGATTTTTGTGTTTTGAATTCGAATCTAAGCTCAAAATTGCTGGATTGGCTCAGGTTTTTGAGATATCCTAGTCCAAAGTGATAAAAACCGAGTTATTCGTTATTTTTAAGGTTAATTAACACCACCAATTACATTTTACTGAAACAAATTATTATATAGCATCTGAAACTACTAATCTTTTCTTCAAAAACTTAATTTGAATTTCTCCAAAATTTTAATTCCTCGTCGAGAAAACGTAAGTTAAAATGTACGAGTTTTTCATTATCTGGGCTTAGTTGGGAGGCAAATATGGGGAGGCGGAGACTTAAATTAAATAATGATGTTTCGGAGGATGGAGAAATTATTAGAAAGATCCAATTTGTTTTAGTTAAATGGGAAGATTAGTACATTCAGTTGTCCTAATGATTATTGTGGACAAAATGCTACTAGTGTCGCAAATTAACATGAAAAGCATCTTTTAGACTACGATATCTCGAAAACCTGAGCCAATCCAGCAATACTGAGTTCAGATTCTGAGTTTGACTATAAATTAATAAGAGCATTGAATTTTGGAAACAAAAATAGTACTTAAATTGCGTAAAATTTTGCAAACAAAAAATAGTATGATCAATTTTTTTATTTATTTTTTTCAAACATTTAAGTTTGAATATATTTTTTCGAAAAACGTTCGTTAAAAAAACTTTATTTAAAAATGAAATAAAAGAAGAGATTTCGGGGTATGCTAAAAGGTATAACAGGGCATTGTAAGTGTTGTCATTGTTTTTTTAATAATTTGTTTTCTCTTTTAAGTCGCTTTTTTTAGTAAACTGCCCCTCCCAAATAGACGAGGGGAAACAGAACCCCTCCTATGCGATTTTTTTTCTTTTCTCGACCTAAATGCTCAAGCTTTTTGTCTCACCTAAGGTGAATCACCCGTAATAATTTAACTAATAAATTAAATAAAAAGTATAACAGAACTCTGTCCATCTATATTTTCTTGAAGACTGACTTAAGAGAGTTTAAATAATAACATGAAATATAATGAATTTAAAGAGAACTTTTTTACCGGAGCAGTATTTCCACTCCAAGGAACAGATATTGATATAAATAGATTTTTCTTAAATATTAACATGGACAAAATTAAAAAAAACTGCTTTTCGAGATGTTTGTGCTCTCTATCTCCTTGGGGGTTGACTTTAGAGGGTTTAACCTTAACAAATAAATATTCCAAATCTTGAGAAGAACAATTTCTGCGTAGAACTTTTTTCTCTCTGAATAATACAAATCTATATAAATCGATTAATTTGAAAAATATTAAGAAAAATGCTATTTCGAGTGGCTGACCAAAGATGGCCCCGGGTTTTACTTGGCTGACCAATGTTTTCTTGTTTTATAGTTGATAAGGAATATATCAGTTTCCATTTTTTTACATGTTTGGGGGTTCGTCAGGTGCGAAGGACTCGCCTCCCAGCTGGCTGGCCAAGAAATTTTGGATCTACACCCTAAACTCTATCAAATATAAAACAATCAGCTTTGACGAACAGCCTTTTTTGTTCAGTGGCTCTCCTACTAAAAGGCAAGTAGGTGATGTCTTCACAGAGAAAAACTAAATTTTGCAAGGGCAGAGTCCATACCACTTTATTTGACGGGAAACATATCATTAAAAAAAACTCCATCAGAGCATTGTCACAACCCTGATTCTTGTGCTGAAGAAATTTGTTCTTCAAATACGAAAATAAAAAAATCAGCTGAATCACTCGGTTTAAATCCATCGGGAATTATACGTGATTTTATAGTGCAATGTGAATGCTTACCATCTACTTCTGCTCAAAACAAACAATATTTCGTGTTCGACGGTGACGGTACATTTTATGTCGTCCTTACTATAATGCGCCAATTGTTTACCATTCATGGTCAAAAAACAGTGTTGTTCCCCTTATTTTTTTGTTTTATGTCTAAAAAGACATTAACGTGCTAGCAACTTCTTTTTCGGAGTTTATTACAGTTGCTAATGAATTAAAAATTGAGTTAAAGCCGGAAAGAATTATAACTGATTTTGAAAAAGCAATAGTTAAGGCCGCAAAATCGTCGCTTTCGGACTTTAGAGGATGTTTATTCCACTTGAGCCAGATTATTTGGCGACGAGTGCAACAAAAAGGTTTGGCTAGCAAACATGGGAACTGCAACGAATTTTCTTTAAAGATTCGAATGGTGAAAAATTTGGCTTTTGTACCACCTGAAGAAGTCTCTTCCTATTATGACTCATTGCAAAATAGTTTGAATGATGACGAAGAAGCAATAAATTTTACACAGTGGTTCAAAATAAACTACATTCGCAATGGAAGTAGACAAGTGCAATACTCTCCTAACTTTTGGCCTGTCTACGATTGTGACGAAAACAGTTTCCGCGAACCCAAAATAATGTCGAGGCATGGCATCGCAGACTTAAGGTTTTAGTTGGACGAAAAAGTTCTGGGTTGTACAAAATGATTTCCGATCTAGCTAAAGAAACAGGCAACTAGTTTTTATTGCAAAAGCGGGATAATAAGAAACGGGATTATAAAAACGGGATAATAAGAAACGGGATTATGAAAAGTGGGATTATAAAAAAGCGGGATGATAAAAAACGGGGTTCTAAAAAGCGGGATTTAAAAATCGGGATTTTAAAAAACGGGATTATAAAAAGCGGGATATCGTACCCAACCCGCCATTTTTTTGTACATTTTGCCTGGGCTACTAGGAGGATCGGTCTAATAGAGTTTTGTAAGGGGTTATTAGTTTTGTTTTTATAAGATTCAGTGTGGAAAAGTCCTAAAGTAATGTGTCGTATTCATATGCGCGCCTTGTATATTTGAAGGCGTCTATGCAAACATTTCGAGTGACTTTGGATATGCTGTAGAATTATTTTATTGGATGCTATATTACCGAATTAATACAGAGTTATGAAAACAAGAGTTAACTATATGTACTTCTGACAAATATTATAGGATAACTAGTCCACCTACAGTTTTTTGTCTTTTAATTATTATGAGGAGGAAAGGTGAAATAAAACCTCCACTTAATATGTATTTTCTTTTATACTAATTACCTTCAAAAACTAACTTTCAATTTTTTTCCTATCCCATATAGAATCCAGTTCCAATTCCCTCTTGGGAAGGCACTTACGACGCTGTAACTGAAAAAACAGGATGTCTTTCCATCGAATCACTTAGTTCCGAATTTCTAAGAAAATATGACATTGATTTGGATCTTGAAGATTGCCTCACCATGACAATTACAACTCCAAAAGTAAAATAAATTTTCACAAAATAATTTATATCATTGGAGCTACATTATCATGAGTTAACATCGTTTGAATTTGAATTTTGAAGATTACAGGTAATTATCCAGTTCTTGTGTACATCCACGGCGAGACACTTTATGATGGGACAAATAACGAAGCACCTCCTGATTATCTTTTGGAGAAGGACATTGTTTTAGTTACACCACAATATCGTGTAGGACCGTTTGGATTTATATCCACACAATCTGAAGCAATTCCAGGAAATGTCGGTGTTATGGATATATTTTTAGCTTTAAATTTTATAAAGAAATTCATATCGACTTTTGGAGGCGATCCGGAGAGGATAACTTTGGCTGGGCAAGTTGGTGGTGCAGCTATTGCACATGTCCTTACTTTGTCACCGATAGTAAGTCCGAAATTACTTCGATTGATTGTTCCTTCTTCATTTCCTTTCCCTTCTATTTAATTTAAGGTCGAGCCTGGTCTATTTCACCAAGTTATCTACCATTCCGGGTCAGCTTTAAGTCCTTTATTCATTGACGAAAATCCTAGAGATCACGCTCTGGATATTGGATTACGATCTGGATGCGAAAATGTGACAACATTAGGTGATCTTAATAACTGTCTTATGACATTAACTCCAATCCAGCTGTTATCGGGATTCATTGAACATGTTGTAAGTTTTGCTCCCTTGCTGTTGCTACAGCTTGCAACTAACATTATCTGACATTTTTTTTAGACAGAAACTACCATAAATGGTGGAAATAAATTTACCGTTGGTGGTCCAAGTCCGGTCTTACCAGTTCATCCAACAGTTTTAATGAGAGCTTTGAAAAATTTCTCATATCCAGCTTTGGGTGGTGTTCCTAAAAATGCTGGAACGGTTCTTTTAACTCGTAAGTCCTTCTATAAGAATCCGTCAATATCAATCTGTGATATCCTTACTTCTTTGACAGAAATTGTTCAAGGTGAATTTGAGGGAAGAATCCCTGATGATGAATACAATGCCTTTGACTATATCAATCTTGTTTTGGAGAAAATCGTTGGAGAAGATAATAAAATGATTTTGACGAGTTCTGTTACTCATGAGTTTTTTAACTCACAAAATTTTGAGAATGAAACTTTCAGTTCTTTGATTCCTTCACTGATCGATGTAAGTTAATATTAATCACCCTCCACATAATTTATAATAATAAGTTTCATTTTTCTACCCATAGATGGCTGGAACTCTTTTGTACAAATTGCCTGTCCTACTTGCCCTCAATATGAATCAAAAATGTCTACCAGATCAAACATTTCTCTATTCATTCGATTATCATGGGGAATTCAATCGTTATCCAGAATTAGATGAAGAATCAAATTATCAAAGCCCATTCAAAGCTGGAGTCTCACTTACCGATGAAGTTCTCTATTTATTTCCACATCCCAAACATGCAAAAGATCTCAATCCAACGGATGAGTTTATTGCAAAACAAATGGTTGAACTTTGGACATCATTTGTTATCAATGGTCAGCCGATGGTCTCGTATCGTGGGGGTTTTTGGCCACCGATGACAACACTCTATGGGCCATATTTGAAAATCGATGAAACAACTACAGTAAGTGGAAATTATTTAAAGGAATTCTCAGCGACAAAAAATGATCACGAAGAGGGGAATAAGTTGATAAGAGAAGCTTATTATAGACAGAAGCAGAATATGCATAGTTGATATGAGTATTACCATAATTTTGGAATAATAAAATATTTAAAATGTTTGTGATAAAATCTGTGGTTATTTATATTTAGAAAATCTGGTGGCTGTTGAATTATTTTGACCTAGACAAAGTATTTTATAGTAGAACTAGCTGACCCGGCGAACTTTGTTCCGCCTGAATTTCGTTAATGTAATGAAATTAATAATTCCGAGCATAGATAGGTAGAGATGGCGGTCACAAGCATCCTTGCTCGATGACCCAATTAACGCGGTAATGCGCAGTTTTGATACCATAACTCGTTTGACCTGTGGGTTAAAAGAACATTTTTAAAGAAAAAGAGGGTATGCTACGCTAAGCAATTTGCTGATTTGCCCGGGACGCATACGATCTGATCCCTCAGGGTGATCGTCTAGTCGCACACTCGGATATGGTAATCTCTGTACACCTCCGTCTGTTTGCACAACATGACTTGTGGTTACCAGAGAAAGTACAACCCGCCTGTATGACCAGACGCTTTTATTGGATTTAGACATGTGATGAAACTTATTAAGGATTTGGACATAGGAAAAACACCCGATAGGACCAAAGTTCGCAACTAAAAACCATCTACACTGTGCCAACTAGGCAACTTGTTGACTGGTATTGAAGCGAAGGTTGGCACAACCGTGTGATCCTCCGGTCCTCGTGCACCATGAGCCACCTTCAAAAACCAGTAGTCTGCTAGCTCACAGGCATAGGAGTTTGGGGAAGAAAATGGAGCAAAAGGAAACCGAAGTTAATTCTAGATCCATTGAAACATTCTTGAACTTGAAAATAGGAAAACACTCAAAAGGGTCGAAGTCCGCAACTAAGACCCATCTACACTGTGCCACCTAGGCACTTGTTGGCTGGTATTGAAGCGGAGATCGGCCCAATTGTGTGATCGTCCGGTCCTCGTGCACCATGAGCCACCTTCAAAAACCGTTAGTCTGCTAGCTCGCAGTCATAGGAGTTTGGGGAAGAAGACGGTGCAGGAGGAACCGAAGTAAATCCTAGATCCATTTCGTCACATTGAGGAAAGAAGTCAAATCTTTGATCTTCGTTCCGGAGAGTTCGTTAAGGTCGTCGAAAAAGGGCTTCCCAAAAGATTGTTGCCTCATTCTGGCCAAAGCGGGACATTTGCAGAGGAAATGAAAGACTGTTTCCTTTTCCTGCTGGTCCCCACAACTACGACAGTGAGTATTTTAGAGGATGCCAAGCTTCGCCGCATGTTCTCCTATTGGCCAGTGTCCAGTGCATGTTGCAACAATCCTTGCTATGTCTCGCCTGGGTCTGCATATTAGGTTAATAGTTCGGGATTTATTATAGGTAGGCCAGATTTTTCTAGCAATAATGCAGTTAGTTAAACTATTCCACCAACGTTTACATTCTGAGAGAAAATTTGAGAATATATTGCCCTTCATAACTTCGATAGGAATACTGACTCTTTCCGCAAGTGAGTTATGAAGGGCTGAACCTTGCCTGGCCAGCTCGTCAGCCCGCTAATTTCCCTCAATGCCACTGTGACCCGGAACCCAGATAAGAGTGACCCTGAGGTTAGTGTTCAGACTCAGAAGCTTTTCCTGGCATTGTCGTACTAATTTTGAGGATGATGTAGCTGAATTAATGGCTTTGACAGCCGCTTGACTGTCTGAGAAAATAGCTGTATTTCGGTTCTGGTTTGGATTTTGTTTAAGTAGCTTGCATGCTTCCCTGATCGCCAGTACTTCAGCCTGAAAGACACTAGCAAAGTCAGGTAGCCGAAAAGACCTGGATATATTTAGGGACTCTGAGAAAATACCCGCACCAACACCGCACTCCATCTTTGACCCATCAGTAAAGATAGTTGTGTCGAAGTCTTTCGTCACGACGTCATCATTCCAATTCCGAGCATACACAATGTTGTTTCATGTAATTCGGTCATCAATAACAATGAAAATTCAAAAGTATTGGACTTCTTACTGTGATTCGCAATAAATATGGAAGTATGTGCATTTCAGACACTTGAACCTGAATTTCTGTGTTGAATAGAAGAAATAGATGATATACAAAATACGGGCACTTGAAACCTGAATTATATGTAGGGATCGAATTAATAGTCAAAACGATTGTTATTTAAATGAATTTTATTGCTGACCCATATTCCTCTTTTATATTTATTGAAAATAAAATAAATTTCTTACAAAGAATTTACCCATTGCATAATAAATAATATGAACGATAATAATAATTTATATGGGTAAATTCACAATATGCAACGAACGACCACCGTGGTTCGAGTGTACCCATTTCTGAATATTGTCGTTGTCAAGACTTGGTTACTGTTTTTTATGCTGCTTTACATACTTCCCTGCGTTGAATTGGTCAACATCAACTGTGTTCTCATTTTACGTTGACATTGTACTGTTTTCGAGTTTGTGGATCTAGTGAGGAATTAGGAGCTGACGTCACTCCCTTCCGAATGTTGCTAATAATTCCTAAGCTCATTGATAGAAAAATAGTGAAATAGCTAACGAAGTGGAGATGCATGCTTTTGGAGAATAGAGTGTCGCGTTCAGCTTGGAGAGACCTTGAGATTGTAAGGCCAGAGATGGTTTAATCGTTCTAGATGTCTGTTTTTGTATATTGGAAGCGATTCCAGAGCTATGTACGTGAGGATTCTTGGGTTTGGAAATTGAGGATATGTTCCCGAAGCTTATTAAGGATGATTTTAAGATGCTGAACATAGCCTTCAATTGTAATGAGATTGTTTCTCAGTATACAGTCATTTTCGACTAAGAGAATGCCGGATCAGTGAATTCAATTTGAAGAGTTTTTGTTTTGCATCCAGCAGTTAGTTGAACATTAAGAAGGGTTCCGAATATCCATTGATTTGTGCTAGATGTTTATGGCATCAATATTAAAGTCGCATATTTCTCACAAGTTTCATTGTATGTGGCGTCTCACGTGTCGGCAAACCTACAACTTTGTACGTGTACGTGCCCGAGACTAAAACGAAAAAAGTTGTGTAGTTTAAACCACTTCGGTAGAAAAGCGGAAGGTTGGCCGAAACGCCACACCATTTTGGTTCGAAAACACATCAATATTATTTATTTAGATATTTTTATTGTTATTTTGTACAAATATAAATCGTCATAGAGACCAATACTTTGCAATGACAGCATCCAAACTTAAGAAGTTTGACAACGAAAAATACATGAAATTTTTCTACAAAACATTCGTGATGAGCTCTTACGGTGTTTGTTTGTTTGTTTTCAATTGTAACAACACTTATTTTGTAGTTTAAATTAAATTCAGATTTTTCACGTAAACTTTTAAAAAGTTTAAATTTCGGTTTTTAATTTTTTTTTTATAAAGTGAATTTGTTAAGGTTATTTGAATTGCGTGAATTAAAAAAAAATACTTAAAGTTCAAACCTCGTCTGCGAATATTTTATTATAAAGTGATTTTAACAAATTATGGTATTTTGTACAATTATTTAAAACGGAAGAATTTTTAAAGTTTTCAAAGTACAATTATTTAAAAAATTCGCGTGATTATTTACAGTTAAATTAAATTTGGCCTTTAGAGCTTTTCGTTTAAAAATTCGACCGAATTTTAACACAAAAAACTTTAATTAGAAAATTTTTCAAGTTTTTTGTGTAAAAATCTTTACGAATAAAATTTCAAAATCGAAATTTGAACTTAATAAATTGATTTTTAAAAATTCACGTGAAAAATTGAAGTTACCGAAATAAATTCACATTATAAAGGAATACATACTAAACAAACATTTCAAATTTGTCCTAATGGACATTAAGCTGTTTTTTTAGGCTGTGACAAGGAAATTCCGGTATTTTTAGTTCGTTTCTTTGTACCAGCAACAAAAGTTCATCATCAGGAAATTCAGCTAGGCAAGATGGTGGAGTAATTAGACATTCATTCCAAAAAATGACATCCTTGTATTCCGTAGCATTAAATCAAATGTTTGGCGGCTTAAATACTCGGTTTGATGTATGGGCTCCCTGACATAAGCCCTTCCGTCGAAGAGCATGGCCACTAAAACGTTTTCATGATGTGCGAAAAAAGCATTTCTTTCAATGACAGAATCAACAATTGATTTTAAGTTGTATGTCAACCATCGTGAAAAAGATATGAGTTGAAAAATATGTTGCGGGCCATCTATGAAAAAAGGTTTTTTTTATAGAAAACCAAACTGGTGCATAAACTTTCATTATGTAGGTACTCCACAAGAAATTTAAGATTTTCAGATGGTATTCTTGAACTTATGTAAAATCTAGTGACTCATCTTGAATGTGCCATTTTCCCAGGCTGTCTATTTGCTAGTCCAGGAGAACAGTAATCTGTTTCTGTTGCTTGAAACATTTCAAAAAGATATTTTTGTTCTGTACTCAATTGATCAACGATATTTTGCTCCATTTCAGGTACATTTCCGATCACAGGCGAAAATTGAGCAACATTAGTAGGTTCTCAATCAGTTAGTTACTTACCGATATTGCCAGAATATTCACGAGAGCCTGAAGTCCATCTAATTTCGTGAAGAGATGTCGTAGTGGCAATTCATTTGCATGAAGTAAGCATATTGCCCACTGTAACTAACTGGTGACCTAATTCCATTTCCATGTAGCGAATTATCCCTCGTTTCCAGCCATTATCCAATGCACACAATTTTTTTTCAAATCAAATCCCCTGTTTTGAAAAAATCTATGATAGAGTTATGTACATATTTCCTTTCCCGTACCAGATTCTGGTTCTGAAAGAATGGAAATATCCGGAACCTCCTTCCGAAAGTATCGTCCATCTTTCTCTTCGGAAGGAAGAGTTAAGTCTTTTCGCCCGTCAAAATAAATACTGGGAATTGCGACATTATCACATTGGTTTGACAGGTTTTTTAATGATTTTGACAAAGCTCTATGTATTTTATTTTTATCAATAACTAGAGTTTTATAATCTAGTGTTTTCAATTATTCCAACGTCCTGGAGTACTGCTGCAGCAGATCGTACGGAAAGCCCATATCGATCACAAACTCTTGCTACGGATGGTAAAGTAAGTAAATTCCGCTTACCTGATGATGTTGGCGTTGATGGTTCTGATAAAAAGAACTGTGGCTGATCGACTTCAATTGGATGGACTGATTGAATTGTTCTTTTCTTCTGGCTCTAATGTATCGGAAAAAGTTGAAACAACTTTTTCTGTCATTTCTCACCACTTTGACTACCTGATGCTTTCAACTTTAGCACCGATCACCATTTTTCTGAAATTTCTCTTGTACACTTAAAAATGATCTTTCACTGACAGCAACTTTTTTATCCTTTACACAACGGAAAAAATAAAAATAGGAAAAAAATAGCTTTTCTTAATAACTTTAGCTGGCGGTAGAGCCCAAAAGTACCTACATACAATTCGATTTATTTTTGTTTTTTTTTTTTTTTTGTTCGTAATACGATACTCAATACCCAACTTTTGCGGGGTCTTTTGTTAAGATACTCTATACAAATTTTAACGGGACAGCCTAAATTGGACATCGAATAATCAAATAGAAAAATCCACTTCCACTGTTTTTTTTTCTTTTGAAAGAAATTCTTTATTTTTTCTTGACCTTTAGCACCCATATTTATAAGGAAAAAATAGTTATTTCAGCCCTCATGTTTAGGAAAACTATACACCATGCTATAAGAATTTTCCGGACTCAAACTTAAGGCAATTGCTTACTGCTCTCTTTGAGACATGAATGTTCTTATTCCATGATGTATTTTTCCTAAACACGGGATCTGAAATAACTATTTTTTCTTAATAAAAACAGGGGTAAATGTTTTAATCTTTATCTCTTGTCCGCCACTGACAAGTGACAAGAGTAAGTTAGTGCGATCGTACATTTTATTTTTAAATTAAATTATTCACGTCTCAATCTCATTAAAATCGAAAATTTTCAGTCTCGTCCCGGTCTCGTCTCCGAAAAATACGATTTCCGGACAACTTGTTGATTATTTGGAACGAAATATTTTCGATACATCAAAATATAATTTGTCTTTCATTTATGAATATCATAGCGAAAGTATTTTGTGGAGTTCTTGTTGATCGATTGGAAAAGTGGGCAGAAGAAAAAAATATATTAACGGATTTCCAAGCTGGGTTTAGGAAAAACTATTTAACGGTCGATCAAATTTTTTCTTTGTCGTCAATAGTTAAGGCATTTCATGCTAGAAATAAGAAGGTGTACGCGATGTTTGTGGATTTCAAATCAGCGTTTGATTTATTTAATCGAAATGCTTTGATATACAAACTTTCACAACTAGGTGTATCGACCAGATTTCTCCATGTGATTGAAGTATGTATACTTATAAAGAGGCTAAAGTTTGGGATGGAACACATTTTTCTGAATGGTTTAAAACTGATGCAGGTGTTAAGCAAGGTTGTTCACTAAGTGCGCTTTTGTTTACATTGTTTATAAATGACATTGTAAATCATCTTCCTGGAGGAATTAGAATGGTAGGACTCCAAATCAATGGTTTGCTATACGCCGATGACTTGGTCATATTGTCAGAATCCCAGGAAAATCTACAATTAATGATAAACCGTCTTTCAACATACTGCAAGAAATGGGAACTTGAAATGAACATCGAAAAATCATAAGTTATGGTTTTCGCGCGATCCAATACCAATCGAACTGATGTTAGATATAATTGGTTGTTGTATTCAAAGCGCTTGGAAGTGGCAAGGGAATACAAGTATCTTGGAGTCAAACTTAACCCAACACTGGATTTTAGAAAGCACCTATCTGAAAAAGCCAATGCTTCTTAAGTCTGATAAATCTAACATGGAGGATCGTCTTTTTAAATAATCACATAACTTTGTCTACTAAATACCAAATATTCACTTCAGTTGTCAAGTCTACACTATGTTATGCTGCACAAGTTTGGAGAATGGATGAGTATGAGGAAATTGAGAAACTACAGAGAAGCTTCATCAAAAAAAATGTTCAAACTGCCAATTAACACACCAAATTACGCGATTTATTTGGAAACGGGCTTACCCAAGCTATTTACCAGTTCACGGAAATTACAAGCTGATTATCTCATCAAATTGTTAGGGTTTGGAGAGGATCGTCTGAGCAAAAAAATGCTTCTTTACGAAGGAAGTAAGGAACAAAGCCTGGTGGTTCGCGAAATGGCAATGTATTGGCACTGTATATGGAGAAGTAGTACAAATTGATATAAACAACATTCACGGTTTAATAGAGCAGCTTTATGGTCTTACCAAACTAAATGAAGACTCGGTACGGACTTATCTAATAGAACAAGCAACTAAATGAGAAAGTCGAATAATACATAGCCAGTTACAATTTAATCTGTATAACAATAATTATTTTCGAGATTCTCTAAGTCTTAAAGACATTTCTCTAATATTTAAAGCAAGGTGTGAACTACTGGTTCTTAACGGACGACCATATAACGACAGTTTTAATCGGTTTTTCACTCTATGCAATATCAAATCCATAGAAGACTGTTTCCATTTTGTAAGCGTATGTCCAGTTTTTCAACATCAAAGACTTTCGTATTTCGGAAAGCGTTCCCTTTCGATGGTGGAAACCATACGGATATTGAATGGATCAGACTGGACAAAACTTTGCAATTATTTGAAGGAAATCTACAAATTTAAGATGCTGATTATGATGGAATATATTTAGTCCAATTTGAATATCAATAAAACAAAAATACAAATTTAAACTGATTTAAATAAATTTTATTAAATTCTCTTATATTATACAAAAAAAAAAAAAGTTGCTAGTCGAGCTGACGGCATAGCCAGAGCTTTTAAATTCAAAATTCTTTGTAACTGTATATAAAATTGTTAATTAAATTGCGGGTGGCAATGGCACACTGGATATAGCGTTTGACTGCTAACCTGGACGCGTGGGTTCGATCCCCAGTCTAGGTAGCATTCTTTTCTATATTCCCCAATTTCAACTTGATGCCACCCGTGGAATTTCAAGAGATAATTAACATCTAATTCTCAGTCCACTGTGCCAACAAAAAATCTTTCCTTTCCTTCTATTCCTTCTATTCCTTTTAACTAGTGCCGTGCATTGCATTTAAAAGACCTGAGGTCTTCTAGGCATATAGTTAAAATTATTAAAAAAAAAAATGAATTAATTACTTACCTACTTAATTTGTCCCCCATATAGTTTGAATATGTGCAAATTATATTTATTGATTAAACATTGGTTTTTTAAAAAAACTTTATTCAATCTTAATATCTACCTAATTCTAACTAACGTCTCGTCGTGATCAGTAGCGGATCTAGGAATTGGCAGTGGGGGGGGCTTGGAGTTTGGAGATTCAGTTTGAGACCTTAAGTAATAAAACTTGCTTGTTTTAAGATCAATTTTTTAATTTATAACAAATAATAGTGATCAGTTTAGGTTTAATGAAAGACCGTACTCAACTTCAGACGAACTACACTTCACGACAACGCGGCAAAACATTATTTTTTATGAAATTTTAGGAGCTATATCGCACTAAGCGGCAACTGAACTTCATAAAAATTCATACGAAGTCGTGTAAGTGTAGTTCCGATGCAGTGCAATTCCGGCGAGTGCGGCCTAACCTTTATCTATATGGATATATGGAGATTCATGTGTCGTTATATAAAAGACGTCGAATTTTGACATTCCCACTTTTCGTTTAATGATATCCGTTTTGTGTGTGCCTTTATATCCTCTCCTGTCGCGCTTTTAAATGTTTTCAATACAAAGTACAATAACAATTATTCATAATTGCTGTAGCGGAGACAGAAACAAATTCAAAGGCCAAAGGTATCTGGTATAACTAGTTATTGTATTAATAAAATTAATAATTTTTAGCCATATATGCTTGAACCACGCGTACAAATTCGTTTATTTATATTATTTGAAAATTGATTAGGTACCTACGTAATGTAGTTATATTTTTAAATTAGCTGTGGGTATGTTTTGAACTTCCCATTTTTGACAAGATTTGAAAACTGTTTATAATTGGCTAGTTCAGAAAAATTATATTTAAGTGTTCATACTCGCAAAAGCTCATACATATGTGCTTTGACACGGTATCAGTCCTCTGAGATCTCATTTTTCCTGAATTAGCCAAATCAACGAAACTATTTTGTTCAAACTGACACTTTAGGACATAAGACAAAGCTGCTCTAAGAAATAAGCCGCGGCCCAATTTTGCCAGCGTGAATGAATTTTCGTGTATACGCAGCATACACTTTATATTCATGCCAAAAAAATATGTCGACAAATTCGCACGTCACTCGAGAGCCTAGAGGGATTGCAAATATTCATTTGCTTTTGCATGATTTTCTGAGCGCGCACAGAGAAAACTCACGCTTTTGAAATTTGGCTCCTTGACTTGAGAATTTGTGTACAATTTCCTAGTACAAAAATGTTTTGTATGTACAATTGCCTTCGACCTTTCAAATTTTGAAAACGTAAACCGAAAAATCTCTTAGCGCAGCCAAGGCCGTAAGAAAGAATTTCTGTTGTATTAAACATTTACACTTAACTTGACATTCCGTTGTTCTCCAATGGTTTAAGCCTCAACTGCGTTTCTTTCGGTAAATTAGCTTTGTTTTTAGTGTAAGCAGTTGGGGCATTTGACACGTTAATGTTAAGCCCCAACCATTTTGTATCTCTTTTTACTTATCTCTTCAACCCTTAGCCCCAACTTCGGACTTTGACAGTCCCTAGACTTGAGCCCCCAAAACTCTCTGGAATTAGGTTAGTTTTTAGGGAGTAAGTTGCTTAACCGTGGCTAGGTTTTTTGTCCAAAATTCTCAGACCTTATTGTTCCAAAGCTGGTTTGTTCGTCCCAATTTTCTAGATTTTATTTTTAGGGAAAAATTGTCGTGGCATGAAACATGTCCATATTCATAGCCCCCAATTTGGATTTTGTCCAATTCGCTTCAGGCTCTAGCCCCAATCTTTAGGCTTAGAAAAAAAATTACATAACTTGACGTATGTAAATAGTTCAGCCCCAACCACGTTATTTTGTCCATCAAATTTCATATCTTAACTATATTTTAGACGGAATATAAAATTTTACACGTTGTAATGTATTGCTTTCTATTTCAAATTATTTTATGATTCGGCTGTGGGGGGGGGCTTTAGCCCCTATAGCCACCCCCCTGGATCCGCTACTGGTCGTGATGATGGTCTGAAATTAACTATATCCCACAATGCTTGATCAAATTTTCGATATTGATAGATGAGTAATTAAAGCGTCCAGTCCTCGTCTTCATATTGTTTATGTTTACATTATCACATTGTTATCTTCGACTGGAGTGATGAATGTTTCCCATGAATGAATGAATTTATTTATGATTCATATAAAGAGGATGTGATATCGATACGGCTGGGAAAGTTTTTGTGTGTTAACTTGCAGAAGAAAATAAATATTTAACTGCAATTTGATTTTTCTCTGTTAATTTCGGTCTACAAATATACAGTCACGTCTCGGGAAGGCAGTCTCGTCTCGTCTCATCTCTTCTCGTCTCGTCTCGTCTCGTCTCGTCTCGTCTCGTCTCGTCTCGTCTCGTCTCGTCTCGTCTCGTCTCGTCTCGTCTCGTCTCGTCTCGTCTCGTCTCGTCTCGTCTCGTCTCGTCTCGTCTCGTCTCGTCTCGTCTCGTCTCGTCTCGTCTCGTCTCGTCTCGTCTCGTCTCGTCTCGTCTCGTCTCATCTCTTCTCGTCTCGTCTCGTCTCGTCTCGTCTCGTCTCGTCTCGTCTCGTCTCGTCTCGTCTCGTCTCGTCTCGTCTCGTCTCGTCTCGTCTCGTCTCGTCTCGTCTCGTCTCGTCTCGTCTCGTCTCGTCTCGTCTCGTCTCGTCTCGTCTCGTCTCGTCTCGTCTCGTCTCGTCTCGTCTCGTCTCGTCTCGTCTCGTCTCGTCTCGTCTCGTCTCGTCTCGTCTCGTCTCGTCTCGTCTCGTCTCGTCTCGTCTCGTCTCGTCTCATCTTGTCTCGTCTCGTCTCGTCTCGTCTCGTCTCGTCTCGTCTCGTCTCGTCTCGTCTCGTCTCGTCTCGTCTCGTCTCGTCTCGTCTCATCTTGTCTCGTCTCATCTTGTCTCGTCTCGTCTCGTCTCATCTTGTCTCGTCTCGTCTCGTCTCGTCTCGTCTCGTCTCGTCTCGTCTCGTCTCGTCTCGTCTCGTCTCGTCTCGTCTCGTCTCGTCTCGTCTCGTCTCGTCTCGTCTCGTCTCGTCTCGTCTCGTCTCGTCTCGTCTCGTCTCGTCTCGTCTCGTCTCGTCTCGTCTCGTCTCGTCTCGTCTCGTCTCGTCTCGTCTCGTCTCGTCTCGTCTCGTCTCGTCTCGTCTCGTCTCGTCTCGTCTCGTCTCGTCTCGTCTCGTCTCGTCTCGTCTCGTCTCGTCTCGTCTCGTCTCGGTCTCATCATGCGAGGTCGAAACTTATTTCGTCTCGTGGCCAACCCTAGACTTAAAAAAAAAAAACTAGAATACTAAAGTGAATGAACCCGCATTTTTGGAATACAAAATTATCAGATTTATAAAGATTAAATTAAATAAAAAATTAGAGCTCAACTAACTTTTATAAAAAATGTCAATACCACATTTGAATAAATTATTTGTTTATAGTTTAACCATCACATCATATTTCATATAATTAATCGAGCTGACCTAATTTATTTTCTCTACACGGGTAGGTATGAATAATTATTATTCAACAAGAAATTATGGTATTCTTTTAAGAACCGGTTCAATTACATATACATTTTCAGCCGTATTCATTAGAATCCGCTGAACAGATGAATAGTTATGCACTGCATAAGGATTTATGTAGCCACTATACAACGTTGCATAAATTGTTATGCATACAATATTTTTTAACCCATTATAGTTATAATGAGTTTGTGTCAAAATTAGTACTATCAAGGAGGAATCTATTACATTTTACTTTCAAAACTGACAAAGGAGACCCAGCTGTGTGTGTGCTGTGTGAAAAATCAATAGAAGTAATTCTGCTGGCGATTGGATTCTTTTTGGTTTCTTATTCATTTCTTTTAATATTATTATAATTATCCAGTTACTTTGTTTTTTTTTCGTGTTCGAAAGTAAAATTAAAAATATTTGAAACAAAAAATACGTCGTTTTGATTTATTCCATGAATTGTTCCATTCACTCACATCGTGATGGTTTTGTTGAGGAGAAAAATAAAAGGGTGGTGCTTAAAATTCATTGGTGAATCTTTGTATAATTTTATTTAAATCACGCATGCCGTCGAGCATTTTCAAAAACTGTAAGATTTTATGGAAAATCTTTAAATTTTGCACATTTATTAAGCAGCTTCTATAAAATAATGTGTACAAAAATATATTCTTTATTTTTTTAAATAATATCCCAACAAAAATGTACAGTAAATTAACAAAACCAACATTATTAATTGCTGTATTAAATTTTTTTAAATATTTTGGAAGTGAGATTTCAACACCTCAAAGATTGCAAAAATAAGCGCCCCCTTAACATCTATCTACATAATTGCTATGTGTGAGTCAAAGTGACATTCCGATACTAAACAACCCTTATGTTGGCTCTATGCAACCTCCAAACGCGTTTAGCTTATGTTGCTTCTATTCAACGTTGCATAAGTTTATGAATAAGGTTTTTGTATTCAGAGGCACTATAAAGAGTGCATAGCGCTATGCACTCGCTATAATTCGTTTATGCATAAGGCTGTTTATGTATACTTACCTACTATTTTGCAAATTCTTATATCCAAACTATTTCGTTGATTCAAATATTTGTGGACAACAAGACTTTTTTAGGCTTTAGTTTGACTCGTTTCAATACGGATCTCTTTTAAAGGATTCTTAATAAAAAATAGAAACTAAAAAATATACATAGCTACCCGAATAACAGCTCGTAAACTCTAAAAAAATGTCGGTTATAAAATCACTCATAGTGCTTGGTGTATTTTATATGAATTTTCTTAATTCTTCGAACAATTAAACAATTAAGACAAATTAAGACATTCAAACTGGACTGGAAGAAGTTCAGTAAAATTTTTAATTCTAAACTGCGCAATATAGCCAATCTGAGTCCAGAATCGGTTGCAGATCTAGAGTCAAAGGTGAAAACCTTTGAAGCATCTATGAACACGGCGTTCAAGATCTCTTGCCCAGTTAAATATAGCCGAAAAACTCTCCCTCCATGGTAAAATGAAAATCTGCCTGAACTCAGAAAATCGACAAGGAAAATTTTCAACATCTGCCACAAAAACAAATTTTATCAACCGTATAAAAATAGCCTTAGAGTATACAAGCGAGCTGTCGCATCAGCCAAGAAACAAGGCTGGAGGGAGTACTGCGAGTCAATAGAAAACATCAAAGACTCCGCAAGACTTGGTAGAGTTCTGTCAAAAGAGCATTGCAACCCGTCTTTTTTGAAAAAGAACGATGGGGAGTGGGCAGTCTTTCCAGCTGAATCCTTGGAACTACTGATGACGACACACTTTCCGGGGTGTGAAAACAATAAACCGGAACCACTTGAAACTCAAATCACACCGTTAGCTGATGTAGAGCATATCAATACCATCATAACAAGAGAAAATATTGCCTGGGCAATTAATTCCTTCTCTCCATATAAATCTACAGGCCTGGATGGCATACTGCCTATTATGCTTCAAAAACTGCAAGATGTGGTTGTTCCTTGGCTGGAAATAATTTTCAAAGGTTGCCTCTATCTCAACCATGTACCCGAGACATGTCAGAGTAGTTTTCATCCCGAAGGTCGGTAGAAGGGGCCATGAATCCGCGAAGGATTTTCGACCAATTAGTCTGACCTCTTTCGTGCTTAAAAATATGGAGCGCATCCTAGACAAACACATTAGGGACATCCTAGTTGGATGCCCTCTTGAAAACTCTCAACACGCAGAGACGGAGACGGCCCTTCACGAGGTAGTTCGTACAATCGAGAAAAGTATTAACTTCACAGAATATACACTCGCCACCTTCTTAGATGTAGAAGGGGCTTTCAACAACGTCCTAACTGAGTCCATTCAAGAAGCCCTTATTGACTTTGGTGTAGAGCTCTACATCCGGGAGTGGATAGTTTCCATGCTCAGGGATAGAAGGATTCAATCTACGTTAGTAAATACAATATTAACCAAATACGTCAGTAGAGGAACACCCCAGGGTGGTGTTCTGTTTCCTCTTCTTTGGCTTTTAGTCATGAATAAAATTCTTGCTAAGTTAGAGAGGGGTAGAGTGAAGGCGGTCGCGTATGCCGATGATTTGGTGCTACTAGTGTCGGGTAAGTTTACTTCTGTGATAAGTGAGATCACGGAGGTGGCTTTAAGGAAGGTTAGTAACTGGGCTGCGAGCTGCGGACTGGGTATTAATCAAAGCAAAACTGAACTTATACTTTTTACTACCAAAACAAAGATAGACCCCTTCAATCTACCTCGACTCAACGGTCAAACACTTTCGCTCTCCTCCAGTGCAAAATATCTGGGTGTAATTCTCGACCCTAAATTAAACTGGAAATTAAACATTGAAGAACGGGTTAAGAAGGCCTGTATAGCTTTCTATGCCTGTAGCAAAACTTTTGGTAAGAGGTGGGGCCTCCAGTCAAAAATGATTTTATGGACATACACAGCCGTGGTGCGACCTATTCTCACGTATGGTTAGATTGTGTGGTGGCCACCATTAAAGAATTTGTATAATATCTACAAACTTAGGAAGGTTCAAAGAACAGCTAGCATTGGCACCACAGGGGCTATTCGATCCTGTCCAACAGATGCATTAGGAGTTTTTCTACACCTTTTACCACTAGATTTGCACATTAAATACCTAGTATCTTGCAGCGCGATAAGACTAAAAGAATCGAACTCCTGGTTTGCCAATCCCTATGGGCACAGCAACATCACGGGTTTAATTCCAACCGAAATGTTTTCGACTCCCACTGATTACTGCACCCATTCAATGAGCCTCGGTAAAGATTTTAAAGTTATATTCCCATCCAGAAATGATTGGAATGATGACGTCGTGACGAAAGACTTCGACACAACTATCTTTACTGATGGGTCAAATATGGAGGTCGCTGTTGGTGCGGGTATTTTCTCGGAGTCCCTAAATATATCCAGGTCTTTTCGGCTACCTGACTTTGCAAGTGTCTTTCAGGCTGAAGTACTGGCGATCAGGGAAGTATGCAAGCTACTTAAACAATATCCAAACCAGAACCGAAAAACAGCTATTTTCTCAGACAGTCAAGCGGCTGTCAAAGCCATTAATTCGGCTACATCATCCTCAAAATTAGTACGACAATGCCAGGAAGAGCTTCTGAGTCTGAACACTAACCTCGGGGTCACTCTTATCTGGGTTCCGGGTCACAGTGGCATTGAGGGGAATGAGCGGGTTGACGAGCTGGCCAGGCAAGGTTCAGCCCTTCATAACTCACTTGCGGAAAGAGTCAGTATTCCTCTTGAAGTTATGAAGGGCAATATATTCTCAATTTTTCTCTCAGAATTTAATCGTAGGTGGAATAGTTTAACTAACTGCATTATTGCTAGAAAAATCTGGCCTACCTATAATAAATCCCGAACTATAAACCTAATGGGCAGACCCAGGCGAGACATAGCAAGGATTGTTGCAACATGCACTGGACACTGGCCAATAGGAGAACATGCGGCGAAGCTTGGCATCCCCTACAATACTCACTTTCGTAGTTGTGGGGACCAGCAGGAAAAGGAAACAGTCTTTCATTTCCTCTGTAAATGTCCCGCTTTGGCAAGAATGAGACAACAATCTTTTGGGAAGCCCTTTTTTGACGACCTTAACGAACTCTCCGGAACGAAGATCAAAGATTTGACTTCTTTCCTCAACGCGACGAAATGGATCTAGGATTTACTTCGGTTCCTCTTGCACCGTCTTCTTCCCCAAACTCCTATGACTGCGAGCTAGCAAACTAACGGTTTTCGAAGGTGGCTCATGGTGCACGAGGACCGGACGATCACACAATTGGGCCGATCTCCGCTTCAATACCAGCCAACAAGTGCCTAGGTGGCACAGTGTAGATGGGTCTTAGTTGCAGACTTCGACCCTTTTGAGTGTTTTCCTATTTTCAAGTTCAAGAATGTTTCAATGGATCTAGAATTAACTTCGGTTTCCTTTTGCACCATTTTCTTCCCCAAACTCCTATGGCTGTGAGCTGGCAGACTACTGGTTTTTGAAGGTGGCTCATGGTGCACGAGGACCGGAGGATCACACGGTTGTGCCAACCTTCGCTTCAATACCAGTCAACAAGTTGCCTAATTGGCACGGTGTAGATGGTTTTTAGTTGCGAACTTTGGTCCTATCGAGTGTTTTTCCTTTGTCCAAATCCTTAATAAGTTTCATCTCATGTCTTAATCCAATAAAAGCGTCTGGTCATACAGGCGGGTGGTACTTTCTCTGGTAACCACAAGTCATGTTGAGCAAACAGACGGAGGTGTACAGAGATTACCATATCCGAGTGTGCGACTAGACGATCACCCTAAGGGATCAGATCGTATGCGTCCCGGGCAAATCAGCAAATTGCTTAGCGTAGCATACTGCAGCTGAACTCGGGCGTAGGCGATGGTCCGTTGGGAGATCTATCACCAAATACCCTCTTTTTCTTTAAAAATGTTCTTTTAACCCACAGGTCAAACGAGTTATGGTATCAAAACGGCGCATTACCGCGTTAATTGGGTCATCGAGCAAGGATGCTTGTGACCGCCATCTCTACCTACCTACCTAAGACATTCAAATAAAAATATTGGCTGAGTTCCAAAAAGTTTTTATGCGGCAGCAATACTCTATTGATGCGCATCCGCTACGCCTTTTTTCCTTTTAAAGTTGCAAACCTTGAAAAGTATCAATGATATTGGAAAATTTCAAACAGCAAAATGTTGTGCAAATAATTTTCCAGGGGCGATGTCCGTTACTTTTTTAAAATTTTATCCCGTTATATTTTTTTTAATTAGTTTATCCACTTTTAAAATTAAGTTTTTATTTTAGACGTGCAGAAAGACCAAATTATAGATTTAAATATAAAAATGGTGGGTACTGCGTAGAACATACCTTACTCTAGAGGCGATTTTCCTTAGTTTTTTCTATTAAGCGTTTTTAACAATGAAAAACCTTAGACCCTTAAACTTCGAATTAACGAATGGTTTGTAAGAAAATGACACGGACAAATTTAATTTTCAAACTCTAGAGGCGATATAAATGCATGTTCTTAAGCCATTATTTGATTCACAAAAATAAAAATATGTACATAAGGTAAATATTGGAACATTGATAATATTCGACTATACAGGGTGATTCACCTAAGGTGTGACAAAAAGCTTGAGCGAGTAGGTTAAGTCGGGACAAGAAAAAAATCGTATAGGAGCGCGTGTCTGTTCCTCCTCGTTTATAAAAAATTGACTTAAAACAAAAAACAAACTATTAGAAAACATGTATTCCTTTGCTTGACTCCGTTTCTCTTAATATTCGTTCTAGTCTAAGAGCCAGCGACATAATAAGTCAAGTCATTTGCGTAATGTTGTAATTCATAACAAAACATAGCCTTCAAAGGGTTAAATCGGGATTACCTTGTCTGCCTACCTGAACACGTGACGAAGAGGTGTTAAATTAGACTCAAAGGTGTGACAAAAATGACGGAAGTCAAGTCATTTGCGTAATGTTGGTGCTTTAAACCCAAATAGGTCTTAGTCCACTAATAACCAAAATCAGAGAGGCAGCCTCTTTGGACGTTACCAAAGAGGTGGCAGACGCGATCAAAAGTGTGACAAAAATAACGGAAGTCAAGTCATTTGCGTAACATTTGTTCGAATGCTATTCCCTTCAGGACACTCTCACAAGAGTCGGTTCAAAAAGGCAGACAAAAATTCCGTGACGAACACCGCGTCAGACAAACTTTTAATGTTGAAGAAAAATTTCTAAAAACATCAGTTTTTTGGATAGCACAAAAATTCAATATTTCTTGGAAGGAAATGTCTGCCTCTTTGATATATTTCAAATTTATAGGTTATTTTTTGGATTTTTTTTGTTTACAGGCACATGGTGCAGTTTTAATACGGAGGTTTGAAAAAAAAACACCACGAAAACCCCCATATAAATTCGACTATTTCTGTCAAAGAAAATTTGTTATTTATCTTACAGAAATGAGTCAGCCCCTTTAATATTTCCGGTTAGGTTATGAAACAAAAATGTTGCAACAAGAACTGAACTTGACTCAAAAATTCAGAATTGTCAACTTGTAAAGTAGTCTGCCGAAGTGTTCGTCAAGGAATTTCAGTCTGCCCTTTTTGCATTGAGACTTGTTGGAGTATGATGAAAAGAATGGAATTCAAAAAAAATATTACGCTAATCACTTCCGGTTAGGTTTTTAAACAAAAATGTTGCACCAAGAACTGAACTTGCCTGCCTTTTTGAACTGACTCTTGTGAGAGTGTCCTGAAGCGAATAGCATTCGAACAAATTTTACGCAAATGACTTGACTTCCGTCATTTTTGTCACACCTTTGAGTCTAATTTAACACCTCTTCGTCACGTGTTCAGGTAGGCGACAAGGTAATCCCGGTTTAACCCTTCAAAGGCTATGTATTGTTATGCATTACAACATTACGCAAATGACTTGACTTATTATGTCGTTGGCTCTCGGTCTATTCTGTTGGGTGAAAAATAACATGCTCTTCTTCGACTTATTTGCTATGAAAGTTGTTAAATACATTTTCTATTTTTGTTTGCTTGTTTTTTGGTTAAGCTTAGTATAGTCTAGGAAAGATTTAAATGCGTAATTTAATATGAGAAGCGGTGAAAAATTTTCATCTTCTACAGCATATCAAAAGTTGTTAAAAATTATATAATGAAGTACCTTACTTATAAATATGTAATACTATTTACTTGAATCATTTTCTCGAATCTATTTATCTCTTTCTAATTCATACATTACTACTCTTGTCTTAATACATAAATTAATATGCTTAATTAGATACATATGTTATTTTTCTAATAGAATTTACTTTTTAAATCATGTGCTTTTTATGCGCCAGTTAATCTTTATAACTCTAACGAAACGGACTAATAAAACTTATATTTTCTCTGCATTAATTCTCGGTCTTTTGGTCATTAAAGTTTTCAGCCGGGTTTTTTCTTTCAACATTTATTTCATGGTGCCGAAACCCGGGAATGAACCGGGGACATTCGCAAAATCACAGCAGTGGCTTTTGGTATAAAGGCATTTAAAGAGGGGCAAAGGGAAGAAGGTATGGTTTATCAATCTAAAATATTTTGTATGGTTAAATGTAAGAATATGACACATGATTTTATGGTACTTTTAAACGCTGGATCTAAAAAAAAACTAATAATTTGTATGGGACTTTCTTAGAACAACAAGTTAAATATTAAGAAAAAATGGTAGAATTGGAATAAAAGTTTCATTGGGGTGTTGTTAAACAAGAATCAAAAGAGTTCCTAAAAACATCTGTAGATAATGAAATAGTGTTTATTTAGTTAGTTGTGAAGTTGAAGGTTTCGTTCTTTATTTTTTGTTTGATAGCTATGTAAATACTTTAGAGCTAAGTTTTTAAGTCTTGGTTTTTAATTTTTTTTAAAGCATAGATTGTTGCTTAACAGATTTTCTCTTGGAGGAATCAAATGAATTAAGCAAACGGAATAGACTGCAAACGGAAGAGTTGTTTTTTAACTTATTTTAATGTATCTGCTTGTTTTTTGTTTGTTCATGATACAAAGAGGTAAGTTTTGTTTACTTTTGCAGATCAATAATTTTCGTTACGTCTTCCCATTTCAAATTATTATTATTGACGCCACGCCACTGGTACCTACATAATAATTACTCTGGATACATTTATTTATTTTTTTTTTAAGGATTTACTATGTATTTTGTGTATACATTATATAAGTTACAATTTTAATAATAATAATTTATAAGATATTTTGTGTTTTATATTAGTCCCCGTAAAAAATGTTGTACCCTGACCACTTAATTTTTAAAAAATGCCCATAAAACTGATAATTTTAAATTTTTTGACTGATGGCCGTTATGTGGTATGTGAAAGGACGTTCTAATGTTTCATTAAAGTTAGCTTTTACCACTATTTGCTTCAAAAAGTGTCGTGTCGAAATTATCATTATTTTATTCCATAGTTTGTAGAATCACCCATTCCTATGTAATGTAAATTTATTCTACACATATTTTGTTTCATTGTTCAATGAACAGTAATGATGGTTGAATTGGATTTGGGGGTCCGGGACACCTTAGTCCGCCAGTGCTTATTGCTTATTTAAGTGACAAACACAGTGTTCGATACCAATTATTTTAATATTATTTTTGTATTTTATGATATGAAATTGTAGTGTTTTGCGATTTTTTTACGGATACAAGTAGTTTGCTTGTTAAAAGAATGTAGCAAAAACGTTACATTGGTAGTAGGGGGGCAAAGCTGTTTAGTTTATTATCTGTGATACTTAGAGACTATCATCTCTTATTCAAATCAAAAATTTATGAGAACATTTAACAATTACAATAACAAATAAAACATCTGGACCCAAAGAATCACAGTTGACAGACTCATTCTGAGATTCTCTAGTAAGTAAGTGCACAATAATACTAATACCTAAATATATACTTCAATAATAACAACTGAACCTAATCAATAAGTAATAGTCATTGTTTTCGCAATACAGTGTATAATATTCTGTTTGCTTATCAAGGCAAATGGTGAAGATTTCGCTTAAGAGTATCAGCTATATATAAACACACTTTCGAAATCTTTAAACTCAAATCTACTCGTAGTTGACCTTTTTACGAATCACGCATATAAAGCATCTTACTACTGGTATCAGAATACTGATAATATTCTACCCTAGCCATGGTATCAGTTATTTCTTTCGAAACCAGGGCTTAGGCATACCTATGTACTTATATTATCTCTTGTTAGCTTTCGATTTCGAAGTACGAGTATATTCAACTTGACAAAAGGTGATAACCCCATAACTAAATTTGCCTATAGAATATCAGTTCTTGGGTTGCGATAGAGCTCTTCGAGTCACATCCAGTCAGTGGAGAAAGTAAAGCCATCGTTTTAAGATGTTCATATTTTTACGTTCCGTTGTCGCTGTGCTAGTTTTCGCCTCAGTCTTTGTTTCGTTTTCCTCCGCCCAACAAGATCCTCATTACGTAGAGGATTATGATTATAGTGAGAGTGAATTTTCTGGTGCTGCTTCCACTACACCAGATCCCTACGGATATCGACCAAGTTTGAATATTAACTACGTACCAAATTACTATCGTCCACCACCATTGCCAAATTACAATGATCCAAATGTTGTTAATCTGCCAATGGCAGGAGTCTATGTACGTGGCAAGGAAGTGCGCTCGGCTTGGACGGGGAAGAATTTCAAGGCATTTTTAGGCATCAAATACGGAAGTGTCGGAAGAGGAGTGGAAAGATTTCAAGTAATTTTTTTGTCTGAAATTTTCTAATTCGTATCGTTATCAACGGACTCGTTTTTTTCAGGCAGCCCGATCAGCTCCTGTTTCGAATGCAATCATAGAAGCCACAACTGAACCAAGGGCATGTCCATCATTTACAGATTTACCAAAAGTTCAACAGGCCGAACGACAAGGCATCAATGTCGATGACTGTCTGACTTTATCAGTTTTTACTCCAAATGTAAGCAAAATGAAGAATTATTTGTGCGAAGAAATCTTAATGAAAACGAATTTTACTTTCTTCAGACATATGCAGCTCTTCCGGTAATGATATACGTCCATGGAGAGATGTTGTTCGATGGCAGTGCGGAAGAGGCCAAACCTGATTATCTACTGGAAAAGGATATTGTATTAGTTTCGGTGAACTATCGTTTGGCACCATTTGGTTTTCTATCAACTCAAACTGATGATATTCCTGGAAATATTGCACTCTCTGATCTTGAGTTGGCTATCAAGTGGGTTCAGGAGAATATTGTAGCTTTTGGTGGTAATCCAAGTAGAGTAACGTTGTTTGGACAAGCGGGTGGTGCTACACTGGTTCATGCTTTGAGTATCAGTGAAAGGGTAAGTTAATTTATTTTAGGGAACACCTTTTGAAGGAAAAAGGTGTGGTTATGTTGGAACTTCGATAATCTATTTGAGCATCGATTTGCATTGATTTTCGTTGTTTCTCAAATCGTTTATTGAAGTTCTACTTTAAACCCCTTACTCAATGAAGAGCTTTGTCGGGCATTAACGCTCTTCCACACCAACGCCAAACATTCACTCTGCCGGGGGAATCACAAAAATTACAAATAAAAAATGCTAAATAACAACACAAAAACTACCGGCGGCGAAAGTTTCACGTCACTTTCGCATTGGTTTGGGAGATCCTTTAAGGGGAAACATTTTTTTGACTTTTTAAACAATCTGAAAATCCCTTATTTCTAGGTTAATCCTGTCAACTTTGATCGATTGATTCTTCAATCCGGAACAGCTCTAAATCCCCTTTTCATCGATGAAGATCCACTTTCAACAGCTCGAGCTATTGGAAGAGAAGCCCGTTGCCCTTATAACAGTATTAATTCACAATACGAACTTAACCGTTGCTTAGGACAAATGAACACTTCACAGTTATTGACAGCTTTTAGAGATCATTGTGTATGTTGAAGGCGACTTTTTTTTTTAAAAAAAGATCAGAAAAATCTCATTATCTCAATCAATTTTTATTTAGAGTCACAATGAAGACCGTGGATTATACTCATACGGAGGTTTTAAGCTTGCTGTTGGAGACAAACATGGTTATATTCCAATACATCCAGCTTTGATGGTGAATAATATGAAATACCCTCTTGTCGCTGGAATAGCCAAAGATGCAGGAGCCTTCATTCTTACAAGTGAGTATAATATTATAGACTATATAGGTCTTGACTTCGACCGGTTAGTAAGCGCCATTTGGTTATAACACGACAGTTGGGCATCACTAGGGTCGTCGGGTACCCGGGGACTAGTTTTGTACTTGAATCGAGGTGTTCGAAAAGTATCGGGTATCTGAGTACCCGTATACTCGAGAAACCGTGGTGATGAGTACCTGTGTAATCAGGTACTCGAAAATTACTGGTGACCCTGATACCCAAGTAACCAAATGGTGGGGTTGGGTACCCACTTAAGAGAAAAACCCGCTTATCTGAAAAACATTTTTCATCCCCAAGTATTTGTCGACCAATTACTTTTAAAACACTCCGCTTAAGCGAAACTCGCTTTATTGAAAAACCTGGATACGTGAAGCATATTTTCAATTAAATATTATATTTTTCATCGAAAAAACTCTCTTAAGTGAAAAAATAATGATAATGAACTAGAGCTAATATAATCGTTGTTGGTTATTGAAACTATTTAATTTAAATTTTTGCCAGGCAACTCCAAACGGTGAATACAATTGTTTCTAGCTTAAAATCTCCGCTCTGTGGTATTTTTAAATCCGTTTAAGTGAAATTTGTTTCACTTATCCGGATTCCACTTAAGTGAAATTTTTTGCACTTAAGCAGGGTTCGTTTAAGTGACAAACCCGCTTAAGTGAAAGAAAGACTGTGACATTTTACCATATCTCTTAAGCGGGTCTTACTGTACTCGAAAAGTTTTGGATACTTGGATACCCATATATATATACACGGATAGTCCCTTACTCGAAAATTATCGGGTACCTGAGTACCCCGATGCTAGACTAGGTAGCCGCGTGCTGTTTATTACCCGTGTAATCAGGTACTTTAATACTTTAAAACTATGGGGTACTCGGATACCCAAATAACGATATGGTGTTGGGTACCCGTGTAATCAGGTACTTGAAAAATGTCTGGTACCCGGGTACCTGATTGCCCGAGTACCCCGTGGTATTAGGTACACCCGTGAAATACTCGAAACATACGGGTATTCAGCTAGTTACCCGGGTATAAAGTGCAGTATTTTATATAGACCACAAATGTTAAATCTTAGCCCTAAGTGCTTAATTTTAGCTTCATTTCGTAGCAGATACCCGGATACCTAAGTAACCATATGTTTTTGGGTACCCGGATAATCATTTACTTCAACAGAATCTGATACCCGGGTAACCGCTTACCCGAGTTCCCAGATGCTTGCGTAATCGTATGGTGTTGGATACACGGGTACACGGGAAATACTGTTAAAATACGGGTATTCGGGTAGTTACCCGTGTATCAATAATGGAGTATCATATATAGACCCCAAACGTTTAATCTTAGCTTCTTTTAGTATCAGGTACCCGGACAGGATACCCAACTATTATAGTATTGGGTACCCGGATAATCATGTACTTGAAAAGAATCTGGTACCCGGGTACCCGAGTAGCCGGACACTTGAGTACCTAACTGTATGGTGTTTGGCACAAGATTACACGGGAAATACTCGGAAAATACGTGTATTCGGGTAGTTACCCAGGTATCAATAATAGGGTATCTTTTATTGACCCCAAATTTTTAATTTAAGCTTGATTACGTCATTGTTAATTGATGTTTAAAACTTAAGCAAATTATTTCTATTGATCGATTATTGGTGTGTTTTTGATTGTGGAATCATACAAAGTATTCAATTTGGTTTGAACAGGAAAATACGGCGAACTGGAGCGTTTAAATAGCCGCAATATAAGTGACTACATCAATGTTGTTCTCAAATACACCACTCTTCCGAAGTACTATTCGATTTGGCGCAACTGGGCTTTGAAATACATATTCAGTCCTCAGAATATTGAAAATCCAGTTTTGTTTGATTTATCCAGTGGACTATTGGAGGTGAATTATAATTTCTTATCATTCAAAAATATCTAAATACAATACCATTTTTGTTTTCCTTTGCAGTTAACCAACCTCATTCTCTATAAGGCTCCCTTAATGGAATCAATTAAATCAGCATGGCGTTCAAATGCAACTTATTTATACAGTTTTGATTATCGCGGTCAATATCATCGATTCCCAAAGACACCCACTCACTATCCATACGAACTAGATGCTAATTTAAGTGATGAAAATATTTACTTATTCCCATATCCAGAAGAAGTTAGCCGTTTGAATAGTGTCGATCGCAGTGTATCACAGTTGATGGTGACAATGTGGACGAATTTTGCTATTTCGGAGAATCCTGATGAGAGATCATGGCCAAAAATGACAAATGATTTTGGACCATTTGTTAGAATCACTAAAAATCTGGAATTTGATTATCATTTTGGTGATGGAGTTTCATCGCCGGATTTGTATGCAGAAATGAGGAAGCAAGTGAATAATAAATTGATACACGTTAGGTTCGGATAAATATTATTAAATCTTTAAGTTGTACTTTATGTTTTTTTTTTTTGTATTGCAAGAATAAATTAGCTTTTTTAATTTATAGAACACAAACTAACACTTTTAAAATACTTGATACTATAAAGTAAATGACCTTATTAAAGCTCTACATATTTTTTAAAAATTATTCTTGTGTTGTCCCGTTCTGCATCAACCTGTTCAACAAGGACATTAAAAAAAAAAAAAAATATTTCGCTAAATAAAACACAATTTTGAAAATTCATACTTTTATGATTTAAAGTCCATAGATTTTCGGATCATTAAAAAATAAAAACACTTTCAAAATAACATGCAACAGAGCAAAATAATCACTTTGAAACAGGAAGATAGGTCAAATTACTTCTTTTCCTTTTATCACAATATCCAATTTCATGAGTTTGAATCAGATGTCTCTGTTTTTTCATGAGACTACTAAAAATTAGTCTTATGTTATTTATAACAGCCAGAATTTGTCCTGAACTTAGAAGCTCGTTGAAGCTCTGTAAATACATATTTTTCAATGAGTTTGAATATTGGAATTTGCAAGAAGAACCGTGCTATTTCCCTAAATAAAGGAACATAAACCGTGAAAGTACTTAAAGAATGAATAGAAGCGGGCCAAGAACTTTGCCTTTTTTACCTAATTACTTCGAAAACTTCGTTACTGGTTTAACTTAAATTGTCTTCAAGGTAACAGGTAGACGTAAAATGGAAGATTTACTGTCGGTTGGTAAGAAAACCAAAAGATTGTAAAAATTACTGGCTCGCGTTAAATAAATTAAAAATTTGAAATAACGAATTTTTAGAAAATAGTTTTGATTTTTTTTGAAGCAAACTATAAAAACATATTAAATCAAATTTTAAAATCATTGGAGCAGTTGTGTTTTTAAATAAGGGAAACATTTGATTTTTCACAACTCTTTTTAAAAGTGGAATGGTATGTTGCACGATTTTTTTGTGTATATAGAATTAAAAGACGCTATTGAGCTTTCAAAATTTGATTAATTATCCTTAATCAGTTTTTTTTGAAAATCAATTATCTTTCAAATGATTTTTTTAATAAAGTGTGTTGGATTTTAAAATTTTCTTTAATCTATGTATGTATATAAAAATGATTCGTGGTTTGTACGGATGCTTAAAACTTGAAAACGACTGGACCAAATTGGATACATCCTTCTGGGTGTTTGTTCATAAATGCTTCACGAAGGTTTAGGAAAATCTTAAAATTCTCAACAGGTGGCGCTGTATGCGCACATTTCGTTTTTCAGCTGATAACTCGAGAACGAATCGTTCGATGATTTCAAGATTTTGGGTTTGATGGATTTGTTTTGACCCAAGGAAGGACACTATGGAGGAATATTCCGGAAGTTTCCAGGAGAATTGGAAATCCGGGAAGTTTATAGTGCATTTCTTCGCATTTAATCGAGAACTCGACCGAGAAATGGATTTGGTCGTGTCGTATTGAGTCAAGATGTTCAATAAATTGATGCAAGTATTCGATAATGGAAATGGTGGCCTATTCTTCTTTGATGCTTTCAGTGGAATGGGACGATTCGCATGAGATCTGCGATTGCTTTGGTATTGGCCTGTTAGGGAATTGATTCTACCTGCACCATTTCAAAGAAGTTTGCGATGGCGATTTGCAGCAATGTAGCATTCCACCACAAGTGCCCAATGGCTGACAAACGTGCAGACGAAATGATGAAAGACGTTGCAGTGGCGCAATGATTATGCTGTGAGGTTAATTTTTTCACCACGCTGCCTGTGATTTCAACGTAATATCGGATGAATTGAACACTTGCCCGAAGGCGTCGGCCTTACGCGGATAAGTGAAGAAATTGCAATTGGATACAAACACGCAAGTTGCGTGTAATTTGCGGCAATAATTGCCAGTGGGCAATGGCGTGATTCAAATTCCACCGAATTTTTGCTATAATTAACTGAGGGCAAGAGCGATTTTGGCGGCGAAAAACTAGGATGTCGATCATTTGAAATTCGTCAGTCAAAATCATATCGCCGAAGAGTTACATTCATACAAATCACGTGTAAATCATGTCCCCAAAAATAACTGTGGTGAAAGGGTGTTTTATTGAGGGCGAGATGTTATAGTGCTTTTGACACTGATGAAATTTGCTTAAAATATTAAATATGCGTCATGGTTCCCAAGAATCAAGAGTTTTTTTGGAGAGTTTATGTTTGACCTGCCCTATACGGAGCAATATGTTAAGTCTTACGAAAAATTGTATTTTCGTGTAATCGAGATAGTAGGTACTTATGACATATTATGATATATGATTTAAAAGTATTTCTTAACGCCGAATCTAATAAAAGAAAAACCAATTGATACAAGCGCCCAGTGCCGTAGCTACAGCTTGTGGGGCCCCGGGGCAAAACTAAATATGGGGCCCTATTTCTCAATGACTGTCTAAACAATGGTTTTACAGAAATAAAAGGTTAGGTAGTTAAAATATTTTTTATTCTGAATTTTGCAGAAGCGATTACTTTTTCCAAATCTATTTGCCGTGCTCTTAGATTTTCGATCGATATCAATGATAAATTGCTAAGCCTAAGCATTGCAAGTAATTTCTGCGGTAACAGGAACAGTTAAAAACATACATATACATTAAGAGCGGTGCATATACAAATACATATCTGAATAGCTCGAAGACAGTAAAGTATTCTTAATGGTCAAAATAGTTGCTAATTCTTTAACATTTTATCATGGAACTTATGTCATTTAAAAATGTTGACCTGATAGAAAGTTACTGAGCAGAAAAGTCAGATGACATTAACAAAAGAAATATGAGAATGTGACGCTTATAAAAAATCGATAGTAACTTTTTTTTAACAAAATGTACTAACTTTTAAGCCATAGCAATAAGCGAAGAAGTTACAAATCATTATTTGTAGAAAATTTAACTTGCTACAAATATGCGTATGCCGTATAACTGCGTGTGTTTCGTGTGAAAAAGAATAAACCGTTAAAAACAAAATGGCAGCACAACTACACTAGGTACAATTGTGCAAAATGTAGTTATTGGCTCGTGTACTAATCGCGAAAGTCAAACTTTGTGTCGGACTTTTTTCCAGAGCAGCATATAATGAAATCTAAATGCGCCATACTAAGTTAATACCGATTCGAGCGATACAAAAGAAGATCTCTGTTGGGGGCATTGCCCCGGCTGCCTCAATGGACGCTAAGGGCCTGCAGCGCCTTAAAAAAAAGTTATATTAATTTTGAAGCAAAAATTACTGTTTTTTCCGTTAGGCAGGTCAAACAGTACACCCAAAGATATAAATATATAAATATAAATTTAATATTTTTAGCAAATTTCATAAGAGTGTCAAAATTTGTTCATGGATGTTATGGTAATAATCACTCACTTGCATCTCTCCGTCAAAAAAACACCCTTTAACCACAGATATTTTTGGGGACTCTTTTGATTCTTGGTAAACGTGCCAAATAAAACATTTATACTAAATGTCATTAATATGCCATTATTTTAAAATGGTTTTGGGTAATATTTTACTTGTTGTACTTAAAAAAAAGTCATCATTCCATAAAAAGGGCTTTAGCCTTTCTATGGGATACATGTATCTTTTCAGTTTTAGTCTCTTTAGAATCAGCGTTGAAAAGAACCCTAAAAACATGTGTCATATGATTAGATTGTATAAGGTATAACAAATTTTTTAGCTTGATAAAGTCCAGCCTCCCCCTTATGTCTGCCTCTTTAAATGCGCCTATACAAAAAGCCAATGCGGGGATTTTCATGAATTTATTTGTTTCCACTTGCCCATATTAAATTTTCTATCTTGCCTAGACTATATATTGTGGCGTGCTCACGTGTCGGTAATCATCCCACTTTGTACGTGTACCCGGCCGAGAATAGAACGAAAAAACGTTGTTTACCATAAAGCACTTCATCACTGCGGTTTGATTGAAATACGTCGACATTGTCAAACATAGTTATTTCCATTTCATTTAATAGAATTTTTGAATACAGAATTTGAATTGACCGAATAAAGTACATCAAGCGGCATGTCCCAGGCTCGGAATTATTATTTTTATTACATTAACTGTTTGAGCGAAACGGAGTTCGCTGGGTCAGCTAGTATAGTATATACAGTGTCGGACAAAACAAAAGCACTTAATTTCACTTGTTTACATTTTGCTTAAGTACATTTCTAAACTTGAATATATTTAAATGAATTTTATTTGGTTAATGTAGGTATAAATTAGCTCTTCAATCGCAAAGAAACAAAAAATATTAGTTACAGAGTAAAGGAAATACAACAAAAAATTTAAAAAAATATAAAAAGCAATTACCAGTTATTGACTCAATAAAGTTCTTTATGATTTCCTGGGGGATCTTCCAAGCAATTTTTGTTAGGACAACAAGAAAATCCTTGTTTTTGCAGCTATCACGATGAATCTGGCGATCTTCAATGTCGAATAGGATTTTTTTATGGTTATTAGGTCAGGCGATTCTGCCGGCCACTTCAAAATGTTGATTTTATTTTCCAAAACCAATTTTGCACTAATTTAGCAGTATGTTTTGGATCGATGTCGTATTGGAATGTCCATTTGAAGGGCATTTCTACTTCTGCGTGTTGCAGAATGATGTTTTCAAGGATGATGACAATCTTTTATACCATCTATTTTATGAGTTGGGCCGATTCTTTGACTAGAAAAACAACCTCAGGCCAAAATATTTCCTCCTCCGTGGTTTATTGCGTCATTTCATCAGAACATTACAGATTAAAGTTCTGGATTCGTCCGAAAATAATACTGCTTTCTGTTTGGCAACAGTCCAGTCTATGGGTCCGATGGAATGAAGCAAGTCCTCAGACCCAAAAGGCAGAATGCTAAGCCAACGTTTCACAAAGGCACAATAAACCATGGAGGATGAAATGTTTTGGCCTGGGGATGTTTTTCTAGTCAAAGAATCGGCCCAAATCATAAAATAGATGGTGTAATGGATCGTTTTGTGTATGATGACGTCCTTCAAAACATGATGCTGCCACACGCAGAAGTAGAAATGCCCTTCAAATGGACATTCCAATATGACATCGATCCAAAACATACCGATAATGTTTTTTGGAAAATAAAATAAATTGAAGTGGTTGGCACAGTCACCTGACCTCATCCTCATAAAAAACCTATTGCAGATTGAAGATCCCCAGATTCGTGATAGCTGCAAAAACAAGGATTTTTGTCCTAACAGAAATTGCTTGGAAGATCCCCCAGGAAATCATAAAGTACTTTATTGAGTCAATGCCTGGTAGTTGTCAAAGCACCAGTTATCAAAAATAGTGGTTTCATAACAAAATATCGGAAAACAACTACAGAATATAATTATGTGCTTTAGTTATGTCGCAATTGTATTCAATGTATTCAAGTTTAGAAATGTACTTAAGCAAAATGTAACCAAGTGAAATTAAGTGCTTTTGTTTTGTCCGACACTGTATATTTATGCAAAGGTGAGTACCTACCTAATTTTAAAAATTCATGTTAATTACCATTTATTTAAAAAAATATAAAATTTACGAAATGAAATAATTCATTGCGTACTTAATTTTTTTCCGTTTTTTAGTTTTTTTAAGAAATTTTAAAAATTCCGGAAGATTTTTTAATTACTTTATAAAATGTTCATTTAGTAATTTAAAAACTTAATTTATTTTTCTTAATGTTTTTTAATTAATTTTATTTAACGGACGTGAATTTTTTTTAAAATGACATACTATCCCAAAATGTAACTTAATATATTTTATTAAATTCTTAGACATCAAAGATTTCACAGAAAATAATCAGTGAATTACTATAATATTTTGAATTTTTGTTTTAATAAATTCAAAACTTATTTTTAAGAAATTTAAAAAATAACAGAGAAATGCAATGATATCCATTTTTAGACTACTCAGCAAAGTCATAACACTCAATTAGCATGAGCGTAATAATTGCAAGTGTTTAAATATCAAACAATAACTTATGCGATTACAAATTTTCAAAACATTTTTAATTTTTGAATTATTTTTTTTTTTTGTATCTACAATTTGAATTTCGAAGTTAAGCTTAACGAGCATTAAACGATGTGAGTTGAATCTTTGCTTTCGATATGTTTTGTTCCGAATAGTGGTATTTGTATTGGAAACATTTTTTTTTAATTCGTTAAAAAGCGAAGACACGAACCAGGAAAACAATGTGTTATATCGTAAAGAAACAAAATTGAATGAACAAGAATATTTACGATATGACGTAGGTAGTAGAAAATAATAGAATAAAATATTTTATTTGTACTATCATTGTATATGTAGTAGCCCGTAGCGTAATGGTTAGTGCGTTCGACTGTTCCAACCCAGGCTGGAGGGTTGGGATCGCTTCCCAGCCTCGTCCACCTAAAAACTAAAAAGTTTTTTTTCAGGGCTACTGCCTCTTGCTAGGAATTGACAAATCCTCCAAGAGTATCACTTGTCACGAATAAGTGCTTCTCGTCAGCCGTTCGGATCCGGCATAAAATTGTAGGTCCCTTCCATTCCTGTCGAAAGGCGCACACAGGAATGGTTGCGAGTTGTTAGTCACTAGGCCCTGGTTCTTCATGAGCCGTTGTGCCACCCGATTTTTTTTTTTTTTTTTTTTTTGTATATGAAAATCATATTCAATGGTATACTATTCAACAGGGCATTTAATTTTGTTCAGATTAAAATTGTATAAAGTCATTAGTTACTAATTAATTGCAAATAAGTAACGTAGAATTTCAGATCCAGAGGGTTTCCCCAAGCAATTCGAACGAAATAATACATACATACATTAACACATAGATAGTTACCTACCACAGCAGATACTAAGAAATTTACACAAAAATACAAAAACTAAGGTCCATATGTATTTAGTTAAGTCCTGATAATTTTTGGTTCTTAACTTTTTGTTAGTTCCCATAAAAACAGTAGCGCAACATTTTAAACAGCTTAATATTAATTGGTAGCATTATTACTTACTCAAAACCTATATGTACATTAGGGTGTCCATTATTTCCCAAACTCTTTTCTTTTGGATAGCACACCCCGTCAATCGAAAGTTAATGACGAAAGAAAAAATTATTGAACAACAAAATTTTGTTTCCGAGGTCATTAACCCGTGCCTCGAAGGTCATACTTTCCACATATATAAATTTGTATGGGAATTTTACACTTTTCACATTTTTTTTTTTGTGGAACTATAAGAGTTATTCTAATTTGTTTTTGGGAATTCCGATTGATTTATTGGTCATTTAAAGAACTGCATTTAAAAATGTAAGCAAATTAATTTATAATTTATTTCGATTTTTTAAGTTAATAAATACTTTAATATTATATTTGTTTCTCTTATTTTGCTCTGTCGATCTTCAGCAGCTTTTGCTGTCCTTTTTACTTAGTACCATTAAGTTATAAGGTTTTTTTTAAAAAAAAAAACTGCACTAAAAAAATAATGAAAACAAATTAGAAACAATTTATTTCGATTTTTCAAAATATTAAATATTTGTATTTTTTTAAGAATTTAATTTTTTTTTGTTATCAAATAAAGTTTTTTTTCAAATGATTTGTTTTGACCAATATCTTGTTTAAAAACCAGATTCAAAAATTTATAAAAAAAACTTTATTTGATAAGGAAACAAATTAAATACTTTAAAAATACAAATATTTAATATTTTGAAAAATCGAAATAAATTATAATTTAAATTATTTTAAAACATTTTTAAATTCAGTTTTTTAAAGGACCATTAAATCAATCAGAATTCCCAAAAAATTTTAGAATAACTTTAATAAAAAAAAATGTGAAGAGTGTAAAATTCCCATACAAATTTGAATATGTGAAAAGTATGACCTACGAGGCACGGGTGAATGACCACGGACAAATTTTTTTTTGGCAATAATTTTTTCTTTCGGCATATACTTTCGATTGACAAGGTGTGCTATCCAAAAAAAATGAGTTTGGGAAATAACGGACACCCTAATGTTAGGGCTGGCTACGAGACGAGACTCTGCGTGACTTTTGTAAGTCTCGTCTCGGTCTCGTTAAAATCGAAAATTTTCAGTCTCGTCTCGGTCTCGTCTCCGAAAAATACGATTTCTGGACAGCTTGTTGATTATTGGAACGAAATATTTTCGATGATAGTTTGAATACGTGCAGAAGAAAATTAATATTTAACTGAAATTGGATTTATTTATTTATTAAACTCTCTGTAAATTTCGGTACAAATATACAGTCTCGTCTCGGATGCTTAAAAGCCAGTCTCGTCTCGTCTCGGTATCGTCACGCGAGACCGAGATCGAGACCGCGACTTCTCTCGTCTCGTGGCCAGCCCTTCCTAATGTACAAACATACATCTGCGGTGACAAATTTTAAACAGCCTGATATTTAATTTAATTTAATTTTTAATTTAATTTAATTTTTTTCCAATTTCAAAAGAGTTTACTCAAATTTTCTAAATTTTAAATACTTTTTATCTAGTATCATACTTAACCAATTTCCTTCACAAACTTCATCTGAAAACGTCCAGAACAGTGACAGGTCGTGCAAAAAATTCACAAAAATACCCATTTTAAATGTATAAAAATGTCTAAGTGACATTTGGATTTAGTACTATGATAAAAAGATAAGCAAACGCAAATGAAAATAAACGCAAACCAAAAATAAATTAAACTTTTGTACTCAGTGTTTCTTAAAGCTTTATGTTTAGGCTTAACTAGATTTGCTTTTTTTTTTTTTTTTTAAAGTAAAAAGTGAAGAAGCCGGAAAATAACTGGAGAAACGTCGGGAAAAGCATCAATTAGTTTTTTTTTTTGTTTATAAATGGCATGATTTTCCACTGATCATTAAGCCCAATTAAATTCGATTATATTCGATTTTTTTGAGTTTTGAAATAAGGCTTGGAAGGCCTTGCGGTTCTCATTTCTCAGTTTTCCAAGAGCTATCCATAGCTGAAAACTAGAGCATTGTATGGGGTCCGGTTGCAAAGATATTTTGATTCAAAATAAATCTTTTTATTTTCAACCCAAAAACTAAAAGTCTTTATATGGCCATAAATTTTCAAATAAGACTCAGAAGAGGTTGCGGTTGGCGTTGTTGAATAGAGAACGGACATGCCTTTGCATTGTCGTTCGAAATTCAATCGATTTTTCAAAAAAAAGCATGGACTACCACCTTGTCACTTTCAGGTCTAGTGTTCGCTATATTTGCATTCAAAGTTATTTTTTTTTGAGTTTTGAAGGCTTGTATGACTTTGGATGCCTACAGTTCCGCAAATAAGGCTCGGAGGTCATTCCGGTTTGATATCCATAACTGAAAACTAGAATATTCTATGAGGTCTGGTTGCGGAGATATGTAAATTCAAAGTTGCTTACTAAATTTTAGCCATATTTCAAAATTTTCAGTTGTTATTTTTACATGCACAGTAGTTGTCTTCAGTATTTTTTCTCTTTTGTACTTTTTGCAAAAAAATTATGCAACATGAAAAAACAATTCACATACAAACAAATAAATAATATGTAATTCTCATTCCAATTCATGTGCAACATTTGATTGAGCATTTTTAACAATCTTTCAGTTTTAACAAAATAATCTTCAAATATCAATACTATTCCACTTATATTCCTCCAAAAACAAATATTTATTCAACCACCCTCTTATTCCCAGACAGGACATGACAAAACACTTCTCGTTGAACTTTAACTCACATCATCGCTCTCACATCAGTGAAACCTTATGGATGAGCTGACAAAATGTTTACATTTAATAAAACTCTGCTGAATTGAATTTATATAATAAACATTCATATAGTCGCGTACAAATACAAAATACCATTATCATCATCCACGGATAGTAGGGCATATGCTCTCAAGGATATGGGCAATTAGTCCTTTCCGGCTGCAAATAAATGTATAAAAAGCGTGTTTGTATTATGACTATGGAGAGTATAATATGGAGTCTCGTCGAATGCCAAATAGCTGATACGAAAAAAAAAAACATTAAGAAAAATCAATTTTCCAACTCAATCTCATAAAAATGTCACCGCATAATGCCACATAACGGAAAATTATTATAATTTTATTACTACGACTATAAAAACAGACAGAGAGAGATAGAGGGAAAGGGAAAAACCAGAGACACACACATTAAAAAGGATCGTCCATAATTTATTAACAAAGACCCCCCCCCTCTCCATTCAGTGAATTTACCCACCATCTTATATTGGGAATGTCTTCAAATCCTGCACCTTAAATTTATGGTGACCAGACCATTGTAATTAAAATAATAAATACAATGGCCAATGACCAGACTCCCTTAATTCTTAAAAATTGTTGTTTTATCTTACTATACTCTGTTCATTTTATATTTTCAATACAGTGGAGATCGGGTGTTTGCCTTTCATCTTACTTTTAACCTATCATTTTTTTTATAAAGCTTTTCCATTTTCTATGGTTGCCGTATCGAGCATTATAAATTGGCATATTTCTCCCTTCTCTCTCATTCAAATGTCAGTAGGGTTACCAACTGCTAATTAAGATTTCATAAACAGAAAAATGTAGATCGTAAACTAAACCTAAACAAAATTAAAGTAAATGCAAGTAAAAGTAAAGTTTTTCCACACCACCAAGGTGTTTTTTTATTTAGATGTGTCCGAATTTGCGAATCAGTTGTTGGAGTTTCTCCATCGCGTCGTTTCTCCATCGATCCAGAAGCTTTCTGTTAGAATCGCATATTTATCGTTTTGGGGACTATTCCAATGAATGAATCGATTCTTGTGAGTTCTGTTTATAAGCAGAGGTCAAGAAAATATTTTTCTTTAAAAAATATGGTCACCTTATTTTATTTATGAAAACGCCACCCATTATCCATCACCCATATCCGCAGAATATGAAAAAAGGACATTATTTTATTTATATACAAAAAAGCTGCCGCGCGTTTATAGCCACATTCATACAACGATGGGATAGGCTATTTTTATTGTTGGTCTCCTTTTGGTTTTTTTTTTTTTGAATTATTACCCTCATTTGTGGATTGTTATGATAATTCAAATTGGTCTCTTCCACTTTCCGCACACCAAGTCAACAATGCGCGATAGTGACATTGCGATTGTCCTCCGTACAAACAAAAACGACAAACGTATCCAATCCCATATACGATATTTTTATATAAACGCTGCTGCTGGGAGTGATGCCAAGAATTAAATAAGGGATAGAAAAAGCTATATGGCACAATAGAAAAAGGGGGTGTCAGGACTACATTCCTACTACTACCACCATCACTATCATCACCACCAGTCTCAGTCTCTCTTAACAACTTAATAATAATAAGGATAATAATGCCATTAAGAGCATCGTTTCTACGGTTTAATGTCTCAATTTTGATTGTTTGTTTGCGGATTTGTTTTCTAGTTTTTTTTTGTTGATGGGGCGAATATGGAGTCATTCAGTCGTGTATTGTTTGGGGTGGATAAAATGTGTATTCTTATGTATTTTAGTGAGGAATATTATACCCTCTGGGTTTTTATATTTTGATGGCCACGCTATCTTGCCCTCATTTTTTTTTGTTAAGGTTAAGTAAAAGTATTGTGGCTGAATTCGTATGAGAAACATTCAAGTGTGTGTTAGGGGAGCAATTTTTAACTTATAATGATAATTAAGTAAAAATTTAGATTTACGATTTTTTTGAAGAAAAAACATTAAGTTAGAATCACGTGAGTTTTTTCATATGCGAGTCATTCTTAGTATGTCTTAAAATTTATTTTAATTTTGATATATGCCTAGCTAGTTGTTGGTGTATTTAAAGGGAGCGGGTCAAAATTCTGGATTTCAAAATTCTGTGTGTGACCGAAATTCTGTTTGAAATTTTTTTTGAAAATGTTGTATGACCAAAATTTTGTATTTCATAATTCTGTATTTCGAAATTCTGTAAGTCCAAAATTCTGTATATCCCAAATGATGTATGTGCAAAATTCTGTTTCTCAAATTCTGTTTATTCCCAAATTCAGTATTTTAAAGAAGAATCTTGTTGTTTTTTTCATGTGATCTCCATTTCTTGCCCTTGTGACCTGTGCTTGTGAAATCAGACCCGTTTTTAAAATGACTTAATCATATTCTGAAACTAGTATCTTACTACAGACGTATATTGGTATTCCAAAAGTCATATATCCAACTTCACTTCTACTTATTCTGAGAAACGCATAACATCTCTCACGACTGTTCATATTTTATTCGGAATCTAGTATTTATCCGAATTAAAGTCGTATTTGTGATGTTTATTCGTCGTGTGAAATTTTTCAAACCAGATTTATACTTTTGCGATAAAAATGAAGAAAAAAAAATGTCATGCATGTTGGTAACTTTTTTAATATTTCTTCTATTATTTGTTTAATCAACCTGAGGGCAAGACCGCAATCCCATCTTCCAGCCATAAATACTTTTAACCGTCGGTCGCACAGTGGTCCCAGTTGTATGGAGAGGCGGTCATAGATTGATAGAATCTGAACCACTGCACCGATTTCAATGAAATTTTCAGGGTCGATAAACAATTCTATAAGAAATCAACCGCCCCTTAACACGCCTACTTCTTCAAATCTTCAAATAATAAAAAATCTTGTAGGTAGGAAAATTAACTTTTGTATAAACTTTTTTTTTTTTTGTTTTAAAGGTAATAATAATGAGCTTATCAGTTAATTTGAGTTCTTATCTTTGAAAAATGTATATACATTTTTTTCGAACAAATAATACAAAAAAAGTTTTTCTAGAACAACTTTAAGGCCTAATTTATTCAGTCAAAGTTGAACATAACTCTGGGATTTTAACAGTCAACTTAAGAAATAGTTTTTATTCACTCAAAGTTGACGTTTTCAACTATTTATTTTAAAATCTAGAGTTGAACAACTTTTTTCTCAACTCCCCGAAATAGTAGAAGTTAGCGACCAAACTTGGGATTTTTCTTCATTTCTGTCCATTCATTCATGCTATTTAGTTATCGACCGATCACCGAAATCAAGCATCGCCGGGTGAGTTAGTACTAAGATGGGGACCGCATGATTTTTTTTGGGTTTCATATTTTTTTTTTTATATTTTTATAATTGAAATTTGTTTATAAAAATGGTGCCTTTTCCCCACCAAAAAATAGAACAAGTGTACAATTTCAATACCCTTCAGTATTGTGTTTGTGTTCCATGTTGCATATGAATTGATTTGCTGGTCTTGTGATGTGTAAGTTTAGTGGGCGACGATTTCAACGGACAAGTGTAAAAACATACTCATGAACATCGATCCATTCATGATTCCATTTCACAACAACAGTTTTTACGTTTCATGGAGTTGTTGATCTTTGTTTGGCTTTTCCTGTTTGACCCTACATTATTCTTCTCTGTGAAAATTTGTGTTTCTTCCTTTATAATTTAATTTTAGGAAAACAAAATAGTTATAAAAACAAATTATAGTGTGTGGAAAGTCACATCTTATCGCTAGATATGTGTTAATTATTTGCTTTAAAAATAAAATTTGTACCTAATCCGTTTTGTATAGCTTTCAATTAAGCTTGCTATTTTTTTGATTCCGTGCTTCACATGGAATGAAAAATTATTCAAAATGCTAAATTAATTCTAATGCAAAACAAAAGTTGAAAATGACGTCTTGTGCGTCATGTGTCACAAATATCCCAAGGATATTTAAGAAACTGCAGGTTGGTCAACTTTTGAATTTCAACTCTGGAGTTCAGATTCGAAGTAGTGAATAAAAGCATTTTTCAACTTTCAGTTCAACTACGGATTTGAAGTCAACTTGTAAGTTGGCCAACTTTTGAGTTTTCATCAAGTTGAGCAATAGTGAATAAATTGGCTCTTAGAGTTTTTCTTAATTTTTATTTTCATAAGATTACATAACAAAATATTTTGTATAATAAAACAAAAAGAACACCACACATTGTTCAAAGACAACCACATATCAAGAACCCCCAAACGTTTAAAAGAACAATTCAGACAAGCACCTTTCAAACAAAAAAAAATATATATATGAAATATGCTGCAGTTGGAAGGAGAATGCAGAGTCAGTCGCAGCTAATCACAGGTAGACGCAGTTAGACGCAGCTAGATGTTGTTGTTTTTGGAACTACATATATATACGAATGTTTTGGTATATGATTCATGTATGACTTTTTATGACTTTGTTATTAAAAGTCTTGTTGAATTGGAGAAAAAGAGACAAAAAAGCAAATGTTGGACTTTCTTTGTGGGAACTTGCTCTTGGTTATGAAGTGATCAAAATAATAAAACATACTTTATAAATACAGTACATACCTATAGTTTAAATATCCATTACTAAGAAATATTAAAAAAAAAACTATTCTTAAAAAAAAGGACTTTAAAGCGTATTGCAAAAAGAGCACTTATTATGACAACGATATTTGTCTGGTATGTCCCACTTCGGAAGCACAGAATGGAAAGTTCTGTTTGTGGATTTGATTTTTTTTGTGTAATTAGGTGGCATGGCTATTAGTTAATACTATAGGGAAATATGAGGCGATAATAACAACATCAAACTTTTACCCTATGACCTACTACGGTCCCACGGTGCGTCGCCCGGTCGATGCCACCCCTTCGTTGTTTTGCGTCCTTTGAACTTTGAATACTTTTCAAAGACAGAACAAAACTCAGCTTGATGTCTACCCAGTAGGCATAATCTCTTTTTAAACCAGGCTGCCAGTTTCAACTAAAATTCTTATGAATAGGTAACTAATGAAAAACTGTGAAAAAGTTGTCAAAAATTATTTTCATTTTCTTTTTGGTGGATAGCCGGCGCGAACGCAGGGGGGGCTTTTGGGGGTTCAAACCCCCGAAATGTATGAATTTAACTTCCTCGCCATACAATTTCACTCTTAATTTTGAGTTTTCAGTTTAACCCCCTCCCCCGAAATTTGTTCAACCCCCCCCACCGAAATTTTTTCCTGCGTTCGCGCCTGGTGGATAATGTATTTTTTTGGATGATGGAAAAAATAATGTTTAAAATTCATAAAATTAAATTGTTTATAATTGTTTCTTTTTAAAGACTTGATCATTCAGTATACGGAAAAACGGTTCGACGAATCAATTTGAAAATTTACAGACACATTTTTTTCCATCTTTCTGTTAAACTTCATACAAAGCTTAGGATTGTGATCAATATTTGCAACTCCGAAAAAGATTTACGTTGTTTTTACCTTAAAGACCAAAAATCACTAACCAGAAAAAAAAAATTGTGGGACAACGAAAAATTGTGAAATTAAAGCTGAATAAACAATTTATTTGACGAATGCATTTGGTGCTGTCACACAATGCAAGGAAAGTACTTTCAGAAAGCAAAAAGCTTTCACAAAAAAATTTTCACGGTGTGACTATAGTTTCTGAAGGCGTTTTCAAAAAAAAAACAAATTACTTTCAGAAAACACTTTCTGCTTTCAGAAACTGTTTGTGAAAGTTTTTCGCTTTCTGGAAAGGGAACGTATGTTTTTCACCCGAATTGCTCTTCTATCAGCTGCATTTTGTGGGATGGTGACGTTTTCCCGAAACTGTGCGATGTATCGCACGATATGGAAACGAACTTTTATCTTTAAACTCATTTTGCGGCCAAACTATAGGTACATATACGTCCTAGAGACTTTCCAAAGTTCATCTTTTTTTTTTAAACGTGATCTCCGTCTTAATTAAACACCTTGGAGGATTAAAAATTGCATGCTCGTGATCTACGGAGTGTCATCTTTCAATCGATGTATCACACGATACGAAACTATTGTATTTTATGTAAACATATCTTTATAATTTATATTTTTTTATTTTCAGAAAGCACTTTCAGAAAACTTTCCCTTTATAGTGTGACTGCTCTCTGAAAACACTTTCTTAGTTTTGAGATAAAATTGTTTTATCGATCGTATATATATTAAATTTAATAAATTAAATGCAAATAAATTTAAGAACAGTTTTTTTTCTCGAAATTTTACTTTGTATTTTATTATACAAGTATTAGGGTTTTTGAGTTTCTTTTTGTTAGAAAAATTAACTTATTTTTGAACTTTACCGCATTTTTCTAAAGTTATTTTATAAACAAATCATATTTAATTTTAAAAAATCAGAAAAAACTTTTTTTTTTATTTTAGAAAAACTATTTTTAATATGTGATCATTCCATAGCACTGTTCTTTAAATAATCGAATTTCGCCAAAATGATTTTGATAGTTCGGATTAAAGTCGTTTGCAGACGCTTCCGAACAAGGTTATTTTTAGATTAAAAAAAAAAATTGAAAAATTATACAGAGTTTCACAACGTCAGAGGAAAATTATAGGTTTCTGAGTAAATTTTAAGTCGAAAAACTTAAGAGGTAATTTTCTCGTTTTCGCTTCCTTTTCGACTTATATAACGGTTTTTATGATTTTTGATCTTATTTCTTTAACGAGCCTTAACTTCGCCAAACCGCATCCGATTCTAATTTTTTTCCCACAATTAAATATCCAATTTTTCGACATTTTTAGATGTTTTTTTTTCAACCAAAACAGCATCTTTTCTATTTTATTATGAAAGCCCATTTTATTTTTTTTTAAATGCTTAACACTTTTTCAACAAAATACAACACTAAAACTTATTAAAAAGATAAAAAGTGAAAAAAACGAAATTTTAAGAAAATTTTAAAATTTGAATGTAAACGAATAAAATATTACGTTTAAGCTATTGAGTGTAAGAAATAACCAACAGTTGAAATCAAATTATTAAAAGCGTTATTAAAACGATACACAGAAATGTATTCTAATGGAATGAATGGGAGAAGGGATTTTCTTCAAACTTGGAACATAGGTATCGTTTTTTGACTAATATGCCCACAGGTTTTTTTATTTTTTTTTTTAGCACCAAAAATAACGGTACTTGCCATACAATTATTTTTTCGCTAAAAAGGAAAATAATTTTTTTCCCAAAAACGGATCCTAGGATTTTGTTAAAAAAAAATCAAATTAATTAAGTAAGGAAATGCTACTTTTTAATAATTTTTTTTATTTTCATAAATTGAAAATTTTGGGTACATCCATAGTCCAGACAAATCGTCACCTGGAGTGCCAGCTTTAGGAAAAGTATATAGAAGTTTTTTTCTTACTTGTTTTTTATGTTTTAGGGGTCGCTGAATCCGAACTTCAACTTTGTTACTTCCTACGGATATGGCTTCACAGCGAAAAAAAGTCAACAAAATATACACTTTTGGGATACAATTATTTTCTACACCTGAAAGAACATAAAATTTCCTACAAAAACGATTTAGAACTTTTTTTTGTAGAATTAACGGTTTGGCCAGTAGAGTACGGTGAAAAAGGACCAAAATTTCGTACTTTTTGGAAAACACAGTTCTCTCGTTAGATTTTTGCTTTGAACTCATAAACCATGCCCGCAATTGTAAAAAAAACCTAAGCTTTTGATTAAACAACACTATATTATCTACAAGTTTGACACCTTCATGACTTAAATTGGCGAAAAAATGCACCGGCTAGAGCGTGATGAAATTATATGTCATATTACAGGAAGCCACCAATAGGCTATTGATTGTCTCATATAGAATGGAATTAAGACATTCCAGGGGTTTTTGTTGTCAAAATCATTAAATGGCTCATTGAAGATGAGAAAAATATGAAGCGTTTTCAAAAGAGAGGGTGCAATTTTGAGAAGGGGGAGTAACTGCAGCCCTTTTGGTTTTTTGTATATAACTTGAAAACCAAGCTAAATTTCTAGAAAATTCCGAAAACATTTTTTGTAGAGAATAAAATTAACTATAGAATTGGCATATCCAAAAAAATTTTAATACATTTTTAATTTGTTAAAATAAAAAAAAAATAAAAAAATCGATTTTTTTTGTTTTTTCTTTTACTTATTTGCCTATAAATAACTCTTTTTCCAGCAGAGATAGGTATAGAAATTAGTCCACATAAAAGAAAGATAATAAAATAACGGTTATTTTTAACAAACAATCAAACAAGATACGGTCGCTCAAAATAAGCCATTTTTTAAATTTTTATTACGTTTACCTCGACATTATTTTAATTCTATTTTGAACAACAAAACTTAAATGTGTTAAATGAAATGAGAATAATAAATTAATTTATTAATAATAAATGATTGTTTTTACAGCTTTAAATAACTCTTTTGATTTTTAAATAATGTGAAAATCAAACATACCTACCTATCTATATTTTTTTTTGATTTTCTCGAAAACAGTTAAGTTGAAAATTTTCGTTTTTTGTATGGTAAATCTTCTAAAAAATATAAACAATACTGTGAATTTTTTGTAGAATACTTGAAAAAATCATCTTTCTAAATTAAAAAATAACGGTACCTTCCATACAAATGTTGAAAAACCGTTAAGTAAAAAAAATTTTTTCTCAAAAACGGCTCCAAGAATTTTGATAAAAAGATATGCGTTTACTATTGTCAATATTTTGATGAAAACAAATTTTACCAATAACGGTTAATAACGGTACCTGTTAAAATAGAACCGATTTTTTTCAAATTTTCCGTTGACGGCTGATCCGATTTCAACCAAAATTTGTATACTCCTTCACAATTCAAATAATTTTGCATATACAATTTTTTGAAAAAATAATTTTTCGATTTTTAAAAAAATATTGAATTTAAATTTTTGAAAATTCGGTATCTTGAAAACGGGGTAATGATTTTTTTGTATTATGTGTAAAATTGTATTTTATTAAATACTAACACCCGTATTCATAAGTAGTAGCCCGTAGCGTAATGGTTAGTGCGTTCGACTGTCACGCCGGAGGTCTGTGATCGCTTCCCTGCCTCGTCCACCTAAAAACTAAAAAGTTTTTTTTCAGGGCTACTGCCTCTTGCTAGGAATTGACAAATCCTCCAAGAGTATCACTTGTCACGAATAAGTGCTTCTCGTCTAGCCGTTCGGATTCGGCATAAAATTGTAGGTCCCTTCCATTCCTATCGAAAGGCGCACACAGGAATGGTTGCGAGTTGTTAGTCACTAGGCCCTGGTTCTTCATGAGCCGTTGTGCCACCCGATTTATTTATTTATTTACCTGTATTCATAAAGAAAAAATACTTATTTTAGCTCCCGTGTTTAGAGGAACTACACCATGGAAAAATAATTTTCTGGGCTCAAACCAAAGGCAATTGTTTACTGCTCCATTTGAGTCCGGAACATTCTTATTCCATGGTGAAGTTCTCCTAAACACGGGAGCTAAAATAACTATTTTTTCTTTATGAACAAGGGTGTAAATGTTGGCATACTAGATTTTTTTTTTTGAAAATGAGCGAAAAAAAAAGTATATAGTATATTTTTTTTTATTTTCGCCAAAACCTCAAACTTTTTCTATTGATTTTTTTTACAAAAATCAAACAAAACCACTTAAAACCCTTAAAAGATGCTGAAGAACATCTCATACTACGAGAAGACATATATATATTATAGAGTAATAATTCAAGTACTAAGACAGATGTGCGATGTCCCCTTCAGCAACATACAAACAAAACATGACGATGCTGATGACAACAATATTAAAAATAAATCGCGAGCTCAATTATCCATTCATCATCATGATCTATTTTTCTTTCGACGACATACATAAAATTTAAACATTCATCAAAAGGATTCTTTATAAATTTATAGACTTCTTTTCTTTAACAAATTCAACCAACCATATGTCTTCTTGTTTTCATTTTATTTCAATAAAAACGATATTGGTTTTCTATAAAGCAGAAAACAACTCAAATATTGACAGATCACATGAAATTTGACAATAAAGGACACAGCATTCATTATCGTTGCCAAAAACGTGAAATAAAAAAAAAAAATCTGTCGCAGATATTTTCTTTCGCATCCATGGCCATCATCATCACACATTGAGAATTGATATAATTGTTTAACTCAAGTACTCTCTCGATTTCTATGTGAAATAAAAATTAAAAAAAAAAAGAAAAAAGGTCAGGAAAAAAAGGACTCTTGACGAAGAAAAAAAAACTTGATCCGCCACAGGCTATGAAAAAGGACCTTTGAATAGAGAAAGAGCTCTTTATAGTAAAGGTATTAGTATCTCATTTCGAAGATGAAGAAAAAAAAAATGCAAAATGCGCAAAACTACTTGAACCACACAAATCTGCATGAGCAAATCCCAAGACGCGTCCATCACTACATCGCAACGACGACGACGACAATTCCACGCACGGATGCAATCCTGAGAAAATAATTCTCTAGCGTGTCAGAATTTGCATTCGTTTTAACACTTTTACCACAGAACTCAGTTTAAAGTGGACGAAGGACCACAAGGAGATTTTCCCACAAACCAAACTAAACTTCTATCAAAATTTTCACTCCACAGAGGTAGCTAAATCCAAGAAACTTTGCCGGAACAGAGGAAAAAACACAAAACAGCAATCAGTCAAGGACTCTTTCCCGTAATCGACGACGGCAATTTAATAAAAAAAAAATTAATAAAACCCTCGCCATACCTGGATAATAATTTTTGCAAAAAAAAAAAATAAATAAAACAATGAAAATTTTTAAGTAAATCATAAATGCACTTTTTAACCATAAATCTTACCACTTAGGGGTTGAAAGTCTTTCGTTCGCTCTTTAATCATGTAAACGGTCGACGTCGAGTTTGGAAATCCTTAACATATTTCAGCACTTCCTTAAGGGGACTGCAAACCTTTGCTGTAAGAAAAGTACTACCTACAATTAATTGAGGAAAACACAAGATCTTGGCAGGAATTCCCGTCGTCAGTCATAGTCGTATACCGTTTAAGGTCCCACTCAAGCTGATTTTAATGTGCGCGTTTAGCATCAAGTGGCTTGAAGCCGTCATATCGTCATCATTCGTTTTATTTTTTTGTGGGCTAGAAGTGGCCACTTAAATCGATAAGTTGGTTTTGCGGTTGATTTGTTGAGAGGATCCCACGGCTTGTGTATGGCCACATAACATTAGTTGGCCTGTGGTGATCTTAAGGGTCTCTAAATTCATATGCGGACGCGTTTATACTAAGCCTCGATTCCTGACCGGGGCAATTAGGGGAGAGTGTGATTTGTTTTTACGAATAATCGCACAATCTTTGGGAATCATTTTTGAGCTTGAAATTAAGAAACAAAATGTGCATTTATTTTGTCGTTCGTTTTTTTTTGTTTGTTTCATTTTTACTCAAATCCACCCACTTTGACTTTGAATGGAAATCTCTGCAAATGGCGGGAGATGGCCTTAGGCCACCAACAAACGACTTCTTTGATTGCGGTTTTTTTTCAGCATAAGGTAAATATATAGAGGAACAGAACACAGGGTTTTAGTGGTGTATGGTGTATCAATTTGAAAGTTGAAACTGTATCGGAAAAACACAAAGTAACATAAACAGTTGTGTGTCCCGTTGTGAAAAAGGTGTTTTATTTCACATCAATTTTGGTACGCTTATGGTATCTAAGTGTATACATTTAGAGGGGGAGGGTTTTTTTTGTCAAACGCCCACGAATCTTGTTATGAGTTTGTTGAGGGGAAAAAAATATGTCATTTTCAGAAATGAAATTCGATACAATTTCTTTTCATTAATTTTTTTTAAGGTAAAAAAGAAAACAGTAAAATAATTGGACATTTACAATATGTTCGAAAAAATAATAAAATAATAAAAAGCATTCAGACTACATAAGAAGTTTTTGAAGTTTTGAACTTTTATTTTATGTTTCAAATAATTTGCAGGTAATTAAAAACAAATGTTCCTTCCTTTTTTTTGTGGAAAATCATGATTAGACAATATCTGGTTAGTGAATATTATCTACCTTTATTATTAAGGAGCAATAATTGCGTTTAAAAGTTTTTATTATTGAATAAGTTTGAGTGGAAATAAATGATTAAAACCTAAAATACTATCTACCATTGTGATTCTTAGAGAATAGTCACACTGGTCTTTTTTCATTATTTTTGGTAAAAATAGGAAAGCAAGCCGAAATTAACATATTAGATTTTGAAACATTTTGTGAAAAATTAATTTTTCTATCGAAATTAATAATCAAACAAATGGGCACGACTGGATCGCACAAACTTGCTCTCGTAGCTAACAACTTTAACGCTACTAGAAATTGATGATGTAGAAGTACCCACAGAGCTATTGGTTCCAAAATACATATTATGATAGCCTTACAAAAAAAAATTAAATAAATTATTACTATAAATAACTACAAATTTATTATTTTAATGGCTTTGGCTCAAAATCAAGTACGAATTTATGAAAAAAAAATTAAAAAATCGTACCTATGTACTTCTGTTTTCATCTTATCGATAATAATTTTTGTTGTAAGTCGGATATAACGACCGCCGGCTATTGCGACCACATTTGGATGGTCCCTTGGTGGTCACTATAAGTGGCGTCGACTGAATGTGATTATTACTTGCGATACCTTCTAGCGAGTTATAGATTCGTAAAAAAATGTAACCCGACATTTTAAATAAACTTATTATTAGAAGGCGAAGCAAATGATTCTCGCAGTTCTGTCTGTCCTCGCAACAGCAGCCGTTAGCCGGTTAATGGATTTTCTTCAAATTTGGGACAATAAACTAAATTTTTTTTATTTCTTATGACAAAAAATAACGTAACTTGCCATGAATACTTTTAGCTGCTAAGCTAAATATAATTTTTTTTTTCAAAACGGTTTCTAGGATTTTGATAAAAAAAAATTAATTACCATAAGTCCATAAGGCAGAGCTACTTAGGTAATGTGGATAATTTTTGTTTAGGGAAATTGGTTTGTTGTTGCTTTTTGATTTTCCGAAAAGATTTCAGCTGATTATTTTTTCAATACAAATGTTTTTAAGTAGGTACCTTAATGGTTTTTTTTTTGCAATAAAAAAAAAAATTAAAATTTTGTTTTTAACACAAAATTTTTCGAAAAGGGGCTTTGTTATTTTTTTGATACCTAGTGTAAGGAGCTTTGTTAACAGTTTCTAAAACTCTTGAATAAATCATGTTCCTAGCGCCAAAAATAATGGTACCTACCATAAGGAGCTGATCCAGAATTTCAGTTGTGGAGCGTCATGCTCCTCGTTGTTTAAAAAATTCCCTCCAGTTTTTTTTCCCGTAAATTTTCATATGATATACTATAACATAATGTTGTCAGTTTTTAAAATTACTTAGAAATATTCAAAGGAGAATGCCCAAAAATGTATGGGCGAAAAACCCAGAGTCAATTAAGAAAAGTCATACATGGTTTGAAAGGACATTAATTGTAGATGACAAATATGGAATCATTTTCTTAATAAGTTATCCCCGGGACTGGATATGACAATTTAAAATTTTTAAAAACACAGTGTTTCTTTATGTAAAAAATGTAAAATGTGGCATATCTTCATATTGTGGTTGATTCATGTTATTAAATAGGTTAACCAAAAGTCACTAAACAAACAGTGTTACGCCCCAACTTTGCTCTCTTCTGACGAGGAGAAGGAGGCCTTTTATAACCGGCTGAGTGCTGCTTATGATAGCGTTCCACGAGGTGATATAGTTATGGTGATGGGAGACTTAAATGCCAAGGTTGGCAATGACAACACTGGGCTAAGGCATGTCATGGGAAAACATGGTGTTGGTAACCGAAACGACAATGGCGAACGATTTGTCGATTTCTGCAACGCCAACGGCCTTGTTATTGGAGGGACCATGTTCGAGCATAAGACGTGCCACAAAGTCAGTTGGGTGTCGACTGACAGACAAGCAACTTCCAACCAAATTGACCACTTCGCGATCAGCCGGCGTTTTAGAAGCAGTCTCCAGGACGTCCGTAACAGAAGAGGTGCTGACATGGGAATGGCCCGGGACCACCATCTGATGGTTGCTACCGTAAGATTGCGTACAGCTGCAGTTCGGAGATCCCAAGGAAACACTCGAATGCCCAAGTTTAATACAGATAGACTAAAGGATCCTGCAGTGCGCCAACAACTAGGGGACCACCTTTCACAAGGATTGAACGCAATCAGCAGCACGGAAACCACATCCATCGAAAATCATTGGTGTGCTGTGAAAAATGTGTTCATATCCGGTGCTGAAAGTATAGTCGGCCGGGCGCAAGGAAGAAATAGTGCTTGGCTTTCCGACGAAACTTGGGCAAGGATCGAAGAAAGGAAACACCTTAAAGCTCGCATCGCAGCTACCCCAGCAGCAGGGAGAAACGAGCTTGAGTCTACGTACCGCATGAAGATGAGGGAAGTTCACCGTAGTGTGCGACGTGATAAGCGTAACTACATCAACGCACTGGCCACAGAAGCAGAAGAAGCCGCTAGTAGGTGTGACAGTAGGACCGTCTACAGAATTACCAAAGAGCTCACTGGTGTCCAGAGCTCTAAACAACACCTGGTTAAAAACACAAACGGATCCCTGCTAAATTCGGATGAGGACCAGCTCATAAGGTGGAGGGAACACTTTTCTGCGGTTTTAAACCGCGTTTTCGCAAGTGAAGTGAACCCTATTCCCACTGAGCTACCCGAAGTAACAATTTCCCGAATACGCACCGTACCCCCCAGTAAAGAAGAAATTATCACCGCCATCAAAGCACTGAAGAACAACAAAGCGGTTGGACTTGACGGTATTCCTGCAGAGCTCTTAGGAGCAGCCCCAACGACATCGAGCGAGCTACTGCACCCACTTATTAAGAGAGCTTGGGAAACAGAGAGCTTTCCTGAAGAGTGGAAAAAAGGAATGATTGTCAAGCTCCCAAAGAAAGGAGATCTCACACAGTGCGAAAACTGGAGAGGAATATGCGTTCTGCCTGCAGTAGCTAAGATTATAGCAAGGATAATATTGGACCGAATTAAAGACCACCTCGAAGACACACTCGACGCCGAACAAGCAGGTTTCCGCACTGGATCTTCCTGTGTGGATCACATCAACACCTTGCGGATCATCATCGAACAGTGCGTTGAATATCGATCACCACTTCACCTGCTGTTCATCGATTTTGAAAAGGCGTTCGACAGTGTCAATAGAGAATTTATTTGGCTTGCTTTGCGCAGGAGGGGCATCCCAGATAAATTGATTGCTATTATCAAGGCTACATATGATGGATCCAAGTGTCACGTTTTGCACAAAGGTAGGCTGTCAGAGGAGTTTGAAATCCAAAGTGGAGTTATACTGTCACCAATACTGTTCCTGTTGGTGATAAGTGACGTACTGCACGCAGCTTTGTCAAATGGAAATGGAGGAATTCAGTGGACTCTGCAATCTCACCTCAAACATCTGGACTACGCGGACGACGTATGCTTACTCTCTCATAGGATCATGGAACTCCATCAAATGACAACAAGGGTGGAGAGAGAAGCAGAAATCATAGGGCTTAAGATCAACTCGGCAAAAACTAAAAGGATCAGCCTTGGAACTTCCTCATCAATCCAAGTAAATATTTCTGGACAACCGGTAGAGATGGTAGAGGATTTCCAATATCTTGGGAGTATTGTCTCTACGGGTGGCGGAACTGAACTGGACGTAAACAGCCGAATCAGAAAAGCAAAGGCTGCGTTCGGAATGCTGTCCAAAATATGGAGAAACAACTCTTTTAGCTTAAAGACCAAGCTACGACTGTTCCGCTCCAATGTTGAATCCGTTCTGCTTTACGGCTGCAGCACTTGGAAAGTCACTGAAATTGTCACTAGAAAGCTGCAAACCTTCGTTAATAGATGTCTACGAAACATCTTGAGGATTTTCTGGCCCAACCGTATCTCCAATGCCGAACTTCATGCGAGAACGGGTCAGGAGCCCATAGACTCCATTACACGAAGAAGAAAGTGGCAGTGGATTGGCCATACGCTTTGAAAAGGCGATCGGTGCATTGCATCTCAAGCAATGCAGTGGAACCCGCTCACACAGGAGGGAAGACAAGTGGGCCGGCCTAGAAGTACATGGCGAAGAACGGTCGAACAGGAATCGGCACGACTGGGGAAAAGTTGGAGAGAGCTGAAATATATTTCAAGAAATCGTACACGATGGCGCGTAGGTGTAGTGGAGGCCCTATGTCCCGTAAGGGAAACATCACGGACGTAATAGGTCCGAGGACCTAAGTAAGTAAGTAAGTAAAAGTCACTAAAATCAGCAGACACAAGATAATTATATCTCCATTCATAAAATGGCGGTTGTCACTCATACCGTTACTCAACAGTATCGAAAAAAATAGTTACCTACCTAAGCATGCCGGACAACAGTTTAAGGAAATAGTATGTGCGTAAGAATTAAGAAGAACTTATAAATCATTCGCATACTGTTATACTAATGAATAAATAAGACCTGTCTTTTCGTCACTACATAAATATGTAACTTTAAAGCTCCGAAATGAAAAAGAAATCGGTAAAACTAAGCATTTTTCATCGGCAGTGGAACAATTCCAAACTACCGTTTTTTATCTTTAAAATGACACCTCAAACCCATTGATATCTTTAAAAATATCATTTTTAAAAATAAAATAAAAAACCATTAAAATGATGATTTTTAAATTTTTCAAGGGCGGTAGAGGGGGAACGGTGAGTGCGAAAATTAAATGCAGCTGGATTTCCATTTTTTGGAACCTAGAGATGATTCCCACAAAGTTTAAAAAAAAATCAAAAATGCGATGCCTTTTCGATTAGACGTTTTCATATGGAATGACTCTTTTGCGAATTACCATGTGCCGAGTAGATATGTAGGTATGTTTTTAATCAATACCTGTTCTTTTCTGAACTGCCCTCACCAAAGTTGTATGCATGAAAAACACCTTGCTATTAAAAATAAATAAATTGTCATAGCCAGTCCCGGGGATAACTTTTAAAGAAAATAATTTCATATTTGATATCTACAGTCAATGCTCTTTCAAACCATATATGTTTTTTTCTTATTGACTCTGGGTTTTTTGGGCACTCTCCTTTGCATTCTACAAAAATTTAGATACTTAATAAAAATTCACGTTTATTTTCAAATATAGCTTATAAAAGACAAATTTCTCTTACAAACATTTTTTAAAGTTGTTTAAAAATTATTTTATTAAATTTTAAAACACTAAATCTGTACTGATGGCAGGTATTTAACCCTGAGGCTAAACGAGCCAGTACTGGCAAGCCAGTTGGCTACATAGATCGTATACGTGAATATGGTGTGACGTAGGCGGCAGGCATATTGTAAGCAAGTTGTTTTCAAGTATCTGTGGTCACGTTCAGCTTTTACTAGGACAACCTATCTAGGATTCTACATACACAATTTTATTGAATTTGCTTTGGCATCGGACTTCGATTTTTTCTTAAACAAAAAATGACGTCGATTTTGCATCAAGTCTTGCGTTGACCAATGCATAATACTTCCAATGCGTTGACGGATGCATTGACAGACTGGAACATGGAATGATTTTCATCTAATTCAAAAATTTCGATTTTTTTTAAAATAATTTTTAAAAAAATTTGATTTTGTAGAGGTTTTTTAATCCATCATCATCGAAGCCATCCTTTAATGGAATTTGACAGTTCATGCGTTGAAAGAAAGGTAAGAAACTCAATTACGTGATACAAGGAGTACTTCGTTCCAAAATGTCACCCAAAGGCTCTAAAATCGCCTTTTCCCACGAACCTTAACCTTAAACAATTCCGATATCTTTAAGTTTTTCAATGCATAATCTCTGTGGCAATGTTTCAATTTAATTTGACAGTCTATGGCTTGACGAATTGGTAATAGAATATTCCAAATGTCACCGAAATCCCCAAAACTATCATTTTTCCGAAGCAAAAAATATACTTTCAAAAAATTAAGATTTTTAAGAGATTTTGTATATTTCATCATGATCATGATCATGATTCATAGCCATCCTTCAATATTATTTGACAGTTGCCTACTTTGGAAATGTTGAAAATATTTGATCACTCCTCTCATTAAAAGTTGTGGAAGAAAGAATATTTAATTTTGCATTAAATTTTCAACGAAAAGCTATCCATATAGCTTTATATACAAGTCTTTACTTAAAAGGTAAAGTGGCTTATATCGACTTAAGCCAAAAACCATTTTTTTTAATAATTTAAGAAAATAAAAAATTAGCTACATTTCTGTGTAATCGGTTTGCTTAAATGTCATCTGGAACACCCTTTTTCAATTTGTCAAAACGACCTAATTCCATGAAAATATAAAAACTACATTTTGAATAACGTCTTAACTCCAGGTTTTCAAATATGTGGAATTATTGTTTGTCTTATGTCTAATTAAGTCTTTTTCAATTATATCTGTAATAAAAATTACATAATAAGAAAAAAAGCACTGACTCTAATTAGGCCATTTTTCCTAAATCATTTTTTAAATTTAGTTTCGACTTAGGCCATTTTGAAAGTTCATTTAAATTGACTTAAGTCGTTTTTCCAATTTATATTATTTTCTTTTATTTGATGTATGTAGACATAAGCCTCTATTACAAAATGGAGAAAAAGTAATACATTTACTTTTTCATTTTGAACATTGTCCTAACTTACATAAGACATTTCACTAAAAGCAAATTTTAAGTAAGCTCTGATTTAAGTTCAAATAAGACGTTTTATGCAGTGCAAACAATTATGCTATTATTCCAAATTTAATAATGAAAACAGGCTTACTTCGACATAAACTAACAATTTTTCTCAAAATAATTTTAATTGTTAAAGCTTCCGGTATGATCTTTTAAGAAAACATTCAGAAATTGGTTTAAATAGATATTTTCTTTTACTAAAGCATTTACATACATTAAATGGCGACATAATAAGAAGTGATTGGAGAAGCAAAATGAAAAAGTGAGTCAGATCAGAACAGAACAACACAGGTTTTTGAGAAACATCACACAATTTAGAACAGAAAACCTGTTTTAAGTTGTTCTACCTAAAAAACAAGTACAGAAAATCCTGTTATATTCTGTAATAAACTGTTCGGAACAGACTTACGGAACAGGAAATTAGAACAGTTTGGAACAGAAAATCGTCATTTAACAGCAAAACGTTGTACTTTTCTGTTCCAAACTGTTTGGAACACCGTAGTTGAACAAAGCTTATATTTATTCAGTTTTCTTAACCATAATTTTGAAGCATTCAAACAAAATTACAAAAATCCTTTTTTAAGGGTTTTAAGGGTGAAACACTAGTGACACAACTTTAACCCTTTGTTGACCAAGCTATTAAGGATTTTGAATAACACGTTTTTTTTTGGTTATATCGGATTTTAGGGTGTTCTTGGAAGGATAAATAATTTTTGGATTTTGTAAGGACTTCCAAGGACTAGGGGTGATAGTGGTACTCAAAAGTACCGTTGGGCCAATGGGAACACAAGAAAACATAAGAACAAATTTCAATTTATTTTCGTTTTTATTTGAATATGATAATTATAATAAATACAAATTCGTTTTATCGAAAAAGGATCACCATTGCAGGATGTTCATATATTTTAGTTACCGTAATGTATTCCATGGTACAAGGAAAAACAGTTTTTTTTTATCGTTGCAGCAAAGGTAAACGTTGCAATGACTACATTTCGAATACGGCTTCGATTGTATTTTGTTTATACTACAAACCTCACACCTTCCCCTTGCTTCAACAAACTTTGGCCAGTGGACACCCAGATTACCCAGTCACACGTCTTTCGAAACAGATTCTCCTTTGCCCCTTCGTTTTTTGCTGCATTGTGGAGATTCTTCATTATGTGATTTTCTTTTCAGGCCACGTTTGTCAATAGATAAATCCTTTTGTGACAGAAGTCCAAGAGTTACACATCTTTAGTACTCCAAAAGAGATGTTTTTTTCATTAATTTGGCAGTGAACGATGTACGAGTTCACAAAAGATATTTCTAGCATTCCCCAGAACAAACGATGCCACCACTTCTTTGTCCAGGCCATATGCAGCCCGAAGCTGATCAGCATGGTCTACACCTCCCATGAATGAGTTATAGTCTTTTACAACTGTTGGACAGCTAACATCATGCTGGACTCCCGATTTATCCCTTCTAGCTACTGTTGAAATCTCGTTTCCATGGTAATTTGAAGCCAACAGTACAGTTCTGGTGTCTTTCCATTTGTAAAAGCTGATACCATCTTTCGAAGATCGAAAGTCAAAGTCTCCCCTTTTCATTTTTTTGTCGTCTTTCAAATTTTTTGGGTTGCCTTTTCTATTTGCTCGAATTGTACCACAAGCTAGAGTTCTTTCTGTTTTTAATTTTTCAAGCAATCTCACCGACGAAAAGTAATTATCGAAAAAAAATGATTTTTTGCTTCCCCCACTCTTTTTCAGTCATTGAAAGGACAACTCTTTCGCCGAGACCGTAGTTTTCGTATTTCCTTTCCAGCTGCTCGTCCTTTCCTTGGTAAATCCAAAATTTCTTTACATACCCATGTTGATCTGCTAGGCACCATAATTTGTACCCTCTCTTTATAGGTTTCATGGGATTATATTGCTTCATGGAGTTTCTGCCCTTGAAAAGTATCATTAATTCGTCAACAGAAAGCTGTCTTGTCCCATGGAACGCAGTACCGAATTTTTCGTACAAGGAATCGATCATCGGACGAAGCTTGAAAAGTCGATCTTTGTTTTCTCTAGGAATATGGCTGTTGTCATTTACGTGCAACCTGCTCAAAATAGCATCAAACCTATTTCGGCTCATCGTTTTACTTACTAATGAAACTCCCAAATCCTCACTTTCACTCCAAAAGTGCCTCCAACTGGGTAGTTTATGGTATCCCATCAGAAAGTTAATTCCGATGAAAGCCAGAAGTTCACCCTTCTTCAAGTCTAAAACCTTACTTTTCTGAACAGCGTAGAGATTAGATTGATAAATAATATTTTCAAGCACACTTTCAATAAAAAAGACGAAAAAATCGGTAGCAGTAACGCAGATCTCAAACAAACCTTCAACGGGACCCTCAGGTAATACAAATTCAGGAATTTCTGATACGCAATCTGTAGCTTTCCATTGGCGATTTGGCTCCTCCCCGGGTATTGTTTTCTTCCAATGACTGCATCCTGGACGATTGTCTGGAATTTCCTCGCCATCACTTAATAACTGTTCAAGCTGTTCTTGAAGCACAGCTTCATCTAGTTCTTGATTCATTTGTGCAGCAGCTCTTATTCTTGACCGAATCGTTAATAGATCCAATTCATCTTCGGATTCAAGGTCGGTATCTTCATTATTGTCCAATGGTAATTCTTCAAGCATACCCAAAATCTCATCATCCTTCAATAAAACATTCTTTACAGCCGACATAATTTGTTCTATTATATACATACATTATATATGTTGATATACATGAAAATAACACAAAGAAATATAATCACTATCAAAACACTCTCAATAAAAAAAATTTGCAGTTTATCACACAACGCCACAACCCGACGGTACTTACCAGTCCACTTTAGTTTTTTAGTGAAAAAATATAGAAAATCCTCATAATTTCAATTGATTTCGTGTTTTCTCGAAAATTCAATATGTAAATCAACTAAAAACTTAAAAAAAATGTCGAAAACTCGCTAAGGGCACTTAGATCTACTAACACCAAAATCAAGTGAAATAACTCCCTCCAAATTCTAATATTATGTCAAAAAAAACCGTTATAACAGCGGCTAAAAGTAAGAAAAAAATTCATAAACAACAAAATACATAGAGATTGAATGGGACTTAAAAGTCTCATTGGGCATTAGTAGCATATTTTACTCATATGGAGTTTTTATTTGAAGCAAAACATTGTGGTACTTGTAAGTACCGTCGGTCAATAAAGGGTTTTAATGTTGTTATCTAAATTTTCCTTAGTTACATATATACTTTTATAAATAACTATATTTTTAATTCACTTCTTTTTAATGCCTTCAATTATTACAAAAAAATGCATCTATCTAAAAAAAACTATATTGTTTCTATCTATATATGTACATATATACCGAGAGCCCACAGCTACATATTTTTGCGTGTGATTGAAGCAAAATGTTACTGCTATTTTAAGTTAGATCTTTACTTATTATATGCAAACATGAACATTTTGGCATGTCGGGGTAAGGGCCTTTGTACGTTATGCTGAATTGAAGGTCCATTTCTTTCTTAAAGGTCGGGTACCAAGTCTTGGAACTTTAAAATTATATTAAATTAAAGAGCTGAGCGCCCTATGCATATACATATTATATGTGGTTCAATACATATTACATGTGGTTCCGTGGAGCCAAATGTCACCGAGACGCACTCATAGATTGAATCCTTGAGTACATCTTGCAGCCATTTGGATTTATGGACAAAACTTGGGACCTCATGGTCACGTCTGGGTCCTCAGCTCTTTTGTTAAATACAATTTTGAATTTCCTGCACTGCATTTTAAAGGCAACATTGGATACCTATCAAGGGCTCAGACTTTCATATTTGCATATAATGTATATAGTTAAGATCTACCCTAAAATAGCAGTGAATTTTTGCTATCTGTCACACCCAAAAGTGGGCACGGGCTCTAGTCTAATATGTTTTAGGAAACTTAAGAGTTTACCGGTGAATCTTAGAAATTTTCAGCGGCCTGGGTTTCAAGGAACTTAACTCGCTTTTTGGGTCCTGATAAATTCTAGAATTTACCTATTTCTACCATGCAAAGCTAGAAATATTTTATGTTCTCATGATGTGGCTCTTTCAGGCCCATATTTTATATAAATTAAGTTTTTTTCGCGGGATTTCAAAGGCACTGATAAAAAACTTGTTTGTACAAAATGGGGATCTGTTAGAGCCATATCATACGCATATCAAAAAGCTGTACCTTTGCACAGAATCGAAGCCGGATTTCTATTCGGATTTGACGGAAAAAGTTGAAGACGAAGCTGCAAAGCAGATTATATTTCATGACTTCTGATCATTGCAGTAATAATTTTTTGGAATTCATGCTTTTTTATATTTTGTATTTAGAACAAAACATTTTTAACATTTAATAATAAAGGAAATAAAATACATAAGCCACATAATGTTTTGGTTTGGAAAAGGGAAAAATGGCTCATGTATACTTTAATATAAATTAAAATTAAAAATTAAAGTGGAACAACGGCTTAAGTGACTTAAGACAATTTTCAAAATACATAGACAAAAGGAAAAAAGGCCTAAGTCAGTTTTTGGCTTATTTACTATTTATCTTAACTGATTTTTAAAATCTCGAATATTATTTGAAAAGAGTAACAAATAATTGATATTTGGTTTAAATTTCACAAAACAGGTTTCTTAAAATAATTTTTTGAAGTTTAAAATCCTTCTCCTGAAAAATGCAAGAAATCGACTTAAGCCACTTTACATACCTTGTGAGTAAAGAAGTCTGAACGAGGCCACTGTATTCCCTACTGGCTTCCCAACTGGCTTCGAAAATGGCAAGCCAGTTGACGAGCAAGTTGCTCAGGTTTGTATGTGTTAGTAAGAAAATTTAAATGTATTGTAACTTGTAAGCCAGTACTGGCTCGTGTAGCCTCAGGGTAAAAGAAGTAGATATTTAAAGTAATTTTTAAATATTCGCGGCAAAAATGAATTTTAATTTAATTTTCTCAAGTAAACTTTTTAAAAATACATAATAATGTTTAAATTTCGATTTTGTTTTTATTTTTGTATAAAGTGAATTTATTAAGGTTAATTAAATAATTTTTCACGTGAGTTGTTAAGGAATAGTTACAGCCATATTTTTTTTTTTTTAATTTTTTAAAACTAGTTTAAAAGCAAAACTAGTTCTATGGAGATTTCAAGTTGTAAGTTTTATAAATATTGGGACTTGAATCTTCTATTGAACTAATTTTGCGGTAAAACTAGTTTTGAAACAAGTCAGTAATGTGGTTGTTAATAAAGTTCAAATTTCGTCTGCGAATATTTTAGTATAAAGTAATTTTAATAAATTCCTATTTTGTAAATTATTAAAAACGAATTAGTTTTTAAAATTAAATATGTATAAGAAAAAAAATGTTTTTTTTTTAATTCGCCCTAATTTTATCGTTGACAACTGTCAAACATTTAAAAAATCAAATTTAAATTTCAAAAAGTAATATTTAAAAATTCAATACATTGCCTCGCATACCTTTAAATTTTTAAAAATTTTACATAAGCCACCTGTAGTACATGTAAGAGCATGTACCGATTAGTAAAGCCCGATATCCTTATTTAATTCACACATCAAGCTTTAGTTTTAAAAGTCAACGATTTATCCTTTTTCATTCACTTACAACCTGAGACCCTTCTTCTTATGTCATTTTATTTTCAGTTTGTCCATGTGAAAGTTCGTGAAAAGTGAAAAGGAGTAAATAAGTCCTATAGAGCACCCAACTGAAGTAATTGAGTTTTTTTTTATAAAATAATGAATTCCTGCTGATTTTCTCGCACTTCACCTATTCATGGAAGTAATTTAATCCAATCGAAGTGTGAACTGATTCAATGAACAAAAGAAAATACTGTTTAAGATCCTAAAGGACACAATAGACACACAAAGGTGACGAAATCTCAACTGAACAATAACTTAACACTAGGATTAATAAAGAGAAAAAACACAAAGGTGTAAATGTGAATCGCAAAAGAAAAGAGTTTACATCGTAGGTCCTTTGTCAAAGACAAAGGAGAGTTTCTAAAAAAATATATTATTATTTTCTCCTAAGAAGGAAGTGGGCGTTTTTTTTCCAAGCAAGCTACACCAAAATGTCAGAGTGCAAAGGAACAAGGGTTTCACCACTTCAATATCACGGTGACCTAAAATTTGTGCTTCCTATATGAGAAAGAACCCCCGCTTGAAAACCGTTTTGGCTAAACAATTGTCATCGACAATGGTCGCAATTTGTTGAGGTATATAATCAAATGCTGGTAGGAACTTTTTTGGAGAGTCAAATTTTTGTTGGTGTAAAACTATGCATATTTACACTTCATCACTTTCTGTTTAAGAGAAATAATGCCAAAGATATGTAATTATCCTTTTGTATAGATTATACAGTGAGAGAACCATATGTACGGCATGGTGTCGTTCAAATTCAGAAATTGTGTTATGATTGTGATTGGTCCACCCCTGGAAGGAATAAAGCGTAAAACTATCATTATCACCGCTGTGGTTCCATTGTTGTACCACATTATTAAGCTTAGCATAGTCGAATACCCTTGGGTAATACTTGAAAAAGTGTGAAGAGATATTTAATTTATGCCGGCGGGTGGTCGTTTGATATGACAAAATATAAGGGGTTAGCAATTCTCATTGCAATATAAATTTTTATAACTGATTCGAGATTTGAATTGATCTATGGGAACTTTCATTATTCAATTTTGGAAACAAAGTTTAGGTTCTGTGGGACTTTAGCTAATGAATTTTCAACGTAAAAAAATCAATAATGTTTCGATTTTTTGTAGGTCAGTTTTTATTATTTTCGCCTGCTTAAATTGTTTTTATAAATACTTTCAAATCATCGATATTAATAGAAAATCTAATTTCCAACAAAAAATCGGTTCAGTAAAATAATCAAATTTAGCTTATTCTTCGAATTACATCAGAAACATTGTAAGCTGACCAGTGTGACCATTCTCTCAGAAACGAATGGCTGAATTAATTTATTTACTTATTTATTCATCTATAGAGTTTCCTCTTACAGATTGCTTAAAACGAATATAAACTTAATTCATATTTACATTTGTGCATTTTAAGCAAGCTTAAGTTCTAGACAACTATGTAAATATATTAAATAATAAAAACCGTGAACGCAATTGTTCCTTTCTTTCTTTCATATACTGGTATATTCAATAATATAACATATCTACTCTTAAGTCTCTTAATAAATTTTAAGTTGAAATAGACAACCTATCCCTCCCATTGTTCTGAAGAGATGTTCTTCAACGCTGGAAAAACCACTGAGTAAGCTTTTCCATCTGTCCTATTTCACTGGTTTCTTTCCGAGTGGATGAAAAACAGCATTTGTCCATAGCCCTTCCCTTAATAAAGGCATATCTTCTTCACCCTCAAACTATCGACTTATATCACATACGTTCCTTCTTTTCAAGTTCATGGAAACGCTGATTAATTAACAGCTCAAGAAATATCTCGAAGAAAAAAAGCTACTTAATGACCGGCAGTACGGCTTTAGCAGCAATAGATCCACTGGTGATGGTTAATTTCACCGAACAGTGGCACAAATCTTTACATCGTTTTGGAGAAAGTAAGATTATTGTTCTTGGTATTTCAAAAGCGTTTAATAGAGTTTAGTTAGTGCGTTCGACTGTCACGCTGGAGGTCTGGGATCGCTTCCCAGCCTCGTCCACCTTAAAACTAAAAAAGTTTTTTTTCAGGGCTACTGCCTCTTGCGAGGAATTGACAAATCCTCCAAGAGTATCACTTGTCACGAATAAGTGCTTCTCGTCTGCCGTTCGGATTCGGCATACAATTGTAGGTCCCTTCCATTCCTGTCGAAAGGCGCACACAGCAATGGTTGCGAGTTGTTAGTCACTAGGCCCTGGTTCTTCATGAGCCGTTGTGCCACCCGATTTATTTATTTTTTTTTTTAATAGAGTTTGGCATCAAGCTCTCTTATCGAAAATGCGTGCATTTGGTATTGATGAATCTCTTCTTCGTTGGATTAGAAATTCCCTTTCAGACCGTTCAATACAAGTTGTCTGTCTGAAATCCACAAAATAAATGCTGGTGTGCCCCAGGGCTCCCTTTTGTCTCCAACTCTCTTCCTTATATTCATAAATGATCCTTTGTCTGAAACTTGTAATCCATTAAACTAAGCTAAGCTAAGCTTGTTGGATGGAATTCAAAGAAGGGCTCTAAAAATGATTGGTAATGGAACAATAACAGTGACAATTACATCCCTCGAACACCGCCGAAATGTCACCTGTCTGTCACTGTTCTAACGCTATTTTTTATAAACAGTGTACAAGTGAAATAGTCAGTTGCATTCTCCCTTAAACAATTCAACCGCAATATTCGCCCTTTTAGGAATGTTCATCAGTTTGTATCCTTGAGCCCAACTTCAGACGTACTGTTAAGTATAGAGATTCTTTCTTTAGTCGCACAACAAGAACATGAAATGCTTAACCTGGCCCCATTTTCCACCCCATTTTGATATTCTGAACTTCAAAACCAATGTGCATCGTTTAAGTTTTACTATTTTGTTTTGTATAAAAAATATTTAAACACAGTGCGAGCGTTCAGAAAATAGGGAAGGATTTAACAGAAGATGCCGATGCACCTCTGAATGTTAAAATGGCAGGGAAAAATAGTGACGGGTAAGGCATTCCGTTATAATGTTTTGGTTTTAAAAATTGAAACGGCAATGGATTTGTCAATTTCCTCAACAAAAAAAAAGTAAAACAATACTTCCGTTTTAAGCATTTTTCGGCAAGAACCAAACATTTATTTATCGAACAATCAATTTAAATTTTATAGACACAAGGTTTAACCAAAATAGGAAGAGCCGTTTTAGCGGAAAACCTGAAACGGTTGTCATAGATGACCTAGAAAAAAAAGATCTTTGTTTCTTCTATAGGTAATTTCATAAAAATGCTATGCACTAAATTTGAAACAAATGAGCTACCGCGCTGTAGCTCATCTCTTTTACAACAACGTATAGCTAATCTATTCCGGATAATATTCATGAAACGAAAGGGGAAACATTAAAAAAAAATTCGGTGCATTCCTAATCCAAATTTTATCTATATAAATCTTAGCCTATATTTTCTAAAATCTAAACGTTTATATCGCTGTGTGCAAAAATAAAATAAAAAATAAATTTAAAATCCTAAACTCACAACAAACCATATACGCATATTGAAAGTTAAAAAGAAACGTCACCAAAATAAAATTCCCAAGTGATACAATTTACAAAATAAAAAATTAAAAAAAAAAAACATTGAAATAGGACTTTTTCAAAGAAATCAAAGATTCATTTGATATCGTTTCGACTATAAGAACCTGAAAGATGGAAGAAGAAAAAACCTCATATAATGAAGTTAAAAACGCTTATTCCACCCTTAAAAATACAATCATTCTGTTTTCCTTATTGAATTTCACTGACAATTTATGTGATTCTTTTGGTTGCTTGAATGCAAATTTTCTATATTATATTTGTATACTCCCATTCCATCAGCATCACCATCAGCAGCTCTAAATGCTCGCCCCCGTCTCCAGACACTTTTAAATCGTCACAATCATTCAAGTTTTTGAATCTATTGTGTATCGTGTCCTTGGGAAAAAAATATCAAGACTACGATGCGGCGGGTGGTGCGGCGGTGGCAGGGTAGCTACAAAATAAAAACTTAAAAAAGGAAGAAAATAATGTAAACTGAAATTGTATTTTGAATAAATTTTTATGTGTATACGATAATTTTTAAGTTTTTTTTTGCGATATTTTCTTTTTTTTTCACAATCACAGAGGCTTTTCCTTGGGGAATCACTGAGAAGAAAATAAAAATTTTGCATAATGTTGTGGCCCGAGAAATAGCACAACCCTATACCACTACCATATTATGAAGTATAGAATGAAAAAAAAAATCCGATAAGGAAGAAATATGATTATTTGTTGAATGTGGTAATAGTGTCCTTTGGGAAGTTCTTAAACTTGATTGTGAACTGTGAAGTGAAAAAGTTTTTTTTTTTTTATGTTTGTTCAATAATTTTAAATGGAGTGTTTTAATTGGTATATTATACTGTAGTACTCGTACATAAACTATTCAACGTCTTTGTATACCAATAAATTAAAAGTCAACACCCCTTTTTTCAATCATCACACACTTTTGAGGGATTTCCTTTGGAGATATTGACCTTTTTTCAACGGATTATACTGGGAGACATCTAGCTCGACTAGACTGTATATGATATCTTAAGTATGTTTTTAATCTAAGACTCCAAGAAACTCTTTCTAATGCAGATATACAATTTTGTTCAAAAGTGTGATACTTCACTTTTTCTAGTTGGGAGATATTAAGTTTTCATTGAGCCATGTGAAGCTTTTACGTTTGATAATGCATTTACTGAATTCAATGGTTTTGCCCTACATTTTGAACAAAATAATTATACAGTGGAGATACTAGGATTTTTAGCAATAGCTAATACTTCGCTTCCACTTTAAATTGCTCAGCAGGAATTGGCTTTGGAGATATAATTCTTTTTGTGACTTTATTGAAACCAGAATTTTGGTTTAGAGGCACACATATTAAATTTTGTTTAAATAGTGTGTTATACTTCACTTTTTCTAGTTGGGAGGTATTCGAGTTTTTATTGAACCATTGAAACCAGTTGAAGAGTAAGGTTCTAGAGGGTTTTTCATATATGTTTTCACTTCATATTGATCTGAAGGTCTTTGGAGAAATTGAACATTTTCTCTACATCTTTGAAACCAAAATGTTGATTTAGAGACATAGATAATGGGGTAATACATATTTTCTATTTTGAAGATATTGAGTTTTTTACTAAACAATGCGAAGCTATAAATTTTGATAATGCCATTTACTGTATTCATTGGTTTTGCTGCACAGTTTGAATTGATCAGTTGATAAGTGAGGTCCTAGTATTTGTCACAGAAGCTAACACCTGACTTTTACTTCAAATTGCTCAGTAGGTATATGCCTTGGGGGTTTTAAACTTTTTGTTTGCATCTTTGCAACCGAAACTTTGTTTTGCAGACACATGTTCATTTTTTTTTTTAAATAATATGATAATAGATTTTTTCTGGTTGGGAGATATTGTGTTTTTATTGAACCACCTGAAGCTGTGCGTTTTAATAATTCCTTTTACTGAATTCATGGGTTTTGCTCTACGTTTTGGCCTAACGAGATGAGCAGTTAGGTCCTACAATTGTTCACACCAGCTAATACCTCACATTTATTATTAACAATTTGACTTATAACTAGTTAGATACGATGATATTATACATTAATTGGCACATAAGAGGGGGTCTTATCTTATACTTTGTCTTAAATTTAAAGGATTATAAAATATAAAATACATGTCAAAAAATTAAACCTAAAAGTCGGCTGACTTTATTGTCCTCGGGGTGTTCCGTCCCGGTTGTCAAGTTGTTGTTTTCGTGGGGGATGGGTTACCATTTAGCCGCGGTGATATGCTGACCCTGTGTCAGCGCAGAACGAAACTGCTGGCTCGTTGTCTGTGATGATATTGTCAACCAGGATTTCCATCATACTGAGGTTTCTCGGCTCGGGGTGTCGCTGCTGATTGGCCATTCTTCTCATCAGTTGATGTGGGTGCCTGTTGGTTAGTCCTATAAGCTTCTTTGCTTGAAGCATTAGGTATATTATATTAGGTATTAGGTATATCTGTATAAGGACGCTCGTTGTTGTGATGTCTCATTTGCTGCTGATCGAAACGTAGTCCGGTACAAATCCTTAGTAACTTTCTTTCGAACATTCGAAGTTCCTTCATGGCCGTCTTTGAGATGGAGAACCAGACTAGGAAGGCATAGCTGATTACAGGCCACAGGAACTGCTTGTACATAAGTATCTTCGTCTTCTGGCTCAGTCCGTTTCTGCGGCCGTTTCTCCGGCTTTGATGTTCTTCACTTGTGATTTGCAGTTCTCCATTTGTACGAAGAATTTTCTGAAAGAAAGAAAAGAAAAAAAGAATTTTTATTACTGACGGGGGTAAATGTAATAGGTGAATCTTATGGATAAGGCTTCAATCCATACGCTGTCCAATGCTTTCTCGACGACCGACGTGACGTTATGCTGGAACTTCAGGAGCGGATGCAAAGTGAAGTGCTTTTTCCTAAAGCCAAAATGCATGTCCGGGGCTAATAAATACCTCACTTTCACTTTAAATTTGTCTGCAGGGATGGACGATGGAGACAATTAATTTATTTCTTGACATCCTTGAAACCAAAATGTTTTTTTTTAGAGATAAATTTTTTTGTAATTAATAAAGGTTAATATCTCGTTTTTGATTCTAAAATACCTTTAAGTGTTTAGTTTATGAGGTATTAAACTTTTTTCCTACCTCATTTAAGGCAAAATTATAATTTGACAAAAATAATTCGGGCACATTGATGAGGCAATCTAATTTTTCATAAGAGAAATGCCTCGCTTTTCATTCTTTATTTGGAGATATTAGACTTTTTGACTATAAATCGATTGTCTGTGTATTATTTTATTTTTCAAGTGTTTCTTAATTCCAACTGGGAATGGTGATTGGACTTATATCATATTAGTTCAAAACCCAAACAATGCAAAATTAAATTCCCATACTTAGAACGCTACCTCTCCAGTGCTATTATGTTCGGCGGCCCGTTTTTTTTCCTTTCACAATCATTTTATGAATGAAAAAAAAAAACAGCTCATTATTGCATTATATTATTTATGTTTACATTTTCTTGTCCAAATGATCCTGAAACTTATTGAAGTTGTGCGCGCGAGTAATTGTTACTAAATGCATTATTGCCAACAAATAATGGCAAACAATAATAACGCAGTGTGTGATTGCCGGTGTGTGTTTGGTCTTTAGTGTATTATGCATGCGAACAAAATCACACAATCACACATACAAGAGATATAGTACTTTACTTCAACACAATTCCATAAATTACAACGAAAAGGATGATATGCGTATCGGATTCTTTTGTGTGCGTATAGACAACACTTTGTGTATCTCTCATCTCACATAGCGTTTTCCACATTGATTTTTCCTGAATCGATCCTTTCGATACTATATGCATTGATATCACTGAGCAAGGATAAAAGGTATGAATGAATATTGACGGCACGTTGTTGTTGTTGTTGGATATATTGTCATATAGGTAGAATTATAGATAGATGCATTTTCAGCCTCATTCCCATTCATGCCCACCTGATTCGTGTAGTTATAGATTGACAAGGATTCTTTGGCAGAGGAGGATAGGATGCATCATCGGCACCCGGGTGTTTTTGTATCTTTTTTTTTTTTTTTTTTTTTTGTATTGAAAGTGTGCAACACCTTACAAAAACCCGGATATTCTATTTTTTTGTTTGCTTTTTGTTGTTCATTGATTTTATTCGTAAATCTTTGTTGGGTCCTTTTGTTGGAATCCATTGATCTTTTTGTTGCATTGAAGAATTTCACACGTCTTTTCTTTGTTCGAGTATTTTTTTTCTTGATTTTCCACCTTCCCTAAAATGGGACAATAAAATGAAAGGTGCGTGGTTTTAATGAGAGACCATACCATGAATGGAATATCGATGAAATATTTGTATAAAAAGTAGAAACATGTGCAATACATACATAGAAATACATCAACTTGGATTGTTTTTAAAACTAAAAAGAATTAAGTAAACAGAATAACAGACTGTAAGACAATTATCACGAATGTGGTGCAAATCCGATTTAAATGTCGGTGTTGAAAAATATCTTGAAAATGTGACTTCAAATATTTGTGTTGTTTTTGGAGAAAAAATGATAAAATATAAATTATTAAATTAAAAAAAAAAAAAAATATTCTACAAAATTTTATTTTTTACTATCTAACTCTAAAGGAAGTATTGAGACATGCTCTTTCTATGCTTTACTAGTTACCAATAGGGTATAACTTTCCAAAATAACTACATACTTACGACAAGCTGCCGAAATAAAATAAAAAACATTTAAAAACAAATATAAACAAAAGAGTTGGTGTGCAAACATAACACAACAACATAAATAATATTTACTAGAAAAATCACCCACCCAACACAATTCTCCCATAAAAGACTTCAAAAATATTACCGCTATACTTTTATTAAGAATCAAAGTGCACGACTGGTTCATATGGCACGACTGGTTCTGATGGTTCATGTTTAAAAAACAAATACATTTTTTCTCAAAAATGAAAGTTTAAGAATTATAAAAAAAAACTATTTAATAAAACCTGTAATTTGATTTCCCACTTAAATAAAATATCAGAGATATAGTTTTTAATAAAAGGCATGCCTCGATTAGACGAACTTGCACTCGTAGTAAGGAACTTTAGTTAGAAACTGAAGATGCTAAAGAAAAGTTTAGATAGAAAGATAGATAAATCTTTATTTACAATTTAATAAGATAATCTTAACTAATATATAAAAGTCTTTTTTTGTTTTCTTGTCAGTTTGGCTGTAGGGTGTCCAAACTAACAACAAAACAATCAAAATACTAACTTTTTTTTATGGCATCAACAATGTCTATCCCCCTGCTATCCGATAGATAGCTTCTAAAAAAAAAATAAACTTAAATTTTTTTAGAAATATTTAACAATAATAATAAAAGTTTGCCTATATGAAATTTGTTTTTTTGGTTTTTTATTAATATCTTTTTAATTAACAGTCGTAGAGGTAGAGGTTGCAATGTACTAATAAATTATAGCTATATGTCCTAGGAACTTGTCTAAAAAAAATTATATTCCTATTGTACCGTTGAGCTGAGAAATTCACAATATAATATTGTTCACACATATTACTTAATAACATATGGGTGTGTGCAGGGATTGATTTAATTTTTTCTTATATTTAATCTCAATAGTATAGCCATTAATTTGATACCTCACTTTTTAATCCACCTCCTATATTAGCGTCAAATTCATAAAAAATCGAATAAAATCCATAGAAATGCTCCGCTTTGTTCATTGTCAACAATCGTCTACCAGTGGAGAGCACCGTTATCTCAATTGAATTTCTAATTGGAGTTCTTTTAATATACAAAATCATAACTTCATTTCTGCTCAGACGATTATTAAAGTTTTGATCTCAGAATTTAGCTATGAGATATGGCTAAATTTGTGTATAAAAATTATTAAGAGGGGTGAACAATTTCATACTAAAAGGGTGTGTAAATGACCCGTCAAATTTATATTACATATATTAAATTCAAAACTTGATGAAATTTTTTTTTATTTCAAAAAGCTAATGATGTACGTTTATAGGTGTAACCTTCTTCTATAAATATGTGAATAATTTTGTATTTGTAAATCTAACGGGAAAAAAGTAGGGGCAATTTAATAAAATAAATCACAAAAAAGCTCCATTTAGCCAAATTAAGAGGTTTAAAACTTGAGTTATACTTAATAGTTCATAACAAATGATACATGAATTTGAGGTAAAAATTTATAATACAAATTGCAGTGTTAAAATTTTTGCAAAATCTTAGAAAAAATTCATACAAAAAATGTGATTTAGTGAAAAATCAATTCGATTTTTGGTACTTTCAGTGCAAAACTTAATACAAAATTGATAAATTTTGAAAAACAAAACCAACACACTAATTGATCTAATCCTCTTCTTAAATATTGTTTGTAAAAGTTAAGTGATTATTACAACAAAAGCTACTCTAAAACTAGTTTTATTGATTTATTTACCAAAAAAAATGCAGAATCGATCATGCTTTTTCAACGACTTTTATTTTTATATTTTCGCCACGCCCATAAAATATTTTTTAATTTAAAAATTATAAATTTTGAATGTCTAATAAAAATGTTGATATATTAAACATAACTGTGCGTTGCTCACAAGCTTCACAAAATAATTTCAAATATTAAAATTTTACAGAAGAAATATTTTTTACAGATAAAATCCAGAAAAAAAATTTAAAATTGTCAATTTGTGCGTTGCTCACAAGCTTCACAAAATAATTTCAAATATTAAAATTTTACATAAGAAATATTTTTTACAGATAAAATCCGGAAAAAAAATTTAAAATTGTCAATTTATCTGCATAAAATTGGCTTTAAATCAAAAAGTACTTATCCGAATTTCAAAATATAGATGTCTATAGAAAGGTCATTGTCTCACTATTTAAATACATACAAAATATTAATAGACAACGATATAAATTTAAAGACTTATACGGTTGAACAGATAAAATTGCATGATTTTGATTAAATAGTGAATATTATAATTTTTTATGAAACCGATTATCGAAATTTAAATTTTATAATAATTTATACCAATCAGCAATTATTTTGGTATATAAAACATATTCCTACGATAACCGTAAGCTTTAATATGGATTTTTAAACATAGTTGAAAGAAAAATTTTGAAAAAATCCATGCGCTGGTCGATAAAATTGTTTCTTTTTGGAAAAATATACTTAAGATACCTGTAAATAGCCATAACTTGGGCAATACTTTTTTGATATTTATAAATTAGGTATTCAATGAAAGGTTATAAGACATACAAAATTATAAATATAAAAAACAATTCACTTTCTTGACAAAATAAATTGTTAAAGGAGAAAGAATTTACCATAATGCGAAAAATTCATACCTTTTGAGTGTAGTTACTTAGAAAATTGTTAAAAGTTAATGAAAAATTTATAAATTTTGTAAAACTAATAACACACAATTATAGGTGTTACATTCTTCTACAAATATGTTAGAAATTTTATATATGTAAATCTAAAGGAAAAAAAGTAGGGGCAATTTAATGAGATAAATCACAATAAAGCTCCATTTACCCAAATTTAGATGCTTCAAACTTTAGTAATGCCTGATAGTTCATAAAAAATGATACTAACAAATGATATAGACTTCGGTAGAAATTTATAATCTAAATTTTTGTATTAAAATTTTTGCAAAATCTTAAAAAAAACCATATTAAAAATGTGATTTAGTGAAAAATTATTTCTATTTTTGGTAATTTTAAAGCAAAAGTTAATACAAAATTGATAAATTTTGAAAAACAAAACGAACACACCAATTGCTCTAATCCTCTTCTTAAATATTGCTAATAAATATTAAGTGATCATTTCAACAAAAGCCACTCCAGAATTAGCTTTATTGATTTATTTACCAACAAAATGCAAAATGGATCATGGATACAAAACATAACTGTGCGTTGCTCACAAGCTTCACAAATAATTTCAAATATTAAAATTTTACATAAGAAATATTTTTTACAGATAAAATCCAGAAAAAAATTCAAAATTGTTAATTTAACTGCATAAAATGGGATATAAATCGGAAAGTACTTATTCGAATTTCAAAATTTAGATGTCTTTGGAAAGGTCGTTGTCTCACTATTTAAATACATTCAAAATATTAATAGAAAACCATTCACATGTATAACAAAAATGGTAACAGCAATGCTATAAGAGCAAAAACTGCCGTATTACAGCTCCTCTCTTCTGTGCGTTGCAGGTCGTGTGTCGAAATGTCAAAATCTAAGGGCACCAATCGATTAAGGAGGGTTTTATTACCTAATGTCTCGGCCAGCACTTTAGCACCAACAGAAAATAAGAAATTTCACTTTTCAATTTGAAAGGTGTCGAAATGTCAAGATCTGAGAGCGCCAATCGATTTAGGAGGTGGATTTTGCACTCTAAGTCCAATGGAAATCAAAAAAATCGCACTTGACAGTTGACAGTGATGATGGTGAAATGTCAAAAATCTGAAAAATCACACCTTTTGCTAGTTGGGGGCGAGATAGCAAACCATACAAATTTTTCAAATATTTTCTTACAAGTAGGTGTCTTTAGCATAGATATTTAGAAGTACGTGAATAAGCTTTTATATTTATAATAATTAACACTTGCACAATATTTATATCCTTTGAAAATTGAGAACATGAATGATGTTGAAAATTTATTGATGTCGGGAATAAGTTTTCCTGGGGAATCGGGCGGTCAATTCATCGAATTTATTTCAGAGATATTCACGACAGCAGAAATATTTTCAAGGAAAACTATTTTCCACGGGAAATTTTTTTTTTTTCAAGATTTGTTAACAAACTATCTTTTATCAAAAGGGACCCGGGCAACGCCGGGTGTTTCCGCTAGTACATTATATTTGAATAAAGAATTACAAGCATGGCCAGGATGCCGTCTACCGGATTTTATCTGAATGTTTTGTTTTCAATGAGATAGATTCAACAAATCAATAATATCTAAGAAGTATATAGTTATTAAAAAGTTTATAAAAAAAAAAATAATATAATATAAAATAATCAAAACATGTTTGTTCTTAATTTAACAATTTGACATACTTAAATTACTGTTTGAATTGCAGTTATATTAAGAAAGACATACATTAATTCGCGTCATTAAAAGAATATAATTATGAAAAAGAATTAAACAAGCTTTTAGTTTAGCTAAAACGAACAAATAAAAAAATTAAATAATTAAACAATCTGTTAGTTTAGTTAAAAACGAAAAAAAAAAATATTAAGTAAATGAAACAAGCTTTTAGTTTAGTTAAAACCAAAAGAAAAGTTTAAACAACGAGTTAAAATAAAAAAATATTACCATACGTTCTGTATTTAAATAACTTAAAAAGCTATAGCACTCAAAGAAAGCACGCAATCTAATTTATTTGATAAATATGTGATTTTATACAAAAAAAAATTAAAATCTTTACGGGCGTCCGGGCGTCATTTCATTTTTGACGCCTGGGCGTCATTTCATTTTTGACGCCCGGGCGTTATTTTAATTTTGACGCCCGGGCGTCATTTTATTTTTGACGCCCAGGCGTCATTTTAATTTTTGACGCCCTGGCGTCAATTTATTTTTGACGCCCGGGCGTCATTTTATTTTTGACGCCCAGGCGTCATTTTATTTTTGACGCCCGGGCGTCATTTAAATTTTGACGCCCGGGCGTCATTTCATTTTTGACGCCCAGGCGTCATTTTAATTTTGACGCCCCGGCCCAGGCGTCATTTTATTTTTGACGCCCGGGCGTCATTTTAATTTTGACGCCCGTGCGTCAATTTATTTTTGACACCTGGGCGTCATTTCATTTTTGACGCCCGGGCGTCATTTTAATTTTGACGCCCCCGCGTCATTTTATTTTTGACGCCCCCGCGTCATTTTATTTTTGACGCCCGGGCGTCATTTTAATTTTGACGCCCGGGCGTCAATTTATTTTTGACGCCCGGGCGTCATTTTATTTTTAACGCCCGGGCGTCATTTTAATTTTGACGCCCGGGCGTCATTTCATTTTTGACGCCCGGGCGTCATTTTATTTTTGACGCCTGGGCGTCATTTCATTTTTGACGCCCGGACGTCTTTTTATTTTTGACGCCCGGGCGTCATTTTAATTTTGACGCCCGGGTGTCAATTTATTTTTGACGCCCCCGCGTCATTTTATTTTTGACGCCCGGGCGTCAATTTATTTTTGACGCCCGGGCGTCAATTTCTTTTTGACGCCCGGGCGTCATTTTAATTTTGACGCCCGCGCGTCATTTTAATTTTGACGCCCGGGCTACATTTTATTTTTGACGCCCGGGCGTCATTTTAATTTTGACGCCCGGGCGTCATTTAATTTTTGACGCCCGGGCGTCATTTTAATTTTAACGCCCGGGCGTCAATTTATTTTTGACGCCCGGGCGTCATTTAATTTTTGACGACTGGGCGTCATTTTATTTTTGACGCCCGGGCGTCATTTTATTTTTGACGCCCGGGCGTCATTTTAATTTTAACGCCCGGGCGTCATTTTATTTTTGACGCCCGCGCGTCATTTCATTTTTGACGCCCAGGCGTCAATTTATTTTTGACGCCCGGGCGTCATTTCATTTTTGACGCCCGGGCGTCATTTTATTTTTGACGCCCGGGCGTCATTTTATTTTTGACGCCCGGGCGTCATTTTAATTTTGACGCCCGCGTGTCATTTTATTTTTGACGCCTGGGCGTCATTTTAATTTTGACGCCCCTGCGTCATTTTATTTTTGACGCCCGGGCGTCAATTTATTTTTGACGCCCCCGCGTCATTTTATTTTTGACGCCCGGGCGTCATTTTAATTTTGACGCCCCCGCGTCATTTTATTTTTGACGCCCGGGCTTCATTTTATTTTTGACGCCCGGGCGTCATTTTAATTTTAACGCCCGGGCGTCATTTTATTTTTGACGCCCGGGCGTCATTTAATTTTTGACGCCCAGGCGTCAATTTATTTTTGACGCCCGGGCGTCATTTCATTTTTGACGCCCGGGCGTCATTTTATTTTTGACGCCCGGGCGTCATTTTATTTTTGACGCCCGGGCGTCATTTTAATTTTGACGCCCGCGCGTCATTTTATTTTTGACGCCTGGGCGTCATTTTAATTTTGACGCCCCCGCGTCATTTTATTTTTGACGCCCGGGCGTCAATTTATTTTTGACGCCCGGGCGTCATTTCATTTTTGACGCCCGGGCGTCATTTTATTTTGACGCCCGGGTGTCATTTTAATTTTGACGCCCGCGCGTCAATTTAATTTTAACGCCCGGGCGTCATTTCATTTTTGACGCCCGGGCGTCATTTCATTTTTGACGCCCAGGCGTCTTTTTATTTTTGACGCCCGGGCGTCATTTTAATTTTGACGCCCCCGCGTCATTTTATTTTTGACGCCCGGGCGTCAATTTATTTTTGACGCCCGGGCGTCATTTCATTTTTGACGCCCGGGCGTCATTTTATTTTTGACGCCCAGGCGTCATTTTATTTTTGACGCCCCCGCGTCATTTTGTTTTTGACGCCCGGGCGTCATTTTAATTTTGACGCCCGGGCGTCAATTTATTTTTGACGCCCGGGCGTCATTTCATTTTTGACGCCCGGGCGTCATTTTAATTTTGACGCCCGCGGGTTAATTTCATTTTGACGCCCGGGCGTCATTTCATTTTTGACGCCCAGGCGTCAATTTATTTTTGACGCCCGGGCGTCATTTTAATTTTGACGCCCGGGCGTCATTTAATTTTTGACGCCCGGGCGTCATTTTAATTTTAACGCCCGGGCGTCATTTTATTTTTGACGCCCAGGCGTCAATTTATTTTTGACGCCCGGGCGTCATTTCATTTTTGACGCCCGGGCGTCATTTTATTTTTGACGCCCGGGCGTCATTTTAATTTTGACGCCCGGGCGTCAATTTATTTTTGACGCCCGGGCGTCATTTCATTTTTGACGCCCGGGCGTCATTTTAATTTTGACGCCCCCGCGTCATTTTATTTTTGACGCCCGGGCGTCAATTTATTTTTGACGCCCCCGCGTCATTTTATTTTTGACGCCCGGGCGTCATTTTATTTTTGACGCCCGGGCGTCATTTTAATTTTGACGCCCGCGCGTCAATTTAATTTTGACGCCCGGGCGTCATTTCATTTTTGACGCCCAGGCGTCTTTTTATTTTTGACGCCCGGGCGTCATTTTAATTTTGACGCCCCCGCGTCATTTTATTTTTGACGCCCGGGCGTCAATTTATTTTTGACGCCCGGGCGTCATTTCATTTTTGACGCCCGGGCGTCATTTTATTTTTGACGCCCGGGCGTCATTTTAATTTTGACGCCCGCGCGTCAATTTAATTTTGACGCCCGGGCGTCATTTCATTTTTGACGCCCAGGCGTCATTTTATTTTTGACGCCCGGGCGTCATTTAATTTTTGACGCCCGGGCGTCATTTTAATTTTAACGCCCGGGCGTCAATTTATTTTTGACGCCCGGGCGTCATTTAATTTTTGACTCCCGGGCGTCATTTTATTTTTGACGCCGAGGCGTCAATTTATTTTTGACGCCCGGGCGTCATTTTATTTTTGACGCCCGGGCGTCATTTTAATTTTGACGCCCGGGCGTCAATTTATTTTTGACACCCGGGCGTCATTTTATTTTTGACGCCCGGGCGTCATTTTAATTTTGACGCCCGCGCGTCAATTTAATTTTGACGCCCGGGCGTCATTTCATTTTTGACGCCCGGGCGTCATTTTAATTTTGACGCCCCCGCGTCATTTTATTTTTGACGCCCCCGCGTCATTTTATTTTTGACGCCCGGGCGTCATTTTATTTTTGACGCCCGGGCGTCATTTTAATTTTGACGCCCGCGCGTCAATTTAGTTTTGACGCCCGGGCGTCATTTCATTTTTGACGTCCAGGCGTCTTTTTATTTTTGACGCCCGGGCGTCATTTTAATTTTGACGCCCCCGCGTCATTTTATTTTTGACGCCCGCGCGTCAATTTAATTTTGACGCCCGAGCGTCATTTCATTTTTGACGCCCAGGCGTCATTTTATTTTTGACGCCCGGGCGTCATTTTAATTTTGACGCCCGGGCGTCATTTAATTTTTGACGCCCGGGCGTCATTTTAATTTTAACGCCCGGGCGTCAATTTATTTTTGACGCCCGGGCGTCATTTAATTTTTGACGCCCGGGCGTCATTTTATTTTTGACGCCCAGCCGTCAATTTATTTTTGACCCCCGGGCGTCATTTCATTTTTGACACCCGGGCGTCATTTTATTTTTGACGCCCCCGCGTCATTTTATTTTTGACGCCCGGGCGTCATTTTAATTTTGACGCCCGCGCGTCAATATATTTTTGACGCCCGGGCGTCATTTTATTTTTGACGCCCGGGCGTCATTTTAATTTTGACGCCCGGGCGTCATTTCATTTTTGACGCCCAGGCGTCATTTTATTTTTGACGCCCGGGCGTCATTTTAATTTTGACGCCCGGGCGTCATTTAATTTTTGACGCCCGGGCGTGATTTTAATTTTAACGCCCGGGCGTCAATTTATTTTTGACGCCCGGGCGTCATTTAATTTTTGACGCCCGGGCGTCATTTTATTTTTGACGCCCAGGCGTCAATTTATTTTTGACGCCCGGGCGTCAATTTATTTTTGACGCCCGGGCGTCATTTTAATTTTGACGCCCGGGCGTCATTTTGTTTTTGACGGCCGCGCGTCATTTTATTTTTGACGCCTGGGCGTCAATCATCATGCAACATGCCACATTCAACATGCAACATGCAACATGCAACTTGCATGTTGCATAATGCAACATGCAACATGCAACATGCAACATGCAACATGCAACATGCAACATGCAACATGCAACATGCAACATGCAACATGCAACATGCAACATGCAACATGCAACATGCAACATGCAACATGCAACATGCAACATGCAACATGCAACATGCAACATGCAACATGCAACATGCAACATGCAACATGCAACATGCAACATGCAAAATGCAACATGCAACATGCAACATGCAACATGCAACATGCAACATGCAACATGCAACATGCGACATGCAACATGCAACATGCAACATGCAACATGCAACATGCAACATGCAACATGCAACATGCAACATGCAACATGCAACATGCAACATGCAACATGCAACATGCAACATGCAACATGCAACATGCAACATGCAACATGCAACATGCAACATGCAACATGCAACATGCAACATGCAACATGCAACATGCAACATGCAACATGCAACATGCAACATGCAACATGCAACATGCAACATGCAAAATAGGAGGACATTGCGGTATCAGAAGATGCGTCAATAAGTTAAAACAAAAATATGTTTGGAAGAATATGAATAAAATGGTTAAAAAATTTGTTAACAATTGCAAAACATGCAATGAAACAAAGATAACAAGATACACAAAAGAAAATATTGTAATTACAGATACACCCAGTTCGTCATTTGAAACAATAACAATTGATACTGTAGGACCACTTAGACCATCAAATGGTTATAGATACATATTAACGGTACAATGTGATTTAACGAAATTTGTAGAAGCATTCCCGATAGAAACTAAAGAAGCGAATACTGTAGCAAAAGCAATAGTAGAAAAATTTATTCTTAAATATGGATGCTTTAAGAAACTTAAAACAGATAAAGGAACAGAATTTACTAATGAATTGCTAAAGAATATTTGTACACTTTTAAAGATAGAAAAGATAGTTTCCACACCTTTTCACCATGAAACAATGGGATCAATAGAAAGAAATCATAGAGTATTTAATGAATATATTATGAGCGTAGGGGATAAAAGTAACTGGGAAGAATGGTTACCATATTATACTTATTGTTATAACTCTACACCACACAGTGGCACTTTATATTCACCATTTGAACTTGTATTTGGAAAATTATGTACACTTCCATGTGAAGTAATAGAAAATAAAGATACAATTTATAATATTGACAATTACTTGAATGAATTGAAATGCAAACTAAGACATGCTCATGAACAAGCAAAAAATCACTTAATTGAAGACAAATATAAAAGACAAAATTCTCAGAAAAATGTAAACAAATCAAACTTTACCAAAATGCAACATGCAACATGCAACATGCAACATGCAACATGCAACATGCAACATGCAACATGCAACATGCAACATGCAACATGCAACATGCAACATGCAACATGCAACAAGCAACATTCAACAAGCAACAAGCAACATGGATGTTGAACGCGTGCGTCGTGCTGGCATTGTGCCCTGTAACACCCACACAAATAGACCAAATTGTTGTACTTACTGATGAAACACAACTTACTTACTTACTGATCATACACAACAAATTTAATGTAGAATTAAATATCAACATGACGCGACGCTTCACTTAAATGAAAGTTCGATGAGGCGTTTGTGGTACCATGCGTCAAAATCATCAAAATCACCTATGTACGAACTTATTGAACTTATTTCCAGCTATTACAGTATTGCCTTTTTTTCAAATTTTTTGACAGATCTTGGAGGTATTTTATATTTATTTTTCTATGAATCGTGTTGACCATTTGAGTCTTTCACTCTAATATTAAAACGGTAGAGGTATATTAATCACTTTAGATAATACCTCGTTTTTGGTTAAAACATTTTCTGCAATCCAAATTTGTTCTTCTTTTTGAAATGTATTTGAGCTCCCATTATTACCCATTCTTGTCACTAGTTGGAGTTATTAAATTTTTGAATCGATAATTTGTGAAACCAAAGACTTTCAATAATTTGTTTTATACAGTACAAAATGTTTTTGAAAATTGAACGTATAGAAACTCTAAATTCCGAACTTTCGACAGAGCTTGACGCACGTTGGAGGTATTTCTTTTTTTTTTTTCGGTAGATCTTAATATTAGATACTTTCATTTTGATAACAATACGAGCACAATAAAGTCCTTGGATTTAGTGCTTTGGCTAATACCTCGTTTTGGTTGAAATTTTGAAATCTGATATCTAAATTTATTTCTTTGAGGAGGTATCAGATCTTTATTTGGCATTCGTCTTTATACATTTCAGCAATAGTTACTATTATACCCTTTGTAGTCAATACCTTGTTGAGCTTAACATTCTCTAGTTCGTATACGGCGTTGGAGATATTAAATTGGGAAGTAGTTACTTGCAGATATTACACTTCTGAGAAGACAAAAATCCTATTTCCTTGAAATTTTAATTAACGAAGGCATGTATGTAAAGTGTAGTAGGTATATACGTATTACTTACTTATGATACACTTAGTTTGTGTGTTTATTCTTTAATGATTTTCCAACCAGTTTTGTGTTTGTACAACGATTGCCAGATGAGGTATGCGTTATTTAAAATTTGTATTCAAACCACAAACTAAGCCATCTAAATCAATTGACGAATTCATTACATCATCATCATCACCCCTGGGTGTTCATAATCAAATAGCATTCACAGTCGCACCCTCAAAAATGATATTACAGTTACAGGAACATTTATAGGTATAGGTATGAATACCCTCTATTCCTTAGCAAACGCAATTGAAGTTTAATTATATGATGCCTGCTTACAGGTGTGAATTTAATCGAATTTTCACCGGGAGATGTAGATTAGAAATTCAACAAAACAAACATTGACAAACCCTCACTCCAGAGCTCTTACACCTATCAACCTACATCTCCCATCTAGTAGAGAGAGTCTTTTTGCCTTATAAAGGAGCTTATTTCTCTTCGTTTTTTTTTTTGTTTTTTTGTTGTTGATATCCAAAAACGGGCATAGAAAACTCCTTGACAGGAGAAAAAAAAAATAAGAAATAAAAGAAAATGTTTTGAAAATACCTGCGTTTGTCAACATGATCGCGCGCACCATCATTTTCATCATCATCAAGTGTGCGGTAACAAGGACACCACAACGCTGCCGATGGCTGAGGGAATATAAAGTAAAAGAAGTCCTTTTGAGTAAATATTAATACAAACGCGGTTTATTTTGTTGTTGTTCGTTTGAATTGGTTTTGCTTGGGTTTGGTTTGGTTCACGTGGAATGTTGTAACCTGCGACAAATTTCAAAAGCAATCTTTATTTACACAGCGAGTCCCTTTATTAGATTGGTGTGTATCTGTATACTTTAGCGGCATAATATATAACGGACGTTTGTGAAAAGTAAAATTTAACAGTAGGTAAAGGACATAGCCACACAGAGAAGCCACACAGAGAAGCCATACTGCCTGATTGAAGTGGATGTGGATTCATTTGATTCGTTAAATAAACGTTGACACCATCCAAACCATCATGACCCACCACCTCTACCGCACCCTCCACCCATATCAACAGAACGAAAAGAGAGGACTCAAACAAACAAAAAATCTTAAATAAAATGCTAACAAAAGCATACCCTGGAAATTTAAATGTCAATACGTGTAAATGGTTGCCTTTAACATCAAATCAAAGAGGACACTCTTCTGTGTCACACAATACACAAATCACTGTATAACTTTTTTTTTTGTTTGCTATATGATGCTGAAAAGGAGGAGAGAGAGACAGAGGGTGGTTTAAGATTAATCACTTGTAAAATTTATGAATCAAGGAGCAAAAAAGGACGAGATGACAACTTTTTCCATAATTAAGAAGAAGAAATCGGAAATTAAAGAAAGTCAACCCTTTTGACTTCTTGTTTTGGTTTTTGAAAATCTTCCATTTTTTTCATTTCTCTCTCTCTCTCATTCTTCATTCAACTATGAAAGGATTCATTTTCTTTTGATGAAGTCCTTACTTTTGAGTGCCCCCGCTTAAAACATACATATGTATAAAAAGCAATTGTCGGGTTGTTTGTTGAAATTCACCACATCAGAATCAGTAAGGACATTTAAAAGTATACATTTCTTTTAGAAAAGGATTTTGGTTTGATGAATTTTTGTGATTTCAATTTCCTTGATTGAGGTTTAATTGTTTGGAATATTTGCTCTGTGATCGTTTTTCAATGAGGTCCTTTCATGTGCATTTTGACATTGTATTAAGATTTATTTATAGAATCCTTTTGAAGTTCAATATGGTCTGGATATAGTTTATAGGTTTATGTCGTAGGCCCAACAAACGTGACTTATGGAAATTAAGCTATTGTGTAAATGATTTTAGATAAACATATACATACATATGTATATCTGACAGTTGAATAAATAAAGATTTCTTTTTGGGCTTTGTGTTTTGATCTGAGCCTTGTCTAAAAATTTTGAAACCAAGTCAAAATTCATACTAACAAAATCACAGCGGTCAAATAAAATTAGAACTGGCCACGAGACAAGGAAAGTCTCGGTATCAGTCTTCCTTTTAAGCATCAGAGACGAAACCGAGACAAGACTGTATATTTGGACCGAAGTTGTCTCTAAATTGAGAAATCCATAATTTCATTTAAATATTTATTTTCTTCTACAAATTTAAACCTAGCTAACTATATTTTGACGTATCAAGAATATTTCGTTCCAATAGTCAACAAGTTGCCCTGAAATCGTATTTTTCCGAGACAAGTTCGAGAATTGACCGAGATGAGACCGAGACGCGACCGGGACGAGATTGCAAAGGAAAATGGGCAAATTGGGGCCATCACCAATAAGAATGGCCTTCACATCGTATATAGGTTCATGTTTATGCATTCATTATCCGTTAACCGTTTGTCTCTATTCGCCGTGTGACAAAAGTTATTTAATTTTGATTAAATGAGTTTTAGGGTCAAAATTCCTTTTTTCCAAAGTTGTAATATGTGTATTTTTGGCTCGATTAAAGCCAATTTTTGGAATTAAGTTCTTTGAACCCATGACACACTACCTGAATTATTTCACATTTTTAAAATAATGTTTAGGGGTCGCAAGCATCAATTTTAGACAAAAAGCAGTTTTTAGAGTATTTAACTTGTAAAAATACCAATATTGGTTTTTAAATAATATTTTTGATGTCAAAATAATATCTGGAAAAAAGCAAAAATATATCAATATTTACCTCATTTATCAGAATAAAAATAGGTATTGTTTTTAAGGTTCGTTTGCAATTGGTAAAAGTAAGACAAAACAACTCACAAAACGACCCTCAAAACCACCCTTATATATTATTATAAGGGGTTGAAATATTTTTAGCTTAGTCCTTATTTAGTATCAAATTGGTATTATATTTATTAAGGGCTGATCACAAAATAGATCAAAAAAAAAAATATAAACAAAAAATATAATATTTTGTTTGCTTTTTCTGGTACTAAAAGATTTTTAACTCAGTCAGTTCCTTACCGACTTTAAGTTGCTTTGTGGTTTTTCAAAATAGAATGTTAGTCGTTTTTTATCACTTATCCAGGTCCTTGTTTTACACAAAAATCACTTAATAGTCCAGAATCAAAGCCAGGTCGTCGTTTTTGAACAAGTAGACAAAACAAAACATTTTTACACTAAATCTTCGCTTTCATTATCGTTATTTTAGATAAACTGTTAAACTTATACTTGATTTTGTAGTTTGAGAAAAAAATGTTCATAATTAAAAAAGTTCTAACATTCTTCTTTAAAAACCACAAAGACATTTAAAATCGGTAAAAAACTGACTGCGTTAAAAATCTTTTGGTACCATAAAAAGGAAAAAAAATATTCAATTTTTTGTTTATATTTTTGTTTGATCTATTAAGTAATTATTTTGTAAGAGAGTGTACAACCATTTTCTTCGTTACTAAGTAAGGAATAAGTTAAACAAAATAAGGGTGGTTTTGTCCATTTTTTACGAATTTCAATTAATAACCTTGAAAATAATACCCATTTTGATTACGATAAATAAGTTACAAATTGATGTTGGTTTGTTGTTTACCAGAGATGATTTTTACATCAAAAATATTATTTTAAAACCAATATTTGTATTTCTTACAAATTAAATACTCCAAAAACTGCTTTTTGCATAAAATTAATGCTTGCGACCCCTCAACATAATTTTAAAAATCTTAAATAATTTTGGTAGTGTGTCATGGTTTTAAAGACCTTAATTCCAAAAAATGGCTTAAATCCAGCGAAAAATGCACAAAACATTAAAGAAAAACTATGGAAAACGAAATTGTGACCCTAAAACTAATTTTATTCAAAATGAAATAACTTTTGTCACACAAAGAGTTTGGACAAACGGTTAACGGATACTTACTTTACTTTACTTTTGATGGCGCTCACAGCCCAGGATGGGCTTCGGCCTCAACTAACAAGCCCCTCCAGCCAGCTCTGTCCCTAGCTAGCCGCTTCCAGTTGCGCACACCGAGTGCCTTGATGTCGTCATTCACTTGATTGCGCCACCTGTTACGGGTTCTTCCTCTGCTGCGTACCCCATCGGGGTTGGATTCGAAGACTCGTCGGGCAGGTGCGTTGCTGTCCATACGCTCCACGTGCCCCAGCCATCTCAGCCGCTGTATTTTCAGCTTTTTGACCAGGTCAACGTCGCTGTATAGCCCGTATAGCTCGTCGTTGAATCTTCTCCTCCATACTCCTTCGATACACACCGGACCGAAAATCACACGAAGAATCTTCCTCTCAAAGCACCCTAGCAGATTTTTATCCGAATCTTTCAGTGTCCATGCTTCTGACCCATAAAGCAGGACCGGGATGATTAGGGTTTTGTATAAAGTCTCCTTGGTTCTCTGAGAGAGGGCCTTACTACTTAAATGCCTTCTTAGACCGAAGAAACAGCGGTTGGCAAGAGTAATTCTTCGCTTGATCTCTGCACTGATGTCATTCTGCGATGTAATAGTGGAGCCCAGGTAGACAAAGTCCTTGACAACTTCGAAGTTATATCTGTCCATCGTGATGTTGAATAGGTTGCATGATAACGCGTCGCCTTGCCTCAATCCTTTCTCAACATCAAAGGAATCGGTGGTGTTCTTACCAATTTTTACGGAGCAGCGAGATTTTTCCATCGTCATCCTGCACAAGCGGACGAGTTTGGCAGGGATGCCGAGACTCGACATGGCTCTGTATAATTCGTCCCTTTTCACGCTATCATACGCGACTTTAAAATCGATAAAAAGGTGGTGTGTATCGATCTGGAATTCCCGGGATTTTTCTAAAATCTGTCGGAGTGTTAACATTTGATCGACGGTTGACTTGCCTGGCCTAAAACCGCACTGATAAGGGCCGATCAGATCGTTGACAAAAGGTTTTAAGCGGTCACACAGGATGGCCGACAAGATTTTATAAGCGACGTTTAGGAGACTAATTCCTCTGTAGTTGGTACATTTCAGAACATCTCCCTTTTTATGGATGGGGCACACTATACCGAGGTTCCATTCATCGGGCATACTTTCCTCCGACCAAATTTTGCAGATGAGCTGGTGTATGCTCCTAGCCAATTCATCTCCCGCTGATTTAAATAGTTCGGCTTGTAAGCCATCCGCACCTGCAGCCTTGTACGACTTAAGTTTGGATATCGCCAGCCGAACTTCGGTTAGGTCGGGTGGACGGAACTCTTGGCCATCATCGTCCAAGTTGAATGGAGCGTTCTGCCTATTAGCGGCATCTTGGCTGTCTTCGCCATTAAGCAGTCTAGAGAAGTGTTCTTTCCAGATCCTCAGCACTGACTGTGTGTCTACTACCATATTCCCACTCTCATCTCGGCAGGCTTCCGTTCTAGCCTTGAATCCTTGGGTGGATCGCTTCACCCTCTGATAAAATTTTCGAACATCTCCCCTACCGCTACAACCCTCAATAGACTCTACCGCCCGCTTCTCGTGCTCTCTCTTTTTCCTCCTGAAAGTCGGCGTTCCTCTTTGCGTTTCAGCCCGTAGAGCTCCCGGGCCACTCTCTCAGCAGCTCTTGTTCGAGTCTGCAGCATTGCTTGGTAGGCCTCGTCCTTAGCTGCATGCGCTAGCCGGCACTCTTCATCGAACCAGGGGTTTCGTTGTATTCGCCTAGTGAAACCCAGCACATCAGAGGCGGCACTTCTGATGGCTTGTTGACAGTGTTCCCACTGGTCCTCTGCACTTGATGCTGGTGGCGGACCTCCTGAGAGATTAAGAGTTACGTGGTCTGCAAAAGTTCTGGCAGTCTCTTGCGATTTAAGCTTCTCGACATCGAATCTTTTCACAGCATCTGCTCTGCGTTGTCGCGTCATGGATATCCGCATACGTAGTCTAGCTACCACCAGGTAGTGATCCGAGTCAATGTTGGCCCCTCGGAACGTTCGGACGTCCAAGATACTGGAAGCATGTCTCGCGTCTATCGCAACGTGGTCGATTTGGTTGACGGTTACTTGATCACGCGACCGCCAAGTCCCCTTGTGTATATTGAGGTGTGGGAAGTAGGTGCTTGAGATGATGACATTTCGCCCCGCCGCAAAGTCTGCCAGCCTGTGTCCGTTGCCGGAAGTTTCGTCGTGTAGGCTGTGTCCTCCGACTATCGAACCAAAGATGCCCTCCTTTCCGAATCTTGCGTTGAAGTCACCAAGAATGATCTTCACGTCGTACTTCGGGCACATATCATACGTTGTCTCCAAGAGATCGTAGAATGCTTCTTTGGTTGAGTCTTCTCTCCTTTCATGGGGGGCGTGAACACAAATCAGCGAAATGTTCTTAAATTTGCCTTTGATGCGGATTGTGACCAGGCGCTCGCTTACACTCCGGAAGCCCAAGACTTCTTGCCTAAGTCTTCCCCTTATCACAAAACCACAACCAAAGAGCCGCTGACCCTGTTCCTTCAAGCACCCGCCGTAGTAGATGTCACACGTTTTCAGTCTCCATCCCATCCCACTTCCTGGATGGCTGTTACGTCAGCCTTTAGCCTGCCCAGGTTCTCCAATAATTGTTCAGCTGCACGTGTTCTGTATAAGGACAGGACGTTCCACGTGCAGATCCGAAATTCATTGTCCTTGTTTCGTTTGCTGGGGTCGTCAACTTTAAAATCATCCATATCCGAGGCGGCTTGTTGTTGTTTCGGAACAACTTTTTTTTACGTGGTAGGGAAGTTACCCCGACGCACAACCCCCGACCCGGAGGACCAGACCCTTCGTATAACTCCAAGGTTAGGGTGCCGGATAAATCGCTCCTTATAGGCCTGAGCTACAAATATGTCGTAGTAGCCCATATAAGGTGTTCACTAAGTAGTTCAACCTAACTGGAACTGTAGACGCCACCGTTGATTCCATCTAGAGAATTCGTCCGCTGCCGCCTCGATGAAAGGAGAAGTGCCTTAGTGGGAACACTCCTCCCCCCTCTCTCGTTGGCTGTCCCCAACAGCTTTCCACGGGGATTTAAACCCCGTCTCCAGCTGAGGTACTAGACACCCGATGTTCACCACGTGGAGGTGAGAGTAGGAGTTGGTAGACAGAGGTGGGTTTTGAGAAAAACCTGTGGACGCTTGTGTCCTCTTGAATGCACATAACTACCCTTTTGAACACGGTTAACGGATAATGAATGCATAAACATTTACCTACAAACGATATGAAGGCCGTTCTATTGGTGCTGGGCCCCACGCTCCATACATCTTTGCCCATTGTCCTTTAAATTTTCTCTCGAAAAAGGTAATACTGAGAGCGAGACGAGACTTAATTATACGAGACCGAGACGCGACGGAAAATTTTCGATTTTAACGACACCGAGTCGAGACTTACAAAAGTCTCGCCGAGTCTCGTCTCTTTGCCACCCTTACAAATAGTTCAAGGTGATTTTCATCAACTGTGCAAACAAAAATTATAGGAAAACATGATCTACTATACTCTGTGCAATGAATATGTGCCTTATGGGAGAGCTTTCCTTCTCCAAAGGGTGCCTGCTGCATATAAAAATATCTCAAATCCCCTTAAATAACCACTGTCTGTATGTGCATTTTCTCGTATTATCGAGCGTACACCCCACTATGACATGCCTTTTGAACGGCTCGAGCCGTACTGGTCGTATCCTCGTCAGGGTTGCCGTTCTAGCGAATTTGTCGCTAGATCTAGCGACATTTCAATTTCTTCCGCGACAAAAAATATTTTGATGTCGCTAGATTATTTCTATACGAGATATAATTATTTGTAAATTGTTTCTATTTTCATGACATTTATTTGAATTTATAAAATTTTGTTCGTAAGTGGGCTTTTGGTCGTTATAGATTTTTGTTTAGCTATTGTTTTACTTGCGACGTTTCAGACGTGCTTACATCCTTCTTCAGGCAATTGATAATCAAATAAAAATAAAGTATAAATGAAAATATTTTTGATGGAATTTGTTAAGTGGTTGTTTTGTTCGTAAATATTCTTTAATTTAAATCTTAAAATATCTTAAAAAAGACGTTTGTATCAATTCAGAATTTCAAGCAGCTGTAACAATAGCTAAACAAACATCTATAACGACCTATAGCCCACTTAGGAACAAAATATTATAATTATTTGTGTTTCTAGATTTTGGGATTTGCATTTTAAGAATTCAATTTTTTTTGTAAAATTAATTTTTGTAAAATTAATTTCTTTGTTTTAAACTAAATAATAAAGCATAGATGGCAGCCCTTCTGAGCTTTTTCAATTTTTATAGTATGCAGTTCGGAAACCCTTGCCAATTATTTCTTTCACACAACTAAATGGGATTCCTTTGCAGTTAGAGTGAGATACAAACGTCCTATCTTCCCTGTACTGCACATATTCATTGGACAGAGTATAGTATTAACAGAAACAACAACAAAAACAGGAATAAGGCTCTAAAGACATATTTCCGCACACATATTTCGCCGGAGAACAAAATTTAACCGAATGTCTGCGGCAAAAACATGATTAGGTATACTTTTCCGAATGTTTAGAATGTCCAGAATTCGAATCCGATCTCAGAATTGTTGGATTGGCTCAGGTGTTCTATGATATGACTATGGTATAGTCTATGGCCCAGTTTTTCAGTGTTGAGTTAAGCCCGAGTTAGTTAACTCTGGAAATAGATCTGTCTACAGTTAAGTCAGGAAGATGTTTTTTAATTGATGATGAATGCACAATGCCTTAAAAAACACGGAAGAAAAAATATCACTGAAAAACTGGCCCTAAAAGTGCAAAAAATCGAGTTTTTGGTATTTTAAGGATATCACACCACCAATCAATTTTTATCCAGAAAATTTGAATCAGAATCAGAAGGTTGTTTGTAACTTGAATTCGAATATGACCTCATAACTGTTGAGCTGGTTCAGGTTTTCGAAATGTCGTAGTCTAAAAGTGCCATTAAAAGCATTTTTTTTTTGTTATTTTTTAAGTTAATTCCCACCACCAATCACATTCTCTTACAAAAATATCTTATCTAATCTAAGACCATGGTATAAAGAATGCAAGGTATGCTGGATACGAGATGATAGTTCGCCAGCTTGTATTCGTGTAACGTCACTGCGAGTGAAGATGCTTTCTTTCCTTTTTTCCATCTGACAATTGAGGACCAAAGAATACCATGATTGAGAACATTCACTCGCGATGACGTCACGACTCAGTCGCCCAGAACTGTCAAGCATACGTTGTATTCTTCATACCATGATCTAAAACTATTAATTTTCTCTTAACAAACTCGTTGAATCTCTCCAAAATATTTTCAATCCTCTTCCAGAAAGTTTTCCATTAGGTACATGACTTATTCCGGAAGTAACTATGGGAATGCGAAGACTTAAACTAACAAATGATTTTTCAAAGGATAAGGAAAGTATTGGAAAGATCCATTTTTTGTTAAAGGGGAAGAGATTAGTTCTGTGAAAAAATGTTATTGGTGGTGATTTAAATCAACTTCAAAAATAACAAAAACACGCTTTTTGCAACTTTTTGAATACGATATCTCGAAAACCTTATCCAATCCTAGCAATTCTGAGTTCAGACTCGAATTCAGAACCCATAAACCTTTTTGAAAAGTATAACTTGGCTTACGCCGCAAGACGAAGTGTTTATCTGAGTAATCAATTGTTCTGGCAATCAATTCTTTACAAACAAAATAGAGACTTCTCCAAATAATCTGCTATAATACTATCTATTTTGGGGGTTAAGGAAATGAAGATGACATACGTGAAAGGCGAAAACAACTGTACTGTTTTCTAGATAGAATTGTATCGTAGTACATAAGACGTCCATAATTCGGCATATTAGATACCTTTACCACTATCAACGGGAATAAATATTTTTTTTATTTTTATTTTTTATATTTCATCAATCAAAGTATAATATACTCTTACAGATTAAAGGCTCTCCCAAACCAATGCGAAAGATTCGGTGCGGCGAAGAAACATTCGTCAGTCAAAATTAATTTACATGGTGATAAATGAGAAGGCCCACACCACAGATAAGCAATACCTAGATGGGAATCTACGGCTGTCAATTCGGTTTGCCTACAAGCTCAAACGTCAAATGGCCGTGGTGAACATCGGATTTTTGCACTAGTGTACGTGCAGACGACCGTGGTGAAAATCGGATTTTTGCACTAGTGTACGTGAAAAAAATCCGAGTTTCACCTCGGTTCGTGAACAAAATGGCGGATAATTTAAGAATCCAAGGGTTTGTTTAAATGTGCTAGGTTCTTGTTTGCCGATTTCCTTTCGACGATTGCAGATTAATTTTTTTTGTTGTAAGGAAGTCGCAAAAAAAATCGTGTAGCCGGTGTAAATTTTCTATATGAAATATTTGATTTTTGATCTTTTTTCTAAACAAGTCAATTTTTTCTATTACAGATTTGATTTTTTTGTTGAAATGAAAGTTACATTAAGGTTTAACTACATATACCTACCTACTTTTGCAAAAAAGTACAAAAGTGAGAATTTAAAATGTTCGCTAAAGAAACCTTCTTGCAAGAAATCATACAAAAATTGTTTTGACAGAAAACGTAGTATAACTTCTTATTGGCTGTAGAGCTACTAGCGATGTTGTATTTGTAATGCCTGTAAAATCGTGCTGTACTATGGATGGCTTTTGTGATAAAACACGCCTATTGTGTTTTTTCCTCAATCAGAATTGACTTTATTGCAGTTTTTGCAATTAAGAACAGATGAGATTCACACCATTGTGGGTGCTTTCTTTTATCCCCATACAAATTAATTCTGGCAGATGAAGGTTTTGTTGGTATTCTAAATGTTTCGCATCGGCTTAGGAGACCATTTTTGTTGCAACACAATTTAAATTGTGTAAAGGGTCTTTCAAATCAACTTCAAAGGCTCTTCCAAACCAATGTGAAACATTCGTTGCGGCGAAGAAACATTCGTCAGAAAATTTATTTACATGGTGATAAATGAGAGTGCCCACACCAACGCGGCGGAGAAACATATGAATTAATTTTGACTGACGAATGTTTCTTCGCCGCAACGAATGTTTCGCATTGGTTTCGGTGAGCCTTAAATTGGGGCAAAACATTCACGACAACAAAACATTCACTTTTTAAAATTAAGTTACATGAAAATAATTGAGAGTAGGTACCCACAATGAAAGCGGTGCGATTTTCCATATGAACCCGATGACTGACAAAAATGTTGTCCACGCATCGGTTTGGGGGACCTTAAATTAATTTCTAAAAATTTACGTCGGAATTTGACCATGATGCAATCCAACCCCTTACGTATAAATTAAAATAATTTCATATATTAAGTGTGTCTGTACCCTAAAACTAAGAATATAGTAGCTGTCAAATTTGCCATGGTGAATTTAATTTTTGTTGATTTCTCGAACCTTATTATTGGCTGGCGAGATTTTTTTTTATAATTATTGTGCTGTAGAGCTGAAAAAAATTGAAATTATGTTTTTAAATTTCATAAACATAATTAGGTCTTTTGCCCTTTGCTATACTCTGCTCAAACAGGGCCCCTTCGGAGGCGACAGAGTTCTACAAAAAGTTCTCATCGCGCATCGTCTGCCCAAGTAGCTTTTTGGCGAATTGGAAGAAAGAAACATGAAAGCACCAAAAGATTTTTCATTGAAATTCAAGGACTCGTTCAAGTTCCGCTTGCCATGCGGGCATTGTGCTTGGTGAAACAATTATTTTTTTGTTAATTTATTTTTTAATGAAAATCACAAATACCGGAATAAAAATCTTTGCACAGCACATTTATGAAAAAAAAAAAAATGAACTGTCAAACAAATCAAATTCACCGCGTTAAATTGTTGTTGTAGTTCACATCTATTCATCGACACGAAATGAAATTACAAAAACAACAATGTAAACAAATGGGTTTTGGGGGGTGATACGAACGAAAGATTCCTATCTAGGTATTGCTTATCTGTGGCCCACACCAACGCGGCAAAGAAACATTCGCCTTTCAATAATTATTTACAGGATGATAAATGAGAGTGCCCACACCAACTGCGAATGTTTCTTCGTCGCACCGAATGTTTCGCATTGGTTTGGGAGTGCCTTAAGATATAAATATTTTTGTAGGTGGGTTTAATACATGCATACATTAAAGAAAATAAATAATTGTTAACAAAATAAAGGTAAGAGATGAGTTCTTGACTTTACAACGTTTATATATTTTTAAGAACTATGAATTTAAAATTTTCTCTGGCACAAACCATATAAAAATCAACTCCAGAGCATAATAAGTTACTTTCTTTAATGCAACGGGAGATGGGCTCATTGCGGCCGTAGTTACTGCGATGAAACTGCTCATAAATTAAAAATCGTTCTCGTGCTACTCTTGAAGGTGCATTACCCTCATTTATTAAAGCGGCTAACGGATGACATTTAATGTGATCAGTAATGATATCTCGGATAAACATAACCGAAAAGTATTTACGGCGGTATTTTCCAACGATTTTATTCCAAATAGAAGACATCTGGTTTCATAAGAAGGTGTTACTATTCTCCAATTCAACTTAAAAAAAGCATACCGCGTAAAATTTCTCTGAACTCTTTCAATTCTGTCAGATGAGTTAGCATAGTAGGGATTCCAGACCGTGGAGCAATACTCAAGAGACGATCTTACCAGAGAGTTAAAAAGGGATAGTAAAGTATAGGAATCGGTAAACTATTTGGTATTTCTTTTAATAAAACCCAACATCTAGGCTTTGTTGATCAATGATCATGAAGTCATAGTGGGGAAGGGAGGAAAAATTAACGTCTAGGATTACTCCCAAGTCTTTTTTCTGATTTACTCTTTCAAGATGCATGGAATTAATATTGTTATTAAAACTAATTGGATTAAGAATTCTGAAACACGAATTGATTTGGCACTTTACGACATTTAAGTGAAGATAGTTTGCCTTGCACCAAACTACCAATCTCCCAAATCTTCTAACAGAAGTTTACAATCCGATACACAGGTAATCCTACGGTAGATCTTGAGATCGTCCGCGAAAAGAAGACACTGAGAATCTTCGAAAATGGCGGGAATATCATTCACAAATATGAGAAATAGTAATGGTCCCAAATGGCTCCCTTGCGGAACCCCCGATGAGACCTCAATACCACCAGAATGGTGGCTTTTAATTTTGACAATTTGTACTCTTCCAGTCAAGTAAGACTCCAAACATTCTAAAAAACATGAATTTATACCAAATGAAAACAATTTGTGGAGCAAAATTTTGTGATTGACTCTGTCAAAAGCCTTCGCAAAGTCCGTAAAAATAATATCAGTTTGGCAACCTTTTTCCATATTATTTACTATAGCATTAACCATTATTGTTAAATTTGCTGCAGTAGATTTATCCACTGCAAAACCGTGTTGAAAAACTGATATTTTTTCTTGTATTAATGAAGAGATTCTATTATAAACTACTTTTTCAAATAATTTCGGTATGGCGGAAAGTTTACAGATAGGTCTATAGTTTGTGACTTCCTGCTATGATCCAGACTTAAAAATCGGAGACAAAAACGAGGTTTTCCACGATTTAAAGATAGACCTTTAGCTAAGGATAAGTTAAAAATTAATGTAGGGGGCTGAGCCAATGCAATTGCACATTTCCTAAGAAGAATATGCGGAATACCTTATCTAGGTTTAATAAAGCTTCTTCTATCTCCGCTTGGCATAAAAGATTTGAACCTATGTCAACGCAATTATTTAACGCTGATGGAAGTTCAACATTTAAGATAGCTTCAGGAGAATAAACAGAGTGAAAGTATCTGGCAAATAAATCGCAAATTACGGAAACATCACTAGTAGTTGTGTCTAGATATTTCATACAGGTAGGGAGCCCGAAAGATTTACGTTTGGTATTTAAAAAATTCAAAAAACCTTTGCTGTTGCTTTTGAGATCATTTTCTATTGAAAAAATGTAGTAACGATACAGAAATTTATTTAAAAATTCAAATTTACGTTGACAATCAAAATATTTTTTGCGTAAAATAACATTTTCTTTTGAATTTTTGCATAATTTATAAGCTTTGTTTTTTTTTTGATTTTTGAGATTAGTAAGTCTTCTATTATACCAGGCAGGATTTGAGTTTGATTTCAAATATTTTGTTGGTACATATTTTTTGACTGCACCATTTAAAATGCTCGTAAAAATAGCATAATTGTTATCTAAATCTGAATCATTAAAAATTTGATACAAGAACATAACTTCTACGATATCTTTATGAAAGTTAATGTCTTGTATCTGTTCCTAATATCCATGAAATTAAATATTTCATTCAACAAAAATATCTCTAAAGCATAGAAAAACAACACCGAACCTTATTAATTGCTTTGAAGTAAAGAAAACATTATTATTACATATCTTAAGCAGGGAATACAAGAACCTGACTCTATTTATAATATCTATCAGTCTTATGAAGTCTTGACTGTATGGGAAATATTTTAAATATCCTTAAAAATCCATAGATTTTTCGTAGATAAGCTATATGATACAGCGGGAAATACAGGAACTTTACTTTGCAATTACGTTTACAAAAATTAAGTTCTGTTACAATTTCTTCTATACCAGACTTTTGAGCGCGTTTTCCAGAAAAAACGATATAACAGAAAATAGAATGTCTACACTTATCCAGTTGTAGGCAGCGCATGAAGACTTTTAAAAATTAAAAAAAAAGGTTACAGTCAGAAGTAGAATTATAGTTCCTAAAGGTTGTTACCTATGCTTAAAACTAATGGTCTTCCATTCTATCCATACAAAAATTGAATATCTCTTAATATAAACTTTCTAACGCGTTTAACTGAAATAAACGAGGTATTAGATATACTGGGTAACAAGAATATACATTTTTCGACAATTTAAGGTCTCGTTTTTGCATTCACGATCCATGAAAGAAAATATTTCATTAAAGCCTAGTACGCTGCTGATGCGAAACGAAAAATTCCATACAAAAATGACACAATGAAATCATAAACGAAAAATTTCGTTCTGATTTTCGTTTTGCAGTACGCTGTTCAGTGAGCGAAATCGATAACTATTGTAGCAGATTATTTGGAGAAGTCTTTACCCTTTTTTTGCACAGAATTTATTGACCAGACCATTAACTGTGTGTGGAAAAATGACATTTGAGTGTCATTCGTGTTTGTATTTGTTTTTTTCTTTTATTACAGTATGGCTTTCTGTGATTGTTTTTGCTTTGTGTTTGTTTGTTTTGTTTGTAATCGGTGACACTTTCAAAGAGAATTTTTTTGCTGTGGATTCCGTAAGCATTTCGCTGTCGTGTTGGAGACCAAGGAAAAATTTCGTTTCGCATCAGTAGCGTACTAGGCTTAAACAACAATATCTCCAAAACAAAGAAAACTAACACCAAACACTACAATTTTTATAAAAGCTTAGACAAAGTATTATCTAAAGCGAATACCTGACTCTATCAATATATTTATTTTCAGTATTAAAGTTTGTCTTCAAAAAAAAATTCATTCAATAACTTCTAAAGAAATCCAGAGAATTTTTGGATCCAAAAAGTGATATAAGAAATAGGGTACAATTAAGGATCTTTTCTTTTCGATTATGTTGGATAAACTAAGGCCTCATATACCAATTCCAACACCAGATCTTCTATAACGTGTTTTATAAAAAAAAACTAATTACCTATTAGCTAGTTATAATATTTTTAATGTTTTGAGAAAAAGCATCAAGCTCCCTTAACATTTTGAAAAAAAGAGACACATTATACAAAAGTAACAAATACAAGGATCTTACAATTTCCATATGTATGCTTACAAAACTAATGGTCTTTTGGTTTCAAATACGTTCCATACTGAAAATTTGTAATTAGCTCTTTTTGAGCTTAAAAAAACTTAAATGTTTTTTTACAGAAAACGTAGCGAAAAATAGCGACAGAAAGATTTGAAATAAAACGCGTGCGCATAACTTTGTGTTTCGGTTTGGAATGAATTTTTATTCTTCTAATTCTCCTTTGTTTTTATTTTTCTTTCTTTTTAAAAATTAATATTGCCGTATGGGCGCGTAATTCAAATTTTATACCAGTTTTAAATTCATAGTTCACAATGGTATTTTTTTAAATTTTATTATTTCAAATTATTTTTAAAAATAGTACAAGAGCCGACAGCAAATTTTGGGAGTGGATGTGTAACCAAAATCTGAGTATGGGGGTTTATAGGTGCTTATTGTGTGATATCGAAATCAAAAGTCTGGCAGGTTTTTTGTACAGCCTTTGGCGGGGTGGGGTGTTGAAAATAGAGATTTTCTAAAATTCTTATCAGGGGTATTATCACTTCTATCAAATTTTTAAAAACACATTATGATGCTCTGTCATTTTCCCTAAGTCCAAACACATTAATCTTGGTGATATGACTAATAAACCTCAAGATATAAGCTTTTTAATCGAGCATAATCGGTTTTTTCTTAAAGAGTTATAAACCGCAAAAAATCAAAAAAACTAAGTCTCCAAAAAAAAGTCGATTAAGGTTCGTTTAAAAAGCTTATATCTTGAGTTCTACAACTAGTCATATCACCAAGATTAAGGTCTTATGACTTAAGGAAAATGACAGAGCATCATAATGTATTTTCAAAAAATTCATGGAAGTGTTAATACCCCTGATAAGAATTTTAGAAAAACCTCTATTTTCAACCCCCCACCCTCGCCAAAGGCTGAACAAAAAACCTGCCAGACTTTTGATTTCGATATCACAAAATATGCACCTATAAACCCTCATACTGAGATTTCGGTTATACATCCACTCCCAAAATTTGCTGTTGGCTCTTAGACTAAAATGTTTGCATTGACAAAACACATACAACATTCAATATCTCGAACCACAACTATTTCAGCGCAATTTGCGGAAAGGAACGAGGTATTTGCTTTAGCTGGGAAAATAAGTCTGTTAGTTTTCCTCTTTGTTCATTAAAATTTAAGTCTCGTATGATTTATCTACACGCCATTTAATTTATTGAAAAAGTACTTGCTGGATTTATACAAAATTTCTCCAACACAATTGTAAATTGTTTTTAAGTTAAGACAAATTATTGTCTATAGCGGTAAATACCACAACCTCCTGCTTGTCATATTTATATACATATAAAAGTAGCATAGAGGACCATATGATCCAGAGAAAATAAGTTAAATATCTCCTACATCAGACAAGAGATTTTGTTGACCAAGACCGAGATATAAGCTATGGTGGGAAATATAGGAACTTCGCTTTTGCCATTTCATCGGTCCAGATGAAAACGACACAACGTAATATCTCTAAAATGTACGTATGCTTCTATGGTCGGTCTGTCTATTTCCTTTGTTCTAAAAAAATGTTTTGCTTCTTTTCAAAAATGTTCGAATGTTCTTCAAATCAAAATCAAAAATAAGATTTTTCTAATAAAAAAGTGTCTTTTTTTATACAAAATAGTACTTTTCGTGAATGTGTGTACAATCACAGAGAAAAAAACAACGTAAAATCAAAGCAAAAAACTACGATTCTAATATTTTTCGGAACAATTTGGCGCCAACGCCGAAAATTCTTTAATCAAAGTGGAGCGACTTTATTTCAAAGTGATTCCATACTTAAAAACGAACTTCATAGGTAAATCAAATTCATTCATCTTTTAAAACAACATTTATCTACTTCGAATCAACGTAGATTGAACTTCGCTTGGTTAGGTATTGATTCAAAATGGCTACCCACGCCACGCTTCTTTGTTTAAATTTATGTAAGACAAAGACAAATGTATATTCATGCTCGATGCATTTCATTTTTGTGGTGAATCATTTATTTGTGACGCCTTAAAGTGAATCGTTTAATGCTATGAGTATTTCATAGTAATAAATATAGGAAAAGTAATTAAATATTGTTTTTCGATTATATGACAGTGAATTTTAAGTGCGCGTTTAATTTGCTTACAAATGTAAGGGAGCTACCTCGAAAAACAACAACGCGCTCTCGAAATTCTTTATATTAAGCTTACAAAAACAAACAAATTGAGGTTTACTTAACTACGCAAAACTTTGAAACTACGTTGATGACACTTTAAATGCCACAAAAGTGGATCGCAATGTAAAATGTGGATTTAATTGTAAAAATGAATACGTTTCACTTAGAAACAAGGTTGAGCGCACTTTAAATGTGGATCCCAATTTAAAAACGATAACCTTTCACTTTAAAACAACGTTGAACGGAATGTAAATGAACAAAAGTTGATTTCAATGAATAAATAAACATGTTTTACTTTGGAACTCAGTTAAATCTCTTAAAATTACGTCGCATATTCAAATTAACATTGTTTCAACGTAAAAATAAAAATGCGCCACTTCATTTAAAATACTTTAGACCAAATACGGTCGTATTTACTTTTAGATCGCATTTTTTCCCTCAGTGATTTTCTGCATCTCTAGCATATTTCTCAATTTCATATTGTCATTGTAGATTTAAAACATGCGTTCAGATCGGAAAATCAAATTTTCCATCTTAATAATTTATTTTTGTCTCGCCTGACTAACCAATATTTAATCAATTTATCGTAAAGTAAAACAAGTTTCCTCCTTGATAATAATTCCAGTGTCATCTATTGTTTCCATTCTATGGTGAAACAACAATTTACAATGAACCCGCCTCTTTATTTATTATTATTATGCACAAAATGCGGTATATTGTATTCAGACTGACGTTTGAGAGTATTTGTCCTTTTCGAAGCCATAACCAAATACAACAATAAAAAATCCCATTGCCAGGTCAAGATCACATAATTCGGCATCACTTATGATGCCGCGTCACTTATCCCGCATCTCAATTCTAACAATATATTATTTTATTTATGTAAATGCGCAGCAATAAAATGCAATTAAGTTTTACAATCACAGTATCCGATTTTCTGGCAATGTTGAATGTCCATTAGCAGAAAGGTCCTTTCTGTTGTATTTGTATCCTTTCAACAAATTTACTATGGTAAACATTTCGAGGAACATTCGCATTATGTAGGTAAAGAGAGATGTGTATAGCAATAAACACTGAACAATTATTTTATGACTTAAGAGGAGGCCTGCTAATGTGTGTCGTCCTGTATTTTCTATGTGCCCTAATCTATTGTTATGACGAAATTGTTTAATTGTCTTTCAATGTTTAACATAAGTTGTTCTGGCTATATATGCGCACAAAAACTATTATAGGAATTGAGAGATGTTTTATCATTACGGGAATCGGATATTGTAAAAGTTTTGTGTTGTTTTTCATTTACGAGTAACTTTGTTAATGCTGATGTCCTTGCAACAAGAAAGACACACAATCGCGATTGGTTTAGAGGCGCGTTTCGCGTTGCAATAAAATAATTTAAAAAGTTGTTTAGGTTATACTGGTACCTATGCACCGATGATTAAATTACTTTATTGTTTTTTATTTTTGTTTTTAAATGGAAATTTCGGAAATAATTTGGTTTATGCATACATACGTAAATATTTGGGTATTTTTTGAGATGTGTGTTTTTTTTTGTCTTGGTTTACATGGAATTCCAGAGTGATATATTTGTTTGTTTAGAAAATCTAGAATGATTCACCCAAAAGAAACAAATGAAAACAACTATTTAGACATTAGGGTGTCCGTTGTTTCACACCAATCATTTATACTTGCGATATATGTGCGTAGTATAGGGCAAGTTTAGGATTCGTGCAAAAAAAAAACTCGAGATAATAATTTACTCTACCTAACATTATGGCTGATAGAGAATTCGAAAAAGTTATGTGTACCTATAAAGTTAGCAGGGCAACTCCGAAAATGTATAAAAAAAAATATATAGTCCTGAGTTGCTAATTTATTGCTAATTTTTAACACAAAAAAAATGTATTGCGGCGCTGTTGGATTTCAAGATACGGGGTTACCTGTTAACTTGACGTCAAGTTAGCAGGTTAACTTTCTCATGTAGATAAACGACCCGAGAGTGGATAAAACATTCAACCAATATCGACCAAAATTTTTAAAAAACAAATTGGTTTGTTAAACAGAGTGTATACAACCTATCAAATACGAACAGATTTAATAATTTGTACCCTGCTAAACGTGAACAGATTATGTCAAACATATTTGATAATTTGCACCCCGCTGAAGGTTTCATTTAGGTACATACGTTTACTTGCAGTATTGAAAGATCGAGTTGGATAGGTTCGGATTTTATACCAAAGTTTTTCGTCACTTGAGTTAAGATTTGGAGCCATACATTATTTTAAAACATTTATCCACTGTCGGGTCATTTTTTTTTTAATAATAATTTTTACTATATGCTGTAAGACATCAGGTCTTTTAAATGCAATGCACGGCACTATTTAGAAGGAATAGAAGGAAAGGAAAGATTTTTGTTGGCACAGTGGACTGAGAATAAGATGTTTATTATCTCATGAAATTCCACGGGTGGCATCCAGTTGAAACTGGGGAATATAGAAAAGAATGCTACCTAGACTGGGGCTTGAACCCACACGTCCAGGTTAGCAGTCAAACATTATATCCACTGTGCCATTGCCACCCGCATTTACATTTTTGGGAAAGTTGACCTGCTAACTTGACGTCAAGTTAGCAGGTAACCCCGTATCTCGAATTCCAACAGCGCAATAATTTTTTTGCGTTCAAAATTAACAATAAATTAGCAACTCAGGACTATATATATTTTTTTTATCGATTTTCGGAGTTGTCCTGCTAACTTTATAAACATAAGAAAGTGGGTACGGCAATTCTGTCTGTCTGTCAGTCTGTCTGTTTGAACCTCGACCTGCAGACTTCAGGTTATTTGGGGATTCTCTAGAGGGGAAATTGAAATTTTGTCTTACCTGTCTTACAACACATACAAAAATTGACTTATTTAAAAACAGCTCTAACGATTTTGAAAAAAAAAAAAAAAAATACGAGATAATATTATTAGTATTGTAAATATTTTGGTAGAAAAGAAATATTTATTACGGTTATTAACGGTACCTGTCATAGAAGATAGTAGTAGCCCGTAGCGTAATGGTTAGTGCGTTTGACTGTCACCCTGGAGGCCTCGTCCACCTAAAAACTAAAAAGTTTTTTTTCAAGGCTACTGCCTCTTGCGAGGAATTGACAAATCCTCCAAGAGTATCACTTGTCACGAATAAGTGCTTCTCGTCTAGCCGTTCGGATTCGGCATAAATTGTAGGTCCCTTCCATTCATGTCGAAAGGCGCACACAGGAATGGTTGCGAGTTGCTAGTCACTAGGCCCTGGTTCTTCATGAGCCGTTGTGCCACCCGATTTATTTATTTTTTAGTCATAGAAGTTTCACATTAACGGCTAAACCGATTTCAATCAAATTGTTTTGTATAAGAGGTCCTTTACAATTATTTTAACAGTTTTGCGTATACAATTTTTCGAAAAAATTTTCTGGATTTTTAAAAAAATATTGAAATTTTTTTATTAGAAAATTTAATATCTTGGAAACGGTTTAATGAATTTCCATTTTTAATTTTGTGGAAAATTTTATTTTATTAATTACTAAAAGTAAGCATACCAAATTTAATTTTTAAAAATTTTCAAGAATTTTTATATATGAAAAATTAATTTTTAAGAAAACCGCTCTAACGATTAATGATTTTTTTTTATAAATTTATATTTATCAAACAAATCAGATGGCATACTTAATTTTAGCTCTATCTGTTTGAGCTATTAAAATACTAAATTTGTATTTATGTATTTATACTAATAATTTACATTTTAAATTGTTTTTAAAACTTTCTTTAATGATATCATGTTATGGAACCAATATCATGTACATACTGAGGGAAAAATGCACTCAGCACATAAATGTATGTACCTATCCCATAGATTTCTGCACACATAACATTATGTACTAGTTAAATGTTGAAATCTTTACTGACTAAATAAATTTTGCGTTAGCACTTTAGCCATTAATGAATTTATGAAGTTTATACAGCTGATATGCATTCACCACATAAATATTAATGCCCTAATGTCATATTACATATCAATCCGTAGGTTATTTTTAATGAGTCAATGAATAATGTAGTGAATATAGTTTCCAAGCACTTCAGCCATCTGCGATTCTGCATTCTGAAATTAAAGTGAAACTGAAAGTTAAGTTAAATTCATACATTTCGGAGGGGGGTTTGAACCCCCAGAACCCCCCTGCGTTCGCGCCTGTTGTATGTACTTGTTATATAAAAACGTGTATGGTTATCTCTGAATCTGATAACCGCATGTAGTGGGTACAGTTTCTATGCACCATTCTATCTACTCATTAAATAAATACAAATATTGCATATATTAATTAAATAAATAGGATCTACGTATCTGAGCTGAGTACAATGAAGCTGTAGACGGTACAGTTGCTATGTACTCAACACATATGTATTAATACTACATGGATGCTTTAAATAATAAAGCCCCTGTATACATTCAAAAAAATATTGCATGGATTTATTAAATAAATATGGGTGTACCTGTGATCAGTACAATGATTATGTAGTTGGTACAATTTTTATTTACTCATTGTATAAATCTAAATACTGCATTGATAAATTCAATAAATTAGGTCTGGGTAATTGACCTGAGTACAAGGGAGAAGAAGTTGGTACAGTGGATATACTCATTTCATAAGTCTATGTACTTAGTACATAAATATATGTACTCAGTACATAAATATATGTACTCACTACATAAATAGATGTACTCTGTACATAAATATATGTACTGAGTACATACATTTATACACTAAGGACATACGTTTATGTACTGAGTAGGTACATATTTGTATGAACTCTTCACAATGGACTATTTATAGTTTTATGTAACGTCTATAGCTTGCTGCGATTGCTGTCTTCAGATTTGTGTGTCATCTCTTAGTTTCGACGTTTTTGGGACAGTGACTGCTTCTTCTTTTTCTTCTTCTTCTTCTTCTTCTTCTTCTTTGTCTTCTTCTTCTTCTTCTTCAATTTAACCGGCGATTGTCATGATCTCGAGGGGGAACACAACTCTCCCACTCAACTGCTTCACCTAAGGTTCCACTTGTGGGGTTCGCCAGGTTGACCTCAGAAAACGTCGACAGGCCTCCCGGTTTGGATTGTTCCATGTCTGAGGCCAACTAAATGTAGGTGTCGTTGCATTTGTTTTATCCTGGAGTTTTTGCGCCTACCTTTCTTCCGCGTTGGAACGTCTTGTGCTATTGGCTTTTGAACTGGGTTAGTTGGTCATGCTGGACTGCTGGTTTTCCCTTAATTCTGAAATTATATTATTTTATTTTATTTGAAAAAAAAAAAAATGTCAAGTTTTACTTCCCCGCATTTGAACTGATATCCTATCCTACCTTGCCGAGAGCGAGCATGCATGCACTGAGCTAATTTGCAAACTAAAATTTTCTGGTAGAATGTGAATCAATTGAAAACTTCACACAATTTTCTTTTATTTAGTTGGGCAGAGAGAAATGTACTAAAACCCAATATTTTGTTGAAACTTGACATAAAGTGATTTCTCATTTTTTTTTAGAATTCATAAATCCCCATGCAAATATTGAAAACGGTTGAGAAAAATCTTATTTTCTGAAAAAAAAAAACAAACAATTTTATTTGGCATTGTTATTAACAGTAGTTCACATAGAATAGTTTTTTTAATTTTCGACCATACTTGGGTGAACCGATTCAAATAACTTCTGCCATTTATATTTTTCCATTTTTTTTTTAATAATTAATTATAGATCAGCGAATTTCAATCACTTTTGAAGACAAGTTTTTGAGTTATTAAAATATAAAATTAAGGCTATAGTATCTATTTCTTTTGTATGTATTAATACGCTTAGCAAAACCTAAGCAAAACCCATCGGTACACTTTTCTCTGTAAATACTCAACGGAAATACATAAATTATATAACGATGGAAAGGTTTTGCCCCACAGATGTGCAGAAATTATGTTTGCATGTAGCTGTTAAGGCATTTAATGGACATTTGATTTTTTTCCAGATAAATGATTTTTATCAATTTAAGGGTTGGGCTTAGAACTCTGAAATATCGGGACATGATGACCATTATTGATTTGGATTTTTTGGTGGAAAATTTAGAATCCACATCTTACCGTTAAGCACAGAAAGTAACGGTTTTATATATTTTTGACCAAAATTTAACTTCCATAGGAAATACATAAATATTGAAGTGTATAGTAGACTAAGCTTAAAAATCAAAAAAAAAATAAATCTTTTGTATGTACGACGTACATACATACATATGTACTGCATGTGTTTGACCGTATTTGAACAAAAAGTGAGTTTCTGTGATATTAATGTTTATTTGCTATCGTTATTCTCAATATAAAACAGTTTTAATTTCTGTATTTCCTATGCCACTAGATGCACGTTATGTTGCTTTGATATTATATCTGAAAGCAAACATCAACACTTCTAAAAGAGTATCATTTATTAATAGGGCTTGAGTGTGGCAGTGAGTCATGATGTTTATTATTATAAACCTTATTTGAAACTCGATCGAGACCTGCAAAAAATTTTATTGTTAAATTCCAAAATAAGTAGATTTTAGAATTCACCAGTAAAGCTTAGAGTTTTTCCAGCAACATTGATAAAAATCTGAAATTTTATGTTTTCATAATTCATTTAGAACGTTTTACAAATTTTGTTTTGGCATCAGTCCCTTTGGTGGCCTGCTTCACGGGTTCCGAGGATTTTAACTCCTTTTATTTGTCCTCAGTTTCGCTCACGCAACTCTCTTTAAGAATAAAAAAGGCCAATAGTTGTTTGTATTTTTGGTATGTGGGTTCCCACTCGCCAAAAAATTCATCATTAGGACAAAGATCGGTTTAACTTAAATTAAGCGTAAATTAAGCTTGAGTACTATTAAAAAGGCAAAAAATTAGCTGAAGTATATCCGTCCATTTTGAACTTACCCAGCGGGAGTAGCCCGTAGCGTAATGGTTAGTGCGTTCGACTGTCACGCTGGAGGTCTGGGATCGCTTCCCAGCCTCGTCCACCTTAAAACTAAAAAAGTTTTTCTTCAGGGCTACTGCCTCTTGCGAGGAATTGACAAATCCTCCAAGAGTATCACTTGTCACGAATAAGTGCTTCTCGTCTAGCCGTTCGGATTCGGCATAAAATTGTAGGTCCCTTCCATTCCTGTCGAAAAGCGCACACAGGAATGGTTGCGAGTTGTTAGTCACTAGGCCCTGGTTCTTCATGAGCCGTTGTGCCACCCGATTTATTTTTTTTTTTTAAGCGGGAGCATAATTTCATATTTTTTTTAAGCTATACAGTTGGAGACTTATTTAATTTACAAATTTATAAAAAGTACGTATACGCCAGGGTGTACGTTATTTCGAATTTCAATTTAGAAATTTATATTTTCATAATTTGAGCAGAAAAAAATTTGGTTTAACTAAGACAAACAAAAGTAGTCTTATATGTGCTATATAGATGAATTAAGGTTTACTATAAATGAATAGTTAATGAACAAAATATTTAAAAAATAAGTAACAACCTTTTTTTTTTGTTTTTAAGTCCAAAACAAAATTTGAACCAATGCCAAAGGAATGTACATACGTATCCGTAAATTTTGTTTTTTTTTTTTGAATTTGTTTTGCTTTTCTAAAATTTTCAAAATTGTCATGGATCTTATAAAGTAGTGAAAAGATAATCTATGAGTATCTATGAATTTGGTGTTTGTTTCCCTGGTCGAATATTCGGCCACTGGCGATACTAGTTAAATGTTAATTATTAAATATAAGAGGGCGTTCCCTTAAACCTTCATACATATTGGTCAAACTTAAAAATAAGTTCATTTGTAACTATGGTCGAATACAAAAACCTACCTAGGTAGCTGGGTATATAGAAAATATAGAAAAAATTTGAAAAAATTAAATTTGTACTGTGACGACATGAGTAGCTGTGCTAATTTCCAAATAAAAAACAAACCTTAATTACTCCATCCACATCAATAAACTAATAAAATGTTAAATATATAACCAGCCCATCAAACATTAAAAACAAACCCAAAGCTATAAAAATTCGTTATAGGCCCTTAAACGCAAATAATAGACCTACCTACCTCTTCTATATTTGCTAGCCATAAAAATGGGTTTCTTTATTACAAAAAAAAAAACTCAAATCCTTTGCAAATATTTAAATGATTAGTCAGAGGTATACTCTTAGATATAACCCCTACCTACCTGTCTTTTGCAGGCCTAAATTAATTAAAAAAAAAAGATGTACAATTTTTATGAATTCCCAGAATTGAGAGGATATTATTCCAATAATTGGATTAGAGGATTTAATCTATATAGGCGTTATTGATTATGAGTTTATATGGGTAGGTTAGCGGGTATGTTTATCTAATTAGAATTCCTTATCCTTTTATCATTCCGCCGAAGGTTTTCGAAAATGAATAGATTTATAAATTCATGTAAGTATTATGCATTCATGGGTAGGTATAGAATAATATGGCCTCCTCTGATGGCTATTCAAAATACAGTTCATGACTGGACATATATCACAAGCTCAAACACAATGCCCTTTATATCCCCAAAGGACCTTACATATGGGCTTAGGCTGATTTACTTATCATCACACAGTTTTCGCCCGTTTTCCATTGAGTCATTCAAAATAATCAGAATTGAAAATCTCCATCGTATTCAAATCGACACGTCCTTCACGAAGTTACGCATTAACATTACAACCCAACATAACAAATGTCCTTGATATGGCCTAACAGTCGCCCACACTGTAGGTTTATAACAATAATTGAATAGGATATAAATTCAATGTCATCGTTGTTGGATAAAATATAATCGAATCTGAAATGTTATACAAAAAGGACTCGCACGAAAGAAGAAAAATTACACAATTTTTGGTGTAAAAATGAAGGGAACTTAAGGTAAAAAAAATGTGCGTAGGAGCGGATTTAGGAAAAACACACAATATAACTTCCTTGAATCAATTTACAGGATTTCACTTCTTTTTTTTAATTTTTTTTTTGGGAATCTATTGTTTGCAAGGATTCTCCTTACCTCCAAAAGGGTGGTGGTTGATGGTCTAATGATGATCGGTATGAGAACAAGAAAGTTCTTTTCATGCAAAAGAAAAAGGTTGCATATTATTAGGTAGGTATGTGGGTAAACCTAAGTCCTGAAAAAAAAAGAAACGGAACCACATCTTCACATTCACTTCCGATCCAATTATGTTCTTTTTTTTTTGTTATACTTTCAGTATATTGTTATTGATAAAAATAAGTCCTTTTTTCTGCATGTGGTCAGCACAGGTCCTCATTTTATTTTTAGGTTTGTAGGTAGATATTTTTTTGATAAAAGGTAGAAATAATATATGGATATGGGTTTTGTTAAAGCCTTACACTGGTGCAACATAAGGATATAATGGGATTTATCAGGGCGGGATGTTTGTATTATTCTTTCTCAAAAGTAATTGTGTGTATAGATGTTCTCTTCCGAGAAGTGATGATAGTTGTTTTTTGTTGAATTTATAATATTCAATGGATTGGAATGAACTGGATTCTTAGATAAATGACAATACTGGGCAAATTTGTACCTTGCTATATCAACGTGGGAATATACATGTTTCCGATAGTCTTAGATATGCATTTCCGAAAAGAAGCAGTATTTGTTTGTTTTTGCAATTTTTGGAAAGAAAGTATGAATAAGAAGGATATTCTGGTCAATTTGACAAATACAAACACTGTTTATTTTATATTTGACAAAGTATTTCCTGTCAAATTTGACTTAACACTGGATTACACTGGGTATTATGGTTAAATTAGATTTTTATCTATATCTTATGATAGAAAAATGAGAAAGGTATATAGCCAACACAAGATTTAGGGTAGGTAAACATGTAAAGAGTGAATCAATGTTAGCTTTTTTGTTGATCCCACACAAAATATAGGTACATAAGTGTGTTTCTTACAGGTTTCCCAAGTTTTTTTTCAGTTTTAATTTAAGCAGACAATTCTCGAGCTTGTGATTCACTGTGTACAATATAAGTGCTCTACAGTGGATCAGTTTATGATAGATAGTAAATCAGACACTAAATATCTGTTTATCGATTGAAACAATTTAGTAATGGAAAATTACTATTATCGGAAATTGAATTTTTTTTTTAGCTCAAAAAATAACTGTACCTGCCGTAAAACCAATGTACAACAACTGATTTATTTCAAAAACGGCTCCAACCATTTTGAAAAAAAAAAAAAATACCGATCTACTATAATTACTACCAAATACTTTGGTAGAAAAAAAAAATGTATAGCGGTTATTAACGGTACCTGTCATAGAACCGATTTTTTGGTTTTAAAATTTCTCGTTAACGGCTACATCGATTTCAACCAAATTTTATATAAGAGGTTTCGAAAAAATAATTTTTAAATTTTTAAAAAAATATTGAATTTTTTTTTTTTTTTAAATTCAATATCTTGAAAACGGGTCAATGAAATTTTGTGTAAAATTGTGTTTTATTTAATTCTCAAAGTTGGCGTACCAAATTTTATTTTTAAAAATGTTCAATAATTTTATATATATACAAATTAATTTTTAAGAAAACCGCTCTAACGATCTTTGAATTTTGTTTTATAAATTCATGTTTATCAAACAAATCAGATGGCATACTTTTTTTTTAGCTCTATCCGTTTTAGCTATTTAAATAACAAATTTATACTCGTAGTAGAGTTTTTATGTCATAAGAGGTCCTTTGTTTTTATAAACTTTTTATTTAATGATATCATAAATGCTATGGAACTAATACATATATGCAAATTGTCAACTTCAAGCTACGTTAAAGTTTTTGACTATGAGAGCAAGTTTGTGCGATCCAGTCGTGCCCATTTTTTTTTTTTTTTTAGTTTTTAGATTATTCTGTCACTGTAGAAAGCTTCACACAATGTTTCTTTTAATTTCATCTCAATTCGATCACTTCTTATACAGATAAAGCAAGCTATTTTAATTGCATAAACAAAAGTCTACCGTGTTCCTAATAAGGCCCATGAAATTCTTGAGTGGGCCTTATTAAGTTTAAGAAAATTTTCATTCCATTTGTTTTTTCACTTATTTTCAGCAAAAATGGCACAGCGAAATAAACGGGCAAGTTGGAACGAAGCCGATATTGAAAATGCAATACAATCTGTAAGAAGGGGGTTATTGTCATAACTCGAAGCCTCGGCGCGCTTTAATGTTCCTAGAAGGACTCTCAGGAACCACATAAAGAGCGGTTCAACAAAAAAAAAATTGAGTCGACCACCCACATTCACTGCCGAACAGGAAAAGGATTTGTGTAACAGAGTTGTGAGATTGGCTCAAGTTGGTATGCCACTTACACAAAAGGTAGTAAGGCATCAAGTCGCAGTATTTTGTGAGGCCACCAACATCGCCAACAGTTTCAGCAGGCCGGGAAATCTGACAGGAAGAAAGTGGATGAACTTGTTTATGAAGCGAAACCTAGAGTTGTCGATTAGAAAGCCCCAACTCATGAACCCCGCTAGGACCCAAAAATTAAATAAGCAAATCGTGGCTGACCACTTCACAAAACTGGAGGTCCTGCTAGATAGATTAAACATAAGGCACAGACCCGAACGCATCTACAACATGGATGAAAAAGGCTGTAGAATAAATTTGCATCACCAAAAAAACGTCTTGGCTCTTAAAGGGTCAAAAAGAGTCCACCAAATATCAAACGAACATGTGGAAAGTGTCACTGTTGTAGGCTGCGTTAACGCCATAGGAACTGCAATTCCACCCATGGTCATCTTCAAAGGCATAAGGCAAAAACCGGAGTTTTTGGATAATCTCCCACTCGGGTCCGTAGTGAAGATGACCCCAAAAGGCTATATGAATCACTCAACTTTTGTGGATTTTGTAACTCATTTGAGCAAGTTCAAAGCTGCCGGACCTTGCCTCTTAGTTTTTGACGGAGCTGCGTGTCATTTGGATTACAGTATTGTGGACGAAGCAGAAAAACATAAAATAACGCTCTATTGTCTTCCATCAAACACCACACACGAGCTCCAACCTCTGGATAAAGCCGTGTACCGATCTTTCGAGCATCACTGGGATCAAGAAGTATTGAAGTTTACTTCGAAGTTTCCAGAAAGCAAACTTAATAAAACAAGCTTCAATGTTATATTGTCAAGTGTTTGGTCAAAATGCATGACATATGCCAACATTACTTTAGGGTTTAGAGCAACAGGATTGTATCCTTTTGATCCAGAAGCGATTCCAGAGATAGCATTCGCTCCATCAGCTCCCTCCGAGTTACAATGTCCGACAAATTTGGAAAACAGTGTTCCAAGCACATCTGGTACACAAACGCAGCAGCCTCACATTATACCGGACCCCAACAACTCGGATGATGGCTCTGACAATGCTCCACTCTCAACATTGGTAGCTCAAACATCGGGTTTCAATTCTGCGCCAAAAATTAAAGGACTAGCAACAATGCTTCAAGCAGTGGATCAATTAGAAGAAGAGGATCGTAAACAATCAAATAAAAAATCTCCATTTCAAAAACTGCTTCTCACACCTAAAACTAAGGTCAGTCGAATAACAAATCAAAAAAGGCCTTGAACTTCAAAGGCCAAGAAATTACAAAACATCTTTTCGAAGAGAAACAAAAGGAACTGGATACAGCTTCTCAACCCAAACCATCAACATCCAAAAGAGAACCTAAACGAAAGGAAGGGACAGGAGCGTGGTATTGTCACGCCTGTAAAATTGATAGAATGGAAGACATGAGGCAATGCCAGGCTTGCGGCGCTTGGTATCATGAACTATGCGTCGGGTTGACTGAAGAAGACGAGGCTTTTGAATGTCCAGGTGGATGTGTTTAAATTCTTCAACTGTTAAGTTTTTTTAATTTAATTACAGAATGAACTGATTTACTTACTTTTACTTTAAAGGCTGATTTTTCAAAATGAATTTCTATTTATGTTAATTTTTAGTTTTAAGTTTTTTTTAAGTTCCTTTTTGTCAAGAAGACATTTAAAACTCTCCTTGAAATATATCATAAAAACTGTATTATAAAAATTTTCTGTTTTGTTTAATTTTTACTTTTTTCAGGATGAAATTCAACATTGTTTGCGAAAAAAACTTATGGGCCTTATTTGGAGCACAAGTTCATAATAAGGCCCAAGGCCCAACGAAAGGTTTTTTCAAATCATCGAAAAAAATATATTGAGCAGCTTTTCTTGAACTTAAGTTACCGTTTTATTTTGTATAATTGAACTAATTTTTATAATCCATTTAGTTTTCCTTCATATCTTATACAATAAGGGAGTTATTAGGGAAAACATATTAGGTGGGCCTTATTTGGTACAGGTACCTTATAGCTAGGTAGTTGCTAATTTATTGCCAATTTGTAAAGAAAAAAAAAAATATTGCTCCGTTGGATTTCGAGATACGGGGTTATCTGCTAACTTGACGTCAAGTTCGATCTTTCGATACTGCATGTTAAAGTTTGTAAATGAAACCTTCAGTGTGGTACCCATTATCAAATCTGTTTGACATAATCTGTTCATGTTTAGCAGGGCACAAGTAATTAAATCTGTTCGCATTTGATAGTTGTTGTTGTTCACAAATTGTGTTGATATCGGTTGAATGTTAAACGTCAAATAGATTTGTCAAACAGATTTAATAATGTGTAGGTACCCCACTGAAGGTTTCATTTACATGCAGTATCTAAAGATCGAGTTGGATAGGTTCGAATTTTATACCAAAGTTTTAAGTCACTTGAGTTGAGAGCCCCATTTGGAGCAATAAATTATTTTTAAACATGTATCCACTCCCGGGTCGTTTATCTACATTTTTTAGAAAGTTGACCTGCTAACTTGGCGTCAAGTTAGCGGGTAACCCCGTATACGTCGAAATCCAACGCAGCAATACATTTTTTTCGTTACAAATTAGCAATAAATTAGCAACTCAGAACTATATATTTTTTAATATGAATTTTCGGAAATGCCCTGCTAACTTTATATTAAATAGGGAGACTGGGTACGGTTGAAACACAAGACGTTTGAAACAAAGCAAATATCTTGTAAACCATGGGTGTTGGGTGAATGGGTCTCAGAGACGCACGAAGCGGCAACAGGTTAAAAAACGAACTTCAATCTTGGTTCGGTCGTAGCACGCTTCACTTGTCTACGGGAGGCCTTTTTGTATTTTGACATCCAAAAGTAAGTTTTTTTGTTCGAATGTTTTTCCTATTACCGTGTTTTCTATTCGTTGGAGAGTATTGAGTATGTTTTTGAGAATTGAAGAGTGTAGAATACAAAGTGGTGACTATATTCAGTGTGTCGGTATTGTTACCGACACTATTTATATTTGTTTGCCTACAGGAGGGGTTGGGGACGATTGAAACAATGTATCTACGATAATTGCGACCTGGAATATTACGAAATAGTAATTTTATTAGTTTCCGAACAATAAAAATTGAAGAAAAGTTTTCTTTTATTTTCTTTAAATTCTTAATTGAAGTAACGATTTATTTTTAAATTATTTCATTCTTATTGTTTTCTTTAAACAAAGAAACACTGAAGACTAATAAATATTGTCAAAAAATGTCAAAATTTACATTATAATGAAAAAAAAAAAATATAAACATATATAACTATGTAATATTATGCACTATTTTCATTTTTTCAACTGACCCCATATCACTGTTTCAACAGCCCCTGGTATGGGTGCGGTTGAAAAAAATTGGATTTTTTATTTTAAATTTGACGTATACACAAAATAATGCACACGGTCTTAAATAACACTGTCCATTGTTTGGATAAAAACATGATCTTTCATTTAACATACAATCAACATCGCTAGGTGTTCAAATGGCAATACTATGGACGAAATAAGCTAAATTGTTTCAACCGTACACATCGATAAATGGCTGGAAACCCCCAACAAATCGGTTGGTTTCTAAGTTTTTCTCGATTTTAAAGGCCTACACGGGTTCAGGGACGAACAAGTAAGACCGTCTTAGAGGTAATTTCGTGTGCTGAACTCAAATCCGTTATCCATTTTCCGCCATCGGCTTTAGTTTTTGAGATATTTCAGACTATAATAAATGTAGCAATTTTTTCCTTATACATATTTGAGATTTTTTTTAAAATTCGAAATGTTTGCACATATGCACCTATTAATTCATGTTTGAGAGTTTTTGGGGAGAATGAAGTGTCATATTCAGTTTTTTTTTGTAACATTTTTGACGACTTACCTACAGTTTTTTTTGTTTGCTTATAAAATGTAATTAAAAGCTCAAGTGACTTCTCTAAGTTGCGTTTGCGGCCAGGTACGACAGTATGGACTCATCAGTAAGATGCTGTGGCACTTATGAAAATCTTAACTTAAAAAAAAAAATCAAAATATTTGTTCGTATGAGCAATACGTACCTGTGTACCTGTGTTTGAGTAGAACGTGTTCAAACACAAATTTCGCTGTATGTTTAAAGTAGGTACCTATGTAGAGTGGTGTTTTAAACAATTTTGTTTTTACTTCAAATCGGTTTTAATGTGATTTTACAACAGACGAAAACATAATTTGAAAAAAGTAATTACAATCAACCATTTTAGTTTTGATTTTTGTATTAAAAATTAAAAAAACTTATTATTAAAGTAAAACATTAAATTATTGTTTTTGGATTCATTTTAAATCCGCAATAATAAAGTACAAAGCGAAAGAAAGTTTCTTAATTAATCTTCGTATATCCTTCGACTACTTTGTATAGGAATAAATCCTCTTGACAACAAAACACAAACAAAGCAAAAAATGTGTATTCTCTTAGTTTTTTGCTGTACTGTTAGGCTTGTTTCAAACACATTCGGTTTAATTCGGTTCGGTCTCTATTCGGTTTGTATTCGGCTGTGCCTGATATGTGTGAAACGATGAAACGGCGAAAATAAAAACCTAATAGAAACCGTAGAGCACCGTTTTATCGTTTCACACATATCAGGCACAGCCGAATACAAACCAAATAGAGACCGAACAGAATGAAATCGAATGTGTGTGAAACGATTTGGTAGCTATTTGGTAATACCATACCAGTTGCCCGAATTGGAGTTCTTCGCAGCATATTTCCACCGAGTCAGAGTCGTCTTTACTGGTGGTGGCTGCTGTCGACCTCGCAACAATTTCTTGTTGGTATTATTACAGAATATGGTGGCTCGAATGTTACGAGCTTGTTGTGCCTGCTGTTGTTGCTGTTGCTGTATTGTTGCCAATGCTGCTTTCTGTGCTGCGGCTTGTGCTGCCATTGCCTAGGAAAAAACATTTATTTCTATAGTGAAAAACCATATCTTAGCTGGAGCCTCCCAATCGTGGTGGCGGTGTCAGATTCTGGGCGGAATTTCTTCTGGCAAACAGGCCAACTTAGCCTTGCTGTTGTCCTCGAATCCACAATTGGGGCACTGATGGTATGGCAGAGGTGCTTAAATAGTCTGCCTTTAATATTGTGTATCGCTTCCATATTATAGACAACCTCCGAAGAGTTTCTCACTTCATATGTGCAGAAGTTGCACTTATACATAGCGCCATTCATGTGTGGAGTCTCAAAATGATGTGCCATTGCCAGGGCACTCAGATTTAAAGTTATAAAACTCGAAACGTTTGATGTAAAACTTCCTTTCTTTCAGCTTGAACAAACTCCTGCACACTTAAAGAACTCACCCAATGGGCTCTCAAGTAATTATGTGTTCCCATTTGGGATTTGTTGGCATCTGCTGGTGACGGCATACTTGAAGCACCGACTTTTGGCTTTATCACGATTTTGATGGATTTCAGATCATCGTTCGGCTTAGGATCTGAGTCATCCAAATCGTCGTCAGCTGAAACTTCAGACTCTGGCCAGGAGTCGTCGCCACTTCTACGTTTCCTCTTACTTTTTTAACTCGTTTATTCTTGGGTTTCTTTGCCATCTTCGTCCAAATCCAAGTCAAGATCATCTGGTTGGGCATTGGATTGTAATCAAACTTTGTTTCGATTAGGTTAACAAATTGCAGGTTAACCACTATTAACTGGATACAAATTAAAGATTAATTAATAAATAAATCGAGGAGATACAAATGAAAAACAAAACTCAACAAATAGCTAAAGAAATAAATTTCAATCAACAGAAACTCATCTTGTCTGTGTCTGTCATTCTGAGTTTTGACATTTAAAAAGAGTTATAAAGTTATAAAGAGTTATAAGAAATCTGTTATATTAGGTACCATGTTACATTATAACAGCTTCAAATGGCGTCAACTTTTTTGTATGGATACGCTATCCAGTTATATATAGAGATAAGTGATCTACCTACTTAAAATGCTGGTACATACCTTACCTATAGATGTGCGTAACATCCATCATATTCCAAAATCTTCATGTTGAACTTCTTATAGGTTTCCCTAAATAAAAGGCAAGGATGGAAGACGTAAAACACCGTGGTCAACGGCGGATCCAGTGCGGAGGGGGGGGGGACTTGGCGTTCATGAATACCCTGGATTGCTAGAGCACCGCTAGATAGGTACCTTCATTCTCTTACCTACTAAGGGAGCACAAAATAAAAGAATCAGAGCTTCCTTTTAACATTAAATAATTATTTAAAGATAATACTACCTATATCAAAATGTTAAAAGTCTAATAAGTAGGTAGGTAAAAAATACTTTAATACCTACAAAGGTTTTAAAGTTGTTAATACCTTCATACCATTTAATTATCATAAATGATTGAAAAATAATGTTTTTATTTGGTATACAAACTAAACACCACTTCCTATTTTATTTAGCAAACAATAACAAACAAAATATACCTACACTACACCCAACAATCCAATTCTTAAATCCACTCTCCCAATCACTTGTCATTTGTCAATTGCAAAGATACAAAAATTCAAAATTCCATTTGAATGTCATCCATATTGATAAAAAATAAAGAAAACAAAAACACAAACAAAATATGCAGATTTCATCATAAAATCCTACACACTGGAACAAAAACCAAACCAAACAAATACAAAAAAAAAAATAACATCTTCCCCACTCAAACATGCACCAACCAACTATATCTACCTACCTAACTCCAAAAAGAAAAACCGTAAAACACCAAGTTTCAAACTAAAAAACATACATTTTAAGTGTAAGTATCTATAGAAAGAGCCTGTGTTTAGAAATAGTTAAAAACAGGACTACAACCTTGCTCCCACCTTCCAGAATGAATGCAATTCATCCCATAACATCCCGTTTTACATAATAGCATTTCACACTGAAAAACAATAAATTGTGATTGGTTCGTCGAGAATTTTTTATCTGAAACTTGGTATTTTACATAGGTATGTAGGTATAAAACAAAGATGTTTTTGTGTGCGAGGACTACAACTATGTATATGAAAAATGAGAACACAGAGGGAGCACAAGAAAACACAGGAACACACCCCTTTTGTATCTTTATTTTTCTCTTTCAGATACACACTCAAACAATGAGGCCGAACACAACAGAAACAATCCCCGAACAGTGGTAGGCCATTTAAAATGCCATTCTATATTAGAATTGCTGGGCAAACACACAAAGCCATAATATAACTACCTTATTCGAGTTTCAATAGATATACAAGCACACAAACCCAATACAATATTATCCAACACGCACACTCGTCTATGGCTTGTTATTTGTCTACCTGATTTTGGGTAGGTTATTTCTATCTCCATCTCTTTCTCGCCGAAGTAAAGCACACCTCAACACTTCCCTTTCTCACTCCTTTAACTGTAAAGGCAAATCGAAATGGATTCCCCTGCACACAAATACACCTACCTGCATCACTGTGTGTGTAAAAGATACAAAATAAAAAAAGAAGATAAAACCTAAGTCATTCAACCAACTCAGTGATCGTGTCAGAATCAATTATTCCACAGTCAAGTCAGTCACTGAGATACATTTGTCGAGCTAAGTTGTTCTCGTTTGTTTTGCTTTCTCTTACAATATTCGATATAATAAAAATAGAAAAAAAAAGATAAACAGCACGAAAGAAAAGAAATCAAATAAATCACAATCACCCGAAGTTTGTTTTATATCTGCAACATTTATTTTGTGCGTGATGATAAACTGTATCGATTGAATCAACTATTAAACCAATAACTATCCATCAAGTGTTTTGTTTTTTCTGTGTTCTTGTTAAGTAAAAGAAACAATATCTCCTGAAACTGCCTGAAAAATAAGTGAACGAACAAAAAAAGGATTTTTTTAAATTAACCCCGTTGTTTTTTAACACACCCAAAATTTATCTATCGAGAATGGCAACCCTATCGTCGCATCCACAGTATGGATTCCATCTGTCGAGCGGCGGTATGGAGATGCCACAACCCGGCGACTATGCCCCCCAATCCGGACTCAGTCCCTCCGAAATGGATATCAAGCGAGTGATGCATTTCTCGCAGGGCGGAAGCCTTGCTGCGATTTCCGCTGCCATGGGTGGTTCTCCCGTCGGCGGACACAGTGCCAGCAATGGAGGAAATCCCATCATGGGCACAGCCAGCATGGGCAATCATCACATGGGACTCTCGCAACAGAATCACTCGCCGAATTCGAGCACTGGTAGTTTGAATGGAGGAGCAGGAGGAGGTCACCATCCTACTTCACCGGGACAAGATGGACACATTAAGCGGCCGATGAATGCTTTCATGGTGTGGTCACGACTTCAGCGACGGCAAATCGCAAAAGAAAATCCAAAGATGCACAACTCGGAAATCTCCAAGCGTCTGGGAGCCGAATGGAAGTTGCTGGCCGAAACCGACAAACGACCATTTATCGATGAGGCGAAACGTCTTCGGGCCCTGCACATGAAGGAACATCCCGACTACAAGTACCGCCCACGCCGCAAGCCCAAGAATCCACTCCATGCCGGTCCACAGGGTCTCCAGATGGGTCCCGGCGGCAATTCAAAGCAACAGATGAATGGCGGTTCAGCAGGTTCGTACAATCCCTTCCATCAATTGCCTCCATACTTCGCTCCATCACATCACTTGGACCAGCCCTACCCAGTTCCGTATTTCGGAGGATTCGACCCGATCGCCTTGTCCAAGCTCCACCAGACACAAGCCGCAGCGGCGGCAGCTGCCTCAAATCAATCTCACCAGCACCACCATCATGAAGCCCAAAAAGCTCCTCAACTACCACCCACCACTTTGAGCTCCTTCTACTCCGGCATCTACAGCGGTATGTCGGCTCCTTCGCTGTATGCGGCGCATACAAACGGACTCTATAACACCTCAACAGCCTCCTCCCCAGGATCCAGTCCTGGAACCCACACACCCAACAACATGGTTGACTCGATGGACAGTGCTCTGAGAAGACCGGTACCGGTGCTCTATTAGAAACTTAAAAAACACCTCTCGTCCCCTCGAAACTTTCGCTCTAATTTAGTACAACTTCAAAGGATTCTCCAAAAATTCTCGTATAGGAAACCTTTGTGCAAAAGTGATTATTGAATGTGGTTCTTCAAACAAAACAAAAAAATATTTAAATTTAAGATTCGTAGTTATACAAAAAAAACACAAAAACTGAAACTTAATTTCAATACAAAAATAAAACAAATATAACAATAGATAAACGAGGAACAGTATTTTATTTATTAAATAATAAAAAAAAAAAACATACAAATTTATTTGTTTAAATGTGCATAGTTGTATAAGTTCATATATCTATTGATAGAATTGTAAATTTAATTCATTTTAAATTGTATAAAATAAAAATGACGAAAAATTACTTAAAAATTGTAAAATATTGAAAAAAAAATCACACAAAATTGTTCATTGTCATAAACAAAAATTAAAAAAAAAATTAAATAAAAACATTTCCATTGTATTGTAACTTTTATTGTTTGTTATTCTTATTATTATTTTTTTACTTTGATAATTTTATTTTATTTCTGGAAAAATAAAATCTTTGTCGAAAAAAATTGTAAATATTATGAAAAAAAAAATTAAATCTAATATAGAAATTGATTTATATAAACTTTAATTAGGTTTTAAGATTATTATGAGACAGAGATATTTATTATTAAATTGATGGAAAAAGAAACAGACAAAATATCAATTATTATATTGTATTATTATCTAATTATTTAATAGAAAAACAGAAAAATTGTAAATAAAGTTTTCTTTGTTTTTTATTGATACAAAAAAATTATTGTTGTTTTTAATGAAGCTTTTGGTTAAGCTTTGATTCGATGGCTGGTTTAAATTTTGGAATAATTCGTTAATTGTTCAACTTTTTCTCTAGGAAAACGTCAATAGGTTATAACTAACGGGTTGTACAGAAAATTCCCATATGTTTAACTTGCAGATAGCCGTCGAATCTCTGTCGAATCAAAATGTCGTAACAAGACATCGTTGTATCAATCAGTTTTATGGAACTTGACTCTGAATAACTTTCAATACCTGTGTTGTAGAAATATTGAACATTTTGGTTGAAGTTTTGAGTCATAATGCATCATTCAGGTAGTCGAAGAAGTTCTATATGAGGAATAGAATAATGTTTATGCAGAACTGCAGGTAATTTGGGTATAATTTCAAGGTTATAAAATACATAGAGGGTTGCTCACTTTTCATTAAAATTTTTAGTAAAACTGTTTAGTTGTTAGCATGCAGATTTTCGTTTGGAGTAATTTCTTTAAAGAGTCAATTTCGGTAACCAACAGAGTCTCTCTCTCTCTCTCTGCTCTGTTGCATAGCAAAAGAGGATAAACTTGATATTAACTTTTTTTGTTGGTTTTTGTTTTTAATCTTTTAATGGGGTTATAAAAATCTTAAAATTTTAAAGAATAATGGCTAATTAGATTTGGATCCAACAGTTTTTAGCTTTTAACAAATATGCGTAGCAAAGTTACAGCTTAACAATATGCTTTTATACACTCCGCTGCACTTGAATAGAAACAAACTTTTTGTTTACTGTCTGAGCGTGTAGCGCTTTGGTAAATTTATAAATTCACCTTTTGGTTTTAGTTCCTATAAGAGGAATCTATTGCGAATAAAACTGCAGAGGCAGAATAATTCAGGAAAATACCATTAGGTTATTTTTTAACACTTTTCTAATTACTGCATTTAAAACACTGTTGTTTTTTGCGCCACTTGAACAGAAACATTCTCTTAAATAAGGAAACAAATTGAAAAGGTGCAGTAAAATTAGGTAGTTTTCTATACGTAATCATATTTTAATATGTTTGCTACCATCTTTATTTGAAATAACTTGAAAAACCTATTTGGAGACTGAATCAAGCAGTTATTTTATATAATTTTAAGAAATTTCACTTCAAGTTTCTTTGATTGCAGCAATACGTGATTTTTTGTCCTCATATTGTTGGTCAGAATCGTAAAATTTACGAACCATCCATCTTCCTACGTTTTCAATAGTATTTAGGTCCGGAGAATACGGTGGCCATTGAAGTAAGGTAACATTTTTCTCGGATATCCAACTGTTAATGATCCTTGCGTTGAGGATTGGCACGTTTTCTTGTTGAAATGTCCATGGCATTGGTCCAAAGAGATCGGTAGACTTAAGGAAAGCTTCTTGCAGTATCTCCTTGTGGGAGTTTGCCGTCATTTTCAATGTGGGAAAGTCCAGAACAATTGTTCAAAACCAGAAAATCGGACCCACGCTATTACACCGCCTTCTCGGCTATGGCGGCGCTCCAGAAACCTGAGTTCCTCCATTATAACATGAAAATAGAAATTATATCCGTCCAGGCCATCATAATTGAATTTTTTTCGTCAGAAAATACCACTTTTGTCCACTATTCCTTCCACGTCAAATTCTTCCTGCAAAAATCTATTATATTCTGTCTTCGTATAGGATTTAACGGTGGTTTTTTCTTCAATTTTATGCGCTTTAAATGTTGTGACCCACGAATAACACGTGTAATAGTGTTAAGACTGGCTGTAATACCACTCTTAGCCTTGATTTTAGCAGCAGAGCCGATTGAATTTGAAGCCAGTCTAATTATCATTCTTCCATCTGCTTCTGTTGTGGCTCTTGATTGCCTACCTTACATATTTTTCCATAGTTTTCTTTATTTCTATGGTTCGATCGAACAATTTTCACACTTCTACTTATTTTTTTGGCAATTGTGCGGAGGTGAAGCTTGTTTTCCGCGTGTACTTCTATTTTAGCTTTTGTTGTGGTTTTCCGCGGCCCATCTTTTCTTTGTTCAAACAATTATTTTTTTTAATCTACACAACTATTATTATAACAATATTTTTTCTTCTTACCGTAATCTATAGAGACAAAACGCACACTGTTTCTATTCAAGTGGCGCAAAAAAAAACAATGTATTTTATGAAGTAATTAGAAAAGTGTTTAAAAAATAACCTTATTGTATTTTCCTGAATTATTCTGTCCCTGCAGTTTTATTCGCAATAGATTTCTCTTTTAGGAACTAAAACCAAAAGGTGAATGTATGAATTTACCAAAGCGCCACACGCTCCGATATTAAAAAAAAAGTTTGTTTCTATTCAAGTGGAGCGGAGTGTATGTGTTATCCCCTTATAACACTTGAGTGTGTTTGAATTGATTCACTTCTTTGTCCTTAATTGTCAATTTAATAAAAGGAAAATTATTTTGCTATATCGCTGGCTCAAAACTTTAATGTTCTATGTTTTTTTTGGTTTTCATTATTCAGAGATAATCGCTTGCAAAGTTTTAGGAAGCTGATTTTGTGTCAAAATATCATAATACTAAAATACAAAATTCAAGATTTAAGTATATCAATAGAGTTTTTCCCATTTGCCAATACTTTTTAATCATTCACTTATTGATTTAATTTATTTTATGGTGTATAGGAACATTTAAGAACTGAGCATAACTAAGAATCTTTGGAATGTTTCTGTTTGTTCGGGCTATAAAAAAGCCATTTGTTGAAGAAAAAAAATGAAACATACATTTACTTAAATTCGTTAAAAAGACGAACATTTTGATATAAAAAAACGTATTTGTACATATTATATGACATAGAACATTAAAGTATTGAGCCAGCGATATATCTACCTCATTACTTCATAAGTAACTTAGACGTGGCCTTATCTTCATAATATATAGGGAAGCGCTACAATTTTACTTCAAAATTAATAAAAATAAATCAAAATTTCCTGTTTTGGCCAGCCGTCATCCACTATACAAGTGAAGAAATGTCACTATTTCTGATAGCTCTATTTTCAGCCGATATGATTGGGTTCATGAATCATAACTTTAGTTATAATTCATATAGTTGGATCTTTAGGATTAAACTATTAGTATTGCGGGTGGCAATGGTGCATTGGATATAGTGTTTGACTGCTAACCTGGACGTTTGGGTTCGAGCCCCAGTCTAGGTAGCATTCTTTCCTATATTCCCCAGTTTCAACTGGATGCCACCTGTGGAATTTCATGAGATAATAAACATCTACTTCTCAATCCACTGTTCCAACAAAAATCTTGCCTTTCCTTCTATTCCTTCTAACTAGTGCCGTGCATTGCATTTAAAAGACCTGAGGTCTTACAGGCATATAATTAAAATTACTACTATTGTTATTGTATTAAATAAAGCATAAATGTCAAACTACTCGTATACATCTGCACCAACTCACGAAATTGTTATTACAATAATTTTTCCAACTAATTTGTTTAAATTTGGGATTATTTGTTTTGTTTTGAAAAATTGTACTTTTGAATCTCTGTTTAAAAATCAAACAAATTCGTTTTCATTTGAGAAAAATAATTTTGTAATTGTAAATTACAAGGCAATCAATTGAGAAAATCCTCTTTTTTTAAGGATTCTTTTGGACCATGTCAATTTTTTGTAATTCAAAAATATTTGTGTTTCCTTATATTGGTATGAAACGCTTTTTTAACTCTCTAAAGCTATCAGGTAGGTCAATTGCAGCCCCGGATTTAAAATTTTTCAGAACTGGGACAAAATTTCGGCGCCCTTCTCTAACTTTGTTTTAATATAAATGATGAAAAACAAATATGTACGTAAATGCAGTTGGTAGAATTTTTGTAAGCGAGAGAATAAAACCAATAGAACCAATAGCTGATTTAAGTTCTAGAATTTTTTGAGACACATTTTTATTTGCTTTGTAGAACAAATTTTGGTTATGTAAAAAATGCTTCTGATAAAACTTAACAAAATGTGATGATGAAACAAATCCAAATAGTGTGGTGACCTATTACCAACCAGTTTTAAGCTTTTACCTAATACCTAAGAATTTCGACATATTGTTTCAATTGAACTATTTGAAATCTTTTGATTTTCTCAAAACGACTCCAAAAATGTCGATCAAAATGTGTAATGTCTGTAATAAAATTGTGTTTCAGTTCTTTGGGAAAAATGAAGATAGGTACCTTAGGGGTGTCTATTAATTTTTTTTGTCAGATACACACACATATATTTCTACGTCCCGGAAATTTTTTAAAATGGTACTCCCAGAACCCGCGGCCGTTTTTAATGTAAAAAACGCGTTTTTTTCAAAGTCAAAAAATGATCAAGAATTTCGCGTATCAAACGTGGTTTCACCGACCTTAAAGGATTTCTTTTGACTCTCTTGGGATGCTAATAATAAAATAGGACAAGTATAAAATTTCAAAATATGCCTATTTTACTCGATAAATGGCTGAAGAACCCCCAAAAATCGGTAGATTTTAATGCTTTTCTTGATTTTAAAGACCTCCATGGGTTCAGGAACGAGCAAAAAAGACTCGTATCAGAGGTAATTTCGTGTGCTGAACTCAAATCTATCATCCGTTTTTGGAGATATTCCAGTCTGAAAATGGAATATAACCATTTTTTCACCTATTTTTGGGATTTTATAAAAATTCGAAATGCTATTTTTCAAAAAATATGCACCGAATTTTTACCCATTTTGAATATCTGACAAAAAAAAAAATTAATAGACACCCCTAAGGTACCTACTTGAGAAAGATGTTTAATAGATATTTAAAATTAGCAAAAATAATAATCGTTTTATGGAACGAAATATAGGACGGCTGAATTTTTTAAATCTAAAAGAGAGCCGAAAATAGCTTATGCTGAGTTTTTCGGGACGCCAACGACATCCTCCTGAGGAAATCAAACATTTTGGAAAACGCGAAATGATCTATATCTCAAAAACTATCGATTTGAAGTGAAAAGTTGTTGTAATCAAATTTGTTGGAAATAAAATTATCTTTTATTTGTCATCAAAACTTTTTTCTGCGTGGACAATATTTTTGAGGTTTTTTTTACTTTACCACATTTTCCTCATTTCGTAAGAAACTTACGATTTTGTTAACATGATACAAATTGTAGACCACAAAGTTTAACTAATTTTTATTTATTTTTGAACATGATGCGATATTCCAGTCCAAAGTTAGAGCGTTTGGAAAATTAGCTGCTAAATCAATTGAGCCGATAATGTACAGTTAAGATAGACTTTTTCGTGGAATGAAATACTGGTAAAATGTTTTCATTATAAATGAAAGAGGCCTATTATAAATAACTTATGTCCGGGTATTCGGGGGACTTCATGACCCTGATGAAATCCACCATTTTGGAAAATGCGAATGGGCCTATATCTCCGAAACTAGGCCAAGGTTGTAGGCAATTAATTCGTTTTTATATAATTTTTTGTCGGTGCGGGCAATAATTTCAATGGTTTGTGATTTTATTTTTCATTTTTTTGCAATTACAAATTTTTGACATTCCCGGGGAAAATTACGTGAGTTACTTTCCAAACAAGAATTTTAGAACACTAAATTTCCAACATTTTGATCTATTTTTGAAGATCATATGATACCTTAGCATAAGTTACAGCCATTTTGGTATTTGTGTTAATTGTAATAACAATTTATTATTTATGTACACCAGAGTTTTCATTTTAGCGCAACCAAAATGGCTGTAACTTTTGACTTCGGTTTCGCATCATGTTCAAAAAAATATCAAAATATTGGAAATTTAGTGTTCTAAAATTGTTACTTAAAAAGTAATTCACGTTAGCTTATTCGAGAACGACAAAAATGTGTTAATGTCAAAAAAAAAAAAAAATAATAATACGACAGAACCTTGAAAATATCGCCAGCACCGAAAAAAAATGTATAAATGAACGAAAGGTAATTCAATTGCCTATACAAGCTTGGCCTTACAATTGTTCCCTTAAGATAAACAATAATAATAATAATTTTAACTATATGCCTGTAAGACCTCAGGTCTTTTAAATACAATGCACGGCACTGAATAGAAAGGAAAGGAAAGATTTTTGTTGGCACAGTGGATTGAGAATTAGAGTTACCTAACTCTGATTTAACTCACCACTGAAAAACTGTGCCTAAGAGCAAACATCATACTTCATTTATAAATATAACCGAACAATTTGAAAAAAAAAAAAACTATTTCCCTCAACGAGTATTAAACATTTTTATAATTTTAAAGTACAAGTTTGAACAATGTTTTTATTAAAATCATCTGGATAGCATTCAAATACTAATAGGTGCCAAGTTTTAAGAAACCAAGCGGAGTTAGTTCGAAATAAAAAAATTCAATTCTATTGAAAAACAAAAATACATACATATGTATATATTTTTAATTGTTAATATTGCGTATTATGCAATACCTTCCGACTTATCAATATCAATATATTTTTAAATTTAATTTTTTTTGTTGTATGACAAATGATATATCTATGTAACTAACTTTACGATGATGAAGAATTCCAAAAAAGTCGCTTTGGAAGTTGCGTCGGTTTGTATATTTGTGCGTCCTGGTGTACATCAAGCTGGAGCCTAAACATTTAAACCGATTGCTTTCAAATTTAATGTGAATCATTTTTATGTGTTTCTTTAGGGGAGGAATTATATTTTTTTTAGCTCATCTAGAAAATATATGCTACCATTCAAAGATTTTGGTTTTATAAAGTAATATCGAAAAAAGCTTTAAAGATTTTGATTAAACTTCGTAGACACATTTAAAATGTAGAACAGTTTCAATAATATTGTATACCATTTTTTTTCAAAAACAAAAATCCAATAACCAAAATAAGGCTTAGAGGTTTTTTGAGCAAATTGTTTTTTTTTTGTATGACATACCCAAATATCTCGTAATTGGCTTGATTGATTTTATCATAAATGTACAAGAACTTCAAAGCTAGCTAAAAAATATTGCGTATACAATTTTTATGAATAATTTTTTTTTTACTAACAAAATTCAATCAGAGACAAAATATTTTTTTTCTATTTTTAACTTTTTGTCCCTTATTCTTTTAGTCTAAGAGCCGGAAGCAGATTTTGGTCGTGAAAGGAAACCAAAAGATTTTAAAAGTATAGGTAGTTCCGGTGAAGGTGATAACGAATACGTTCGTCTGCCAGCATGTAGTGGCCCCGTTACCACGTAAAAAAGCATCAAAAGTACAACTTTTCTGAAAACTGAAATCGGATGGGAAACCATTTCACATGTAATACAACTTGACGCCATCAACTCCCTGATTACAAAAATGGTTTCGACAGACATCTAGGTGGCCCTAAAACCCAGACAGACGTCCCCGAAATAGTGATTTTTTTTTTTGCGTTTTTAGGTTTTTGGGAAACCACCTGATATTGATCACAACTTTTAGCCACGGGCTCCCTGAGTGTGAATATGTACGTGACAGACGTCTAAGTGGCCCCAAAACCGCCGACAGACGCGATTAAAGTCGCGGATTTTTTATTGAAATTTTAAGACAATTGATGTATGCCACCAAAATGTATCGCAATCGGAAGGTCTTGACTACCAGAATACTAATGTATAAAAAAAAAAATAGTTTAAAGTGTCACCCAACAGCTGGAAAGGCGCGAAATAAATCGCGGATTTCTTATTTTATTTTATTAGTAATAGGATTTTGAGGGAAATCACTTCAAATGTATCCCAATCAAAAGGTCTTGACCCAAAAATAATTAAAATGTAAGTGACAGACGTTTGAGTGGCGCCAAAAAACTGACAGCTGCGATATAATTCGCGACTGTTATTATTATTTTTTTAATTGTATATTAGTGGTAGCTTCTCCAAATGTTTACCAATTAAAAGGTTCTGACTCAAGAAAGTGATTTTATAAGTTACAGGCGTTTGAGTTACGCCAAACTGCTGAAAAGCGCGATAAAAGTCACGGATGTAATTACTAGTTTATCAAAAAGATTAAAGACACAAATATTTTGAAATCCATCTCAATTTAAAGGGCTTGACTGCCTGAGTTTCAAAATGTAACTGACAGACGTTTTGAGTTACGCCATACTGCTGAAGGCGCGATAAAAGTCGCGGTTGTTATTGCTAGTTTATCAATTAGATTTCAATACAAATCTCTTGAAATGCATCTCAATTTATAGGGCTTGACTCCCTGAGTCGGAAAATTAAACTGACAGACGTTTTGAGTTGCGCCAAACTATTCAAATCCACGAAATAACTCGCCTTCAAATATTATTATTGTTTTTTCTTTCAATTTACCTAATTAAAAGGTTTTGACTATCTGAAAAAGAAAATTTGAAGGAAACACGTTTTAAACACACCAAACCGTTCAAGTAAGCGATATTAGAAAGCTATGTCGTAGCGAGCTTACTACAATTATGAAAACGTGAACTGAGTGTTAGTGCAATTTCATAAAGAAAAGAATATAAGCCATCAGGTCCTTTTACGACCAAAATCTGCTGCCGGCTCTCGGTCTATTTGTATTAAATCAAAAAAAAAAAATCAAAATTGATGTTAAAATATTGTCAAACAATTAACTATAAACCATAAATATCCAGCTACATTTTAGTCGTGCATTTTATTACTTTGTTACAATAGGGAATTTAGAAAAATACGACTGTTTGCTAGTTTTTTGTTGCCTATAGTTCTGTCTCTGTGCCGGGTAAGAATTATAACACAATTTTCGATTTTGTTAAATGAAATAATAGTTATTTATCAAATTAAATGATTTTGACACCAAAAACATTATTTCGAAGACTTAATTTTTTTTGTTTAGTTGTGAGCTTGCGTAAAGTTACATCGCGATCAGTGGCGGATCCAGGGGGGTGGCTATAGGGGCTAAAGGCCCCCCATAGCCGGTTGCTAAAATAATTTAAAATATAGAAAGCAATGCATTACGTGTTAAGTTTTATATTCGTCTAAAATATTGTTAAGATGAGAATTTTGATGGACAAAATAACGTGGTTGGGGCTGAACAATTTACATGTTTTACAACTTCTTTTCTTATCCCTAAGGTTGGGGCTAAAGCCTGAAGTGAATTGGAAAAAAAAACAATTGGGGGCTATTAATAATGGACATATTTCATGCAACGACAATTTTCCCTTAAAACAAAACCCAGAAAATTGGAAAAAAAAAAAAAACAACTTGGGACTAATAAGGTCTGAGAATATTGGACAAAAAAAGTAGTCAGGGTTAACAACTAACTCCCTAAAAACCTTATTCCAGAGAGCTTTTGAGGCTTAAGTCTAAGGATTTTCAAAGTCCTAAGTTGGGGCTAAGGCTTGAAGGTATAATTAAAAAAAAAAACGTGGTCATTTACATGTCAAAAAACAACTGTTTACACTAAAAACTTAGCTAATTTAACAAAAGAAACGCATCTGAGGCTAAAACAATAAGAGAACACCGGGGTGTAAGGCTTAGTGTAAATGTTTTTATACAACAGGAATTGTTTCTTACGGCCTTGGCTGTGCTTAGAGCATTTTGGGGCTTAGTTTATAAAATTTCAAAGGTCCAAGGGAATACATACAAAACATTTTTGGGCTAAGCATTTCAATACAAATTCTTTAGTCGAGGAACCAATTTCCAAAAGCGTGAGAAACTCTGTGAACTCAGAAAAATTTTGCAGGTGGACATGAATATTTACAATCTCTAAAGACTCTTGAGTGACTTACAAATTTATGGACACATTTTTTGAGCAGGAATAAAAAGTGTATGTAGGTGCAGTGTAAACGAAAATTCATTGACACTAACTTGCAGAATTGAGCCGTGCAGCTTATTTTTTAGAGCAGCTGTTTCTTATGCCCGACTAAAAGTCTTGAAATTTTGATATTTTATTTTTCGATCCACAAAATATTATTTTCGTGCTTTCCAGTGACAATTTGAAGAAAACGGGTAGGTTCGTTGATTTGGCTAATTAAAGAAAATGAGATTTGAGCTTTTGCTAGTTAGACCACCTAAATATCATTTTTCTGAACTAGCATTACAGTTTTCAAATTTTGTTAAAAAGGTGAAGTTCAAAGCACACCTTCAGCTAATTTGAACAAACACTTCCATAATGTACAAATGTAGGTGGGCACTTGACACCTAATCAATTATTAAGCAATATACCTATAAATAAACGAATTTGTTCGTGTGGTTTGAGGCTGTAACGTGGCTAGAACTTAAAGTTATAAAACTATTTATACTACCATGTTTTGCTGAGCCTTAAAATTGGCTTTTAAAAATAATTCCCATGCTTAACACATCAATCCCAAATTCTTGTTATTGTGCTTTATTTTGAAAACATTTTAAAGCGCTGTAGGAGCGGATATAAAGGCACACAAAACACGGCTTTAATAATTAAAGCAAAAGTGATGTCAAAATTCGTTTTCTGTGATATAACTTCATATGTAGGTACAAACTGGATTTTCAAACAAAAAAGCCCTCCCCCCCACAGCCAAATCCTAGATCATTTATTTAATTTTCAATACAACTAGTCTGCTACAAGAGGGCCGGAACCGTATTAAACTAAATTAAAATCAATAGTAGCCGAGTTTTTTTTAATACTCATTAATTACTCAGTTTTAAATTTTATAAGCAAAACAAAAACAAAACAAACACTGAGTAGTCTGATTTGTTTTTGCTTTGTGTTAAAAATAAAAAAAACACGGCTAGTGTACTAGGGCGTATACGTACTGTTACTATTTTATTGAACTTATAATATTTTTAAAAGTTATCAAACTATTTAAGTTATGTTCAAATTGATTTTCATAGCGCTGTGCATAAGTATACATACATGTATGCTCGTTTGTAGCTATAGTAAAATCTGGACTATAGGTAGGTATTTTCAAAATTCAATAATTTTTGGTTCGACTATCACGGGTCCAACAATAAGTTTTTGATAGATAGATTTGCAATGACTAACATAAGTTTAGTTCTGTTGTAGTAGCACTTTCCAGTAGCACTTCTTAGTTTTAAGGTGGACTTAAAACTAAGAAGTTTTTTTTTTCAGGGCTACTGCCTCTTGGAGGAATTGACAAATCCTCCAAGAGTATCACTTGTCATGCAAAAGTGCTTCCCGTCTAGCCGCTCGGATTTGGCATAAAATTGTAGGTCCCTTCCATTCCTGTCGACACGCGCACACAGAAATGGTTGCGAGTTGTTAGTCACTAGGCCCTGGTTCTTTATGAGCCGTTGCACCACCTAATTTATTATTTATATACAACATAAGTTCTGAAGAGATAAATGTCGTATTTTAGTTCATTGGTTATTCCATATTTATTTGCTCCTACCAAAACAACTTTTCAGCAAACATTTCCTCTAGTTCAGTTTCTAAAGTTCTCGTCTTTAAAAAATAAAAAGTTAGTGGCAACATTGTAAGTCTGCCCACCTGGCCTAAGAACAAAAACTTCTTGATTTTATTAGAAATATTATTTATCCGGCTTATATTTATTGATCACGTCTAAGCAGTTAACTTATCCAATCGATTACAACTATTTCCTATAACAAGCCAATTTAAGGATTAAAACCAATCCACATTTTGATATAATAATAATAAACCGATTTATTTTGCAATAGTTCCGTTCAATAACATTGAATGAAATATTTTTATATTATTTATTGTTGTCATGTTCGAACTACAAAAAAAGAACATAAATCCGAAATCGCTATAGAAAAACAAAAAAAAAAAAAAAGAATTTCCGTTCGAAATTGGAACATGCCAGGATTAATACTGTAGGATCAGGAAGTATACCTAGCATTCAACAGCATTTAATCCTCATACGATCATGCTAAGAAATTTCGATCGTTTGCCTCGTGTACTCCAGATGGACCTATTAAAGGTTGATTTGTTTGTTGGTTATTCTTTATTGTTATAAAATTGCAGGTGAAGGTGGTTTCGATATGATGATTCAATCAATGAGTAGAATTCAAAGGAGTAAGTTTGTTATCGAAAAAAAAATCGTCTTAAAAGATTTAAGCCTTTTAGCAATAACTATCGGCACGAAAATAGATATGTAGGTAATCGATTTTTTTTTTTTAAATCCAAGCCAAATGGAATTTTGGAAAATGCACAAGTTATTTAGTTTATATTTAAGCAGCTGCAAAAAAATAAAAAAAAACAAACAAATTTAAGAACCCAAAAAGAAATACAAAATAATACGTTTCTGATCTTTTTAATAGAGGCTAAGCCACCATAGAAAACCCTTTTCTAGTTTATTTTTTTTTAAATCAGACTGAACATTGAATTTCAAAAGACATGAATATTACTATTTAACTACAGTTGTTTAATTTAATTAAGAAAAAACTTACCGAAAGATTATAAGTATCATAACTTTTTATATGAATAGGTGCATAAGTACCCGCAGCAAATAGGCTTATTATTCAAATTAGCTTTTCAAACAACTTACATCACAACTCATCAAATGTTCGATACAATTTGTCAATATTATTGACATCAACTCCGTAAACATATCAAGCAAATTGATAAGTAGATAGCTTGATTGTTTTGAATTATACAGAAAGTCTGTGACTGGGTGTGTATTGGAAAGATACCCAAGCTCAATGCCAGAACCCCAGAACATAACATATAGTTTAATCCAAATTTATTGCGACTCCACTTCAGGTATTTAAATAGAATTATAGATGTTTGGTTAGCTTGTTCAAGTTAAGACGAGCTTCTTTGCCTATGTATTATGATGTGTTTTTTCTCTTCATTGTCTACTATCTGTTATTTTAATTTTATTTATGAAAAATATGTCGTTTTTTTTTTTGAAAATATTTGTCAAACATCATAATTCTTATGATTATTTTATATATGTATGTTAAGACAGCAACGGCTTTAACAATAAAAACAGTTCTACGTATGAAGACATTACTTACTTCCACTTAAGGTATGTCTGTGGTTATTTTTTTTTTATTTAAATGCAAACAAAGTATCTAGCGTCGCTTAAACAACGGCGCGCCACATTAACAATTGTGCAAATATATCGGTTTTCTCGGAATATGAAAACAGAAATCAGTAGGAAATTGGAAATACCTATTGTTTTTACTCCAAATAACAATTTCATTTGCGAACAATTAACTAACCTTAATTTTATGTTAAATTTAAAGGTTTTTGACATAAAATACCTACTTTTACATCAGTTGCTAGTTGAAGTATATGTAATTGAAATATGTAATTGAAATAAGTCCTATCGTCATCGTCACTGGGCCAGAGAAAAAATATTAGACCAAGAGCCGGCAGCAAATTTAAGGAGTGGAGTGATAACCAAAATTTATGTACATGTATGTGTAGATATAAGAAGTATTAAGCTAAATTCGACCGTCTGGCAGGTTTCTTTTTCACCCGGGGGCGGGGGTGGGCGTTTGAAAACGGTAATTTTTCCGATTTTGGGGTCGAAGTGATAACCACTTAAATTAATATACAAACCATAGAGGATGATGGTGTACTGATGTCAAAAAAGTCGGTCCAAGACGTTTTACTTTCAGCTTACCCCTTGACAGACGCCCACCAAAATGCGCGAAAATCAATTTTTGGGGTGGATGTGATAACCACAAAAATGCTACACCAAAACAACAGAAATATCCCCCTGATTATAAAAAAGTGTATCCAAGACGTTTTGGTTTCAGACATATGCTTGCCAGACGCCCACCAAAATGCGCGAAAATCAACTTTTGGGGTCGAAGTGATAACCACAAGAGTAATATATCAAAAAATTAGAAAAATTCTCCTGATAATAAAAATGTGTGTCCAAGACGTTTTGGTTTCAGCCTTGTGCTTGCCAGACGCACTTTAACATTTCTCAAATGCATTTTTGAAATTAAAACCTTAATAACTTTTTTCCTATGAGGTATAACCAAAAGAATGGTATGTGTGTCCAAGACGTTTTGGTTTCAGCCTTGTCTTTTTTCTTTTAACTAGCTCTAACTTTGTCAAACTGCATCCGATTTTTGATTTCTTTTACACAAGGAGAGTAAGCACTTTACACTTGCCAAACAATTTTTTTCTATGCGGATTTTCCAACAGTGAAATATCAAACCCATTTTTTTGTCTTTTTTAGGTCGTTTTTTTGACTTTGGTGTTATTTTTTCACAAAAAAATCACCTCATTAAGGGGCATCTTTTCTATTTTATCATGAAAGCCCATTTTATTTTCTTAGAATACTTAACATTTTTTCAACAAAATACAACATTACAATTTATTAAAAAAATAAAAACGGGACCAACGCAGTAATTTGCAGTTTTTTGCATTTTTTTTGCATTTCTATTCCCGATTTTGCAGTTCACCAAATAGTGGGTGTAATCTAGTGGCCTGCTTACTTCACAGTGAAGTTAGCAGGTCACATAGTGTATCACGAGAACCAAGCGTACTTGGAGTAAGGCTCCAAACTTGCAGTTTATTTTGCATTTCAAGAAATTTTGGGTCAACATTTTGTAGTCCTTTATGTGAACAAAATTTGATACTGCCCTGCTAACTTCACAGTGAAGTTAGCAGGTCAGAGGGTATCTCGAGAACTAAGCATGCTAGAGACTTGAATTAGCGCTCCGTATTTGCAGTTTATTTTGCATTTTAAGAAATTATAGTTACAAATTTTGAAGTCCTCAATTTGAAAAAAAAATATTCATACTGCCCTGTTAACTTCACTGTGAAGTTAGCAGGTCATATAGTGTATCTTGAGAACTAAGCATGTTAGGAATTTGCAGTAAGGCTCCAAATTTGCAGTTTAATTTGCATTTCAAGAAATCTTAGGTCCAAATTTTGACGTCATTATTTTTAAGAAATTAAAAAAAAAAATGTACTTCAATATGAAACTAGCAAGTCAAATTGTGTATCTCGAGAACCGAGCATGCTAGAAACTTGAAGTAAAGCACTAAATTTGCAGTTTATTTTGCCTTTCAAGAAATTCTAGTTCCAAATTTTGAAGTCCTTTATTTAAAAAAAAATGTCATACTACCTTGCATACTTCACTGTGAAGTTAGCAGGTCAGTATGATTTTTTTTTTAAATTGAGGACTTCAAAAGTTGGAATTACAATTTAGAGATTGACTTCAAGTCTCTCGCATGCTTGGTTCCTTCACTGTGAAGTTAGCAGGGCAGTGTGAATTTTTTTTCAAATAAAGGACTACAAAATGTTGACCCAAAATTTCTCGAAATGCAAAATTAACTGCAAATTTGGACACTTACTGCAAATTCCTAGCATGCTTTGTTCTCGAGGTACACAATTTGACTTGCTAATTTCATATTGAAGTGAATTTTTTTTTAAATTTCTTAAAAATAAGGACTTCAAAATTCGGACCTAAGATTTCTTGAAATGCAAATTAAACTGCAAATTTGGAGCCATACTTCAAGTCTCTAGCACGCTTGGTTCTCGAGATACTCTATGTGACCTGCTAACTTCACTGTGAAGTTAGCAGGTCACTCGACAACACCCACTATTTGGTGAACTGCAAAATCGGGAATAGAAATGCCAACAAAATGCAAATAACTGCAAATTACTGCGTTGGTCCCGTTACTCTAGGTGAAAGTTGCCCTGCCAACTTCAAAGACGTTAGCTTTCCTCTGGGCTGGTGATGATGGGACACCCTGTATACATAGTTTGTTTCCAGATATTGAAATTTAAACATTTTCCGGTCATGTTTGAAGGTTATGTCTATGAAGGAGGAGTTTTTAAATTGCTTTGGTATAATTTTGTGGGATTCTTAGGTTATGTTTTGTCAGTTAGCAGAAAAGCAAAAAAAAAAACATAGAAAACATAGCAGGATGAAATTGAAAATATCACAACTAATTGAGGGCTTATCAACGACAAATTATTAAGCAATAAACTATTCAATATAAAAAGTTTTAACCCCGTTTTGAGGTGTTGCTTTGCTAAGTTGACATCGAATTAAGGCTCTCCCAAACCAATGCGTAACTTTCGTTGCGGCGAAGAAACATTCCCATGGCAAAATTTCTTTACATGGTGATATATATGAGAGTGCTCACACCAACGCGGCGGAGAAACATATGAATTAATTTTGACTGACGAACGTTTCTTCGCCGCAACGAATGTTTCGCATTGGTTTAGGTGAGCCTTTATAAAAACAGAAAAACAAAAACATAGAAAAGATTGCACGGCGAAATCAAAATGTCACAACTAATAAACGGCTAATTAACGGACAATTATTAAGATATAAATCATTCACTGTGAAGAGTTTTTACTACTTTTCTGAGAGGGTGATTTGCTAACTTGATATTAAGTTAGCAAAGCTACACAAAAAACACAGAAATCATTGAACGACAAATTCGAAATTGTCTCAACTAATTAAGAATAAATTAAAGCAAATTATCCAATTAACCATTTTTCGATTCGTGAATGTTGTTTTGCTAACTTGACACTCATATATACAAATCAATAGAACAGCGCATATTGATAGAGCGACACGCCAAGACCTGACGCGCGTTTTCCGAACATCGCGTGACACAGTGATTGAAACATAGTTTTCCTTGGGAGACCGGCGAGTGTTTTTTTTTTTTTTTTAGTCAAAAAATTAAATAATAAACTGTCGTTGGTTTTGACACTAAAATATCGTTTGCTTTTATAGACATTACTTATTTATTGTCATTTTCAGCTTTTTAAAACAAATTTTATAGTAATTTTAAGAAGTGATTTATATTTCAAATTGTTTTAAAGAGTTTTCTTTAACGATGTAGTAATATTATGGCTATAACATACATCAACAAATTCTAGCTACGTTAAAGCTGTTAGCTGCGAGAGCAGGTTTGTGCGTCCAGTAGTTCATTGCATTTTATACTAAAATCGCAGAAGCCGTTTTTGATAAGAATAACCTTAGTGGCTAAAAAAAAATTTTATGATAGCTACCGTTATTTTTGATCCCAAGAAAAACTAAAAAAAAACTATTCCAAAAACAAATAAAATTTGCACCATCAGGTCGCAGGAACTTGCTCTCGTAGGTTACAATTAGAATGTTGCTAGACATTGACGGTGTCAATATAGTAACATGGTCTGGTAATATTTTTATATCGTTAACAAAAAAATAATAAAAAACATGTTAAAATAGAAATTTTTTTTTTTTTTTTTAAATACAAAAAAATGGAAAAAAAGTTAAAAATTAAGAAACAAAATATTTTGAGCTCTGATTTGGCAAGGTTTTGAAGCGCGAATTGATCAATATTGCATGCAATCATGGAGCAGTATAAGATCAGCAATTATGAGCATCACTATGAGGTTTTTGCTTACGAAAATAAATAAAAGAATTTTTGGGTCACTGTGGCGTATGTGGAACATTTTTTTTTTTTTTCAGAAATTAATATATTTTAGTTTTTGACACTTCAATGCAAGAACTATAGGTTTCTCGAGTCTTGCATCCGATATAATTCTTAAATACCCAATTATAAATATAGAAAAAATTAGTTTTCCAAATATATACATTTTTAGAACAAAACAGAGGAATTCGTGATTTTGATCAAAGTTGACATAACATTGGTAGGGAAGACAAAAAGAGCGGGTCCTACAATTCAGCCTATCTGTCTTTTCAGCAGCACATCGCAAACGAATGGGTTGATTTTCTTAAACTGTCGGCATTTGGTTTTTGGTCATTCCGAAGACACGTTCTTTTATGAAGCTGAAGATCGCTGCATTTTTTTTTTCTTTTAAAGTTGCAGACCTCGAAAAGCATATTTGCAAAAAAAAAATACCGCTCGAGTTTTGTGATTGAAATTTGTCAATGGGTTGATTCTGAGTATAGAAAAAAATCGGCGCGGCTTCAATTGTTGTGCGTCAGCCACAATTTTGAAAAACGCGATTTAGAGAATGACTCTTCTTAAAATCTTTTTTATGTATATATAAATAAAAAATTAAATTATTTTAATTCTTTATATATAAAGTTATTTTGTGTGACGTATACATTGAGAGTTAAAGCGTCAAGAAGTATGTTTTTCAGTTTACAAGCAAAATTTATATGAAGAGAAGTAAGATAATTTCGTTTTCTATATTTACATATTTATATTAAACAATAATTTTGCGATTAATTTTTCTTCATTGCATTTTCCAAAATGGCGGCTAAAGCATAAAACTTACACCTACGCCGATGTGTTTGCATACTCTTAAATAACCCATCTACCAATTTCAATCATAAAATTCGAGCGGTATGTAAAAAACCTGCCAACTGGCCTTTTTGTTATTTAATCGTTTTGTTATACCTTATTAGTTGCTAGGCAAAAATAAATGCCTTAAGAACACGAATAAAAAAAACAAATAAAAAATACCGCCTCTAGAGCTTGGAAAACTAAATTTGTATGTATTTATAAGGGCTTTTGTGTTCTTTATTTATGTTTCATTGTTAAAAACGCTAAATAAAAAATAAAAAAAACTAAGGAACATCGCCTGTAGAAAAAGGTTTGTTCTACAGAGCGTTATTTTTTTTTTTTTTTTTTTTAACCGTTAGTTTGGTCTATCTGCACGTTTACGCAAAAAGTTAATTTTAAAATGTTAAAAAACTAATTAAGAACATATATCGGGATGCAAATTTGAAAAAGTAACGGACATCGCCCCTGGGTAATTATTTGCACAACATTTTGGTATTTGAAATTTTCCAATATCATTGATACTTTTCGAGGTCTGCAACTTTAAAAGAAAAAAAACTCGGATGCAGCGATCTTCCAGCTTCATGTTTTTTTAAATTTTTTTTTTAGAACCAGAAAAATACCTGCCACAGAAAAGGTTGTAGCATTTAAAATTCAAAAATGCTACCATAAACATTTTTAAGAAAAAAAAAAAAAACAAAACAATATTAATTTAGATAATCTTTTTTTTTTTTAAACAAAAAAAAATATGGTCATTAAACCAGACCAACTCTTTCATGTTAGCATTGTTCGATGGGGGAAATTTGGTCACTGGGTTAGACTTCTCAGAACTGATGCCTCATTTTCCGATGACAGCACCATTCAGTAGAGAAGTTTTCAATAACATTTTAAATTGAAGTTTTCTCGAAAAATATACAAGTGATTTCAATTCAATTTGGAGAAATACCTCTACAATTATTTAAAACCTTAATATTTTATCTGTCGAGACTATATTGAAAGCAGGGATCTACTATCCTGGACTGGTTTCTAAACAAAGCTTACACCGTAATGTACCAAATGCCTTGCATTGTAGAACAAAAAAAAAAAAAAACTTACAACCCAGAGATTGACACATCCTGTGTCTCATGAAAATTTATATAATCATACCACAAAATTCGTTTCATTTCATTCGTTCGATTTCTAAAGGACAACGACAGAGGCACACATGAACGAATGACCAAAGACCAATCCTTTCATTCTTATGTCCACAATGACATTATTTCATTATTTATTCAAATGTGGGAATATTTCAGCATTGTTCTGTAATCATCACCTGTGATCGCACATTCATTGCATATATCCTGGCACTAGATCGATATTACCTGTGTGCATCAAAAATGTGTATAAAATGTTTCATAATTTATTCCTTACGCTATTGTCCATCAGGCAGGCTGTTATGCATAAAGGTATAACTATAGGTACTTCCATTCATTTAATAAAATATTATAAACCAACCTACCTACTTTCACCTCTCTTTGTAAATATAGTCCTCTGAGGATGTCATTATCGGAGATTTCATAATTCAAAAACTCGCCCTTTACGTGTGAGTCCTGGTGCTGTGAGTCCTCTGTGATGGCAATTGTTGCAGCAAAATAAGCTATCAACCCTTGCCAGACATGTGTGCCTAGATAGGAAGCAGCTTTTTTGTTTTCGACGAACCAACGAATTTAAACGGACGGACACAGGCACAGCGACATGCGACAACGTCACTGATGCCGCCAACTGTCAGAAGGACGACGTTTTGTAACATTGTGATGTTTTCACTCTCTGAATAAAATATGTACATGTGTATTTTGATATCAATTATTTGACACAGCACCCAGAAGGCTGTCAAAATTAGCCGACAGAGGGTGGTGGCGAGGTTGAGTTTTTGTTTTTTTTTTTCTGTCCTATTTATGTGTCAAACAAACGTATTACAACGAACATTACGGTATTGTGTACGCCTTGAACAATATGCTAATGAATTTTATAGCAATATTGCAAGAGGTGGTGGTAAAGTGTAGTGGTTGTTTGTGATTGTGACTGAATCCCCTTTTTTCGACAACATTTTATTTCAAAATATTGGTCGACTTTCAGATATAGAGATAGAGAGGGTATATAACCATAACTACCCCCATAATTTTAAATGAGGCCGAATGTGAGTGCTAGTGATGCATCACCCTTAGCTCAATCATATTATCATACGCTACAGTGATTTTTCGTCAAAACTTATGTTCGAGTGTTGAGGGTGTAAATTGGGTGATTGTTTTTTGTGCATTATTTCACTCTCTCTCTTTGGCTCTGTTGGTGAGAGATTTAACTCGAAAAATTTAATCTTTAAGGGTTACCCATATTTACAGTCATACTGAATGAAAAGGGTGTCATTTGTGGAGTTTTATAGAGAAATGGGTGGTGGTGTGTGCGGCTTGTAATGTTTTGCAATAGAGTGGTGTTAAATAAAATTTAATAGACATTATGTATGTAATGTATGTAAGCTAGTTAGCTGATTGAAATAGGATTAACAATGGCCTTGTAACTTGTTTTAATTCTTCGGGGCTTAGAGTTAGACCCATATCTTGTGACGCAAATTCTTGTGCTTTTAAATTTTACTAGTATTGTCCAGTGGACGAAATTTGAAAAAAAAAAAAAATCTGACCTTTATTCGTTCCTGAGTCTAGAGAAGCTATGTACATAAATACAAAAACAACTTGCGCAAGTACCTATGGGGAAAAATCAAATCAATGCGTTCACGTAATCTAGAGAAGACATTTAGGATAAATTAACGGAAAACTATAAATTACAATTTTTTTTTCCAAAAACCCAAATCAGGATTTGTAATCCAAACTTAAGAAAGAAAAATATTAAAAACTTAAAAAAATAAAATATATGCACGACTGGGTCGCACGATTATGCTTTCGCAGCTAACAACTAGCCAATACATTAACGGTGTAGATATAATTACATAGAAATGGTTTGCTAATGTTTTTATATCGTCAACGAAAAAATAATAGAAGCATGTTTAAATAGCAATTTTTTTTTTTTTTTTTTTTTTATGTAAAATTGTTTGTCCTTGATTTTATTTTTTCGTAAACGAATTAGTTGTACGAGTTTCAAATGCAGTATGTATTTGTTGAATAACTTAGAAGTACTAAATCGCAAAATAATGATAAAATTAACCAAGTCAATGATCAGATATGAGGGCATATACCAGGGACTGTCTTAACAAAAAACCAGAGCTACCAACAAATTATTATTGAACAAAATTAAACAAAAATTTAAATTTTAGTTTCTTATTAGAACAGTCTATTTAGGTAATTAAAAAAAAAAACATTTAGGGAAGCAATTTTTGTTTTGAGTTCATTAGAGTATCATACAGAAAGCTTAACTCCAAGTTTTCTACCACCAACCCCTTGCAGGATTGCCACTATCTTGATTTAAAAAGTGAATTTGTTCTTCATGAATTTAACCCGTATTTTTTAGTTTATCGAACAACTGAAAATACATTTTTGTAGAGAAACATACGTTCTACAAAGGACAATGGGCATTTTTGGGTGGTGCGAGCGGCCACGAATGAAATTAGTGTCAAATGAAAGGTCTGCTACAAGGGAGTAACTTTCAGTATGGGCATTTCGTTGCAGTGCATTAAGGAAAAGCGATATGAAGACATTTGAAAATGCATTTTTCAAATGCATATTTTGGGGAGATGGCATTTTCAAAAACTATCTTATGCGTTATCCTTATTTCAAAATGTCGAGTGACACAATACGTACCAGGTCAAGATAGCCCGTGGTTATTTTACTGGCCCCATATACGAGTTCAGCAGGCAACAATAAGAGATTACTTATTTCATCGCAGGTTTTTAAAAAGAGGAAACCAACCGATACTTTTAGTCAAATCGTTAAGGAAACCGGTGGCGGAGTAGGACAAGCTTATTTAGGACAAGCTTATTAAGGACAAGCTTATTTAGACTGTTTCGGTGAGAAAATGCACTTTTCCTATTGCATTTTGGTCTAAATATACCTAGTTTACTAGGGATTTCTAAGAATGGAGTACAAAATGACATATCTAAGATTGCCTTCTTTACACGAATGTAAGGCTAAAACATGCTTTTTTGGTTGATGACGCAGGTCAGAACGGTTCTCAATCGCTTCGGAACCTAAGAAAGTTCTGCAAGACTATTTGAATAGAGCTTTAAGTCACATGTTAGAACAACGAGTAAGAGGTTTTACGCAGTATATCCAAGAGCAAGACATTTGGTTGCTGCGCATCAATCGCTCTTTTTTCATAAGCTCTATTTTCTAAGAATTATTATTCGTCATTTGGATTGGCCGACAAAAGGAATGTGAGAGCAGCTATTGCACACTATTACTGTTACTGTCTGAGTGGAAGGCGCAAATTCGGATGATGCGCGCATATTATGTGCGTGGTTTGGTATTCAGGCTGCTCAAGAAACCAAACCGATGATATTTGATTACCAGCAGCGGAATTAAGTCCGATTATAGAGTATGAGTAGGCACTATACTTAAAAAAACATGTTTTTAATATACCTAGATTATTAGGTATACAAAGTATAGTAATTGTACTAATATTTAATGATGTATGTGCTTTGTCTAACACATATCTCCTAAACTCATGTCCTTAGCTGTTATTTCACTTTCATTTTCTATTTTCCCATTCACATTAGCCACAGTACTAGCTTAAAATCTATTAAAGTGTTAAACACAAAAATGCATTTTATACCAGTTTGAATTTTACGACAACAAAAAAACTTCTATACCGTATTTGTAGGACCAAACCACATCCGAAAATAATAAAACCATTCTTGGCCGCTCGCACCCAATTTCCATACAAATTTGCCCATTCTCCTTTGTTGTTTTATTTTTTTATAATTTGTGTATTTAACGTCTTATAACAAATTAAAAAAAATGGTGTTCACATTTTTTTTTAAAGTCAAACTTTTTTTCGCTTAGTGTTTCGCAAAAATTTTCTTCCAAAAGTTGTTGACAGCACTACCACCTACAATTTTTATCGAAACATGTTTTTGTCCGAGCAATTATTTACTATAGCGCTTGAAAGCTTCATAATCGCATCTTCAAACGTAGAATCGAAATCATTTATTCAGCTTGTGGGTATCGCACGGTACAATGTTTAAATGGTATAATGTGTGTATGACATGTGCATGTGCAGTGTAAATGGAATACTTTCTTTTATCGTGTGTGGCGGATCGAACAATAACTTTATTTATGGTTTATAAGTATAAATAATAATTATTGGTATAAATACAATATATACACTTACGTGGCTTTAATTAATTTCAAGTACCGGTGCATGAAGCCTTGGTTTCTTACATGAAGGACCTGGCAGACTATCATCTTGGAAGAAAATCGTGCACGATTGGCTGTTTCTTGGGTACATTGTTGAAAGTCTGCCCACAATAGTGTTGGCAAATTGGTGTGCATTGCAGAATTTTTGGTACCATTGCAAGAAATAAGCTTGAGGATCGAACTTGATGCCGGATCTTCATCGCTTGTTTGAGGCATACAATCCAACGTTGTTTTTTTTCACCCCCTGTCACTAGGAATTTTTTCATCTATTTGAAAATAACTATAAAATATGTCCTATATGAAAGCTGTGTGAAGTGGGATCCCCGAAGTCAAAATTTTTGGGTGGGGTTTATAAGAATCGTTTGTCCATCGTTTGTCCACGTTTTTCCAACCAAAGAAATCGTTTGTCCAACCTCAGGATATATATCGCTCATTAAAAAGAACAACGTTATAACTCAAAAACATCAATTTTGACCTAATGATGCAGTTCAAACTCATTTTCTATAAACTATTTTTTTTGCAAAATTTCATTTCTATAACTGAAAAATTGAAGGCTATAGAGCATCATTTGCCGTTATATACACTGTCACTTTTAAATGTTTTTTAGTGGCAATATTGTATTTTTTACATTTACGCAAGGACCTATGAAGTGAAAACAGTCCAATAAATATTTTAAAAGTGTCATATTTATCGATAAAACTTAAATTAATAGCTCTACAAAAAAAAAAAAACAAAATTAGATACAAATGAAAATGATTATGAAATACAGCAATGCAAACTTTAAATTGCGATTTCTGAAGTTTGAGGTTTTTTGAGTTATGACGTTGTTCTTTTTAATGAGCGATATATAGGTATAGCAACTCCCCAAAATCAAAAAAACTCATCTACTGCCCCCTATAGATGACTTAGGAAGGTGAGACTAAGTGCATTCGTTTGCTCACTGGCTGTTTAAGATTGTCCATAAAAAATAATCGTTTTTCCACCCTTAGTTCAAAAGTTATTCAACATTTCTTTTTTATGGCAACCCCAAAGAAATTTAAATTTTTTTTTACCAAAATCATTTTAATCCCAACAGTTTGTCCACCGTTTGTCCATGTTAGTCGAGCAAAAAAAATGTAGACCTTCGTTCAAAAGTTATTCAACATTTAGTTTTTAAAGCAAACCTCACAAAGTCAAAAAGCTTGACCAACTCCCCAAATGATAACTTACGCGAACGAAACTAAGTGCATTCGTTTGTCCACCGGCTGTTTAAGATTATCCATAAAAAATAATCATTTTTCCACCCTTAGGTCAAAAGTTATTCCACATTTCGTTTTTATAGAAACACCAACAAAAATAAATTTTTTCTTTAGCAAACCCGTTTTAATCCTTATCGTTTGTCCACCGTTTGTCCAGGTTAGTCCAACAAAAATAAAAAATTTGTACACCTTTGTTCAAAAGTTATTAAATTTTTCAAAATTTTGACTTTGGGGTTCCCACTTCACACAGCTCCTATATGAGTAATATTTTGCTGCTCCTTCTGTTAGGGGAAGATTTGCAAGGTTGCAAGTTCTCTTCTTAGATTACCTTACAAAGCACTTGTACCACATTTCATTTAAAGAATCTATTTCCAGCGGTATCAATGTCCTTGGGATCGACGTGATCATTTCTGAATTTTGCAATTACATCACTGAGCTCAACATTTAATTCCAGAGCCGCAATAAATTTAATTTTTCCCATATCGAAAGTTGCTGACGTCGAGTCGTGCCGCATCCGCAAAATGCATGTAAGAACAATATATTTTCCATAACTGATTGTACATGCTTCAAGCTGGAAGCCGAACATATTTGCTCTGGAGATGGACCATGTTTTGGTTTTCGGAAATAAACGTTGGTTACATTTTCGGGGCACAATCCAGTAAGAAGAACATGATTTGTTTGTAAAATAACAAAAAGTGTAGTAGTTGTAGGTACATATTAAGTGTCAAAAAATTTTCGCACAATATACCGCGGGCTATTTCAGTGATGGCTATTAGGTTAAATTTCAGATGATACAGTAGGTAAACAAACAACTTCGCATACGAAAAAAGTTTTTAAATAAATTGTAATTTCTTCTTCTTAAATATGTAAAAAATGTTTTAATTGGTTTGTTGTTCGAGTACCCGCATTCAAGCTTTTGATATATGTAAGTAGGTAGTTTTTAAACATTGGCAAACAAAAAACACATGCTCAATTAATTCAATAATACAAACTCCCCCTAATAATGTTACTTACTATAGGAGTGGTATGCTGACAATTTTAATTAAATTTATGAAACTGAATACAGCAATATCCTTACTTTTGATACATATACAAGTAAGTAAGTAAGTATATATAGATCAATATTATTATATATAAGCACTTAACTCTTCTAAGCCGAGTCCTAAAAATAATAATTTGTGAATTTTCTGCACCCACAGTGCGGTGAACTGAAGTTTTTAGTCCAAAACTGAAGTTAGTAATCTCCATCATTCTTAAGAAATCAGATTTTTAAAAGAATAAAATTCAAAAGCTTGACAAAATTTAACTCCAAAAGTTGAGATTTTCAAAACTTTTCTCCGACTAAAATTAACACATATACCAAAAAATCCTTAAACATGATTAAAATTATATAAAATTAACTATAATTAAATGTCATCCTGATTTACTTAAAATTATTTCTAAAACGTCTACTTTCCCGTTTTCGACTTTTAAACGATCATATCTCGATGCCTAAATTTTTCGGATTTCTTTTGTATGTGTAAGACTTTGTTAAATTGTTTTGTCTATTGATTACAAAAAAAAAAAATACTCCTCTACACATCCCCCCGTTTAAAAAATACAAAACACCGTGTTGCGCCTTAAAATCTATATAGCGGCAACCCTGCAAGGGATCCATGGTCGAAAACTTGGACTTAAGCTTTTTATAAAGTTATCTTACGATGCCCACAAAAAATTGCTTCCCCATATGTTTTTTAGATTTTCATGGGAGCCAAATCTAAAAAGACTGGACTATATGCGTATAGCTCGTTTATCGGTTGGCTTTTTTATCGACACTTTCTTAATTTTGTTGTTCTTACCAAGGGTAATTTTACCGTGCCAGCTGAAACGCTTTCCAATAAAATATTTAATTTTTGCAAAATCGGTTCAATACGAGTTTGTTCCACAGAACGTGATGCCGAATTCATTTTTTTTGTAATTAAAATTTGATCTTTTTGTAAAAATTCCTCACTTTTTTTGCCTAAAGGCTGATGCTGTAATTTTTTTTCTGCTTTGCTAGACCCCTTTCACACAAGGAAACTGAGTTGCCGGCGATTTTTAGTTTGTTGGCGAGAAGGGCGTAAAAGGAAGACAAACAATCTCCCCTCTCACCCTTCTCGCCAACAAACTAGCTAGTTTCTGGCAACTCAGTTTCCTTGTGTGAAAGCGGTCTTAACGATTTTTTGTCGCATTTGATTAATTGAAAAAAGTTGTTCAAGAATCATAAATAGCTAAGTCGCTCAAAAATGTAGGTATGATTGGAATTTGACATTCGTAGAAGTACTTTGTGTTGAACTGGTCGAAGAAAGGGCAGAGTGTTAAATAACAACTACCAGAAACGTGATTAAGAACTACAAATTTCAAATATCAACTACCAGAAAACACAACTACTACCACATAAAACAGTACCTGGCATATAATATACTTACTTACTTAGGTCCTCGGACCTATTACGTCCGTGATGTTTCCCTTACGGGACATAGGGCCTCCACTACACCTACGCGCCATCGTGTACGATTTCTTGAAATATATTTCAGCTCTCACTAATTTTTCCCAAGTCTTGCCGATTCCTGTTCGACCGTTCTTCGCCATGTACTTCTAGGCCGGCCCACTTGTCTTCCCTCCTGTGTGAGCGGGTTCCACTGCATTGCTTGAGATGCAATGCACCGATTGCCTTTTCGAAGCGTATGGCCAATCCACTGTTACTTTCTTCTTCGTATAAGCTAAAAGAGTTGTTTCTCCACATTTTGGACAGCATTCCGAACGCAGCCTTTGCTTTTCTGATTTGACTGTTTACGTCCAGTTCAGTTCCGTCACCCGTAGAGACAATACTCCCAAGATATTGGAAATCTTCTACGATCTCTACCGGTTGTCCAGAAATATTTACTTGGATTGATGAGGAAGTTCCAAGGCTGATCCTTTTAGTTTTTGCTGAGTTGATCTTAAGCCCTACGATTTCTGCTTCTCTCTCCACCCTTGTGGTCATTTGATGGAGATCCATGATCCTATGAGAGAGTAAGCATACGCCGTCCGCGTAGTCCAGAAGTTTGAGGTGAGATTGCAGAGCCCACTGAATTCCTCCATTTCCATTTGACAAATCTGCGTGCAGTACGTCACTTATTCACCAACAGGAACAGTATTGGTGACAGTATACAGCCTTGCCTAACTCCACTTTGGATTTCAAACTCCTCTGACAGCCTACCTTTGTGCAAAACGTGACACTTGGCATATACCATACATACCTAAATAAGTATAAAAAAGGCAATTTAAACAAAAACAAAGGAAACATTTTTTTGGTAAAAACGTGGTGTGCAGTATTATTACAATTGGTTTAAAGATGACGTGTACACAATTTAATCAAAATCGTTAAAGCCGTTTTCTATAAAACTTGATAAAACCGTAATTGTCCTCTTGGGAATCACATAAAACGCCTCACTCCAAATTTAAAGCAAATCGGTCCATTCGCTTAGGCGCACAGACAAACAGACCTTCGGAAATCTTGACGAACATCACTTATTGGGCTTCTCCATCATCGTAATGTTAGTTTTGATTAAAACTGGTTAGGTTAATGCAAAATTCGAAAACCAAAAGAAATCTGTTTCAAGGGAGGTACTGTCAATAACGTAAGAAATGTGCCTATTATGGTAAATCGTTCTACAACTACATATATACATAGAAAACCTAAACATTTTTTTTTAACTGCTTTTTAACAGTTCGTAGTATAACTTTTAAGGTTTTCACCGTTGTTTATAGACATAATTAATTAATTTTCGGATCAGCCGTGGTATTTAAAATAAGAGTGCGATTTTGTACTCACCCCGAACGTTTAGTTCGTAGATCCTGCCTACCGTTTTTGTTTTCGTTCTAAAAATAATGCTTTTTAAAAATCAGCTAGGTAGTATTAGAAAACCGTTTGATGTCGAATTTTAAAAAAATCGCCAAGTCCTTTTCGAAGAAGTAGGTACATATATGTATTTAGTTTAAAATAAAATTAATATTTCTTTTTGAAATCCCAAAAAAAACTTTTGGTGAATTTTATTACTTAGTTTTTTTTCAACTTCTACCAAAAAAATGGGAAATCGTACCAACAGAGGTTTAGGTACTGAACATTTTAAATTAAAAAAAAAAATGTTTCTATGGGAGCTATTCTTAATACACATAAGTGTGTAGGAATTTTATCGAATTCATAAAATTGGTTCCTGAGATAGGCATGAGAAATTCATAAACATATTTTAAGACTCTGCCGTAATTTTAAATGTTTCCATAGCTACAATTTATGTTCAACAACTTCTTACACCTTTCACAAACGACTACGTATGGGTTTATTTTCTTGCACATTTTTAACTTCTCCGTAGGTATCTTTACCTATATATCATCATAGAGCCACTGATGGCGTTGTTGTTGTTGCTGTGTTGCTAGTAGAAAAATCTCTTAGTCGTAAACACAAAAACACATCATCCATTCCAGATTCTGTGTATACTATTCAATGAATTTCAATTTCAGTAGCAATTTGCATCGCTGCATGTGTCCAGATGTCCATGTCCGGCCTAGAGGTCCGGCTAAATCGTATATTTCCTATGATATGTGCAACTTCTATATGGCTCTTTCTCACTCTATCTATCTCTGTGAATTCCTTCTACATGCTTCGTGACTTTGAATAGATTAAGTAACTTCTAGTTTTGTTGTTGTTTCTCTTCGATTATTCCTGAATGGCTTGTTTTATACAGTTTTCAAGCACAATATTAAAAGAAAGTTGCTTGCAAAACAATTTGTCATTAAAACTCCTGAGACGAATCTTTTTGAAACTACAAACAAAAATATCAATAAGTCGGGCTGCATTATATACGCACGGGGACTTCTAAACAATTTGATATGCAATTTGATACTTTATTAATCGTTTGTAGCTGTCATTTTGGTGTTTGTTTCCAAAACATTCTGCACTGACAAAAGACATACGGCATGGGACAAAAAACAACTAAGAAAAAAAAATCTTTTTATCTACCTAAACCTAATTTTTTGAATGATTGCGCCCTACCAGGTGATTCAAAAATCAAAATATGTACATATTGGCAGATAGTACTTCCGTTCATACACGGAAACTAATATTTTTCTTTTAAAAAATACCATTTTGGTCATTTACTACATAAATAAAAATTTTTCGGAATTATTCAATTTTTTTTCAAATATACTACAAGACTAAACAAAATTGACCTGTACCTGGTCCACCCGACTATTAATTTATACAGGGTGCCCCGTAAGTAATGGATAACCCTGAAATGCCTTATAGTAGACTTTATGACCGTCTTGAGGGATTAATTCCTTTTTCTTGTAGGTTTTAATTCAAATTTAAAATGGAAATAAACCCCATTTGGAAGGCACCTATGGTATCAGTCTGCTTTCAAAGTTTTTGTACAAAATAGTACTTGTGGTGGACCGCTTCGCGGGTTCAAGGATTTTAACTCTCTTTTTCAAAGTGCTTTCAAAGTGTATCTAATAAACAGTGATTTGGGTAAAAGTATTTAAGAATCATATATGAATGAAGTGTGGGTCTTAATGCTTGCAATTCCAAAAAGCAAAAACCACCCGCGGGTCTTAGTTCTTTTTTGTGGTTGGCCTTATTACCACTTTAAAAAGGAATTAACCCCCGCGGGTGTTATTTCCTTTTTTTTTTTGGGAAATAACACCCGCGGGCTTAATTCCGTGGGCGTTAATGCACTGCACCGTAAAATATATGTATTTTTACAAGGCAAATAGAATTTCTTGTCAACCAAGACGTTGCTTCCTTTCCTTTTTTTCGAACAAACATTACAAGAAGAAATTGGAAGATATGTTACTTTTAAACATTTAATATGTTATTCTGGCAGTTTGTTTAAACTGAAATCAATAACTGTTGGAAATATTTATAAAATGTGATTTCTTTGCGATAAAACACTTACGTTTTTGTAATCATGTTTTCTGTTTTTATATCATACTTCATATTTTCTGTTTATTTATTATTCCTAATAAAACCTTTGTTCATTGATGTTGTTTTCTAAAGCTGTGTTTTGTTTCTTGTACCTACGGACTTCCACTTTAAATATAATATTTTAACAGGTTATGGGCCCAGTCCAACCGAAATAAGTACATACAAGAATATTAATAAATTATTTTGTCAACAACGAAGAAAAAGGGGTGCTGATAAGAGTACCAACGTAGCTTCTCGAAGAAGGCGTTTAATATTCAAAATAAAATTTGCAGTAGGAGCTAAAGTCGCTTGAGAAGAAAGTGCGGGTCATAGAGGTACTATTGAAACTTTTCGCGAAATAGAAATGGACGGTGACTTGACGAGAATAAACAAGCTTCAAGGAGGCGAAGGTTGGGCAGTCTGGAAATTCCAGGTAAGGGTGCTACTGAACGCATCTAATGTTTTCGATGTGGTGACCGGGGAAGTTCAGAGACCCGTCTTGTCCACGATTGGAACTGAGAGCATAGCAGAGTCTAAAGCAAAGACTAAAAAAGGAACTAACGGCTTGGAAGAAGTTGGACAGCCAAGGTCAAAAAGTTATTGCGACTACAGTTGGTCAGCAACCTATGTCACATATTTATGCATTGCGGATCGGATCGGCTAAAGAAATGTGGAACAAGTTGCATTCGGTGTATGAACAGAAGTCATTCACGAGTCTACAAATTTTGCAACAACAATTTTGTAGTCTTTCTCTTGACTCCTCAAAAGATTTGGCGTGTCATATTTCGAAAGTGGAAGAAGTGGTTCAGCGACTAAGAGAAGCTGGTGAAATGGTTTCCGAATCAATGATTGTTACCAAGATCTTGATGACACTTCCGGGACGCTACAACCATTTTTTTAGTGCGTGGGAGTCAACCGGTGATGAAAAGAAGACATTAGCGAATTTATCAGCTCATGATGGAAGAATCGAGGTTGCGAGTGCAAAATGATGTAAAGCAAGATGCAGAAGCTTTTGTAGCGAAAAAAGGGCGGACTAATGCATTTCGTCGGACTGAATTTGACAAGAAATACAAATGTTTTCTATGCCATGAAAAAGGACATTTCAAGAGGGATTGTCCATCCAGATATTCCAGTGACAATGAAGTAGCTGAAAGAAAAAAACGAACAGCGTTCGTAAGTGAGGTCATGATGCATCAATTGAATGGGAGCTCAAAATGGTTTTTGGACTCCGGAGCCAGTACCATATTGCACTTAATAAGGAGTGGTTCAAAAACTATAATCAGCTGAAAAATCCAATACCCGTTCGAATAAGTTATGGCCGTGTGGTTTATGCACAAGGAAAAGGTGATATAGACATTTTGACGTATGCTGAAAATACTTAGTCTCCATGTTTTATAAAGGAAGTTCTATTTGTGCCAAGTCTTCGTTTAAATCTTTTCTCACAAGGAACAGCTTTGGACAAAGGGCTGACGTTAAGATCCGACAAAAATTCATGCCAATTTTACTTAAAGAGTACTGTGGTTACAGTGGGAGAAAGGCGTGGTAAAATTTTCGAGATGAAGTTTAGAGTCGAAAGCAATTACATGCCTCCGGAACAAACAAGTGGCGACTTGAAATTTTGGCAGAAAAGAATGGAATATCAAAACACCCCTCAAATGGTAAAAAATGAAAACTCATTAGTCAAGAAAAATTGCGTTTGTGGTGTAAGCGATCTGGGGAAACAACAAACACACGATGTTTTGAAAGAGGATGATTTCCCTGACAAGCAAATTAAATCAAGTATTGATAAGAGCCAGGCTGTTTCTGTTTTTGGAAACTTAAAAACTATTGAGCATCGTCATGATGATGAAATTTCCGAAGCTGGATCGGTTGCTGAAAAAGATCAACATTACTTAAATGTATCTAATGCTTTTGCGGCTACAGGTTGTGAGCTGGAATCATTAGAATCAAACAATAGCCATGAATCTTATAAATGGCATGAGGTGACGCATGATGAAATTCACTCATTGAAAGACAATCAAATTTGGGATTTGACCGATGAAGAAGATTATGAAATAAAAAAGCAACAACTTGAAAGATATCAAGACGGAAATCTAGTGTCAAACTTATGTGAAGGGAATGTTTTACTAAACAATTACCATCCAGAACGCGCTGAAGCTTTGCTTGAAAAAGATGTATACATAAAATTGGTTGGCAATTTGATATTGGTATGATACTCTAGACCAGTAAAAGGAATATTTAGATACACTAGGAAAGTAACTCAAGATTATGGTGATGTTGCAGCTTCAAAACCTACATCTGGATATATTTTTCATATTGCCTGGGCTTGCCAACGACAGCTAATTTTCTACAACAGTAATCAACTGCCAGAAAACTACTTATTTAATAAAATTTGAAATTTGTTCAACCACATTAAATAAAAGTGGGAGTGTTGGAAATATTTATTAAATGTGAATACTTTGCGATAAGACACTTACGTTTTTGTAATTATGTTTTCTGTTTTTATATCAAACAGAAAACTTGAAATATTTTCTGTTTATTTATTATTCCTAATAAAACCTTTGTTCATTGCTGTTGTATAATGTTAGCTGCATAATGTAAGTGTATGCAGCTTATACACGAAAATTCATTCATGCTTGCAGAATTGGGCCGCATACTATTTTTTGGAGTATCTTTGCCTTATGTCCGACTAAAGGCTTGAAGTTTTGACATTTTATTTTTCAATCGGAAAAATATTTTTTCTATAGGTACCTAATCTACTAGTTGATTTGGGTAATTTACGTAAATGAGATCTCCAGAGGGCTGATACTGCCGAATCACATATGAGCTTTTGCCAGTGAAATTTCATTGTTGCCTCAAACTGGACTTCCAAGGCCCCCCCACAGCCAAATCCTAGATCCGCTACTGCGTTATATTGTCAAAAATGTAAAATAATGAACATACATTCAACTTACACATAAAGAAACGAAAAGTTATTTCATAAGTCGTATTTAAAAAATCTGTAAATACGATTATAAAACTAAAACTGGGGTACACTCGGGCGTGTACGCACTTTTTAATTTTATTGACTTTTGACGAAATTGTATGTACATTTTTTTGTCGGTGCACATTAAGCTGGTCTGGTATATGTCACTTAACCTAAAAATTTAAAAATTTAAAATGGATTTTATAAAAAAAAAATTCGTCTATTCTAAACACATTTTCAAAAGAATTGAAAATTTACATTTCTTATGCTAAGATCTTAATATCCAAGCAAGATGCAAATATGAATCTGTTGATGTGTTCTTATTTTTAAAATTAGCTATAGCTCGTAGGAAAAAAGTGCATTAGCTCTCTCTTTTTTACCTTTTTTATAGAATATTTTGTGGTCCATAAAAAAGTGTACCTAGACTTTTTTCGATAGCATTGATGGTTTAACATTCAAAAAAAAAAAAAAAATGTATTTTTGTCATTTTATGTTTTTTTTTTTTTAATAGCTATACTTTCTTAATCATTGGGTGTAGGAATAAAATGTCTAGATCTTTTTTGAAGTGAATTTTGTGATTTACAAACTATACCAAGACTACTTTTCGATAGCATATACCTCTCAAAAGTTATTTGCGAAAAGCTGATTTTTTGACACCTGACCATGTGTAAAAAGTTGTGCTCACGTGCGTCGTTCGGATCGACCAGGACTTTCTACCATTGCTTTATTATGGTCAGGAGGGGCATTTTTTTTTTTAATTACTCGAAGCAGAAACAAAATATTAAAAAAACAACGCACAGTGGCCCGTTTATGCAAAAGTGCTTGCGAAATTCATTTTTCGGGTGGGTCTATAATGCAAAACTTTTAAACACATGGCAATTAAGAAATGTTTGGAGCTCTAGAAATTGAAAAAAAATATTTCATTTGGATGATTGGTTTGGCTCGTAGAGCGAATCAAAGATGATAAATTTTTATGGTGAGGAAAAAAAATATTTGTATTAATTTTTTTTTAGATTTGAGTGTAAAAACTAGGAAAATACCATAAAAAAACTTTTTTTGTATATATATTCGCTTGTTAATTACTAAAATCAAAAATCGAAAAAAAAAATTATAATTTTTGTTAAGCAGTTTAATTTAATCAGCCCTATCGGGGTATTCGTTCGGAAAAGTTCCGTAACGAAAGTGAATTCCGATCGGAACTCAGTTTACTTTCGAGGTATCCGTTGCGGAACGAAATAAAATGAAGTAAACAATCGCGTTGGTTTGACATATCGGTCAGCTGTTTAATTTCAAAATGATTGTGAGCAATTTAGCAATTTTGAATTTTTTGCAAACAAATGGATAGTGTGGCTTTATTTCTGGAAACTGAAACCTTAAATATAAGGACAAAGCAGAAAAAAGAGAGAAAAATCCTTAGAGATACCTCAAATATGAATATACTTTCAGATGAATCGTAAGTCCACATACATATGTATAAAAAAATTAGAAATGAAGTACAAATAAACTCAAACTTACGTTTTTATTTATTATAGATTTAAAAAAAACTTTCGTGTCAACAAAACTGCATTTGAATATGTGTTTCGCAAAATAAAACATTAATTTCCAAGCACCAGCCGTTCGGACAGTGTATCTTCAGAGCAAAAGCTTGCGATATGCTTGAGGTTCCTAGCTGAAGGAAATTATCAGCATGGTGTTGGAAAAGATTTTCACATTGCTGTTGGGCAGTCAACGTTTTCAGATATTCTTAAAGAAGTATTGACAATTTTAGAAGAAGACTTGTGCCCAGAATGGATTAATCTTTGCATGACGGATGAAGAAATTCAATTATCTAAACTTAACTTCTTCGAAAGAACAGGCTTTCCCGGAGTAATTGGATGTATCGATGGAACCCACGTAAGGATTATCGCACCTAAAGAAAATAAACATCTTTTACTGGTCACTATGCTTCCTTGATAGTGATGTTGACGCCAGTGCAGATATGATTACAAACTTGATTCTTTGTGGAATGAGAAATTTTATCCCGAATAGGGTGAAATCTATCAAACCCAAAGAAAACTCATGGTTTGATTCGAGCTGTAAAGAGGTTATTAGGGTTAGAGAAGTAAGCTTCCGATGTTATAAAGCCAAGCCTACAGAGGAAAACCGGAAAAAGTTTCAACAAGCTAGAAAGACCTGTAACGTTCATATTCGAAGAACCAAATTTTTACATGATCAAAAATTACGACAAAAAATACTACAATGTCCCAAAGGTAGTAAAAATTTTTGGTCATTTGTAAAAAACATACGAAATACCACCTCGTCCTCGGTTCCAACGCTCGTCTTCAATGATACTCCTTTTGTCAGCTCGCAAGATAAAGCCAATTTGCTTGCAGCACAGTTTGCTGTTAATTCGATGCTGCCAGAAAGTGTTATGACTCCTCCTGTACTTGAGAGCGTAAATGATTTTATGGGACAAATCTTCTTTCGCACTCGTGCAGTTGCTAGAGTTCTAAATGATCTCGATGTACACAAATCCGCTGGCCCGGATGGTATCCCTCCCATTGTTCTGAAGAGGTGTTCTTCAACGCTGGCAAAACCACTGCGTAAGCTTTTCCATCTGTCCTACTCTACTGGTCTCTATCCGAGTGGATGGAAACCAACATTTGTCCAGCCTGTCCCTAAAAAAAGCGTATCTTCTTCACCCTCTAACTATCGGCCAATTGCACTTACGTCCCTTCTTTCCAAGGTCATGGAAACGCTGATAAATTTCCAGCTCCAGAAATATCTCGAGGAACGAAAGCTTCTTAATGACCGGCAGTACGGCTTTCGTAGCAATAGGTCCACTGGTGATCTGATGGTATATCTCACCGAACAGTGGAACAAATCTTTACATCGTTTTGGAGAAAGTAAGATTATTGCACTTGATATTTCAAAAGCGTTTGATAGAGTTTGGCACCAAGCTCTCTTATCGAAAATGCGCGCATTTGGTTTCGATGAACCTCTTCTTCGTTGGATTAGAAATTACCTTTCGGACCGTTCAGTACAAGTCGTATTGGACGGTTTCAAGTCTGAAATCCACAAAATAAATGCTGGTGTGCCCCAGGGCTCCGTTTTGTCTCCGACTCTCTTCCTTATTTTTATAAATGATCTTTTGTCTGAAACTTCTAATCCATTAAACTGTTTTGCTGACGATAGTACCCTCAGTTTCTCATATTCGTTTACAGATTCTCATCCATGTCCTTCGGATGTGGAACTTGAACGGCAGCGTATGATAAGCTCACTAAATTCTGATCTCGACATCATTGTCCAATGGGGAATCAAAAACCGCGTAGAATTTAATGCTTCTAAAACTCAATGTTGTCTCCTGTCGTTAAAGCGAAACCCACCCCCAATGCCGCTATCCATGAGCGGCACTTGCATCGAGGAAACCGAACAGCTCTCAGTTCTCGGTATGTGTGTCACAGACCACCTTTTGTGGAATGACCACATATTTGATGTCGCCAAAAACGCTGCTAAGTGTTTAGGTTTTCTCCGTAGATGCAAGAAGTTTTTTTCCCCTTCTGATCTGGCTGTGATCTACAAAGCCTTTATTCGTCCAAAACTTGAGTACAATTCTCATGTTTGGGCAGGAGCTCCAAGAACTCACTTGAGTTTGTTGGACAGAATTCAAAAGAGAGCTTTAAAAATGATAGGCGAAAGATCTATAACAGAAACAATTACATCTCTCGAACACCGCCGTAATGTTTCGTGTCTTTCTCTATTTTATCGCTATTATTATAATCAGTGTTCTAGTGAAATAGCCAGTTGCATTCTCCCCCTTAAAAAATTCAACCGTGCTTCTAGGAATGCCCATCAGTTCACCCTCGAGCCCAACTTCGGACGTACTGTAATGTACAGAGATTCTTTCTTCAGTCGCACCACACGAATGTGGAATGCTTTACCTGACTCGACTTACCCCTCCCATTTCGATGTGCAAACGTTCAAAACCAATGTGCATCGGTATCTCCTTCTAAATCCTCTCCTACTTACCTAATCGCTCGTGCTGTGTTAAAAACATTTTAAGGGTAGCCATAACCCCTTTTGCGCGCGTGGAATATAAAAAAAAAATCTGTTTTTTAATCGAAAAGGGTTCTACAGTCTTAACGTTATGATTGTGAGTAAAATCACAAGTAAATACCAAAAAACAAATCATTATTTTTACGTTTCGTGTGTAAATGCAAACTATCAAGGAGCTAATCATGATTCGCATATATGGAATATGAGTTCACATCGTCGCTACTTCGAAGATACCTATCAGAACGGAGGAAGAAATAGTTGGCTACTTGGTTGGTAAACACAAGACACTACATATGTGTTGGTTTTGTATTCCTTCTTTTGTTCTTATCTCTAAAGGTGACGCAGGATACGCATTAGAACCATGGCTTATGACACCGTTCAGAATACCTATAGCAAACAGTGCCGAAAGCCGCTACAATAAGGCACATTGTAAGGCCCGAAACATAGTGGAAAGAACTATAGGGTTGTTAAAGAACCGGTTTCGTTGAATAATAGAGGCTCGACAACTTCATTACGATCCCATAAAATGCGCACAGATTGTCAACGTAAGTTGTGCTTTGCACAACATCTGTTTGCATTTCAAAACAACAACAGAAGAAGAAGTGAATATGACCACAGACTATTTTGAAGACTTCGATACCATTTCGGATGAGGCTAATGAAACTCATAGGTCCTCACATCATAGTAACGCAGTTTCAATTAGAAATGATTTACTCATACATTTTTAATTCAAGTTTTTTTTTTTTTTATTAAAGACTCAAAGAATAAATAAAAAGCATGCCTTCTTGGCAGGTACAAAAAGTTATTAAAAAAAGACTAGCCTCCTTGGCTTAGGAACACAGTTATGTAAGTAGGTAAGTAAATCACATTAATCATCAAGAGAGCGATTTGTTTTTGCCAATTCATTTTCAAGAATCTGCAATTTTAATTCCAGTTTTCTATTCATAAGATGATGCATTGCGGCGTTGTGCTCTTGCATTTCTTTAAATTTTTTTTTCCATCTTGTACAAATCATCTAGAGACCTGCTCACTCTTTTCAAATGCTTGACAACATCTTGTAATGTGTCGTTGGTTGAAGTCAGCGTAGAAGTTATTTCTCTGTAATAATTTTCTTGAAACTTGATTTGTTTGTTAAGAAGCTGGGACGACGACAGTGGCTTTCTTTTTGTTGGTCGCCCTGAACTTGCACCGGAGACATATCCACAGTTTTCAAGGTCACTGTTGGGTTCATCCTGTTTTGCCTCGGACTCATTTTCTTTATCACACTTCACTGTGTCACCTGTTTTTGCACTTTCCGTTCCAAAGGACCTTGCTCCAATTCCGTCCATCGTATCGTTCAAGTTTATTATAGAAATAACTGTTTCTTCGACTGGAGTGAAGCGTTTTTGAGTGAACGGTCCACCACCAGTTGATCCTGCTTCTTTCTTATTGTCGGATAGCTTCTTTTTTACATAGGATTTATAATCTCTCCAAACCTGAAAATTGAATTAAAAATTTGTTGATACCATTTTAAAAATGTTATGCCTTAAGTTTCAAAACCTTTTTCCAAACATTTACGTCCCGAATTGGCGGCCCAAGTGAATTGACCTCGTCCGCAATGTTGTGCCAAAAAATCGCAACTTCATCTGGAGGTCTTTTAGTGGCGTTGCGAGCTACATCTACTTTCGTGGACAAAATCTCTACAAGTTTTTCTTGTTGGGCCCTTGATGTTGTTTTTTTCTAATACATTAATACGCCAAACTATTAGATAATGCAAGAAAGTAATTATTAATATTTTACTTACAATTTTGTTGCCATTTCCGAACAGATTCCGCAATGATTTTTTATCGGACAACTTCTGAAGAAATTCAACGCATAGCTGTCAAAAATTGTTGACTATTCGCATTGCGTCGCTGCGCGATAGAATGCGATGTATTTTGTCGGAAGATCTGTTCGAAATGCTTATCGGAACGGATACCTCGATAGAAAATTCTCCGATTCCGAACAGGGCTGAATGTTTTTTGAAACACTACTTTTTGCACACTTTTTCGACTTTAAGTTGAGCAGGAAAAAAAGGTTTAAGAGTCCTAAAACCAAACTCGACGAATAAGAAACCATTTTGTATTTCTCAACATAAATCCAAAATCTCAGCTGCATAAAGCTGCATAGAGCTGCGCTAGAGAGATTTGATCTGAAGAAGTCGGTCAATTTTGTTTGCGTTTTTTTTTTCAAGGGTAAAAAAAAATGGAAAATATAATTTCTTTGTTCCGAAGGTATGAGTGTTGAATTTAAATTAAATGATTTCGTAATTTAAAAGGAAAACATATTTTATGTTCACTATCTAAATTTTTTGAAACGTGTTTGTATTTCATTTTTTCGTAGCCCCTAATAAAACTTTTTTGAATGTAGGTATGATTTTTATTATTATTAATTGTGAACTGGTATTTTAGTTGATAAGTGCCCTAAACCGGATTACATATTTATTAAATATTTAAAGTTTATAGGTAAACAGATAGTCGATAAAAGTTTGAAGCGAATTAACAGAAACAAATTCATGTCCGATATGCCAAAGGACACAAAAAGGCTTCAATAATAATCTAGATGAATCAAATTCCGACGAACATAACTACGAAAATGTAATCTTTTCACTGCATGCTAGAATCAGAAGCATGGCATTTATTTTGAAATTGGCGTATATACTTCGACAAGACGGAGAGGACATTGTTGAATCTATTGGGATCAAGGAGGCAGAAAAAAGAAGAAAAACAGAGCTTGGACTTGATGTGGACAAACCAATACAATGATTTGGAAATACCAATGATGGAGACACTTCAAAGAGATTTTTGAACATTCAGAGCCATACGCTCGAATAACTGCGGAGTCAATATAGAGGTTTTAATGAGGCTCAAAATAATACTAAATGTTTTGAATTGCAGGGAAGTAGTGAATGCGTGAATGTGAAATTTCGGGAGTATACCAGGGTAACAGCGGAGCTAATTAAACAAAAGTATCCTCGAAAACAGCTAACATCTACTATTCATATAATTTTGGTTCATAGCCAAAATAACATACAATATCATTCACTAACACTTGGAGGACTGTAAGAAGAAGCCCAAGAGTCCAAAAATAAAGACTACAAGAATTACAGATATCAAAATACGTGCAAAGTTTCAAGGATTCAGTAGAATGAAGACCTATTTAACATGCTTACAGCTTCAGCCCTGAGGCATGTAAAAAAACAAAAATAGCTGACAGTAGAATACTCTCCGCAAATGATGAATTTATTACACATTACCCCGGACTTTAGATGATAGTTTCCAAGGAATCTAAAATTTTGCATGTAAATTTTTGTGTATGTTTAATTTTTGTTCACTGTTTTACTTGTAATATATCTCTAAAATATTTTATGAATGTACTCTTGTATATCAAAAAATAAAAAAAAAATTTCATAATAAACAAAAAAACAAAAATTGACTTTTTTCCCAACTGTTTCTCTCGAATTGGTTTGTTTTATTTTCTCCGTACTGTTTCACTTAAATTGCACTCAGATTACTTCAAAAGCTGACTTTTGACTTTTGTAAGATAGAAAAACAATTATGTTAATCACCTTAACTAAAATTTCTAATTTCAACAGCAAATTCTGAAACACCCTGTGATTTTTTTTTAACTCACCACTTTTATAGCCTTGGAAATTTCCATTAAGATAAAAAAAAAAATTGTGGCGATATCTTCATTGGTTTAAAAGTTATGATTTTAGCAAACAAAAAAGTCTACCTACATGCTCTAGCTGGAATCATCTATATAACAAATATATATGTATCTACGTGAATAACTCTAAAAAAAAACGTAGGCCCCTATATTTCCACTATGCGCATTTTGTTCGCCAAAAACCTGAAATGCAGTCCTATTTTCATTGCATTCAAGTTAAGGACATAATCGCGGTCAAACATTTCACCCAATTACATGAACTTCGGGAAGGTACTCATTGAATTTATTAATGTTTTTGTAAATCGTCTAAATGTTTTTGTTTTTTCTTTGTTATTTCTCTGAAATGTCTAGACATCTAGTCCAACTTGTTTTAACTGCTTTTCAAAAAATTAATCGGATTATAGAAATAAATTAAAAATTTGTGTCTAACCGACCTACCAAATATTTGCTTGTGTTTCTAAGCCGCCTTAAAGTCATAAAACTGTACCACTTTGCAGACTTCCCCATCAATTAATAACTTTGCACCTTTTTTTCTCCGAAAAAAAACTCACACTTTTTTGTATGTAAATTTTGTATACCTACCTCCAACCAAAAAAAAATAATAATTTTAAAGTAAGCAATCTATGATTTACGAACTTCCCGGTCATATTAATAATTTTATTAATTTTTATTTCAAACAGAATAATAAAGAAATAAATTATTTGTATATTTAATTCGAAAATTATTCGCTTTTTAAAAATTCATATTTTTCCACATTTAATATATTTATTTTTTGTTAAGAGAAAAAAAAAAAAAAACAAAAGCCGATTGTATCCACACAAAGAGCTAATTAATTTAGTATTCATAAAAATGTCAAGTGTTGTTTTTTTGTTTTGTTCGCCAAACAATATTGACAATGGCCTTATTCGTTTAAACAATTTTCATTCTCCATAATATAATATTATTTATTTTTTTCATTTTTTTGTTGTTGAGACTTTTGTTTTCGATCGTTGTTTTTGTCTACTCCAGATTTTTGGTGTCATTATTGCTATGATGGGTAAATAAAAGTGTCTTCAGATGTTTTTTATTGGGATACATTCTGAGTATACAATAATTTTTGGGTGTGTGACAGGTGTGTTGAGTTCTTTAGGTATTTGCGCTTATTGAACCAGCAGATGTGAAGGTTAAGAAAGGGTTCATACATCCCGGTGTTGTGCTCTATTTGTGTTCTATTAATTAATTGGCAACAATTTATGCATTTAAACGAAATTTCCAATAAAGAGAATACAAAAGTGAATGTTTGACAAATAGAAATTTGGTTCAAAACATCTGGTTTTCAAAAATTGTTTAGAACACCTTTTAATATTCAGCAGATACTCATATGTTTATTAACGAGCTGACGTGAGAGAGCATTAACTTTTCGACTTTTTTCATGGTCTCCAGCTTGCAAATAGAAATTAATAAACTGAGTATATTGTTGTTTTGAAGATATTTATTGGTTGATTTTATAAAAAAAAAAAAACAACCATGGTTAACCAACTAAATAATTTTGAATAAATGAATAATTCAACTTTTCACACCTGTCATCACACCACACAGTGTTAACGCTAATTTATCACTTTCAATATTTTTGAAAATAAAAAAGGGTAAATGATTCTAAGACTTTTCTTCGCCTTTTTGCCTTTTGGCGAGAAAGTAAGCGATGCCAATCATTCATAAACCGCAGATTAATGGAATTGCTTCTGTCTGTAAGTTCATTTTTGTATTTGTTTGATGGAGTCAAGCAGTTTTTGTAATTGAGAAAAATATAGGTAGGTACGCAGGAACAAAGTCAGAATTAGTTCATGAGGAGGGGAATAATTGTGGCATAGTTATAATAACAAACTCTGCGGGAGCTTAGTGTGTTGTATAAATTGAAAATTAACTTCTGTTATAATAGTTCGGGAGTAAGTGTTGAATAGGAAGTGATGTCTTTATGCTGTCAAGCCGTATTTTGGTGAAAGAGTTTTGTATATGTATATCCAGCTCAGCTAAGTATTTATACACAAACAATTACACAATAAATTAAGTGTCTATATAAATACTTGGTTAATATCTTTGGAATTATTTAACAATTACATATTTTTAACAAATTTATCAAAATTTAACTCTCCCAAGGTGAAATCTGGTGAATTAACATTACATTCCACCAACGTAAATCGTAGATCGTACTCGAACTTGTCGATGAGTTGCAGTTAATTCTGGTCCCACGGGGCCACAGTTTGGGATAAGGTCTGTTTCCTTAAGTCGTCTCCCAACTGTCAATTATCTAACGAGTCTTTATCATACCTGTCTCTGCTATTGTTGGACGTCAACGTTAGTCAAAGAACGATTTCGGAGAAATGCCATCACGATGAATCAGTCATATCATCCGGTGGCACACAGATCCTGGCCTTTACACTCACCTAAAAGTTTATGTGAACCTTCCGTGGATCTTTTATATGCAAGATATGCTAAGACCGAGCTGACGGGACACACAACAATGGTTTATTCCTTGTTGCAGTAGTGTGACAACTTGACTAACTTCTACAGGCGTGCTATATATTTTTTTTCCTAAGATAATGAGGCCAAAAAGGGCAAGATATTTTGCAATTCACTTTGCGTATCCATGTTTCAAACTGTTGCCTAATTTAACAAGTATAATTTTTGTTATTTTTGTTATTATAGCTGATAGCGCAAAAATTACCCAATTGATTTTTATAATTTTATCTTAAATTCAAAGTTTTAAGTTCAAGAGCTTCAAAACGAGCCTGTTAAAAATTAATTATAGATATTGTTTCCATCGCGATTGTTGTTTTTGGAAGGCAAACTTGGGTGACAGATTTTTTGGTCGCAAGTGTATATGAATTTTTCTATTTAATATAAAATTAAATTAGATCAAGAATTTTTGATCGAATTTTGCAATAAGGCCCTAAGTACCTACCTATCAGGAACAAAGCGTTCATATATTGAGTGGAATGAGTGCTTCCGTTAAGCAATTCACCAAATTATACGGTTTTAGCAAGGAATTATTAATTCGAAACTGACCTAATCGAATTTCATTTAATCTCTTCAGTAAATTAATAAATTCTCATTATAAAAGTCATTCAAAAAAAAAAAAAAAATGTTAACTACAACTACAAAAGCTCATAATATCCTTTCAATTTCAAGCACTGGGAATGCACAATATCACTTCATTATAGGTACACGCACGAAAATGCTTGCTAACATATTTGGAATGCATACCAGCTAGGCATTCTTGTATAACGCCTATTCTCAACTCTCACTCCATCTCATTGGAAGTAATTTTTTTTAATTTCTTGCTGTTCATATAAAAAGTGAAGAATGAATTCTGTGCATTCATTATGAAAATTTGTGAGAACAAAGTTCAGTTTCATTGTCAAAGGGGTAGAAAAGCTCATAACAACACTTGTGTGTTCCGTGTTGTGTTTTTGTTGTCTGTGTGTGCAAATCGCACTGTAAATTTTTATTCATCAGAAGGTGGGTGGTGTTTCGTTTACGAACTTAAAGTTAAGGATTTCATGAGTGTGCAATTAAGGCGAAATGATCTCGAGACAAAGAAATATTCTATGATCATAGATAAATTTTCTAAAAAAGAAAAGAAGTATACATTTTATGTTCAGAACTTATAAATAATTAAGTCCCATTAAAGCGATATTATCTTGAATAAAGGACTTTTAATTTTAAGTTTAACGTCGAGTGCTTCCGCTTCCAAAAAAGTCACGCCTTGTGCCTGCTACCTATACCTAGTGGTTTTGGGTAATATGCTAACACGTTCTTTGATTTTCTTATGATCAAAAATTACGTTTTCTGCGTTCTGCCTAAGGCTGGTCACGGGAAGAGACTCTGCGAGACTTTTATAAGTCTCGTCTAGGTCTCGTTAAAATTGAAAATTTTCAGTCTCGTCTCGTCTCCGAAAAATACGATTTCCGGACAACCTGTTGATTTTGGAACGAAATATTTTTGATTATAGTTTGAATACGTGCAAAAGACAATAAATATTTAACTGAAATTGGATTTTTTTTAATTTATTAGACTCTCTGTAAATTTCGGTCCAAATATACAGTCTCGTCTCGGTCTCGTTGCGGTTGCTTAAAAGCCAGTCTCGTCTCGCCTCGGTCTCATGCGAGACCAAGATCAAGGGTGTAACTTTTCTCGTCTCGTGGTCAGCCCTAAACAAAATAATTTATAAATTAAAATTGGAACCATAGACTAAGCACCACTAAAAGGAATCTGATGATTGGTGTGGCGGCCATGAAATAGCTTAAATTCCTGCCTAATGTAATACTTGGTGGTAGCCAATTCAAGTGGTTGTTATTCATTTAAAAACCTTCAATGTTAATATGACTGCAGGTGTTATCACGAGAAAACATCTTTGAATTTTTTTTTTTGTTTTCCAAAACTTTGAGTTTAAAATGTAATTATTCGAAAACTTTGTTTGTTTTTCTATTTTAAGACATTTTTTTTGGAAAATTGACCCTCTTGCCTCCTTCCTGTATGATTTTAAACTGTTTTAGCCCAACCTGCCACGCTCTAGGTTTTGGCGTATCTTATGTAAAACATCCTACATAATATTCTTTTGTATCAATTAACTGTCCAGCGAAACAGGAATTTCCATTTGTTTAATTTGATCATCTGGCTACTGACTAATCTGAACACTTAATTCGTTATTATTACATCCTTACTCTTAAGTGTTGATTTATTCGTTTAAGCAATAACTTAATTTTTTTGTATTAGTAAGAAGTAGGTGAATTTCTCAATTTCCAAGAAACCCATATTCACTGGTAGATATACAAATCATAAAATTCCAATTAATTAATTGTTGCCTTATGTGCATTTCCAAAACTATAGTAGGTATACAAAATATGAGTCAGTACGAAAATTAAGTTAGGAATATATAAATAGTATAGTATGTTACCCGCGACGTAGTTGTAAGTGCATTTCACAGTCATGCTCACGAACGCGACGCTCCGCATCATCGTTTTCAGGGTACCACCTATCTTCATAATATATATCCCACATGGAAACGACCTCCAACAGAAGGTATTTCTTGAAATATTGCCCATCATTTAAGCCGTTTGCACTCCTTTCACTCGGTACAGTAATACCTATTCCGATTATTCAAACAAAACTCTACCAATATTTGCTCGAAATGCCTTCTAATCGGTAGCATAATTTGGTTTTCTAAAGAAAAGAAACGTTAACCAGGAATTCCTGAGAAAATACTATTTGAATTTCTTTATTTTATTAACAAAGCAAAAGGACTCGTGTCCCGTGCATTAAGTACCTTGACATCCTACTACATCTATCCCATTTGGCTTTAGTCTTATAGCAGTCGATAGAAATACGAGAAGATATACGTTTCTTCCAAATGATGACATAACGTTCCAAGGAATTCTGTATTTAATTCAACAAACAAAAAATCGAAAGTGTGAATGAACAACTCAAATAAAAGGTAACTCGAGATGTTTGTTCTTCTTCCTTTCTTCCTCTATACATATTTATCATGTTTCAAAATCAAAATTGTATCTTCTCGATATTTTGGTTTCTTTCCATTTTTAGTTTGTTGTAAATATTTTTTTATTTTATCCATTTTTTCTGTCTTATAAATACAATTGGCACCACTCAAAGGACAATGGAGATATAAAATAGTGTGCGGATTTTAAATGTCATCCCTTGTATAGCTATGTGAATTCAATTGCCCGCCGCGCCGTTTTATAGCCGATTTACTATTGTTGTACTGTCAGTCAGATGGGCAAAGGAACAATAGTTGTTGTGTACATAGATACTATAAACTGGGTGTTGAAAATCTGAGGATGTATAAAATAAGTTTTTTTTTTGGAACAAAAGATGAAAAATAAAACTTTTTTTTGTTCAAAATGATATGTGTATGCAAGGACAAAGGAAGATGAGGATGCTATAGATCATATATCCCGCGAAGATCACCTTGATATTGTAAAATTATTATTATTCACATTTTTTTTCTTTTCAAAACAAGAAGGCAGGGGTCTAAAATTGAAATTGAGTATCTCTTTGAATTAATAAAAGAATGTGTGTTTGAAGCTAAAAGAAAGGATAAAGACTCGTTTTGACGATTTTATAAGAATAACGTTACATAAATAGAGCACAAGGGGGATTAAAGCTAGATTACCCTTAGGAAACGTTGTCTGAGAGAAAAAAAAAACATAGAATATCCCAATTAGAACTTTTGCATGGCTTTAAGAGTCAGGTTTTTAATAAACAGAGTTTTTAACTCTAGAAAAACTAACTGCACATTAAAAAAAAAATTTATTCTGATTGAAAACTTCAACGGCAACATCCACAACATCATTCTTAAGCTCTTTTTCAGAGTCAGAAAACAATTCTTTTGAAATAGTTGTTTTAATAAAAATTGAAAAAATTACTTTTTTTAACTTTACATTTTATGAAAAAATCATGAAAACTTTTTTTACGTATAGGTACATTTTTTTTCATTTTGCTAATTTTAAATAGAACGTTTAACCAGCTTGTATGTATTTTAGTTTTTTGAACAGGAGGTATCTTTTTGCGGACCACGTAACTCTTAATCTCTCAGGAAGTCCGCCATCAGCATCAAGTGCAGAGGGCCAGTGGAGCACTATCAACAGCTAAGGAGGAGGCCTACCAGGCAATGCTGCAGACTCGAACAAGAGCTGCTGAGAGAGTAGCCCGGGAGCTCTACGGGATGAAATGAAAAGAGGAACGCCGACTTCTCAGGAGGAGAAAGAGAGAGCACGTGGTCGAGTCGATTTAGGGTTGTAGCGGCAGGGGAGATTTTCGAAAATTGTATCAGAGGGCGAAACGATCCACCCAAGGATACAAAGCTAGAACGGAGGCCTGCCGAGATGAGAATGGGAATATGGTAGTAGACGCACAGACAGTGCTGAGGATCTGGAAAGAACACTTCTCTAGACCGCTTAACAGCGAAGACAGCCAATATTCCGCTAGGTGGCAGAACGCTCCATTCAACTCAGACGGTGATGGCCAACAGCGAAGAATTACTCTTGTCAACCGCTGTTTCTTCGGTCTCAGAGAACCAAGGAAACTTTATACAAGACCCTCATCATACCGTTCCTGCTCTATGGGGCAGAAGCATGTACAATGAAAAAATCGAATGAAAATCTGCTAGGAGACAAAGATTCTTCGTGTAATTTTCGGCCCGGTATGTATCGAAGGAGTGTGGAGGAGAAGATTCAACGACGAGCTATACGGGCTATACAGCGATGTTGATACCTGATGAAGAAGCTGAAAATACAGCGGCTTAGATGGCTGGGGCACGTGGAGCGTATGGACAGCAACGCACCTTCCCGACGAGTCTTCTTATCCAACCCCGATGGTTTACGCAGCAGAGGAAGAACCCATAGTAAGTGCAGCGCACAAGTGGAGAACGACATCAACCAACTCGGTGTGCACAACTGGAAGCGTCTAGCTAGGGTCAGAGGCTGGAGGGGCTTGTTAGTTGAGGCTGAAGCCCATCCTCAGCTGTGAGCGCCATCTAAAGTAAAGTAAAATAATGTGCACAATATAGTTTTTACTTGCCATATAAGGAATAAGGATTCGTTAAACAAAAATATAAACAAGATTTTGATCAAACTAGATATTCTGTCTGTCCACTATAAATTACAGTCTCAGCAGACGGATGGATTTTGTTCAAACGTGGTACATAGCATTCTTTCGAGAATATGTACCACACGTTTTCTTGGGACCAAAAATAAAAGCACCCCCCATACAAATTTGTCTAGTCAAAAAAAAAACGTATTTTTCTCAAAAACAGCTTCAACGAGTTTAATAAAAGAAAAAACCAGTGAACTAAAATAAAAAAAATTCCACTTTCTGGATATTTTTTTTGACTTCGAAAAATTGTTATTCGTAGAACCATTTTTTTTGGTTTTTGATTCGTAGGAAATCCCCCCCAAAAAAAATCACCATTGGACAAAATCTCAAAAAAAAAGTAATCCAATTTTCCAATATCTCCAAGAGAAAATCTGCATGGAAAAAATCCTCAAAGAAACAATTTTTGTTGCCAAAATCTCCACGAAATCTGCAAATACCCAATGTCCAGGTTAGGTCTACTAACACCGTTTCTCTTGCGACATGTGTATGACATTATTTTACCGTAATAACGATTGTGTTTGTGAAGAGCCGGAAGAGTCTGTGTGTTTTAAAAAAAGTAGTTATTATAGATGAGATTATTGTTTTGAAAAAAGCTACATATTTATAAATGGTTAAATGGTGCAACCTTAACTAAATCAAATAATTTGTCCAAAACAAATGATTTAATCACATGATTCACTACTCATATTTTTTTTGGAGATTTTGGCATGGAGATTTTTTTCATGGGGATTCTCCCTTTAGATATTTCACTGCTGGAGATTCCAGTTTCGAGAATTTGGGTTTGGGGATTTTAGTTTGGGGATTATGTCTTGGGGAAAACGTCACCAACCTTTTTTGATTCTTGAAGCTCCTGAAAAATTTAAATATTATAACGGTGTACCAACATTTTTAAAATATTTTTTTTTTTATGATCTTTCTACAAAATATTCAACATTTTTATTTTACAAAACTCAATATTTCGAAAACGATTTTATCAATTTGTTTTAAACTTGGCATAAAATGATTTTTTAACTTTAAAGCAGGTATAAATACATACTTGAAAAAATCATGTTTTTTAAACCTATTATAAAGGTGCCTACCATAAACCAATGTTGCACCCAATCCAATCGTACTCAACAAACCACTTTTCATGTAATCAGAACGATTGTTATTTAAATGAATTTTATTTTTGGGCCATATGCCTCTTTAAAACTTATTAAAAACTAGCTGACCCGTGCTCGCGTTGCTTCGCAAACTTTAAAAAATAATATTTTGTTTGCTATAAATACCTACATACATGTTAAAGGAGTTTATTTATATTTGCATACCTTCCTACCTACATATGTATTTTGTTAAAGCTTCCGGATAAACAATGTTTTTGCAGTGTTACCATTTTGCAAATACAGTAAAACTTCGATAACTCGAACTACTATTATCCACATAAAAAGCTTGACTTATCAAGACTTCCAGTTAGCCAAATTTTTCATCGAAATGAAAACACATGTTAAATGAAACAACTGAGTCTAAAATACATACATACAATAAATTTCGTTTTTTTTATTCAGTACAATACGTTTAAATTACATTTACATGTTCATCAATTCAATACACCCAACTAAAAATGATTTCATGTATTCAGTGATTTGGGTCTGCGAGTACCTTTTTAGGTTGTTTTGCTTTAAGAAAGAAGATTCTAATTTATTCAAAGCCGCATACATTTCATCTGTTGTGTCGTCAGACGTTTGTAAATATGAATTCAAGTTTTGTAATGCATCTGCTACAACACTCTTCGAAGGCTGTTGAACGAGTTCATCGACCGATGTCTCGTCATCACTTTCTATATCGATTGACACCAGGTTCATCGATTCGGAGCTAAAGTGCTCAATAATGTCTTCGTCTGTTGGAAAGACAGAAGTAAAAATACCGTCATCTAACTCCATATAATCGTCAAGAGTTATATTGGTTGCCATATTACTTTGTTTTATCCATTCATCATACTCAGCTTCCATTTTTTTTCTTTTTTCTTCTGAGAAAAACAAGAGGAATGTCGTCCTCTTCATCCCATGTGGTATGGTGTTCAAACCCAGCTTTTTTGAAGCAATTTGCTATAGTTTGGCTTTTGACGTCAATGCTCCAAGCTTTCCCTACAGTATTGATGCATTCGAGTAGTGTAATATCGTGTTTACTTCCAGATTCCATATGTTTTGAGGTTTCATTTAAAACTCTGCGGCGATAATGACATTCTAAATTTTGAATAACTCCCTGGTCAAGTAGTGGTTGCAGTTTTGAAGTCATATTTGGTGGAAAAAATGCTAATTCAATAAATTTTAGTTTTCTCTGAAGGTTTTCGGGATGTGCCGGACAATTATCGATAAAAAGTAAAACTTTTCTCCCTGTTTTTAAAAACTGCTTATCTACTTTACTACCCATTCTTCAAAAAGTTGTCGGTTCATCCAAGCTTTGGAATTTGCTTTGTAATCAACGGGTAACCAGTTAACACCGCGAAAGCAACGAGGTTTGTTACTCCTACCTATTTAATGGATTTTTAGCTTTTCAGATCCATCCATGTTTGCTGCCAACATTAATGTAATCCGCTGCGTGCTGTGCTTGCCGCCGTGACATTTTTCGTTCTTGAAAGTAAGGGTACTGCCCGGTAAGCATTTGAAAAACAACGGCATTAAAAATGTCATATTCATTGTACTTTTCTAGAAAGTGGGCTTAAATTTCACTATTCCATTTCTCGAAATCCTCTTCACAAACGTCATTACTTTCCCCGCACGCTTTTTTATGGCATACTGCATGTCTAAAATGAAACATTTTGTGCAGACTAATATGAAGTAGGCAATTTTTTGACCGGTACCTTCGTTTCCAATTATCAAGCCAACCTGTGCTTGCTTTGAAATGGGGTTTGCTTATTCGTCTTGCGAATTCCAGGGCCTTTTCTTTTATTATACCTCCAGATATTGGCATGTTCTGATTTCTGGCAGCAGTAAACCATTCGATGACAGCCTTGTCAACATTTTCAAAAACTAGTTTCTTAACTCTTTTACTTTGTCCACATGAAGCTCCAGACTGTATTGCTGAAATGAATTGTTGTTTGTTTTATTTTTGGTGGAACCGTATTAGGTGGAACTCCAAACTTCACAGCAGCGTCTTTTTTTTCTGGAACCACTTTCTATTTCTTTGATGAGCTGGAACTTTTCTTTTATTGTCAAAGATTTGAGAACGCGTTTCGATGCCATAATAAATACGTAATTTCAAAAATACAAGCAGGAGCTATGTACCTCTACCTATGAATGTAAATTAAAGAAAATAATGCAATAATATTTAATTGCACACTAAACAAAAGAAATCCATACCTAACAACCTTCCAGCCAGCATCTAAACATGTAATGAAATGAATGAGTCTATTTTCATGCACATACAAATAATATCTTCTTTTCAAATGGGTTTTCCCCCAAAAATTCAAATTTGAAAAGCACACGTGATTTATTCTCATAAAATTCGACTTACTGAGTGCACGAGTCATTTTTTTGTTCGAGTTATGAAGAAATTCGAGTTATAAAAGTTCGAGCTAAGAGGGAAAAAACATACAGAATTTGATTTCTAAACGCTGTTGCCACATGGTTTAGTTAGAGTTATACAAAATTCGACTTATCAAAGTTCGAGTTATCGAAGTTTGACCGTATGCGAAGCGTTTTATAAGACTGAATCTATTTGAATTTATTCATAACATTTTCCCTTTTAAAATAACAAACACCATTCAATTGCGTTAATATTAATTGTACCACCATATTAATATTAATTGTACACACGACTGTTGACTGTTTTTTTTTTCCGTCATTCAAAGATCTCAATCTTAAGGATCCGACCATAAGAAATCAAGTTATACGCGTTTTTGTCGAGCGAAATCATTTTTTTTCCACCCGGAAAACACATTTTTTTTATATAAAAGCGGTGCATGGTGATTGCCGATGATAAGAGATACACAATACACAAATAATTTGATCACATAATGTGACTCTTTTCTTTCTACATTACATACCTGTGTACCTAATTCACACACTTTCTTGCTACAATGGTAGCTTCACGTTGTGGTCAGCGCAGCGCTGCCACCCTGTAGATGATTGAGCGCAGTATATATTGGTAAGAAACGCAGTAGATTGCAATATACCGCATAAGATCTTATAAAAATACTACAAATAAAAAACAAAAAATTCAATCCATTTTAGATACATTTTACTATCGAATAAAAACTGGAGACTTAACAATAACTTCAAAAGCGAACTCCTAAATTATAAGACAGTGGTTAACAAAAATCCAAAAATTAAACAATTGAAATTTTCATAGATTTTTGTTGGGTTTTTCTTTTGTGAAGTCAAAAAAGTTGGAGGAGTCAGTCGAATATAAACACCTTTTAAGTGAGCAATAACAAAAAAAAAAAAGAAGAACATAAAAACAGTCACATTTTGTTTGAAGAATTCATACATTTACAATTATTTTGGCCTTTATTTCTTTTATATTCGCCATTTAAGAATTTTAATTTATTGAAAAATATAATAATGCATATTGAGTCTGAAGGCGGCCAACAATGTTCTTTGGCGTCTATTAACTCTTTAGTTAAAATAATATTTTTAAGGGTTTTTGTGTCCCTTAAAAGAGTAGTAGATTTGTTTTGCTGCGCAGTAGATCTTCATTTGGGACTAAGCGCAGTAGATCTGCTGCTAAAGAAGTAGGGTGGCAGGACTGGCTTGTAAGACAGATAGTTGAATCTGGAGATGGTTTAATCGTTCAAGGTAACTGTTGTTGAATGTTGCGGAAGCGATTCCAAAGCTAAGTATAGATGCTTAGGTTTGGCAATTGAGGATATGTTCCCAAAGCTTATTTAGGACGAATTTAAGATGCTAAGCATCATATGATTTCATTCAATGGTAATGAGATAGTTTCTCAGTAACCAGTCATTTTTGACTAAGAGTAGGGCTGGCCACGAGACGAGACTCGGCGAGACTCGGCGAGACTTTTGTAAGTCTCGTCTCGGTCTCGTGTCGGTTTCGTATAATTAAGTCTCGTCTCCAAAAAATTCGATTTCCGGACACCCGGTTGATTATTGGAACGAAATATTTTCGATTATAGTTTAAATTTGTGCAGAAGAAAATAAATATTTAACTGAAATTGGACTTTTTAAATTATTAGAATCTCTGTATATTTCGGTCCGAATAAACAGTATCGTCTCGGTCTCGCCTCGGATACTTAAAAGGCAGTCTCGCCTCGTCTCATCTGACCAAGACTTTTCTCGTCTCGTGGCCAGCCCTACGTACAATTAATAATCATTTGTTTATAGTAATCATAAATGATTTGTATGTTAACTTTTTTTTTTTCCAAAAATCCCTATCAAAAACTGCCTTTGCTTCATGCATCATATTTTATGATATTTCACGAAATAATTTTATGTCTACAATCAACTGCTAAAATAGTTTATATTATGTTGTTAACTATTTTAATCTGTAGGTTTAACGTTTTATTTCCCTTACTTATTTTTCTCAAAATAAAATCATAAATACTACGCAGAAAAACAACTAAAACAAACTTCAAAAAAGATCATAGGTCCTCCTAGAATTGTAAAAACAAGAAGCCAGCAAATCTGACCACCGAAATTTTCCAAAACATTTAACAAATCCCATAATACAAACTTGTATCACTTTGAATTTGCATTGCGCACAACATATTAAACCGATATTAAGGTTTTATTGTTAGCGCGCCATTATATCTTTTCTCGATAAGCAGCAAAAAAAATACCCAAACAAAAGGCAAAGAATAGCAAATAGACACAATTTTCGGACACCAATTGTTATACATCTGCCTCTTCTGATAGGTATACATATATGTTATCTTTTTAGTTGTTATATTTTGTTAAAGGACCTATACCTACGTTTTAGGTCATTGTCATTCCCAGAAGACCGAAAAAAAACCAGAAGTCCTAGAGCATTCAAAAACTGCCCTGAACCCTTTTGTGCAAAAAAAAAAACCGAAGAAGCTTTTTCAAGAATAAGAAAACAAACGTTTACCCTTTTTATATAGATTTCCAAATGCGATGACGACGGACGACGATGACCATGAATTGGAACTCATTTGAGCAGCCTTATTCTTTTTGTTTGCGTCAATTTCTTGTTTGTTTGCTTTGTGATTTGCCTCCGAACACAATTGAAAAATTGAATCTAATAGACCAAAGGTCAGACAGGGATTTGGACACTTCGCGAAATAAATATAAAAAGTCGCGCAATGAATTAGTCGCCCAAGGCGAGAAGAGTTTGTTTTTTTTTTTTGTTATTTTTTTGTCGACAACAATAAGGACCCCTTATTTTTGCATTGAAAACGATAACAATGGATCTTGTTAGCAGATTTACTACATTTCTTTCTATACATTCAACCATCCAGAAGACCGAAAATTTCTTGCTTATTTTTTTATGTCCTTTATATGATCCTACGCATAATATTTGTTAAAAGTAAAAATTAATAATTCTTCACGATCGTTTTACGATCACTCACTGGACAAAAGATAAATACTGTACGTATGTAAAGTTGAGGATTTTTTTTTTTTGTGTTGGCTTTTGAATTATAAGAAGACAGAGATACATTATTATATGCTTTTTCAAGACGTGACTGCAAACTGACTGAAACACATGTTGCAGCTTTTATCTTTTCTTATGAGATGAATATTGCTTTACTGGCACCCTTTTTACGATCACACACATCATAATAATGGTTATTATGTTTTTTGTACACTTCTTTGGGAGAAGGTACAATATAAAAGTTTCTTAAGTTGCTCATTTCGCCTTAAGCAATTCCAAAAAGGGGTATTTATAAGAAAAACTTGTAATGTAGGAAGGTAGGAACAAAAAGTTTTAAGAACATCGTAGTTTTCATTAAGTTTTAACCTGTGTGTAGACAAATTATTTTTACTTGCGATACATGTAGGTACAAGTACATAGATACCCCCTTTTATCACATTTATAACATTTTTTCACAAAAGTCTCTGGAACCCAACCCATTGAAACGTACATATATATAAAGGTTTTGTCAAATGCAATCAGCACATCCAGAGCAAACCTTTCCATAAGATCTAGTTTTCGATAAATTTGCCTTCAAAGTTATTTTTTTGAGTTTTGAAGGCTTTGGATGCCTACAGTTCCGCAAATAAAACACGGAGGTTATTTCAATTTTTGAAACGGTTTTAAGGGCTATCCAATAACCATAGCTGAAAACTAGAACAATCTAATGAGGTCTGGTTGCGAAGATATGTTAATTCAAAGTAAATCCATTATTTTCGATTTTTTTGAGTTTTGAAAGTTTGGATGATTTTCGATTCCTGCAGCTCCACAAATAAGGTTCGGCGGGGTCTTGCGGTTCTTCAAACGCTTAATCAATTTTTTGAGAGCTATCCATAGCTGGAAACTAGAACATTGTATGGGGTTCTGTTGCAAAGATATTTTGATTCAAAGTAAATCTTTGTTTTTTTTTTTTAACCCAAAAACTATAAGTCCTTATATGGCGATTAGTTTCCAAATAGGGCTCATAGTATATTGCGGTTGAGGTTCTTAAATAGAGAACAGACAGGCTTTTGCATTGTCGCCCATTGTTTTTTTATGTCAATCGATTTTCGAAAAAAACATGGATCACTAAAAAAGCATTTTTTCACGAAAGTCTCTGGAACTAATTGAAACGTACATTTATAGAAAGGTTTTGTCAAATGTAATCAGCACATCCAAAGCAAACCCATCTAAGGTCTAGTTTCTGGTATATTTGCATTGAGAGTATTTTTTTTAATTTTGAAAGCTTAGATAACTCTAGATGCCTACAGATCCGCAAAAAAAGCTCAAAAGGTGTTGCGGTCAGAGATCAGAAATAACTGTCAACCTTTATTTTTAATTGGTTTCATTCAGTGAGTTACTACATTAGTTAAGAAAGATTTTGGTTTCGGGTTGAGATTCATTAAAAAAAAAAAAATTTGTTATCGGTTGAGATTTATTTTTTATTTTCAAAAATATCTCTCAATGGTTGAGATTTTTACGAACAAATTAATGCAAAAGGTCAACCTTTAACCTTTTTCGCTGAAAATAAATAATAAATGGTTAATGCGGAAAAAATTGAAATTTGCCGAGAACATGTTTATTTTTCAAAAATTAATTACATAGGAGCTTTTTTTTATTTTAGGTATTAAGTCTTACTAATAATCGCTTAACATAAAATGTAAAGAGGAAAATGCCTTTTCGACTTTACTGAGACGCCAAGCACAACCAATGCAATTTCGAAAAAGCCCAATAACCTGCATTTCCGCATGCATCAGTGCTTACAAAATACTAACGGGCATTCTGATTGATAAAATTGCAGATGAGATTTATTTTTTTCTCTCAGAGACAAATCTCACTGGTTGACCTAAACTAAAAAAAAGCATAAATAAAGTTTTCTCTCAGACCTTAACCGATATTTTTGTTTGTTGGGAATAAAGGTTAAAGTGTGACCTTTATTGAAAATGACAACAAATAACAGTTATTAAAGAACCTATCAAAAGGTTGAGATTTATTTCTGATCTCTGGTTGCAGTTCTTAAATGCTTAATGTATTATTTAAACATCACATAGGTACATATTTTTATCAAAATTCTCGGAGCCGTTTTCGAGAAAAATAAAATTGTTCCTATCGATCTTTCAATAATTGCATGGAAGGTACAGACATTTTTGAACTTAAACACAATTCTTGATTTTTTTTTTGCAACAGTTCTAGAAAATAATTTTAAAAAAATACTAAAAAACCAAGTTTTAAGCAAAATTGACCAAGTCGTTTTCAAAATATTGAGTTTTCAACTTAAGTTTTTTTTTTTTAATTTTCATAAAAAAGGTTTTCTAAAAACCGGGTTGACAATACATAATACAATTAAATAAAAAATATGAAAAATGCCAACTGCACCGTTTTTAAGAAGATCAAAAACAAAACAAAAAAAATGGTTTTAATAGAGGTCAACTAATTTTGAAAAAAAAAAAAATTACCAAAAAGTACCTTTTTGCTATTGTAATTAATTGGTGAGCCCAAACTAGTTTCCACCTTCCCTTACACTTTGTTTAAGTGTATTCTTTTTGTATTATAACTTATGAATGTGCATCAACATCAACTTAATCAAATCAAAAGGTGTTAATGTGCAATATCTCGGGCATAAATTTCCATTGCCAATTAGATTAGAATGTTTTTGTAAGCAAACCTTCACCAATTTAACTCAATCTAATTAACTTACATTTTCTATAGTATCTCCACTCCACCCATGTTTGTCTCCATTTGTATATAGAAATTGAAATAATACCTATATACACTTCACTATTTATTTAATTTTACACTCAATTGTAAATTTTGTTTCAATTTAAAGTTCGATTATCAGCTCTTTTGTATTTTCAGACTTTGTATTTTCAGACTTTGATTTGAATAAATCTTGCATAATTAAAAAAAGGCAAACGTTAACGCTAACGAACTCGAACAGAGAAGGTGTTAAAATATGCCAAAGCAACAAAACCTCAAACTCTAAAACAGGCCAAATAATGCTTCAAAACAACCCGACTGATACTCTGTTTATTGTGCCAATTATTGAGCTTTTTGTCACATATCACTGTGAAAATAATATGAAAATAAAAAAAAAGGTTACCTTAGCAAACATTCGTTCGATACAAACACATTTGCACCATTCACAATGACAACCATTTTCTTTTGGGCTTTCGTAGACAGAATAAATGATGTGCTCAAGCAATTAAGCCAATCAATTTTCTAAATGGTAAACCATGCGGATAAGAGTCACTTTTTCTAATAGCATCCCCAAACAGGCCATATATACTTCTCTCCCTCTCTTTCACATCATTAACACTTATTCCCCATTAATGTTTGGGGTAGATGCAGTACGCTATGCCTTTGCTGCAAGCATAAACGTACATAAACTACGTATGTTTCGTAGGAGCAAACAAAATTTCTGTTTCGAGGAGACAGTAGAAGTGTAAACACAAGTGACGCCTGACACCCCAAACATAAAAACCCCTCAAAACCTGAAGCCTTTAAAAAATTTCTGTGCAGTGCAGTGTGTGCACAAGGCAACGACAGACGGAAGTCAAATAATATACAACAACTTGTCAAACATAAGAGACTAATAATAAAAAAAAATATTAATATTCCACCAGGTCCGCACCTGTTTTGCAATATTTACGGAAGGTAAATTCGGGCTCTTTGTGCAGATTTTTTTATATCGTAGGACTCTTTTGTTAAAAAAAATAATTAACTTTGAAAATAGAATTTGAAGCTCCCAATTATGGCGTCAACAAAGTTTCATGTTAGAAGCCTGAGTGCAGCAGAAAAATTAACCAAGAGCGCCCCTCTAGCTATGGCACTGGGTATAATAATGGGTGATTTTTTAAGAGGTTTAGAACTTTTAAAAAAAAAAAAACACAAAAAATTCAAAAAAATTAATGAAATATTTAATTGAATCGATAGTTTGAACCTTGCAATTTAATGTTTAAAGATAATTTCATGACATACCCCCACAAAAAATAGTCTAATGGTGTCAAATCGCACGATCTAGGCGGCCAATTGACCGGCCCGAAACGTGAAATTAACTGTTCACCAAACTCGCCTCGCAATTGCGCCATTGTTTCGCGTGCTGTGTGGCATGTGGCACCGTCTTGTTGAAACCACATATCATGCAAGTCAAGAACTTCCATTTCGGGCAAAAAAAAGTTTGTTTTCATCGCTCGGTAGCGTTCACCATTGACAGTAACGCTGCGATTAGCATCATCTTTGAAGAAATATGGCCCAATAATGCCGCCGGCCCATAAACCGCACCAAACAGTGGCTTTTTCGGGATGCATTGGTAGCTGTTGCAATGCTTCTGGCTGATCTTCACTCCAAATGCGGCAATTTTGCTTATTTACGTACCCATTCAACCAAAAATGAGCCTCATCGCTGAACACAATTTTTCGATAAAAAAGCGGATCCTCGGCCAGCTTTCCAAGAGCCCATTCACCAAAAATTCGGCGTTGTGGTAGGTCGGCTGGCTTTAGTTCTTGCACCAGCTGTATCTTAAAAGGCTTTACGCTCAAATCCTTCCGCAAAATTTTCCACGTAGTGCTGTAACAAAGGCCTAACTGCTGGGAACGGCGCCGAATCGACATTTCGCGGTCTTCTGTCACACTAGCTGATACGGCCGCAATATTTTCTTCACTACGCACAGTACGTAAACGTGTTGGTGGTTTAATGTCCAACAAAGTAAATTTGGTGCGAAATTTGGTCACAATCTTCCGAATAGACTGCTCAGAAGGTCGAGAATGCCGACCATAAAATGGAAGCAGCGCGCGATGAACATTTCGAACCGAGCACGAATTTTGATAGTAAAATTCAATAATTTTCAAGCGTTGTTCATATGTAGGACGATCCATGGTTAAATTGCAAACCAAACTGACACACGTCAGCTGTCAAAACCAGTGTTGCCAAAACAAACCAGCTAAAAAATCACCCGTTAGTAGCGAAATAAAAAACAATTCAATTTTTTGTTGATAAAAGATAAAACTAGAGGGGCCCTTGTCAGTGAAACATTTTAAAGTCCAGCCCTGCTTCACTCCAAGAAAATGCACTGTCAAATGATGTAACAAATAATGCAAATATTAGACGGACCTGTTAAGTTCTAAAACCCATCAGCCATCACTATAGACAATTTGCTTAGTGCAATGTGTGATGTATACCTGTAATGTGTATGTGTACCTATGATGATGTGCATCGCAGCATCACCGTCAGAGAGCCCTTTTTTGCTGTGTGTGAATATGCTCCCTTTGTAATGGACCCATAACAATCGAAAGATGATAATGACACGCATCATTGTAAGAAATGTGGAGACAGAAAGTGCAGTGGCATTTTGGTAAGTCTTTAGGAGACCTTCACTAATTGATTATGTAAAGTTTTATGTTTTGACTTTGACTTCGTATTCGTATATTATACGAATGTCTGTTTTGAAAATTTCAGTTCTTTGGATAATTTGGTGCCATGTGATAATTTTAACAGACCATTCAAAGAAGAAATATCTTCTTTTTTTTCTGAACTTAAGTTGGTAGCATGAAACAATCGTGGCAATGTGGAATTTTGGAATTAATTTTGTTTGTCTGTTGAGTGAAATAAAAAATAAATATTTAAGTTAAAGGGGATCTCTTCTAGGAATTAGAGATCCTTCTTTTGTTTGCAATCCATTTAATATAGTATATGTTTATGCTTTGTCAATGGATATAATCTTGAAAAACCTTAAATTCCTTCATACGGGTGTGTTTTTTCGATGCTAACAGTATAAAACACTGTACCGATGTTGCTGCATAGAAAACAGGCGTAAATAGCTATCACATCCTCCAAAAAAATATTTCTTTTTTAATTACCGTTTGGTTGCATCATGATGTCTATAGTCTCTTATTATTTTGACAAAATTTGGGGCCTTATTTTATTTTTCATAATTTGATTGAAAATGCTAAAACAGCGTTGTTTTTCATAAAAAGTATCTAGAAAAATAGCGCTAATCTTCATGGAAGAATTTTTGAGCAAATATTGTTCACTTATAATGGTCATTTAAAAAAGTTTGCTGAATGCAACACATAAAGCAAAAATTTTCTTGTTCCAGTGTATAAAATCATTTTTGAAAATAAATTTAAAAAAGTGCACGACTGGATCGCACAAACTTGCTCTCGTAGCTAACAACTTGAACGTATATTTAGAATTTGATGTGGTACATACATGAGGGGTTTCTCTTAAACTTTTTTTGTCAGATATTCAAAATGGGTATCATGGACCTTGTAGAGGATATACCCACTCAAGCATTTCTACGTTCCGGAAATTTTTGAAAATGGTACTTCTCGACCCCGCGGTCGTTTTATGTAATAAACACGTTTTTTTTTAAAGTCAACAAATGATCAAGAATTTCGCGTATCAAACGTGGCTTAACTGACTTAAAAAGATTTCTTTTGACTGTCTATAGAGCAGGCGCGAACGCAGGGGGGTTTTGGGGGTTCAAACCCCACCCCCCTCCCCCCGAAATGTATGAATTTAACTTCCTCGCCATACAATTTCACTCTTAATTTTTGAGTTTCAGTCTAAAACCCCCCCCCCCCCGAAATTTTTTCCTGCGTTCGCGCCTGCTATAGAGATTCTAATAATAAAATAGCACAAGTAGTCTAGGAAAGATAGAAAATTTAATATGGGCAAGCGGGGCAAATTAATTCATGAAATTGTATTGCCGGTTTCGACGCAGAATTTCATCCTTAGTAACATATCCAAAATCCCCGCATTGGTTTTTTGTATAGACGCATTTAAAGAGGTTGAGAGGGGGATGAGGCTAAAAAATTTTGTTATAATACAATCTTATCATATGACACATGTTTTTCGGGTGCTTTTTAACGCTGATTCTAAAGAGACCAAAACTGAAAAGATACATGTATCCTGTAGAAAGAAAAAGTCCTTTTTTATGGAATGGTGACTTTTTTTTAAGTACAACAAGTAAAATATTACCCAAAACCATTTTAAAACAATGCGATATTTATGAAATTTGGTATAAATGTTTCATATGGCATGTTTACCAAGAATCGAAAGAGTCCCCAAAAATATCTGTGGTTAAATGTTGTTTTTTTTTGACGGAGAGATGCAATTGAGTGATTATTACCATAACATCCATGAACAAATTCTGACACATGAAATTTGCTAAAAATATTAAATTTATATTGGCACCCAAGGATCAAAAGAGTCCATACAAAATATCTCAGGTCCAAGGGTGTTTTTTGGGGGTGTACCTAATGTTTAACCTGGTTAACGGAAAAAACAGTAATTTTTTCAAAATGAATCTAACGTTTTTTACGGTGCTTGCATCATCTTGGTTTTTCTTTTATTAGATTTGGCGTTAAAAAGTACCTTTAACCCATATATCATATGTCATTATGTGCTATCTCGATTATACTAAAATACAATTTTTCGCAGGACCTAACATTTTGCTCCGTATAGGGCAGGTCAAACATAAATTCTCTAAAAAACTCTTTGGATCAAGTTATTTTAATGGACTCTTTTGATACTTGTAAACCATAAAATATTTAATATTTTTACCAAATTTCATCAGTGTCAAAACTTATTCACAGATGTTATGGTAATAATGACGCACAAACATCTCGCCCTGTACCACAGATATTTTCAGGGACTCTTTTGATTCTTTGTAAACATGCCAAATTTAACTATTATACCAAATTAATTTAATATCCCGCATTATTTTAAAATGGTTTTGGGTAATATTTTACTTGTTGTAGTTGAAAAAAAGTAATCATTCCATAAAAAGAACTTTAACTTTCTACAGGATACATGTATCTTTTCAGTTTTGGTCTCTTTAGAATCAGCGTTTTAAAGCACAAAATGCAAAAAATGTTCGCCAAAAACGCTGCTTAGTGTTTAGGTTTTCTCCGTAGATGCAAGAAGTTTTGTCCCCTTTATTCGTCCAAAACTTGAGTATAATTCTCATGTTTGGGCGGGAGCTCCAAAAACTCACTTGAGTTTGTTGGACAGAATTCAAAAGAGAGCTTTAAAAATGATAAGCCAAAGATCTATAACAGAAACAATAACATCTCGCGAACACCGCCGTAATGTTTCTTCGTGTCTTTCTCTATTTTATCGCTATTATTATAATCAGTGCTCTAGTAAAATAGCCAGTTGCATTTCTCCCCTTAAAAAATTCAACCGTAATACTCGCGCTTCTAGGAATGCCCATCAGTTCACCCTCGCGTCCAACTTCGGACGTACTGTAATGTACAGAGATTCTTTCTTTATTCGCACCACACGAATGTGGAATGCTTTACCTGACTCGACTTTCCCCTCCCATTTCGATGTGCAAACGTTCAAGACCAATGTGCATCGGTATCTCCTTCTAAATCCTCTCCTACTTACCTAATCGCTCGTGCTGTGTTAAAAACATTTTAAGGGTAGCCATAACCACTTTTGCGCGCGTGGAATATGACAAAAAAAAAAAAACCTCCAATCCCTCTTCACCTCTTTAAATGCGTTTATACAAAAAGCCAATGCGGGGATTTTGGGGGCCTTTGGATATGTTGTTGAGGAAGGATTAAATTCTGCGCCGATACCAGCAGTAAAATTTTATAAATTATTTTGTTCCCGGTCAGATCCTATCTTTCTTAGACTAAAGAAACTGTTCCTTAAAATTTCAAAATATGCCTTTTTTACTCGATAAATGGCTGAAAACCCCCCAAAAATTGGTTGATTTTTAAGCTTTTCTCGATTTTACAGGCCTACATGGGTTCGGGAACGAGCAAGTAAGACTTTCATGTGCTGAACTCAAATCCGTCATCCATTTTCCGCCATAGTCTCTAGTTTTTGAGATATTTTAGTCTGAAAATGGAATATTACCATTTTTTGCCCTATTTATTTTTTGTAGGTAGGTATATGAGATTTTGTAAAAATTCGAAATGCTTTTTTTTTCAAAAAAATACACCGATTCATTCATGAACATAAGTCATAGTGCAATACTTCGATGAATCGATGCATTTGGTTAAAAAAAAGCATTTAGAATTTTAACATAATCTCAAGAATAGGGGAAAAAATGGTTATATTCTATTTTCAGACTGTAGTATCTCAAAAAATAGAGGTGATGGCGAAAACCGGATGATAGATTTGAATTCAGCACACAAAATTACCTTTAGTTCCTGAACCCACGCAGGTCTTTAAAATCGAGAAAAGCTTAAAAATCGTCCGGATTTTGGGGGGTTTTCAGCCATTTATCGAGTAAAAAAAGCATATTTTGAAATTTTAAGGGGCAGTTACTTGTGCTATTTTATTATAAGCTTTCCTAGAAAGTCAAAAGAAATCTTTTTAAGTCGATGAAACCATGTTTGATACGCGAAATTCTTGATCATTTGTTGACTTTGGCAAAAATAAGTCCGGGACGTTGAAATACTTGTGTGGGTATCCTCTTCAAGATCCACGATGCCCATTTTGAATATCTGACAAAAAAAAAATTAAGAGACACACCTAACATACATATGTATGTGTATGTATCGGTTCCATAATATTATAGTTTTTAAACAAAAAGTTTTAAAACTAAATAAAAATAAATTGTTACTATAAGTTATTAATTTTTTTTTTTAATATGGCTAAAAAAGTTAGAGCTCAAAATAAAGTATTCCATCTGATTTGTTTGATAAATATGAATTTATAAACACAAAAAATCAAAAATCGTTTCCTAAAAAATTGTTTGCCCATTTTAAGAAATAAAATATATGGAATGCCAACTTTTAGTATTTAATAAAATACATAAAATTTTACACAAAATTAAAAAATATTCATGAGTCCGTTTTACAAGATAGCTATTGAGTTTAAAAAAAAAAAAAATTGGGGCGTATTCATAATCGTTACAGAGCTGAGTCTAAAATAAACATAGGTTTAGTTGAATTTTTGGACGTTGATTCTATTTTTTTAAGTTTATCATTTCGAAATATTAAAAGCTATTTGTGTAGTATACCAAGTTAATTATCTTATAAAAATATAAAACGAAAAATTTGTAATTGAAAGCGGTCTGTATTTATTGAGAGATATGCAGTTCGGAGATCCCAAGGAAACACTCGAATGCCCAAGTTTAATACAGATAGACTAAAGGATCCCGCAGTGCGCCAACACGGAAACCACGTCCATCGAAAATCATTGGTGTGCTGTTAAAAATGTATTCATATCCGGTGCTGAAAGTATAGTCGGCCGGGCGCAAGGAAGAAAAAGTGCTTGGCTTTCCGACGAAACTTGGGCAAGGATCGAAGAAACGAAACACCTTAAAGCTCGCATCGCAGCTACCCCAGCAGCAGGGAGAAACGAGCTTGAGTCTACGTACCGCATGAAGATGAGGGAAGTTCACCGTAGTGTGCGACGTGATAAGCGTAACTACATCAACGCACTGGCTACAGAAGCAGAAGAAGCCGCTAGTAGGTGTGACAGTAGGACCGTCTACAGAATTACCAAAGAGCTCACTGGTGTCCAGAGCTCTAAACAACACCTGGTTAAAGACACAAACGTATCCCTGCTAATTTCGGATGAGGATCAGCTCATAAGGTGGAGGGAACACTTTTCTGCAGTTTTAAACCGCGTTTTCGCCAGTGAAGTGAACCCTATTCCCACTAAGCCACCCGAAGTAACAATTTCCCGAATACGCACCGTACCCCCCAGTAAAGAAGAAATTATCACCGCCATCAAAGCACTGAAAAACAACAAAGCGGTTGGACTTGACGGTATTCCTGCAGAGCTCTTAGGAGCAGCCCCAACGACATCGAGCGAGCTACTGCACCCACTTATTAAGAGAGCTTGGGAAACAGAGAGCTTTCCTGAAGAGTGGAAAAAAAGAATGATTGTCAAGCTCCCAAAGAAAGGAGATCTCACACAGTGCGAAAACTGGAGAGGAATATGCGTTCTGCCTGCAGTAGCCAAGATAATAACAAGGATAGTTTTGGACCGAATTTAAGACCACCTCGAAGACACACTCGACACGGAACAAGCAGGTTTCCGCACTGGATCTTCCTGTGTGGATCACATCAACACCTTGCGGATCATCATCGAACAGTGCGTTGAATATCGATCACCACTTCACCTGCTGTTCATCGATTTTGAAAAGGCGTTCGACAGTGTCAATAGAGAATTTATTTGGCTTGCTTTGCGCAGGAGGGGCATCCCAGATAAATTGATTGCTATTATCAAGGCTACATATGATTGATCCAAGTGTTACGTTTTGCACAAAGGTAGGCTGTCAGAGGAGTTTGAAATCCAAAGTGGAGTTAGGCAAGGCTGTATACTGTCACCAATACTGTACAGCTTTGTTAAATGGAAATGGAGGAATTCAGTGGATCTGCAATCTCACCTCAAACATCTGGACTACGCGAACGACGTATGCTTACTCTCTCATAGGATCATGGATCTCCATCAAATGACAACAAGGGTGGAGAGAGAATCAGAAATCGTAGGGCTTAAGATCAACTCGGCAAAAACTAAAAGGATCAGTCTTGGAACTTCTGGACAACCGGTAGAGATGGTAGAGGATTTCCAATATCTTGGGAGTATTGTCTCTACGGGTGGCGGAACTGAACTGGACGTAAACAGCCGAATCAGAAAAGCAAAGGCTGCGTTCGGAATGCTGTCCAAAATATGGAGAAACAACTCTTTTAGCTTAAAGACCAAGCTACGACTGTTCCGCTTCAATGTTGAATCCGTTCTGCTTTACGGCTGCAGCACTTGGAAAGTCACTGACACTGTCATTAGAAAGCTGCAAACCTTCGTTAATAGATGTCTACGAAACATTTTGAGGATTTTCTGGCCCAACCGTATCTCCAATGCCGAACTTCATGCGAGAACGGGTCAGGAGCCCATAGACTCCATTATACGAAACAGAAAGTGGCAGTGGATTGGCCATACGCTTCGAAAAGGCGATCGGTGCATTGCATCTCAAGCAATGCAGTGGAACCCGCTCACACAGGAGGGAAGACAAGTGGGCCGGCCTAGAAGTACATGGCAAAGAACGTTCGAACAGGAATCGGCACGACTGGGGAAAAGTTGGAGAGAGCTGAAATATATTTTAAGAAATCGTACACGATGGCGCGTAGGTGTAGTGGAGGCCCTATGTTCCGTAAGGGAAACATCACGGACGTAATAGGTCCGAGGACCTAAGTAAGTAAGTGTATTCATTGAACCAAAATTGTCTTAAACTACAGTTTAGTTAAACCTGGGTCTATCTGCCACTATGAATATGCCCCAATATGTTTTTAAAAAATCAAAAAAATATTCTTCGAAAATTTGTATATGCAAAATTATTTGAATTGTAGCTCTTGTATACAAAATTTGGTAACAATCAGTGGAGTGGTTAACGAGAAATTTTAAAACCAAAAAATCGGTTCGGTAAATTTTTTTACCAAAACATTAATCATACGCTCAATAAAAATGTGTAATTTTTTGAAATAAATATATTTTTGTATATTGGTTGTAGGACAGGTACCGTTATTTCTTGAGCTAAAAACATTTTAAATTTCCCCTATACGTAATCCCCAATTTAACTTAAATCAAAAGTTTGAAGAAAATTGCTTCAGTGGTTTAGGCTGTCAGTCGAGGTACAGACAGACAGATTGACAGACAGACAGATTTAACGGACCCACTTTTTTCGCATTCTCTCCCGGCTGGAAAAATTTAAAGTTTCTGTCTAGTTTGGTGAAGGCCCTAGTAAATTTTCAGTATGGGAAATCTGACAAGGAAAACTTCGGAAGCCCTTGCTGGATTTCAGTAACAAAAATTTAGACGACGGAAACTTTTCTAGCCCTCCCCAGTAAGGACTTGTTTGAATTGTTTCGGTTCCCCATCAGAAATGTCTCTTGTACACCAAACACAAGCAATTTCAGTATCAAACGACACTTTTTTCCCTCTTTCCTTTATCTTCTTTTTCATATCATACTTTTTTCTATGGGTGTGAGATTTTATGTTTTTGTTATGCAATATGTTATGAAAAATTTGAGTATGAAACTTATTCACTTTCGACATTGAATGTTTGTATAAAGAAGAAGCCCGTTAGGTAGCGCATTGGACTGACAAGAAGAAGATCATGGGATCAAGTCCCACATAAGCCAATTTTTTTTTTTTTATATTTTGCCTGACTAGGCAAACTGTTCTAGCCTTTGCTAACCCTTGCTAGCGCCTTGCCAGAATCTATGTTTAACTCTCTGGTGCCTTGTCGACAGCTAGATCGTTTTTCTTCGCGGGCTGTCATCGTAACGTTAGCGAAAATTATTATCTCGAGTTCGATCATTTTTACGAATCCAAAACTTGCCATATAGTACTTATATCGCAAGTAAAATATAATGGTAAACAAAATTACAAATAACGGTTATTAACCGTAGCTATCAAAGAACTCGTTACCGATTTCGACCAATTTTTTTATAATATAGGAAGAACAGCACAATTTTAACAATTTCGCATGCACTGTTTTTCCGAAATCCAATATATTAAAAAGGGTTTAATTATTTTTATATTTTATTAAAAATTAAAATTTGGCACACCAAATAAATTATTTGGATGATTTGACTGAGAATATTCTTCTCCAAGCCTTCGCCTAGCTTTTTCATACTGATTTTTAATATTTTCTATGAAATTAGTTTGGCGTCATGAAATTTGGCCCTAAATAAAAATGGCCCAAACGAAATGTGAACAAATTAAGATTACCTATTCACAAAATGATCCTTTTAGATTTTGAAAAATATTTTGTAAATTATCGTTCAGAAAAATCATACGATTTTATTCTACAAAAAAATGTACTGCTGTTTTGAAATGTAAATGTTTTAGCTTAAACTTTTTTTAAACTGTTTTTGGGGTTCTTAAAAATTTGGGGTGACATTTCCAGTAGCAAATTGGTATGATTTGTCATCATGAAAAAAACCTCGTCCCCCCTCAGCCTCTTTACCACTTTGCGTTTTCTTGCTGCATGCGATTTCACATGTTTGGCCTCTTAAAATTCATGCTAAAAATGTCAGGTTTTTGAAAACAATATACACAATATACTCCAAACATGCGACACATTAAAATAAATCTTTATATCAGCCTCCATTCTACAACATTAATGTAATAAAGTGAATCTCTATATACGATTAAGTACTTCTTGTCTAAAAGTTAGACTGTCTCATCACTCAAGCATCCGATCTAAAAAAAACATTGTTGACTCAATAAATGTGTCAACTTGCCAAAAAACCCATTCATAATTCAATTAATTAACAATTCTGTCGCCTATTGTGATTGTGTATTTGGAACCGGAATAAAATAGCAAGCTTTATCAGATATACTTAGACTTACCCAGGAGGTGCTGGTACTGGTACATATACAAATGTATTAAGTGTCAATTTATTGGAGATGACTATTCGTATTCACTATATAATATGCATTGTTTGGTACTTAAAAACATCATCTTTTGGAGTTCGTGTCTTACTTGCGCTATTGTTTAGGTTTAGGTATTGAACTTCGAATTATTCTTAGAAATAAATCAAACTTGAGATCTTAATCATACAATCGCCATGGTTTTTTAAAGAATGTATAGTAACTCAGCAATTTGTTCATACGGAAAACAAAAACAAAATTCTTTAGGACAATTTGCTATTGTTTTGTATACAAAATGTTTGCTGAGTTGCTGTAGATAAATAAATAAATCGGGTGGCACAACGGCTCATGAAGAACCAGGGCCTAGTGACTAACAACTCGCAACCATTCCTGTGTGCGCCTTTTCGACATGAATGGAAGGGACCTACAATTTTATTCCGAATCCGAACGGCTTGACGAGAAGCACTTATTTGTGACAAGTGATACTCTTGGAGGATTTGTCAATTCCTCGCAAGAGGCAGTAGCCCTGAAAAAAAACTTTTTAGTTTTTAGGTGGACGAGGCTGGGAAGCGATCCCAGACCTCCAGCGTGACAGTCGAACGCGTAGGTACACTCTAAAAAAACACGGCTAATATTATACAAAATAGAGAACTCGAAAAAGAGTATTGTTTCTATAGCTCGCCTTTTCATTTTTAGACACTAACGCGATTTTTTTTTTTTTTTTTTTTTTTTTTATATTGAGCGCGTGTAAAAGGGGTTGTGACTACCCTTAAGATGATATACACAGCACGAGCGATTAGGTAGATTGGAGGGGATTTAAAAGGAGATACCGATGCACATTGGTTTTGAACGTCTGTAGATCACAATGGGAGGGGAAAATTGAGCTGGGTAGAGCATTCCACATTCGAGTAGTGCGACTAAAGAAAGAATCTCTGTACTTAACAGTACGTCCGAAATTGGGCTCAAGGGTAAACTGATGGGCATTCCTAGAAGCGCGAGTATTACGGTTGAATTGTTTAAGGGGAGAAATGCAACTGGCTATTTCACTAGAGCATTGTTTATGGAAATAACGGTAAAATAAATTTTATTCAAAATTGAAAATTTGGGGTCTTAAGTGATTCCATATAACCAACTAAACAAATTTTTACCATACAAACAACCATAACGAAAGGCTTATTTTTTAGCATGTATCTTTTGTATTAAATTATAATACATCTTGTCTTAGATTTTAATACATCTTGTATTAGATTTTAAAACATTTTTGTATTAGATCTTTACAAATTTTTGTATTAGTTTAAAAGATAAACAGATTTTTTTGTTTTTATATAAAAGATAACAAAGGCGTGAGGCAGGAGAAGCAGTGCAGAAAAATGGGAGTTAGGAGATACGTCGATTGAGGTTGTCAACAAATATAAATATTTGGGAGTTTGGCTGACACCAGGACTGTGCCTGAAGGAACATCTGAAAGACAGGGCGCAACAGGCTAAAATGAGCTTGAATCTTACTTGGCATAATTTTATTATGAAAAAAGATTTTGACATACCAACTAACGATACTTTCTTAAAAAAAGTATTAGGCCTCCCACAGACAACTCCGAACTATATGCTCACTCTGGAATGTAAAATGGTGCCACTTTTTGTATTTACCATGAAATGTCACATGATGTACATTAAGAAAGTTTTAACAACCTACCATGAAAACTGATTGGCCCAAATTTTAGGGAAAATTGTAATACGGAAAAATATTTATTGGTATAATACTTGGATGGAATTTGACAGCTTGCAAGGAATGGATTCTGAAGATCCTGTAAGCACAAACTTTTTACAAAAGGCCCGGGATGTTTCTGTACAGATTTCAAACCAGGACTTGGAAATATCACAAGAAAGAGCGAGAAACTCTACATCACATAGACTTTATAACAATTTAAATTATGAAGGCGGAAGCAGATACATGCAAGAGCTTCAAAATCTAACCGATATAAGATGGATTTTTAAGGCTAGAGGAGGTCTTATACTTTTGAATGGAACATTTTCGGGAAATGACGGAAATAACCGCTGTTCGAAGTGTAATCTAGAAGCAGAAGAAACATTCCAACACTTTATTGGTATATGCCCCGTCTTAAGAAAAGTACGTGTCCAATGTTTTGGAATGAGGTCTCTGAACGCAGAAAATATTTTAGCGATTCTGAATGGTGAAGGATGGAATCAGCTGTTAAAGTACTTACCCCTAGCGATTTAATATTGTGCCGAACTTATAAGGGAATTTAACGGATAGTATTAGGATCATTAGATAAACACTCAGCACATTAGCATCAAAGTACGGTAGATGGTATAAACATCAACGTTTGGTAGATGGTAATAAATACAAAAAACAAGGAAAAATATTGAAAAAAATAATACATGTAATATTAAGAACAACACTGAACTAGACAAAAGGATAAGATTATTAGATCGCAACAGACGACGTTAGTCATAGCTGTTGAAAGTTAAAATAGTTATAATTATATAAGTATATATATAAATATTAAGATTGTTATTAAAATGAATTATGAAATAAACAATTTTACTACTACTACTACTACTACTACTACTACTACTACTACTAATAAAGGCGTGATGTCCAGGAATAAATTTCGACAAATATGTCAAGGTACACGTTTATACACAGTCACTTCGTATAAAATTCATATACAATTCTGGATAGATTTGAAAAAAATTGTCGTATTGATTGCAAAATTATTATATTTTTTTTTTCTATTAAAAACTCACCGAAGTATATTATAATTCTTAATTGGTGTTTTAATGCGCTGAGTTTAAAATATAAATTCGTCATAAAACTACTAATGATACAATTTTTCATGCTCTAACAAACATTTTACAAACTAATACCTACCTCTATGTCTCTATACGAGAGTACTTCTATAGGTCTTCCCTAATTATTTTGTAAATCATAAATTTCAATAAAACATCACCCTCACCCTCTACCTCTGCCGGGCTCGATGTCTTTCTTTTTTTTTTTCTGTTGTATATAGAAATAGAGCTGCCATCACCTTGTATTTTATAAATTCAGCAGAATTCATATTTGCATTCATGCGGATGCACAGGGGATTAATTAAATTTTCATCAAATGCGAATTAAATTGCCGTGATTTATGGATTTATCCGCTTCGTGCAACTGCACACAAATTTGTCAAACACCTCTTGACGGGATGTGGCAATGATGCGACCACGATGATGATGACGCGACGGTGACGGAGATGGCGGCGACGATGGTGAAGAAGAACATCAGCTTCAGTGATTGCCGTTGTCGTTGTCTCCGCGATGCTGATATCGTGTAGCGGTGTGGTTAACATCATCATCTGTTGTCTTCGGTCCTTTCTCGTGTCAAACATCATCATCGCCATCATTAACAACCACTCTCGCGGCAACAACTTCACTCACCATCGCCACATTCACCAATCTGCATATCTACCCGCGTACATTCCCCCGCACCGCCATATTGATACACAACAGGATGTGCGGCAGCATCTTCTATTGCATCAGTAGTAGCAGCAGTTAGGTGGAGTGTCGGGTGAGAGAGTGTTACCAATTTGTCAAAAGCACCCCGGCTTTTGACAATTTATTATAATGTCTATGAATGTTCGCGGGGTGGCAACCGCTATCGCTATGGTAAAGTGATGGCGAAGTAGGTAGAAACGGGCGCAGGCCAAAAGCAATTGAGAGAACACTTGAAAAGGATTAACCCCTGTGTTGCGGCTTTTTAATTTTATTCATTTCCCATTCAACTTTTAAAATGGTGGCAAATATTCGTCCTTAAAGTACGACGACAACCACTACAGGCTGATAGATAATATGTTTCAAAAGTGATGATGCAGGTGTGGATTGGAATGTTGATCCTGGCATCAGCAGACGATACTTTAGTTCTCGAGTGGTGAATTTTTTTATTTGATTCCACGAGTCTTCTTCCTTAACGAGATGATTAATAGTTCTTTCTCGTCCTGGCGTGCATCCTGGAGTTATTATCCTGTTTGTTAGGATTTTGATTTGTAGCTATATTCTCTCGGGGGGAGGTTTAGTGTTCCCTCTGTTTGTTCACCCATTCTTTCATTATATAGCTGCGCAAATATATAATTCTGCGTGAGTGGTGTGTCAAAAGTGTCCTTTTTTATATCCTTCATGGCTTTTATACAATAAAGTATAATCCAGCCGGAATTGTTTATACATTTTTATTTATTACTTTTAGTTTTTGTATTTTTATATAACAATTGGCTGACTGTCCATCCGACTTGGGTATCCGTTCGCATATAATGCACAGCACACCCATACAGCATGTTGGGTGTAAGTACTGGTACAATAGTAATTTATTTCTTCCTGGAAATACAAGAAAAAATAAACAATAAGAGAAATGAGTTATTTGCTGTAAAATTAGAAATACTTAGAGGGATGATTAGAAGATACATTTGCATAAATTTGTCATAATTTTATTAGAATTATATACAAAATATTAGCTGCTGGTGAAGTCGCATATTGTTTGAAGTCCTTATAAGTGCGTGTAATTTGTAAGGATATGCGGTGGTGATTTTTATGGGATTTAACGAGGGAAAATGTATTTGTTTTTATTTTAATTTATGAGCTGTGTAATGTTTTAAGAATTAAGAAGCTTAACACAAGCTTTTATGTGGAATAATAGGTTTGGGTTTGGTCGACATGATATTAACACAAAATTTGTTTTTTAATCTTTTGGATAAATAATTCTTTGAATAAAATATGATGCAATTCGAAACTCTTACCTCCAGTTTCACAGTGGGAGTTTACCCCTAAGATCAGCTGATCCTTAAACTGAGTTTAAATTTTTGGTTTAACTCTTTGAAATCTGATCTGGAGATCAGTTGAACTTCGTTTAACTAGATTTTATGAAAAAGAGTTGGCAGCATTGTTCGTTTTTGCTTCGCCAAGTGACGTATTGCAAACAGTACGTAGCTTTCCTTGTCTATTTTTTCTCTTTCTGAAGCAAAGAGCACGCGAAATAGCAACAATTATTTTGGGTTGTTGATACTTTGTCGACAATCTACATTTGTTTTTTCGATTGACTCGAACAAAATTGAAAAAAAAAAAAAAAATTGGAAAATAAACCAATAATTGTGCAAAAAGAAACAAATAACAACTTTAACAGCAGACATGGATTTGCTAATGGAATTGGTTATAAAAAATAAGTAATGTTTTATGTATAGTGGTCCCAATCGTTGAAATTAGGTTTAAACGGTAGAATATCTCGGTTAACTTAAACTAAATGTTGAACTCAGTTCGAGGTTTAAACGAAACTGTGAATGCGAATAAAGTGTTGATCTGAAGTTTAAACCGAAAATGGAGTTTAAACTTGCACTGTGAAACTGGGGGTAAGGTTGCTTTCTTGAATCTTGCTTCAGAATAATACTGGCTAATAGTATACGAATAAAAATGGATATTCCGTAAAGATCACTATAACCGTTGCTCATCTTTCAATACAAATATGAAAAACGCTGGCATGCACATATAGAGACGCAATTAATTGTCACGATTTTTACTTGCGATATACGTAGTATAGGGCAAGTTAAGGATTCGTGCAAAAAAAAAAATCGAGATAATAATTTTCCCTAACATTACGATGGAGAACGCGAAAAAAGTGGGTCAGTCTGTTCGTCTATCTGTTTGTATCTCGACCTGCAGCCTAAACGGCTGAAGTGATTTTCTTCAATCTTTGGACTTAAGGTTCTTAGGGGATTCCCTAGAGGGGACATTGATTTTTTGTTTTTTTTTTTTAACTCAAAAAAACAACGGTACCTGCCAAACAACCAATATACAAAAATTGATTTATTCCAAACACGGCTCTAACGATTTTGATAATAAAATTACAGGCTATTATAATAAATATTTTGGTAGAAAAAAAAATGTATAACGGTTAATAACGGTACCTGGCTGTCATGGAACCGATTTTTTGGTTTTCAAATTTCTCGTTAACGGCTGCACTGATTTAAATTTTTTTATGTAAGAGGTCGTTTAAAATATTAACAATTTAGCATATAAAATTTTTCAAAAAAATTATTTTTGGATTTTTAAAAAAATATTAAATTTTTTTTGAAAATTCAATATCTTGAAAACGGGTTAATGATTTTTTTTTTTAATTTTGTGAAAAATTGTATTTAATTAAATACCAAATTTATTTTTTTTTAATTTTCAAGAGTTTTTATACCTATAAAAAATTATTTAAAAAAAAAACGCTCCAACGATTCTTGAAATTTTTGTTTAATAAATTCATATTTAAAAAACAAATCAGATGGCAAACTTTTTTTAGCTCTATCTGTTTTAGCTATTATAAAAAAAAAACAAATTTATAGTAATAATTTATATTTTAAATTGTTTTCAAATTTGTTTTTTAATGATATTTATCATAATGTTGTAGAACCACTACATATGCACGATGCATATTGCCAATTTTAAGCTACATTCAAGTTGTAAGTCGTAGTAGCTCGTAGCGTAATGGTTATTGCGTTCGACTGTCACGCTGTAGGTCTGGGATCGCTTCCCAGCCTCGTCCACCTAAAAACTAAAAAGTTTTTTTTTTTTCAGGGCTACTGCCTCTTGCGAGGAATTGACAAATACTCCAAGAGTATAACTTGTCACGAATAAGTGCTTCTCATCTAGCTGTTCGGATTCGGCATAAAATTGTAGGTCCCTTCCATTCCTGTCAATAGGCGCACACAGGAATGGTTGCGAGTTGTTAGTCACTAGGCCCTGGTTCTTCATGAGCCGTTGTGCCATCCGATTTATTGATTTTTTTTCAAGTTGTAAGCTACGAGAGCAAGTTTGTGCGATCCAGTCGACCTGAGGCCTTACAGGCATATAATTAAAATTATTATTATTATTATTAAAATTATTATTATTGACTAAATAACAAAAAAGAAAACTAACGTTTGGTATTTTGAAATCATCTAAAAAAAATAATTAAACGTTAGCGAAAACTAAATTCATACCAAGATTATTTTTTTTTTTTCAAAATCTATTGACTGGAATAACTTAATATACATACAAAAAAAAAGATTACTTATTTTTGGATTTACAAAAACCTTTAAAATAATTTATTCAGTACTGGTATTTGGTTTTTAATTTGTCTTTAAATTTTAGTCAATTTTTTAGAAAATTGGTCCTCTGACCTAATCGGGACGAAATACAATACTTCACCCCCTCCTTTAAAATTGTTTTTTTGCCTTGAGCCAACCTTCATACTCTTGCTTCTTTACTTTCAAGAAAAATTCAAAAAATAAAAAACAGCTCGACAAAAAAAAAATAACTTTTTTACTTGGGTTTATTTTGCAATTTTTTTCTATTTCCAAAATCGATGGAAAAATGCCCACTTCCCCCCTTAAGTTTGCTTTTGTGGTGTTGGTAGGAGAAATACTGTATTCAATTTTATTTTTCTTCTTGTCCCTCAAATTTAAAAAAAAATTGGAAACAATTGTAGGGCTCTGCTACTTATATTTTTGGTTTAATAGTTTAATTTTTACAAATAACGGTACGCGCTCCACATCGCGGATAGGTAGGTACGGGGTAAAAAATATTTATGTAAAAGTTTTGAATAGAATTTGGTCCATGGTTCTGAGCCATCCGGTCGAATTTACTCCGGTGTTTCCAAGGTTTAATAATGAGCAATTTTAATTTTTATGATTTATGACCATAAATAAACTTGCGTCAAGTTTATCATATAATTTTTTGGCACCAAACACTTTTTTGGAAAACCGATACATGTATTACTATTATTTTAATTAATTAAAAATCTTATAAAAACTTAATGCGTATGTCCTCTTAGGACCATTTTAAAAATCTGCAACAAAATTCGTCATGATTTTAGGAAAAGAAGCCGAAAAGAAACTTGGTTGCACGTAGACACTTGCATTTTTTTTAAATACGGTTCCGAATACGAATGTAAATTGAAATTTAAAGTATTAACTTATATTATGTGCATAAAAGTCATTTTCAAAATTAAATCGAATTTTCAAAAAAAGTTCAATTTAATTTGATTTACGTATTTACAGTGCAGATTAACTCACGATAAGAAAATAAGAGAAACGGCAAACATTTACAAGACTCTTGAATTTTTTTTAACAAATAAGTTATTTAAGAAAAATTCAATAAAGAATTTGTTAAATATTGTTTCACAATTCTAGTTGAAACTTTAAATAATTATTGGTACTTAAATAGCCCAGGCAAAATGTATACAAAAATGGCCAACCTGCCGAAAAAATCCAAGTGAAGGTTTTAAAATGCAATTGTCTTTATTTTGGCATAATAAATACTGTCGCGAAAGTCCATTACCAAATCGTGTGCGTGTCGATAGTTATTCAAGCTTAACGGTCGAAAATATCAGTTTTTTCACATAAAACTCGGAAACGGTAAATGTTATCGAAAAGTGTTTTATGCAAAACTTGTAGATTATGTCATCCGTCAAAAAAAAGTTATAACAATTTATTTCTTACGGCCTACCGTTAAGGAGATATCGACATTTCAAAAAACGTAAAATGTCAAAAATGGTCGTTTTCACATATAACTCCTAAACGCTTCAAATTTTTGAAAACATCTGAATACAAAGTTTGTACATCATGTCAATCCCTACAAGAAAACTATATTATTTTTTTCTTAAAAACAACCGTTTTAAAGACATAATTTTTTTAAAAGTTTGACAAAAAGTTCAAATTTCTATTTTTTTTTTAAATTTAACTCTTAAAGGACCAAATTGGTGGAAAAAATTTTACGCAATAGTAGCAACTGTCATAAAACCGGTTCTTCACATGTCTTTTAAACCGTAGCTTAATCGGAAAATTATATTAACAAAATTTATACGTTATGTAACATTATACTAAAATTGATAAGTCTATTTGCTACCTATTTTGCAGATTTTAATATTCCCTAGGGAAAACATGATCACACTTTTTTGCGTATAATACATCAGTTGATAGATATTAGGACTTCAAAAATGGTCAAATTTCAAACATTTTTGATTAAAAAAATAAATTAAAAAAATATTTTGTTTAAAATGACGTTATAAATATTTTATGATTATAATCTCATTTTAAACAAAATAATTTTTTAAATTATTAAATTTGTATTTATTATTTTAATCAGAAATGTTCGAAATAAAAAAAAAAAAAAATAGAAATTTGAACTTTTTGTCAAACTTTACAAAAAAATATATTCTTTAAAACGATTGTTTTTAAGAAAAAAAAATAATAATGTTTTCTTGTAGGGATTCACATAAAGTACAAACTTTGTATTCAGATGTTTTCAAAAATTTGAACCGTTTAGAAGTTATATTATGTGAAAAACGACCATTTTCGAGATTTTACGTTTTTCTAAATGTCGATATCTTCTTAACGGTGGGCCGTAAGAAAAAAATTGTTATGCCTTTTTTTTTGGAGGATGACATAATCTACAAGTTTTGCATGAAACACTTTTCAATAGCAGTTTTACGTTTCCGAGTTTTATGCGAAAAGCTGATATTTTCGACATCTAACCTTGGATAACTATTGACGCGCGACATTATTTCCTTCACTTGGATTTTTTTGGCAGAAAAAGTACAATTTGCCTAGGCTATAAAGTCTTGTTTTAAGATGATAGTATCAAATAAATAATTACATATATACTTTTTAAGCTTTCAAATTAGTAAAAAAATGTGAAAAAAGCAGATGCTTTTAAGTATTTTTGAAAAATTAAAGATTAGACAAACTACTTCAACCTTATACATCATAATGATCACACACTGTATCAATTTTGATCCGGACTAAACTGGGGAAATGAAAGTTTCTAGGCGAGGGAGGTGAAGAGTACGAAACGAAAGGACAAAAATGTTCATCCTGTTTCGATGGGAATAACAACGTTTAATTACTAATACAAACACAGTTGTTTGTTTCTACACAAAATTAACAAATGTGTTGTCATGCTAAACTGAAAATTTCAAAGAAAATTATTTGTTTTAGTCTAGATTTAGTTCAGCTCAAAATTGAGCCAGTGTATAATAGCCCAATATGTGTTTTTTTTATAAAATAATTATTAATTTGTAGAATGAAAGTCTAATGAATGAATATAATTCCCATATCTGGTCGGGTGCATCTAAAACATCATTGCACCTAATGGATAGAATACAGAATAAAGCTTTAAGGCTGATAGGTGAGAGATCAGTTTCGGAAACATTTGTTTCACTGGAACATCGTCGAAATGTCTCTTGCCTATCACTATTTTATCGCGACTTTTTCAAACAGTGCTCTAGTGAAATTGCCAGCTGCATTCCTCCCCTGAAACATTTTACCCGTAACACCCGCTCCGCTAGGAATGCACATCAGTGTACCCTTGAGCCAAATTTCGGTCGTACCGTCAAATACAGAGATTCTTTTTTTAGCCGTACTACACGAATGTGGAATTTCCTACCCAACTCTATTTTTCCTTCCCATTTTAATATTCAAGCGTTCAAGACAAATGTACATCGCTTTCTCCTTTTCAATCCTCCTTCTGCTTCCTAAATGCTCGCACTGTGTTAAATTTCAACATTTAAAGGGTAGTCGTAACCCCTTGTGTGCACGTGAATTAAAAAAAAAAAAATGAATGAAAGAAAATGAATGTCAAATTAGTACTAGTAACGTAGATTCTTGAAAAAAAAAACAGTGCATTTTTTTTAATTCTTCAACTTTTATACAAAATTATTGTTTTAGTTTTGTCCTCATTATATTCAGCGTAAAGAATAAACTTGAAATCATGAGTCATGTGCTTCCATTGCACCAAAACAAATATATCAACTTTATAAACCTCCACATACATCCCACTTGGGCGTATACGTACTATTCTTATTCTGTTGATCATGGTTTTAAATTATTACCTGTTCATAGGGTGATAATAACGAAGAAGGTTAACCCAAAAAGTGATATCTATTTTATAATAACTCTTTTTGCATTTCAATGATGATATTCAAAGGAGCTAAGGATTAATAGGGTAAATTCGGGTGAAATTCGGTAAAAATATCCGATTGCAAAAATCCCTTTCCTGAAAGCTAATATTCTGAATAATATATTAATTTGAAGATCATGGATGTTCAGTTTTTTTTTTTGTTTGAATCTAGGAAAGTTTTGTGTGTCCAAGCGAAGTCGGGACGGGTCAGCTAGTATTATCTATATAAAAACAAGCATTTATAAAAAACATTTAGAAATCATTGAAATTGGGTCTTCACTTTAAAAGCTAGAAGATTTAACATTTTTCGACTTTATTGAATTTTGACTAATTCGTGTCATAAAAATAATTCATAAAAGGTTCGTTTGGTTTAGAATATATTATATCTCAATCAAAGTGTATTAGTCAAGTAAGGTTGCAACAGATTTAACTATTAATATCAACAAAAATTTGATAGTCCTAATGCGTGCAAAATAATCGATTTTCAGTTGCTTAGTTCATAAAAAATTAAATACTCGAAGGTAACACTAAACTCAGACCATGATTAAAGATAAAAAAAATATATTATCTAAATGTTAAAATGGATAAACCTCTAACAAATATCCAACTTCCTGCAGTCATGTTAGCAAACCTAATACCAGTATATAAACATGACAAATGATTTCAGAACCGGTATGAAAATCCTAAGGAAACGAAAATTCCCATCCCAACTGTAAAAATGTTTTTCTCCAAATTCAATCATTTGTTATAATATTTTCGCGACATCACACAAATTCGCCTTGAACTAATGATTCGCCTCCTTCAAACTTATGATTTATGATGTGCAAAAATGGGAAGAGAAACAAAAATGTAGTAACCACTTAGTGCCATCATACCGTCTCAGCTTGATTAAGTGTCAATTAATTTTGCTTTAAAAAAGAAAAAAAAAGTATTGCTCCTGAGATTTAATGGTTTTTATTTGGCGTCGTCATCACCAAAACAAAAAAAAAAAAGATGGTACTATCTGATTTAGAGACTCTGACTGATTCGAATCAAATTATATACGAGGAACAACAATAACACCAGTAATTGTGAGTCCCAACAAAAAGATTAAGTATATCATTCCAGGCAGAGATGGGATTTGCTTTGTGAGAAAAATCAAGCACAAAAAAAAAAAAACAATTCCGGATTGTTGCCGCAACGCACGAAAGTCACAATCACAGTCAGTTTTGGATGTGACGGTTGGCGAGCGGCACGGCAAATTTATTGACTTAAAGTTAATTCAAAGCTAATTGATGGTCATTGTGAAATGTTGGACGTGTTGTCACGTCAATCGTACATTATGACATGCGGGAATCAGGATAGTTGTTTTTTGTGCACTAATTAAAACCATTAAGTCCGATTATACCCTCTTCTCATATGACACATTCCCATATGGAACGAACACCATCATGTAATGGATAAATCGTTACCGATGCTGAACACTGAACATTCTTCCGGTTTAATTTCTTCCCGCAGACAACATTAAAATAGGTGCATACATAGAATTCATGAATTTGTCGCATGAACTGGCCCTTATATAGTTTAAAGAGCTGGTTGCGAGCGGGTGATTTTTTATGTTTCCAAAAATTCAATGCCAGTCTTACCATAATTCTTCAAGTGAAGAATTTTGTAAGGTTTAATTTTTCAACAATAATCATAATAAGCTTATTCTTAGGGCCAGTTTTTCAGTGATGGGGTAAGCCCGAGTTAGTTAACTCTGGAGATCTGTCTACAGTTACGTCAGGATTAAGGAAGCTGTTTTTTAATTGATGATGAATGCAGAATGCCTTAAAAACCACGGATGATAAAATAGCACTGACAAAACTTACATTTAGTGTCGATTTTTTGCGACTCCTCAACTTGCCCCTTAAGTTAACGACATCATTTGTGCACCGCATAACTAAAACATACCCAAATCCAACATATGGTTTTCCAAAAACTGGAAAAACTCTTGCGATTTCAAACTAGGTAAGGTGATGGAGCAGCCAATACCTCCCACTTGATATAGCAAATGAATAATTTGATTTTCTATCGAAATTAATGTTATTCAGATGAATAGACAGGTTCTTTTGTTTGGCCACGTTCAATCGGTCGGTGGGTCGTCGTCTACCATCGTCGTCATTGTCGTTTTTTTTTTTTTAGAGAATGTGCCCTCTGTCCATTTATGCATAGGAGTTTTTTGTTTGTGTTATTATTTTTGTGTCTAAAACAGTCAATACGGTTCAATGGACATCTCGAATTAATTGTTCTGTTTTTAGAATTAGTTTGGATTCGCATTTGAATTGAAATTGATTTTGATGAAGAAATGATAGAATGTGTATGTAGGTATACTGAATATGCATAGGTAAGCTGTGTCGTGGCAATGGCATGTGGCACACCCACTTTTTCACCTGTTTTTATTGTTTCCTATGCAGATTCGAATGTCCGGTTTGAGTTTAAAATGTTGTTTTATTTAATTTTATTTCATTTTTAAATTGAATTACGTAACTGAAAATTTGTTTAGATAACCTAAATCGATTGTTTTTTTTTTTGATGAAAGGGATACGAATAGATAGAGAGAATTCAAATGGAGCGTGATTTGTTTGCATGATGAGGTTTAAATTTGTATTTATAATATATATACAAACTTATATATATATATACGGACTTATATATATATAAGTCCGGGGTGCAGTTGCTTTTGTTTAAAAAAAAAAACAGTTTAGTGCAATGGAAAGGGGTCAAATTTGTACGCTATTTTTACTTGCGATATAGGTAGAGATATTAAGTACATATGTGGTAAGTTATGGATTCGTAAAAAAAAATTCGAACTCGAGATATAAATTAGAGAACGCGAATAAAGTGGATCTCGCAAGCCTGACTGTCTGTCTCTCCTCGCCCCTACAGCCTAAACTCCTGGAGGGATTTTCTTCAAACTAGGTACATTTTTTTTTTTTTTTTTTTTATATTCCACGCGCGCAAAAGGGGTTATGGCTACCCTTAAAATGTTTTTAACACAGCACGAGCGATTAGGTAAGTATGAGAGGATTTAGAAGGAGATACCGATGCACATTGGTTTTGAACGTTTGCACATCGAAATGGGAAGGGAAAGTCGAGTCAGGTAAAGCATTCCACATTCGTGTGGTGCGACTGAAAAAAGAATCTCTGTACATTACAGTACGTCCGAACTTGGGCTCGAGGGTGAACTGATGGGCATTCCTAGTAGCGCGAGTATTACGGTTGAATTTTTTAAGGGGAGGAATGCAACTGGCTATTTCACTAGAACACTGATTATAATAATAGCGATAAAATAGAGAAAGACACGAAACATTACGGCGGTGTTCGAGAGATGTAATTGTTTCTGTTATAGATCTTTCGCCTATCATTTTTAAAGCCCTCTTTTGAATTCTGTCCAACAAACTCAAGTGAGTTTTTGGAGCTCCTGCCCAAACATGAGAATTGTACTCAAGTTTTGGACGAATAAAGGCTTCGTAGATCACAGCCAGATCAGAAGGAGAAAAAAAATTCTTGCATCTACGGAGAAAACCTAAACACTAAGCAGCGTTTTTGGCGACATAAAATATGTGGTCATTCCACAAAAGGTGGTCTGTGCTGTGACACACATACCGAGAACTGAAAGCTGTTCGGTTTCCTCGATGCAAGTGCCGCCCATGGATAGCGACATTGGGGGTGGGTTTCGCTTTAACGACAGGAGACAACATTGAGTTTTAGAAGCATTAAATTCTACGCGGTTTTTGATTCCCCATTGGACAATGCTGTCGAGATCAGAATTTAATGAGCTTATCATACGCTGTCGTTCAAGTTCCACATCCGAAGGACATGGATGAGAATCTGTAAACGAATATGAGAAGCTGAGGGTACTACCGTCAGCAAAACAGTTTAATGGATTAGAAGTTTCAGACAAAAGATCATTTATAAAAATAAGGAAGAGAGTCGGAGACAAAACGGAGCTCTGGAGCACAGCAGCATTTAATTTGTGGATTTCAGACTTGTATTGAATGGTCCGAAAAGTAATTTCTAATCCAACGAAGAACAGGTTCATCGAAACCAAATGCGCGCATTTTCGATAAGAGAGCTTGGTGCCAAACTCTATCAAAAGCTTTTGAAATATCAAGTGCAATAATCTTACTTTCTCCAAAACGATGTAAAGATTTGTTCCACTGTTCGGTGAGATATACCATCAGATCACCAGTGGACCTATTGCTACGAAAGCCGTACTGCTGGTCATTAAGAAGCTTTCGTTCCTCGAGATATTTCTTGAGCTGGAAATTAATCAGCGTTTCCATGACCTTGGAAAGAAGAGACGTAAGTGCAATTGGTCGATAGTTAGAGGGTGAAGAACATACGCCTTTTTTAGGGACAGGCTGGACAAATACTGTTTCCATCCACTCGGATAGAGACCAGTAGAGTAGGACAGATGGAAAAGCTTACGCAGTGGTTTTTCCAGCGTTGAAGAACACCACTTCAGAACAATGGGAGGGATACTATCCGGGCCAGCGGATTTGTGTACGTCGAGATCCTTTAGAGCTCTAGCAACTGCACGAGTGCGAAAGAAGATTTGTCCCATAAAATCATTTACGCTCTAAAGTACAGGAGGAGTCATAACACTTTCTGGCAGCGTCGAATTAACAGCAAACTGTGCTGCAAGCAAATTGGCTTTATCTTGCGAGCTGACAAAAGGAGTATCATTGATGACGAGCGTTGGAACCGAGGACGAGGTGGTATTTCGTATGTTTTTTACAAATGACCAAAAAATTTTACTACCTTTGGGACATTGTAGTATTTTTTGCCGAAATTTCTGATCATGTAAAAATTTGGTTCTTCGAATATATACATAGTGTTTTTTGACTTGTATGCCTACACAATTTTTAATTTTTTTTTTAGGGCCAAAGCTGACGGTACCTGCCACAAACGAAATTGATTTATACCTTAAAAACGGATCCGAGGATTTTGTTGAACAAAATTCAAAAAATTAAATGAAGAAAAACTACTTTTTGATAATTTTTTATTTTCAAAAATTGGATATTTTTGGTACCTACTTCCAGTACAGCCATTTTTTTGGTTTTTGATTTTCTCGAAAACAGTTAAGTTGAAATTTTTATGGTAAAACTTTTAAAAATTATTGTCAACCAAAATTAAAAAAATAAAATTGAAAATTAAAAAAAAAAAAAATCAACGACTTGGTCTATATTTTCAAAACTAGGTGTAAAATAGTTTTTTATTATTTTGTACAATTCTTGAAAAAATCATGATTCTAAATTCAAAAATAACGGTGTTTTTCATGCAAATATTGAAAAACCAATGTTGGTAGCTATACGAGAGCAAGTTTGTGCGATCCAGTCGTGCCCATGTTTATTTTAAACGCAAACCAAAAACAAATAAGACAACTCAGTGTTTAATTTGGTTTTGTTTTGCTAAAAAAATTGAAAAGTAAGAAGTATGAAAAAAGCTCGGCTTTTATTGCAAATATAAAATGTCTCAAAAAATGGTTATTATTGGCACTTCCGATAAACAGTTAACTTGATTCGGATTGGATTTTTTTTTAATTTTTTTAATAAAGGTCTACCAAAAAGTTGGAATAGTGTTGATACCAACATTTAAAAAAAAAACTTTTTTTTAAATTGGAAAAAAAACAAATTATTTTTTGAAAATTTAAATTTTTGGAAAACGATTTTATATTTTTTTTTTTTTTTGAAACTAGGATAAAAGTAATTTTTTGAGATTTTCTTGAATACCTTGGTACTTCAAAAAATCATGCTATAAAACAAATAAACTGCCATTCAATTTTTGTTCAGCCTGGAAATGTTTTTTTTTTTCGAAAATGGTTCGAACGATTTTGATAAAATAATGTGTGTCCTTTAATTATTATGGCAATGCTTATAAAAAGCATAAATAAATATTCGTCCGAATTATGGTGTCTATTTTCTAAACCACAAAGGCCAATTCCGGACATCTATTATCTATTTGAATGGAACAGTGCTTCCCAAGTGCGAAAAGTTTAAATATCTTGGATCAATGATCAATAACGAAGGATCTTGTGATGACGACATCAAACATCGCGCAAGCGTAGGGTGGATCAAGTGGCGGGAAAACTCTGCCATCTTCTGTGATAGAAAAATGCCCCCATAGCTGAAAGGAAAGTTCTGCACGGCAGTTGTACGTCCAGCCAGCGCTTACATACGGTGTACAGTGTTGGACAATGTACAAGAAGTATGAGAGTAAATTGACGGCAGCTGAAATGAAGATGCTTCGCATGACAGCAGGAGTGACAAACCGCGATCGAATAAGAAGCACGAGAATCCGGGGAAGCATACACGTCAAAAATACCATCTTGGACAAAATGCAGCATAACCGACTTAGCTGGTACGGTCATGTACAAAGAAGATGCCATGAGAACCCAGTTCAAATTTTTTAATTTATTTTTGAGCGATAAGATATTTTTTGGGCGATAATTCCAAATCGATTTGGGAGCTTTTGCCTTGGGCGTTATTGCCTAACGACACCTGCATTTAGTTGGCCTCAGATATGGAACAATCCAAAAACGCCTGGCGAGGTTTTCTGAGGTCAATCCGGCGAACTCCACAAGTCGAACCTAAGGTGAAGCAGTTGAGTGGGAGAGTTGTGGCCCCCCTCGAGATCATGACAATCGCCGGTTAAATGAAGAAGAAGAATAAATATTTGTCCGAACTATACCGCCATTAAAAAAAATACTGACATTGACGCCTTATACTTAATGATATTCGACCATGTGTTTTAATAAATTCCGTTGAAATTTTGGAAAATTGGAAATATCGCCCAAAAACGGTTCAAAATATTTGGGTGAAATTTCCATTTTATAATTTGGAGCAAAAGTAATTTCAAAAATACAGACTATTGTGTATAACGGAATATGAAAGAAGGAAATGAACAATAACTGCGTTCACGGGTTTTTCTGTCTGGAAATTAAGTTAAACACAAAATTCGACCAAATTAACCCATGCAATTCTGAGAGAATACTGACACTGACCATTTTTGAATATTTTTAGTGTAACTCGAAAACTAACCTAAATTTGAAAATTTTACTTGATTGACTTTGTGTTGAAAATAACCTTTTTCTATATTTTAACTGGATGGTTTAAAAAAAATTAATAAAAGAACTTCAGCAGAAAAAAACATAAAAATGCTCATAATTTTTTGTGTCCAATGAAAGATGATGGATAACGTAATAATAAAAACACGTGAACGCAATTGTTCCTTACTAAAAGCTATAATCAATAGCCTAGTTCTTACAATAACTTAAACCATTTACTAACCTGGTATTTAAATAAAATCGTTTAAGCCATTTTCGAGTTTGACAAAATGTAAAAATCATTGAAGGTATACAAATTCAAAGTTTGATTAAAAAAAAAAACATATTGTATTCTTCGATATAAAACTCCCGCCATCGTTCGAATCAAATTAATAAAAGGTGATTTTTGTAAGAATATTATAATTTGTTCAAGTGGCAACTTACTTCTGAACCTATGTCATAATCTCCTCAAGTATCAATTTTTATTGTTCCTGTCTGTTTTTGATATTTTCTACAAACTAACCTATTATTAAATTAAATATAATAATACCTATTACTTGTTTTATCACTAACAAACATGCAAAAGTAATAATTTTCATTATTTCGAAAAAATTCAATTGAAATAAGACAATTGCAACAATTCACTTCGAACAATCATATAATCAAAAATCAACTACATACATATATAGATATTAAATAAAGAAAAACAAACGTAATTCATAGTGCAAAACAATTGCAATAATAGTCTCATCATTTAATTGATCGACATGCACCAGCATAGACAAAATGTGCTTTGTGTAAGCAATTGAAATGGAAATGTCATGACAAGAATAGTAGATAATGTACCTATCTATATAAAGCAATCTGAATTTTATTTTCATTATCTAATTATTTTTTCAAACAAAACATAGCTACGAACAATCATAATCAGACATTGAAATGGTGCGGCGAATGGCACGCCACGCCACCTAGTTGGTTGCATTCTCTATTAAAAGTATACAAGTAAATTTAAATACGTCAAAAGGCAACAAAAAATTAATATTGTTTTAATTAGGAAAACAAAAAAAAGATTTATTTACAAAGAAGACAGTGGATTCGAATTAGGGATGTTGTGCAGAACAAATGTAGATAAATAATCATGATAATGATGATGAGTGCAACTAATTAGTAGTTTTAAGTTCAAAACAAAGATAGAAACACTATGAAATACAATCAACTATTTAATCTGATCCTGGATCATCCTCATCGCAGAATAGACAGAGGTCCCTACCAAAGGATTTTCAAATAGAAAGAAAGATCACAATTTCACAAGGATACTTTTTTATCACCAGGACAAAAGCGGTCAGATGTTCAAAATAAAAAAATAAAAAAAACTCCCTCCTTACAGCAAAATAACAAGGATCCGTAGGTACGTATTGCTCTTCAATTATCCAACATTACGCTTATCAATTTTGCTGATGGAGGAAAACACCACCAACATATGCCTCGCGGCTGCTTGTTGTAGGTACAATAATTCGCCATCAATAGCTGCTGCGAAACAACAAGAGTATCTATAATATACAATCAGGACGACGACGACGACGAAGGATATAATATTGTGAGGTTGCCGGAAATAGTCCTCGTTAATTCATTCGGCGTATTGTTAAGTGCTATTGTACTAAACGCTCAACCCCCTCTCTTGTGCTCTCTCTCTCTCTCTGGAAACAGCCACATAATGTGGCAATATTTGTAATGTGTTTCATTGAATTGTTCTGATGTGAGCTCTTGAGGATAAACAGAGTTTCAATACAGCGACGAGAGTACCACATACTGTACCCACTTGAAGGACCACTAGCACGACGATAATATAGTTTTCCATTCATCTTTTGAAAAAGAGAGTGAGAGGGTCAGGGCGGAAAAATTCATATATAATAAATCCAACGCGCATATTATGATTTTTTTTGTATTGGGAACTACGCGATATTGTAAGGTAAAAATGTTACACCCCTCATCATTGTGAATCAGGATATATGTTTCTCGATACAACACAAAAAAAAACTATAAACAGGATCAAAGCAATGAAAAGAATCAGAGGAGATGAGATAAGAATTAGAATTAAAGTATCCTCAATTTGAATTGTTACATATCGGTGTGTGCTGAATTAGTGAAGAGCTCTTCAATAAAATATGTACACAATTTTAGAGTCGATCTTGATCAAGGTCTGTTGGATGCAAGGATAACGAATACGATGTCCTAGTTACATAAGTGTATTCTATTTTTTTTTTTTTTTTTTGGCTAAGCAGCTTTTGTTTGGTCCTCTGTTCCAATTCATATGTGATGACTTGAGGGCAGGGAAGTTGTACAGTTTCGCATGATTACCGGTGTGTATCTAGATAGAGAATCCTTATATCCTGTGCACATCCGTATACAAATACATGCATAGTATATAGATACTTCTTTGAGGAAGATTTTTTGACTGATATTTTTTTCGAACAATGGTGATTCTTGTTTTTTTGTATTTAATGAAAGACTTTTCGGTTGATTTCACCAATAACAAAAAAATAAACGTAATAGATAAAACCGTAGGCTTTGTTATGCTGGATTGGTTTTATTAAGCCGAAGATTAAGGCAAGTGATCGTGAATGAACCGCTGGCGCTGGTGTATATCGCACATAATAAAATGCGTTAAAATGATATGGGATTTTTTCTAAGGTTGCGTAACATGTGGACTTTTGTTTATTGTGAGTTCGAAGGGAAATAAAAATCATCTTGAATTAGGATTATCCCTCTTAATATAGGAACATTATGTTCATATATAAAATTTGCAACGGAAGGAAGTTTATTCAAGTGGATTTTTGAAAAAAAAAAAAAAAAAAATTCACGTAAGATATTCGGTTTTATTCAAGCGAATTAATTATTTCCTTTTGCGAATAAAGTTCTCATCATCCTCAGTGAAAAAAATTAAAAAAACAATTACACAAAATTAAATCTTAAAGCAAAATAGATGCTTTCTGCTTGGCTTATTGAATTTCAGTAAGTGAAATTCTTTGGGCGGATTATGTTTGGTATTGAAAAGCACGTTATAATTTTTAAGTTTCATATCAAAAAGTTTGTAAAGATTTGCAGGTAAGTTACTTGTTGTTTATTAATTTATTGGCAGTGGGTTTCATCTAGAGAATGTAATCCCGGGATCCCGAATCCCCGAATCCCGGTATCCTGGTCCATTTAATATCCCGAAAATCCTGGGATAGGAGCATTTCATTGGTTGCTTATATATTCGCATTTTATTTAATATTTTATCAACAACCAATCAAAAAAAAAAAAAAAAACAATCGTAAATGGATGTTTGTATGAAGTTTAAGATTATTTGACAAATTATCGGGGTATAAACGAAGTCATCAAGAAGGTACAAACGCAAAACTGTTTTATATTTTAAAAATTTAGCATACAGATTTTTATTTAATAAATTAGATCATCGATGTACTGGCATCACCAATAAAATTAACAGTTGAAGTAATATATCGTTCTAATTCTTACTTGTGCACAGCTGATGGTTCCTTCTTAAGACCGCTTTCACACAAGGAAACTGAGTTGCCAGAAACTAGCTAATTTGTAGGCGAGAATGGTGAGAATGGAGATTTTTTTCTTCCTCTTACGCCCTTCTCGCCTACAAACTAAAAATTCCTGGCTACTCAGTTTCCTTGTGTGAAAGCGGTCTAAGCAGTTAGAATTGAAGACTTCAATCTGCGCTGCGGCAAAAAGCAGAGCTATCGGGTGTTCCGGCTTACCTACAGAACCCAACAGCAAATCCTTAGAAGAGTCAACACCGGAAGCAAGACTTTAATTGGACGTTTAAATCTGCGCTGCAGCAAAAAGTAGAGCTATCGGGTGTTCCGGCTTACCTACAGAACCCAACAGCAAATCCTTAGAAGAGTCAATACCGGAAGTAAGAAATTTGTTTTCATCATCTATTTGTTTTCATACATCTATTCGGAAACGTGTGGGCACCCGCCAACAGTGATAATGAGAATGACGAAAATTTAGATCAAGATCAAGACACCGATTTAAATCCAAGCGGCCAAAATGAACTATCTTGAAGGAAAAACTGGAAAAAGAAATAGAGAACAGCCTAAGGAAGTGGGAACCGCAACAGATTGCAGAAACATCTGTATCTGATGAAACTGCGTTGATTAAAGCGATGTAAGGAAAGCAAGTTCCTTTTGAGGTTGGGATCCGGGAAAAACATTTACAACAGGTTTATCAAAGCTTGATGTCCATACCTCCAACAGGTATTGAGCCGGAGCTTGCATTTTCCGCTGCTGTACGTGTTGCTTCTAAAATAAAAAGTAGACTTTCAGATGAAACGTTGGATGGATTACTATTTCTTTCTTTCTATTACAAAAACAAATTGTGATTCAAAATTTGATTGAACTAATAATATAATATTTTTCTTTTTCTTTTTAAGAGTTTTATGAATTTTTTTTTTAACTTATTTTTTGTTTGTGAATAAATATTAAGTTTTTGTTTTTAAGTTTTTGTTAAAATAAAAATTTCAACGAAAATCCAATATTTGTCCTTTAAAAAACTGCCCACTTTTGATATTTACTAAGCCGAATTTTTTAATTCGAAAAACAAAACATTTTTAACGAAAATATATTCTGAACAACTTTTTTTGAAATATTTTTAGAATTCAAATTTTTGAATCCCGGGATTGAAAAAACAACCCAGGTTTACATTCTCTAGTTTCAACCAAAATTAGTAAAAATAAAAAAATTAAGTGTTAAAATCCGATATTAGTCAAATGAAATGTTACATACACATATAATTTTACAAAAAAAAAAATGTATTATAGTCTATTAGGGGTAAGAAGTTTTGTTGTCAAGCGTAAGGGACTATTTATTTCCGGAAGATGTTACCTACTCCACGATAAAATAAAAGACTAATCCAGTACCTACCTATTCTTATTATTATTTTTTCTGTTCATGTTAAATTGGGTAAGAACTTGTTGAACAGACTTATAGGGTACCATTTCAAAATAAGGTCTTTAAATCCGAATTTTTGAGTATAAACTTTCTGTTGGAGCTACATGAACAGGTACATAATAAAGAATTATCTTGAACCATTTGCATGGAAGAGCAGCCACTAAACAAATTTCAAAATAAATTATAGGAATTAGCCTTTTTTCAAAACAGTCAAATTGTATAACATCTTTTAACCTGGTACAAAAACTTTGAAAAATTTGCCGCCATGGGATATCCCTATTATGTATTTAAAAACACTGGCTCGCGGCAGGAAAATTTAAAAAACTAAATTTTCGAGAGCGAGAAATTTGAATCCTGCATTTTTGAGAACATTTAATTTACTTGGCACATACATTAATTGATCAATTTCCTATTGTTTAATCTCCATCCGGATAAACGACCCACTCTTATTCAACTTTAAAAAATCAGTGAACCAACGTTACTTCATAATAAATTGAATAATATTTAAATTGGCATTTTTCTAATTCACTTTCTTTTTAATAATTGATTCCGAAATCCCAAGTGTGAGGTCACACAAGTTGTTGGACATTGATTTTTAAGGTGACGTGAAATAACGCCAAACCAAATAATGCCAAATTCCAAATTTGGCCTTGTTTCGTTTTTAAAAATGAAATAACCCCAATTTGGCCTTATTTCCGAAGCTATAACGAAATAAAACCAAAAAGCTTATGGAAATAAAGCCAAAATTGTGCAAAGTTATTTTGGCTTTATTTAGATTTCAAAATTAAAATAAAGGCAAATAGTTTTCGTTAAAACACATTTTTGCCTTCATTTCGTTTTTAAAATCGAAATAAAGCCAAATTTATCTTAATTCTGCATCAATTGGAGATTTCTTTAGGCGAAACCCTGCAATCAGTCGTGTTTCCAACTGTTCACTGAGGGACTAAGTTCTCACTTAATGGGAACGAAATCCACATTACTAAAGTGGTCTTCGTTCCCATGCAAGGTGGGAACCAGCTCCAATATCTTATTGAAAATTAGTATACAATCAAAAGTATAAAGTGGGAACCAATTTTCAAAGCGAGATTATTTGATTTTTATTTGATTATTTTAGAAAACTAAATTTCGAAACAACCTGATACTTTTTGATTCTGTTTCGAGTTTTCTGAAATAATCAAAAAAAAAATCAAGCGATTTTATTTTGATTATTTTCGTAAACTCGAAAACTGAATAAAAAAGCATCAGTTTAATTCGAAATTTTACAAATTTTGTTATTTAAATTTGGTATCTCGATAGAAAGTTTTTTGTGTAAAAATGTTTTTTTTTTTTTAAATAACAAAACTTAAAATACTTGAAGAATTATTCTTTTTCCTGTTTTAACATGTGAATTTATTTCAGATTCAAAGGGAACTAAAATCCGACAGTTTTTTTGTAACTAAGTTCCCACCTTGCATGGCAACAAATACCACTTTAGAAAAAAGGATTTCTTCCCCATTAAATAAGGACTTAAGTGCCATTCATATGAAGCCGCGAACTGCGTCTGCGAATTGCTAACGGTCGCAGAATTTGACATTTCATTCATATGAGTGGTCACAGAAAACTGCGAACTGTCCAAACAAAACAACACGAGTAACACCAGATATTTTAATTTTGAGGTTAAATTCGAGCGAATTATTTGTTCGCAGCTTTGTGGAATGCGTCTTGTATTTGTGAACTGTGAATTTTTATTTGACAGTTCGTAGGTCGCTGTTGTTGGTCGCGTAGAAAATATTAAAATGTGTTTTTTTTTGTAAGTTTAAGTAATTTAACGCAATATTTTCTATTTCAATTTTTAAATAAGGTAATTTATTTCATTTGTTAAACAACTAAAATAAGAATAAGTTTATATTTGCTTCAGAAATAGCTTTGAAAGAATTATTCGCAGACGCAGTTCGCAGCTCATATGAATGGCACTTTAGTCCCTCAGTGGATTTAGTTCCCGGGGGCTTAGTTCCCTGCACCAGCAAATCGCGTAATTTTTGTAACGATTATCTTATCAGATTTTTCAAAATTTTCAAAAACCGATTACATGAATTTGAGATTTATTCGTAAGAGACGAAGCAAATCGTAGACATATTTGAAAGTTTTGAAAAATCTGATAAAATAATCGGATTAGTCGAAATGGAAAAAAAACCAAATTGTCTTCATTTGAATTTCTTAAATGAAATAAAGGCAAACTACAAATTTGGTCTTATTTCTTTTTGGAAATCGGAATAAAACCAATTTTTTTAAATTTGGTCTTATTTCGTTTGGTGTTATTTGACGTCACCGATTTTTAATTACTATTCGATTTAAAGATTGACAAAGACTACTTTTTGGCTAGACGTGCATTGCCAGCATAATATAGCAGTTTCCATTAAATTGCATATAAATTAATACATAGTTAATTTCATAACTTTTTTTTGGAGTTTAATAATTAAAATAAATTAAATTTAAAGCATTTTTACCACTGGGGATATTTTTAATTGGATTCTTTGGGCCAACAAATTAATTAGTTTAAAGAATAAAGGATTTTTTAATTTCTTTTCGTCGATTTTGCCGACCCTGCCATTGTAAAGTGCCGCCCCGGGCCTGTGCCTCCCTGCCCCCCCCCACTACGCCACTGACAGTTACCTAATTGAATTTTTTGAAAACAATTTCTACACGTTATATGACATTATTACATGTTAAACAAAATGGAACCCAAAATGGTACCGAAGTCGATTCCTTTATTCATTCTCGAAGATATAAATGATGAACGAAAAAGGTATCCCAAAAAAATCAGACCAAATTTTAAATGGGAAGTTATAAAAAGTTATTAAAAGAAAACATAAAAAGTGTTTGAAAAGAAAATTCATTCTGAATTATTGACTTTTTTTTTCTTAAACGTCTACTTTCCTGTTTTCTACTTTTAAACGACCATATGTGTTTATCAATTGTCCATATTTTGTGTTTTATTTAAAACTTGCTTACACTTAGATAATTATATCGAGCAAAAATTAATTTTCTATTTCCAGCCATTTAGAAAATATTGAAAACCGAGTTCGCACTTAAATCAATATGGCGGAAACCCTCAAAATGGATTTGAAGGTCGACATCTTGCACTTTACATTCTACAAGAAAGAAATCTATACGCACTATTAACAAAATAAACTTTGCTTTCCACTATTTCCCGTTTTATAAAAGACGTCCTGCTTAAGAACGGTAGCGAGTAGGACCACAAGTAGCACAAAATAGTATAATTTCGGTATGACATTTCTTAATTCGTACTTTATTCAATCTTTAATTGGTATGCCAGTTTACGACTCCTTAAATTGATCTGTATTTCTTCGTTATAAGGTATTTTCGTCAAGGTCTTAAATTATTATGTTCACTTCTACTTAAAGTACTCTTAAATCCTTCCTCGATTTGCTTTTTTCAAATGTTTGCTTACCTTCTTTCTTAAATACTTCTTTAATCCTTCAAAAACTGTTCTTAATTTTGAAAGCCCTGGGTCTGGTATTTTTATGATTCTTAAATACTTCTTTTGATCTTCTTATAATAGTATTTAAAATTGCGACACATGATTTGATGGTAGTAGGTAGTAGTGCGTAGCGTAATGGTTAGTGCCTGCTGTGGCTGTTCTAGTTATAAGGTAGTTATAAGTAGTTTTATAGTAGTTTTAAGTAGTCTAATTGCCAGTTTGTTCACAGTGGGTTAAATTTAGTATGTGACTTTCATAGACTTTAATTAACTAACGCTAACCAACCAAAATTGGCTGATTCGTAAAATCCATGATTAGCAACTCATACTTTGAATTGTTTAAACAAAATTTGATCAACAAACACAATTGAGGATTTCCCAGCTCCACTAATCATGGATTAAAGATAATTAGCTGTGAACAAACTGGCCCTAAGTAGTTTTAATTAGTTTTAAGATATTTTTAGGTAGTATATAAGTTTGACATACAAAATTAAAAAAAATGATATAGATACCAAGTTTTTTTTCAATCTTTCTTGGTGAAAAATAAAACCAGTTAGATTTTAGTATATAATTATTTCTTAGGCCGAAAGGCATTAGTATTAAGATATTGTTTAACTTAGAGCGCCCCCCTAGGGCCAGTAAGTTAGTTGTAAGATATTGATAAGTAGGCTAGTTTTTTATGAATTTTCTTGTAGCATTAAGGTAGTTTTAAGTTGAATATCAAATAAAAATGAATTTAAAAAAAAAAGTGCATTCAACTGCCACGCCGGAGGTCTCAGCCGCGCCCACCATTATTTTTTTTTTTCACATTTGATTATTTGGTACCAAATTTGTTGGTATTTGCTCTGAGCCGAAGCACCCATAGATATTACCTATTGGGCAACAAAAAAAAAAAGAGATCGGGATACAAACGAACTCAAATTGCTGAATATGTAAAATTCTTTCAACTGGGAAGTATCAGATTGGCTGAGTAGGTAGCGCACACGAACGGCATGCGGAAGTACTCGAGTTCGATTCCCGGTGGAAGCACAGGTAAATCAAAAAATTGAGATTTAATACAAAAATAATTTAATTACAGGAAAATGCAATAACAAAATAGTTGAAAATAAATAAAAAAAAAGATTTAGTATCTTTGGCAAAATAATTGGATAATAAATCAAATTTTTTTTCCAGAAATGCCATATATGTATGTACCTCTTAAAGAAGGAGTAAAGAATTATTAAAGACGACTTGTAAAAGGCAAAGAAAATGTCATACCGATTTAAGAAGTAGTTTGGAAGTAATTAAGAAGAATGCAATAAATCAATTTAGCAAAAATGTCATACCTATTTAAGAACTAGTACCGAAGTATTTAAGAAGAATGTTTCAATTTAGCTCCTTTATTCGAAAATGGCATACCTATTTAAGAAGTAGCACGGAAGTATTAAAGAATGTTTCAATAATTCAATTAAGCTTCTCAATTAGTTCTATCGGACCGCCCACTTGCGCCTTTTCTCTACTTAACATGAACTTAAATCCTTTTTAAAGAAGCATGCAAGTATAGATTTAGAATTCGTAAATCCTTCTTTAAGTAATTCTGTGCTACTTATGACACGTCCTCTGCTCCGTATTCACTCACTGAGCTTTTATTTTATGAGATCTAGCTGATTGTTCACTCCAATTTTAGTTCTCCGTGAGGCTTCTTTTTAATTTATCTCATAAATGTTTGATACAGTTAAGGTTAACAATTGGTATGGTAAAACCTTGATATTCGGGAGGCATAAAATGCTTTTTTTGTGGTACTGGCCGTATGCACGTGAGCATTATCATCCTACATAAAAACAAAACCAGAAACTGTGGTCTTACTATAAAAATGTTGTACAGTTTTGTTCCCTATTAAAACGTCGATAACAGATGAACACAGGGGCGTATACGCACTTTTTTTTACAATTTGTTCAAAGGACAACGGGTAAAGATATATGGAGCGATGGTCCAGCACCAATAACAACGGCCTTCAAATCATATATAGGTACATATTTATGCATTCATCATCATTTAACCGTTTGTTCAAATACGCTGTGTGACACAAGTTATTTAATTTTGAATAAAATGAGTTCAAGGGTCACAATTCCCTATTTCCTATTTCTGTAATATTTTGTGTATTTTTCGTTCGATTTAAGCCATTTTTTGGAATTAAGATTTTTTTCAGATTTTTAAAATTATGTTTGGAGGTCGCAAGCATCGATTCTTTGCAGCTTATTCCTAATTAAGTAATAAAGAAAACGGTTGTACATTTATTACTGACTGATTGCTAAATAGATACAAACAAAACTATAAACAACAAATAGAAAATTTTTATTAGCTTTTTATGATACTAAAAGATTTTTTACTCAGTCAGTTTTTTACCGAATTTAAGTATCTTTGTGGTTTTCGATTATAATCAAGAAAATTTAAAATGATGAAATGTATGAACAATGGGGTCATCCTTATAAAGGTCATTGTCCTATTTTGAATGACTCACCCTCGTAATTTGTTCTAAACAAATAAAAAAAAATGCCTATAAAATTTTAGCTCATTATGTTAAGAAGGCCATATTTATTAAAAATGGAAGCACAATGTTGGAAGCGCCAGTTGCAGAGCCACCTGAAACTGATTTTGATTCTCCATTGAAAAATGTTCCCACTCCAGGGCCGCATTATTTACAAAATTTTTTTAAGCATGACAAAAGTGGCTATATGTGTGCCAAAATTCAATTTGCTTTAATAATCATTACCAAAGTTATGAATTTTTAAAGTTGGATGTATAAAAATACATATGGGATTTCCCATAAAACTTCAGATATCTTGGGGGCAGGGTTAACGGTTTAGCAGAGCTAAGACTTCACAGGACTTTTTTTTATTTATTTAGAAGAAATTAAGGTTGTGCGTCATTCAAAATTAGCAAATGACCTACCGATCTAACTATACACACTTCCATCAGGGGACAATTGGTCTGGATATTGGCCTGGTAACACTCATCACGAGCCAAACGATCATTTTCATGTAGATTTTTAAGACTCACTGAGGTATTTTTGATGTTGATCTTTTGCCTTCCTCGGAATGTTTGGTAAGACGGAGAGCCTCGGCAGATCATGCCTAATAACTTGCCAAAAGCACCTCTCATTCAGTTTGGAGCATATAAGCTGCTACACACGGAAACATCTTGTTAATACGGATAACATGGAATGGATGTAGATGAATTCAAATGCGAAATAAATACTTATCGCAGTACTTTATACCAGGTGTTTGTTGAGTATATAAGGCCAGCCTTAATGAGCTTCATTATATTGAGCCATCCTCTTCTGGAAATCCTCTCCGGTACCCTTTTTCTGCCCAAATCGAAGATACGCATCTTGAAATCTCGTTCACCAGGCCAGAAACTGTGATTTGGGATGTGGCATGTTCTCACAATAACGGTAACTAAAAAATTAGAGTTTTATCTCCATATTAATAATAACTTCCTACATACCTTATTTGAAAAAGATAATATTGTGTGTTTGAATAAGTTTCTATTTTTCAACTCAAAAATAGATAATGATGCTTAATTATTTCTCATGATTCCATTAAGACAACTGCGAGACAACAAATCTAGACGGCATCTTATTTTTTTGTATCCTTGCGCCAACAAAAAAATCATTTTTTCAAGTTTGTTATACTATACTATACTATACTATACTAGGTAATTATAAACTTGTTATAATATTATACTTGTCAAACTGAATTATAGCATGCCCATATTGAATTCGGATTGCTAGTTTCTCACGACCAAAATATCACCGTACGCTTGCTGAAATGCTATATGCCCTTTTTTTTTAGATAAATCTGTCAACTAATTTCCTCCAAATGTGTTTATTCATACAAAAACGAAATAGTACTAAGGACATACTACTCTTGCAGTTAAATAAACTTAATTTTCCACTTTCACTTCAAGGACACACTTAAACAATTTTCATATTTTTTCCTAACGAAAACATTTCCAGACGGAAAAATCTCATCCCATCCTTGTATTTTTTTTTTCTTCCGAGTTCCGAATACAAAGTCCCACGACTGATGCAAGCATATCCTTTCCCTCGATGACGACGAGGAAAAAAAATAAATAAATCATAAAAAAGTAGTCAGAAAAAAATATATTTCATAACTTCAGCGATAAATAATATTTACTTATAATTTTACTCACTTACAATATAAATGGGTGTGAGTGTGCGCCTCTTCTCAAGTACCCCAGAATATTATCCTTTTTTTACCACGCATAGCAAAAATAATAAAAACAAACACAAACAAACCCCCTACCCAAACAATAATAATTATGAAATTATGAATCCTGCCATCAGCTGAAAAAAAAAATAAATATCAGCAAAAAAATCCAAAATAAGGACGATAAAGGATGAGAACTTATCCAAAATGTGTCACTTCGAATATTGTCTAAATGACATCTTTATGAGTTTCCATTACACTGATTTAAGGGACGATCTTTCGCTTTGTATACATTACAGCAAAAAAAAAATGCAAAAGAAAAACAAAAATCACGCTTGAATGCTTATCGAATGTTGGTACAAGAGGAAGCATTTTTCCTCCACAGGATTATGATTAATTACCTTGAGCTAAAACTATATTTTGTATGACAGTTAAGGCAAACTTGAGACATCTCTCACAGCTGACCCAGAGTCGTCATATTTTCCTATCAAAACCACACTCGTATAATAAACTCTGCACAAAGGAGGCGACCTCTCTGATGTGCAGCACATGCATGTCCTTGTTATTTATTTTATCCTTTGAACGAAAAGAACCTTTTGGCTTTTTTTGTTTGTTGTTTTGACTTGAAAAAGACGTGCGCAACATGGCTCTGTGATTCCGGAAGCACCAATTTACCATCGAAATGGAATTCATCAGCCCCATCCAGGATCTTGACTTGCAGGAGCTCCTTTTATGTAAACACAAAGATGAGAGCGTCGCGGCGCGTCCTCGCCAGCATCATCATCTCTCTATTAGCATTTTAGTTAGGCTTTTACTTCATTTTTGGTTTTTGATGAAAAGTGAACATCAACACGACACGATGACGGCGACGGCGACGGCGACGCCGACGGTTGTCAAAGACTTAAAAGCTAATGTGCGTTAAATTTTATGCTCCTTGAGCACTATGAGGCTTTTCAAGGTGCGCGCCAGCCATACAGAGTCGCGTTTCCTAACACCTCAACACAGGGATTTTTATTTTTATATTTTATTTCTTTTTTTTTTGTTTTGTTTGTTTATTTGAGAAAGGTTGTGTCTTTGATATATCGCAGCTTTATGCTCCTAACTGCGCCTAACATGAGGAACATAATGCAGGAAGTGTAAAGTATAAGGGTAAATGGATGGAGTTAACTTCAAAAGAAAGGCTGGCTCAGTCATTTACATGTCTTTGTCGTAAGAGGGATTTGTTTTTGTTGTTCGGAGGTGTAGTAAGCTTGATGTGTTTGAGTGAAACGAGTCTTGTCGAATTAAAGCGCCTTAATGAATTCACTTAGGTACCTACGTTATATGTACCTACTTACTTACATCATGTTTAAAGGATAGGTCATATTATGTACATGCAAATATTTTATAAGTGAACGGACTTTTGTATGCCTGGGACTGGACTACGCGTAAGCAAACCGATAGGTGAAAACGGTCGTAGAGAGCTTTTAGTTCTTAACTGTACTGTAAATAAGTGAACTGCTTAGGATTAAACAGGGCTTAAATTAAATTGAAGTATTCCATAGATACCTAAGCAACCGTACGAAAATTAACCTTATATTTTTCTTAAATAAATCCAGCTTAATATTTTTTTAATTTTTATTACGTCACAAATTTTATCAAAAAATATTAACCTAGTATATTAACAAAGTATTTACCTTGACAAACTTTTTTTTTATTGCATACCATGCAGACAGATTTTAAGAAAAATTTAATACTCAATGCACTTAAATTATGTCACGGTAAAATTTACCGCGACAAAAACTGTTCTTTTCACTCTTCAAATCCTTGCTCCCACCTACCCCTTTCTTCTTTCCATACAGGTTTTTCCTTCAATATACTATAAGAGCGTAGGGCAGCCATAGTCCATCAGCCATTCGTACACTCTCTCAGTATCTTGAAGAAACAATATCGATGCAACCGCAATCTTAAAATGGATAATTGACAGGCAGGTGGTCTGTCGTAAAAGGAAGTCTTATATGAATCATCACCAACAGGCGGATGGTCTGTTTGGAAACGAAACCCAAAAACAAAGCGCGGGTGACAGTTGCTCCCCAGTCGCCAGAAGTAACTCTTTGTGAGAATGGCCGAAGGCCCAGCGTTATTTCATGCTGTTAAATTCTTTAGATCTTAATTTGTTAAAAATGGAACGTTATCAACTTATCCCTAATCTTCAATATCTAACAAAAGCCCATCGGAATTTTTTTTTGTAAATCGCGTCAATTTGAAAATAGTTTTCCACTTTTCCTTCGAAATTTTCAAAATTTTAGTAATTTGTTAATGTATTTTTCACTGCGACGAATTTCTCCTTATTTTCTTTTGTTTGGGGTTTTAGAAACGGTAATTGGAGGGGACTAATGAATTTTGTAAGTCGAAATTGAGTTCTTGAGTTTTTGATATTTTGTTGTCAGTCAGGCTTTTTCTCAAGAAAATAATAGGGGGAAAATGACTGAATGCGTTCATCGGTTTCACCGCTCCTGGAAGTTGCCACCAGCGGTCGGCGATTTCCACGATGACCAAGCATAGTCAGGGAGATGTAGATGCGAGTAAGCAGGACCGCTGGATTTCGTCAAAGGTAGCGCTCTTCAGCAAGTTATCTGAGAGTGGCTTACAAATGACGTGATCGAAATCCGCGGATTCCGATTGGCCGGAAGCCGGGGAGTTCAGCGCAAAAAGTGGGTCGAATGGACATCGAAAAATCCGGACGAACACTTCTTGTCTGAAGAACATAGGATCGAGTCGAAAAATTTGGAGAGAAAGTTTTACGAAACAGCAAAGTAAAAAAAAAAAGGAAAACAAAATCAAAGGAAATCAATTTCGAAGGAGAAACGAAAAAGTGTAGGAAAAGAACAATTATTGGTGATAATAAAATCGTTGGGAGAAAGGAAATAAGGAGAAAGTTGTAAGAAGAAAAAGGAGGAAAAATTCGTTGAGTAACACAGAAGGGAAAAGGAAAAACGAAGGAATAGTTGGAGATAAAGAAAAAAAAAGATAAGTAGAAAATTTCGTTATTCATAGGTAGTTTAATTCGTCTTGGTGTTTTAAAAGTTTGAAAATCGTTAAATTCGTTTGGCTTTCGTTCCGGTAATTTTCTCAAAATTGCGAGACGCGCGACCCGTTTAATTATTCTTTTGTTCTTTCGGGACAAAGTAACAACGGTCTATTTTATTTCGATTAACCTCTATCTATTGTTAAAGTACCGAAAAGATCTTGGCTTTTATTCCTTAAAAGGTTTCCCAAGCAAATTAATATTCATTAAAATCTTATTGCAAACTTTAAATTTCATATTTTGTCTTATTTGTATATTAAAAATTCTTTCACTGTCGCTTTCCGCTTCAAAGGTTTGTAATTTCCTTATTCAAAAAAAAATTACTGGCGCCCTTTTATTTTCAGCGACTACGCCCCTGTGGCAGCATCAACGAAAATATTTATTTTTTATTCATTTAATTATATTTTTTTTTATAAACGATAAAAAAAAGTTATTTGGTGAACCCACCCCCTTACTGAGCATAGCTGTGGAGGTAGCATTGTAAACACTACCTTGTGTTGCACTTCCATAACACTCGACCTCGAACATAGTTTTTTTTCCATTTTCCTCTTTGCTTGACATTCGGGTAACAAGCAAAATACATAATTCGTCGTTAATTAATCTTGCCGGTCGTGTTTGATAATTTCGTGTTTTGATTGTTTTTAAAATTAAATATTAACTAATCGTCGGTTCGGCCCTTCGGAAAAAGTGTAACAAGCAGTAGCGGATCCAGGGGGGGGGGGGCTATAGGGGCTAAAGCCCCCCCCACAGCCAATTTGTAAAATTCAATTCATAATAGCCTGAAAGGTTTTACATTATGGGCTAAGCAATTAATATGCTTGCAGTGTTTTTTCAACCCCCAAGGAAATTTGATAAAAAAAACGAGGTTGGGGCTGAACACTTTACACCATTATTTGTTTATTCGATGTAAGAGCTAGATTATTTTCAAGATAACTGGTATTTTTCCAAGCCAAAGACAATTTGGTGAAAAGTACTATGTTGGGGCTGAATAATTTAAATCCCTGGCCCTAGGTTTCCGGCTAAGCCTCAAGAGAAAATAGAATAGTATAGAAAAAAAACGAACTAGGGGCTAGACAATTTACACTTCATTTTCATTATACGAATTTGGGGCTCGATTTTTTCTACGAAAGCTGTTATTTTTTCAAGCCCGATTTTTTTTCTGAAAAAAATTAAATTGGGGCTTAATAATAAGCCTTAAGAAAATTTATAAAAATAAACGAACTGGGGGCTAGACAATTTACACTTTATTTTTATTATACGAATTTGGGGCTCGATTATTTCTAGGAAAGCTGTTTTTTTTCAAGCCCCAAGACTATTTTCTGAAAAAAACTAAATTGTGGCTAAATAATAAGCCCCAAGAAAATTTATAAAAATAAACGAATTGGGGGCTAGACAATTTACACATTATTTTCATTATACGAATTTGGGGCTCAATAATTTCCACAAAAGCTGATATTTTTTCAAGCCCCGGGACTATTTTGTGAAAAAAACTAAATTGGGGCTAAATAATAAGCCCAAGAAAATTTATAAAAATAAACGAACTGGGGGCTAGACAATTTACACATTATTTTCATTATACGAATTTTGGGCTCAATAATTTCCACGAAAGCTGATATTTTTTCAAGCTGTTGTTTTGCATTTTTGTGGTAATTTGTTGTGTTTGATTGTACCTGATGCTGAGTCCATTGATTTTTTATCGTCTTCATTAGATAATTTTCGTTTCGATTGTGTGAAAATTGACGTTTATGGCTGATAAATTAATGTTCTGATAGTTGTTTGTCCTGGAGTATCAGATGGTTATATTTTATTTTGATTGTTGCACTTATATTTATGTTCCTAATAGCTTCAGCTTTTTTTAACAATTTCTTTTTTTCGACATTTTCCCTCAGTAGTTCGTCAAATATGGAAATTTGTTCATTATTTTTGTTACAAAAATGATTCAAAAATGTCTGTTATCAGCGATTTTACACTATGTATATTATAAAGTCCAAATCTTTTAACGAAATACTTTAGTTGAAAATAATACTAAGGCAGTGTAAAATGGTGTTTTCCAACAGCCAACTTTCTTTTTCCTACATTAAAAAAAAATATATATTTTCCTTCTTATTTGGCATTCTAGAACATTGATTTTTTCTTCGTGTCTATCAAGCTTTATGTTCAAAATATTGAATTTAGAATTTATTTTTATTTAAAACTGTAAATATGGAAATATGTAAATAACAAAAACACTTAATTTATATTCTATTGCTAAAACTTTACTTATTTACAAATGTAAATACATATGCATAAAATAACAACACAACACATTTCAGTACATTTTTTTTCTTCCACTAATGAAACTTCACTTATCTTTGTTTCTTCTATTTAGAATAATTGATAAAAATGTATTTATTTCAAAAACTCAATATTTGTTTAAAATAACAAAAAACAAATAATATTCGAGTGCATTTGTTTCCTAAACTAAACTAAACTTATTTAAAAAATGTAAAATGTAATGTAAATGTAATTTTAAAAATGTAAATATGTGTATAAAGCGAATACATGTAACGAGTCGATGTTATTGTTTCTTCTACTTAGAAAAGAGTAGAATAATTGATAAAGATTGACTAATTTCAATAAATCAGTATGTATTTATAAAATAACAAACTTATTTAAAAAATGTAAATATGTTTCTTCTTTAAAAGAAAAAATTGATAAATGTTAACTTATTAACAAATATGCAAAGCCATATTATATTTATTTTCTTAAACGGTTGGCCAATTAATAGTTGTAATTAAATTCATTAAAAACGTTGGTTTGACAACTGATTCCTCTGTGGCTTAAAAAGCTTATATTCAACTTTTGAGACTGATAATTTTTAAGAGTATATGTTCCAAGAAAAGCCTTAAAAATATATATTTATGTTGTAAACAAAATAGATGTTTTCAACTTAATTTCTTTCTAGTATTTTGTGAAAAAAATAGCATATGACAATATGGGATATACCATTCCATCGAAAGTATTTATGAATAATGAAAGCATTTGCATTTATTGACAAAGACTCAAAGAATAATAAAAATAGAAGAATGTAGGTATTGTGCTTCGAAATTAGTCAAATGGCAGCATTGATTAATGCATCTAATAATTTTTGATTTTTGATTGATTTGTATAAGAAAAAAAATATTCCCTTTTGGAACAAAGATATTTAATTTTTTTTTTAAAGTTCATATGTATGTCCAAAACTGGAGACCAAAGCCCCCCCCACAGCCAAATCCTAGATCCGCTACTGGTAACAAGGACAGCTATTTCAATTTTAAACAAAGTTTTTATTCCGTATACAATAGCCGTGTTTTTTAAATACTCATTAATAACTCACTTTTTTATTATACAGACAATTTGTAACAAAAATCATTTTGACATGGCATCTGCTTACATTTTAAAACCAAACCTTTTCATTAAATTTTTTGAACTAAAAAACTTTGTTCAAATAAAAATAAAGAATCATTTCCAAAAAGCCCTTTCTAAATTCTATATCGCGATATCTAAAAGGAATTTAGCAGAACTGAAACAACTTGGAAACATTCATCTTATTTAACTGAGCCAAAACTTCATCGAGCCTCTAAGAAATCTTCCCTAAAATGCATTTCCTCATTTCCCTTGTTTTTTGAACACTTCACTAGAAATGCACCAAATGATAACCGGAAGGAACAATATTTTCGTCATTTTATGTTTTTTTTTAATAACTGTACTTTCTTAATCCATGGTCGTAGAAAAAAAAATGCGTGAGTCTTTTTTGTAGAGAAATTTTGTGATCTATATTATGTACTTGTACAAACTGTAGTCAAACTACATTTCGATAACATTTATCGTTAAGAAGTTATTTGCAAAAACTGATTTTTTCTACACTTGACCATGTGTAAAAGTTGTGCTCCTGTCGGATCGACGGGGACTTTTCGCCACTGCTTCGTTAAACTCAGTGGAAGGTTCCCACCAAGTTAAAGCGTTTTCGGAATTTTCTTCAGGGAATTGCCTATTTTGACTGGGGTATATTACGATCAATAATTGCCCGAAGGACTTCGATTGATTCCTTAAAAAGATTTGCTATATATAGGGCTGGCCACGAGACGAGACTCTGCGAGACTTTTGTAAGTCTCGTCTCGGTCTCGGTCTCGTCAAAATCGAAAATTCTCAGTCTCGTCTCGGTCTCGTGTCAGTCTCGTATAATAAAGTCTCGCCTCGGTCTCGTCTCCGAAAAATACGTTTCCTGGCCAACTTGTTGATTATTAGAACGAAATATTTTCGATTATAGTTTGAATACCTGCAAAAGAAAATAAATATTTAGCTGAAATTGGATTTTTTAATATATTAGATTCTCTGTAAATTTCGGTCCAAATATACAGTCTCGTCTCGGTTGCTTAAAAGCCTGTCTCGTCTCGTCTCCTATCGGTCTCGTCACGCAAGACCGAGATCGAGACCGAGACTTTTCTCGTCTCGTGGCCAGCCATAGCTATATACTTGAGACTGGTGTATACCTCGGGGAGGCAACCATTTATTCGATTAAATCCTCTATGGAGATGGAGAGAGCAAATATAAGCGGACTTAGTGATTATCCTTGCCTCAGACCTGGTGTATAGATTGAAACCAATTCGATTTTTCTCCACCTTTCCAAACTGCTGCTTTTATGTCTTCGGAAATGTTTTCAATTATTTTGGCAAACTTCAAAGACATTCATTTATTGAATAGTTTATAAATGCCTGGCCAAAAGTCTCGTATCAACCCCTCCTAGTGGTTGCCGGGCGGTAATGCTCATCACAGCTAATCTTGTGCAATGTCAAGACGGGGATCATCTAAGGTCTAATGGACTTTTTTGTTTGGCTCATTTACTTCTGAATAGTTCAACAAAAATTTGATCTTTCGTCTCTGAACCACTAGTGGGAACCAAATAGCTGTTTGACACTATGGAAGGTTTTGACATGAAGAACCCTTTACCATCCGTCGACACAAAGCTCTTGGTCTCAAGCCAAGAAACCCCTAAGGGGAGCGATAATTTTGGTGTTTCTGGGGAACCCGCAACTTCAGGAAGCACAAACAGTTACCTCCATAGAACCTCTGTGTGTCCTAATTCGACCAATACCAACCTAAAATCCTTGTTTGGCGACATGCTCAGGGGATATAGCACAATCAAGTGTGATGACGGGTTTTCCCATCAGGGTTTTCCTAAGTACTAGAGTCGCTAAGATTAGTAACGACTGGGAGGGCTTAAAGCTCAACCTTATCCCCAGCTAAGGATATCACTACCTGCATTTGGTTGCCCCTTATGGGCATCAAGCAGAGCGGACAAGAGCTGGTTGGCGGAGTTTAGGGATCTGCGAAATTAGGCCCCAGGAAATAAGGCCCCAAAAGAAAAAATGAAATAAGGCCCCAAATTGGGGTATTTTTTCATAATGAAATTACGCCCCAATAAAATAATGCCCCACTGAAATGAAAAAAATGGCCCAAAAATAAATGAAATAAAGCCCCAATTTTTTTTTGATTTTTTTCGGAAAAATGAAATAAAACGCCAATTTTTCTTTTTCATATTGAACTTTATTTTAGAAAATGAAATAACACCCCAAACTGTTTAACAAATACTTGAATTGTATCGCGTAATTTTTTGCAGCTATTCTGGCCTTATTGAATTTTTCATAATTTAGATGAAAATGCTAAAATAACATTGTTTTTCACAAAAAAATATGTGAAGATCCGCTTATCGGCGACCCATAGCTGGTAAAGTAATGCAAGCAGTTAAACAATAACTCGCCCAATTATGTTCAGCTACTTTGCTACTTACTAATGCTTTTCAATGTAAAGATCGTGCTGAAAACCATCAGGGAGTAACAGATTAGCAGCAAAAAAATCGCGCGATTTTTTGCAGCTATTCTGTTACTCCCTGATGGTTTGCAGCACGATATTTACATTAAAAAGCATTAGTAAGTCACAGAATAGCTGCAAAAAATCGCGCGATACAATCCAAGTATTTGTTTAACAGTTTGCGGTATCTTACCAGCTCTTACCAGAACTTCAGGATAAGGTCTCTAAGATGATTAAATAAAATATCAGACTTAAGACTTCCACTTATTGTAAATTATAATTGAATTCCAAAATTCAAAGGAGTTTTTACAGCTTGTCAATCTCTGCGCTTCCATCTATAAAAGTACCGTTTCTTTTTGTTCCTACATAGTTCCTTGAATCTCTTATTTGCTTCAGTGTATTGCTTTTTTATAATAAGTTTCACTAAAGTAGTCCTGAAAAATCTCTACCAAGCAAAAGATTGATGGCCTTGGATCTTGGATCACTGTTAAATTGTATTATAAAATACTTCCTGAATCTGCGGATTGTTATACCCTAGAACGTATTCAGGGTCATCCCTAGAACGTATTTAGGGTCATCATAGTCACCGGCCCAGATTAGAACCATAGATTCCTGAGGTCATTTTAAGTCGAAAAAAATACGATTCTGATGATTTTGGTTTAGTTTCTTTTACACAATGATCAGCAAGCTAGCAGTTCTTACACGCCCTTTAATTTTGTTCTACAGTTTTCTTGCAATTTACAATCAAACTCCTTTTGTTGGTATTTTTAGTTTATTTTCAAATTATTTATTAATTCAAATTTTCTTGATATTTTTTTTTATTTTATTTAGAAAAAAATTTTAAATGTAATTTTTTTTTTGAAAAAGTTAAGAATTGAAAGAAGTAATTGGGCCTTGAATTCCTTCTTTATATCTCTATTTTCAAAATCTCTAAACTAAAATCTCCCTTTCAATAACCAGTCCAGGATTTGAAATCTATCAGACCTCCAACAAAATAATTCGTCAGCAATTTCCGACAATTAAGACCACCATGACCAAATATCAAACAATCATTTCATAGTCAAATTGATCAATGCGGTATACGTATATTGCATTCCTCGTCACGCAAAACAAAACAAAAATACCAAAGTGAAGTGACACACATTCTTTCCAGCGGCGCGCGGCTCATTGTACTGTCAGACCTTTTTTGATGTCAGTCCAGTCCCCCAATGACATGATTAATCCGCCACTTAAGCTCATAGGTAATTTAAATGGACTCACAAAAGGCATAGCGATCGTGTTGGATCGGTGTGATGTGTGATCTGCGATCTGATGCCCCAGGCTCTCTCTATAACCTTAAATAGCATGTGCCCCCCTCTGATGCCACCCGCAGATGTATTTATGACGTTTTGTAATTACAACACATTTAACTCCTTGGCATTGTTCTGACGGTGATACTCCTTTCAACCATTAAACATGCATAATGTCCAGCTGTCGGATTTACTGACTTTTCCTTTTATAAAATCGGACTCACATTATTTGACACATATTCACACAAACACACAGACCATACGCTATTATAATTACCATGGTCTCAGGAAAAGTGTCAAAATTTTAAATCAGATCATCATCAGGACAGAGGACACAAGATTGGAATGCTTACAAATGATTCTCACATCAGACACCATAAAGTAGTAGCTGGATATGATGGCTACTGATTTTGTCTTTGGTTTTGAAGTCACTTCAAAAGGTTTCTTTTTAGTGACATTTATTCCTCAACCCCTCTCCAACCCCACAGATTCCTCTTATTCAAGCTGCGTCTTGATTTTCAAAACAAAAATACCTGTCAGATTACTTCGTCCAACACGGTTGGATATCCAAAACCCTCTTCAGCCAGAGCAAAGAACGTTTCTCATAAAAATTATTAACTTTACTTTTATTGGATGCATATAACCAGTTGGTGTCGGCATAAATTAAGGTGTGTTGCGATGGCATGAAGGTTTAGTTAATTTTTGTTTTAATTGCGATTGTACGTTCTTTAAGGCCAAGAGTATGGATTCGAAAAAAACTTTCATTCGTGATTTAATAAAAATTGGTAAGTTTGATTTTCGATTGTTTACAGTACCAAAATAAACCCCATTCTAACACCTACCCATGTAAATGGGAACCTAAATTTTTAAGTTTTCTATAGTAGCAATCTATTAAAAATGTTCCTGCCATAGATTGGGACATTCGTAGTTACTCATGTTTTAGTTTTCCACTAATTGTACGGTTAAAATAGTCCTTTAATTTTTTGTTCTGGAAACAATCATTTGTTAGAATTTGAAAAATGTTTGTATAAAACTGCCCTAATAGGCTTGTGAATAAACTTTTTTAGTAAGGAACAATTAGATTCAAGGGTTGGTTTTTATTAAAACTTATGGTGAAACCCAAAGCTAAGCTTCCTTAAAACAAGAAACTTAATCAAATTTAACAAAATATTTCTTAGAAAAGGGTAACACTGGTCACTTTTTAATGTTTTAAGTATAACTCGAAAAGTAAGCCAAATTTGAGAAGTTAACTTAAGAGACTTTTTGTCGGAAATTAAATTTTCTACTAAATGAATGTTTTAATGATTTGAAAAATTTAAGAATTGATTTTATATTTGCTGCTTATGACTTTTTATTTTGCAAAACGCTAAGCTGAATACATATTTAATAAAATGCACGACCGGATCGCGCACGAACTTGCGCTTGTAGCTTACAGCCAGAATGTTGCTAGACATTGAGGTATTGAAGATGTACATAATATTTCGATGGTCTTATAATATTATTTTGAAAACAAGTATTGTCTTAAAACATGGGTCGTATGCACAAACATGAATTTATTTTTTGAATTGCTTAAATTCCAAAGTTATAGTACATAATTTGAGATGAACAAAAGAATATGCCAATAGATTTCATGAACTAATATGAATTTAAAAAAAAAAAACAAAATTAAAAGCATTATTCATTTTTAAAGCAAACAATTTTTATACCTAGAGTGTGTATTTTAACTTTTGAAAACATTTAAAAAAATTGGAACGAGAATTTAAAGTGATTATTTATATTATTTATATTAACTCCACTTAAAACAGAAGTAATTTCAATTTATTATTTATATACCTACAAAGAAAAGTTTAATTTCAAAAAATTTCATCCACCCCTTTTAAAAAAAATCGATTAAAAAAAATCAATATCTAAAAATAATAACTAATTAAAAAATAGAATGTACTAATTTAATATAACATATATCTTTTTATAAAAATTCTTGGATCCGTTTTCGATAAAAGATATATTTTTCTTAATGGTTTCTAACATTTGTATAGAAGAGTTATTTTTGAATTTTATAACATTATTTGTTTAAATATTCTAGAAGACAATAAAAACTATTCTATGTCAAGTTTGAGGAAAATTAACTAAGTTGTTTTCAAAATACTGAGTTATCACAAAAACAAAGTTTTTTTTTTTAAATGTTGGTTCTCTATAACGTTTAAACTTTGTAGAAGCTTCGCCATGAGCAAAATGATAAAAAACAGAACCATTTTCGAGAAAAATAAAAACCAACAAAATAGTTGTACTAAACTGACAAAAAATAACATTTCAACAAAAGAAAAAAAATGGGCATGACTGGATAGCACAAACATGCTCTCGTAGCTAACAACTTGAACGTAGCTTAAAATTCACAATATGCATATGTTAGATCCACTACAACATTATGATATCATTAAGAAAGTTTTAAAAACAATTTAAAATATAAATTATTAGTTAAAATTACTATAAATTTGTTTTTTATTTGCTAAAACAGATAGAGCTCAAAAAAAGTATGTCATCTGATTTATTTGATAAATATGAATTTATGAAAAAAAAAAAATTCAAAAATCGTTAGAGCGGTTTTTTTTTTAAATAATTTTTTAAATATATAGATTCTTGAACATTTAAAAAAAATTAATTTGGTATGCCAAATTTTAGTATTTAGTAAAATACAATTTTTCATAAAATTTAAAAAAAAAAAATCATTAACCCGTTTTCAAGACATTGAATTTTCAAAAAAAAAAATTCAATATTTTTTTGGGAGCGGGTCATAATACTGTTTTTCAAAATTCTGTATGACAAAATTCTGTGTGGTCAAAATACTGTATGACCATAATTCTGTGTGTCATTATACTGTAGAATACAAAAATCTGTGCGTCAAAATACTGTATGGACAAAATACTGACTTGCAAAATTCTGTTTTGTAAAATTCTGTACTGCAAAATACTGTATTTGCAATACTGTTTTCTTTTAAGAAATTTCCTTTAAAAAACACATAATACTATAGTCTAAGAAATATATTATCTGACCGGGAACAAATTAATTCATGAAATTTTACTGCTCGTATCGACGCAAAATTTTATCCTCAACAACATACCCAAAGTCCTTCAAAATCCCCGCATTGACTTTTTGTATAGACGCATTTAAAGAGGTGGTGAGGAGGCCTTTTTATGGAGTGATGACTTTTTTTTAAGTACAACAAGTAAAATATTACCTTAAACCATTTTTAAATAATGATGACTTGTACATGTACATTAATATAATTCATTCTTGAAGTCAAAGTGTGTGTTCACAAACAAAAGAGAGGAAAAGAAATTAAATAGAGAAAGTAAGAAAGAGTAAACAAAAATTTACTATAACAAATTGATATACAAATTGACATTTACCAAAAAAGACGAAACAACTCAGTAAATATTTTAAGCGGGAAAATTAAGTGAACGAAATAGAAGTAAATAAGAGTAGAATTTTGTTTTATCTCACCTTTTCCCTAAGCTCCTAACTAGCTACCTATATAGTCTAAGAGCCCACAGCAAATTTTGAGAGTGCATTGATAACCAAAATATGAGTATGAGGGTTTGTAGGTGCATATATAATGGTATCGAAAACAACCGTCTGGCAGGTTTCTTCTTCAGCCTTTGGCGGGGGTGGGGGTTTGAAAAAAGCGATTTTCCAGTTTATTTTGTCAGATGTATTACCACTTCAATTAATTTATAAAATATATATAAGATGCTCTGTCATTTTCTTTAAGTCCAAACATCATAATCTTGGCAATCCGACCAATAGAACTCAAGCTCTAAGCTTTTTAAGATGACATTATCGTCTTTTCCTTGGAGAATTATAAAACACAACAAATCAACAAAACAGAGTTTCAAAAAAAAATCGATTAAAGTTGGCTTAAAAAGCTAATATCTTGAGTTCTATTGGTCGGATTGCCAAGATTATGACGTTTTGACTTAAAGAAAATGACAGAGCATAACGGCGTATATTTTTTAAATGTATTGAAGTGGTAATACCTTTGAAAAAATAAATTAGAAAATCGTTGTTTTCAAACCCCCGCCAAAGGCTGAAGAAGAAACCTGCCAGACGGTTATTTTCGATACCACGATATATGCACCTACAAACCCTCATACTCATATTTTAGTTATCAATCCACTCCCAAAATTTGGTGTGGGCTCTTGGTCTAATATTACTCAACAATTAAATCTTGCTTCTTTATCAATTTCATGCATTATCTCAAGTGGTGATAAAAAAGTTATGATGTCATTATAAAACCTCTATTAAATAATCTGTATTTTAAAGTTCTGTTAAAATGCTGTAAAAGAAATATCGTTTTGATAATGTAAAAAAGTGCGCGCGCACTTCTTTACATTATCAAAACGATATTTCTTTTACAGCATTTTTACAGAATTTTGATGTACAGAATTTTGAAATACTGTATTTTGATTTTTGACCAACCAGAATTTTGCTATACAAAATTTTTACGACAGTATTTTGCTCATACAGCATTTTGCACATACAGAATTTTGACATACAGTATTTTGGCATACAGTATTTTGAATACAGTATTTTGCCACATACAGTATTTCGACCCCAACCCTTTTTTTTAAATCCAAGAAATATTTTTTTGAAAAATTGTATATGCAAAATTGTTAAAACTTCAGAGGAAACAAAAAATTTGGTTGAAATCGATGCAGCCGTTAACTAGAAATTTAAAAACCAAAAAATCGGTTCTATGACAGGTACGGTACCTACCGTTAATTACCGTTATAAAAAACTTTTTTTTCCATACCAAATTATAAAGTGTAGTAATTTTAGTAGTTCGTGTTTTTTTTTTCCAAAATCTTTAGAGCCGTTTTTGAAATAAATCAATTTTTGTTTATTGGTTTTATGACAAGTACCGTTATTTTTTGAGCTTAAAAAAAATTCAATTTCCCCTCTAGGGAATCCCATAATAACCTTAAGTCCAAAGTTTGAAGAAAATATCTTCAGCCAGACAGACGGATAGACGGACAGACAGACAAACAGAATTGCGAGATCCACTTTTTTCGTGCAATGTTAGGTAAATAGCCCAGGAAAAATGTACAAAAAAATTGTAAATCTGCCAAAAAAACACCCAAGAGCAGATTTTTAAACGCAATTGTCTTTATTTTGGGATAAGAAAAATTGGCGCGAAAGTCTTTCACCAAATCGTGATGTCGAAAATATCAGTTTTCCACATAAAACGCAGAAAGGGTAAATGCTATCGAAAAGTATTTCATACAAAACTTTTCATTCTCCAAAAAACAAAGTTATGACAATTTTTTTTCTTACGAGCCACATGAAGCTGAAGATCGCTGCATTTTTTTTTTGGTTTCTTTTAAAGTAGCAGATCTCGAAAAGTATCAATGATATTGTTAAATTTTAAATACCAAAATGTTGTGCAAATAATATTCCAGGGGCGATGTCCGTTACTTTTTCAAATTTGCATCCCATTATATAATATCGATAACGAAATTATCTTACTTTTCTTCATACAAATTTTGCTTGTAAACTGAAAAACATACTTTTTGACGCTTTAACTCTCAATGTATACGTCACACAAGAAAACTTTATATGGAAATAATTAAGATAATATAGTTTTCTATTTATATACATATATAAAAAAAATTTGCGATAAGTCATTCGATATATAAGCTAAATCGCGTTTTTCAAAATTGTGGCTGACGCACAACAATTAAAGCCGCGCCGATTTTTTGTCTATACTCAGAGACAACACATTTACAAATTTCAATCACAAAATTCGAGCGGTTTTTTTTTTGCACAAAAAAACCTGCCAACTGGCCTTTTTGTTATTTTTTCGTTTTGTTATACCTAATTAGTTGCTAAGCAAAAATGAATGGCTTAGGAACATGAATATAAAAAAATAAAAAATATCGCCTCTAGAGCTTGGAAAACTAAATTTTTCTGTGTACTTTTTTTTTACGTACCATTCGTTGATCCGAAGTTATAAGGGCTTAAAGTGTTTTTGTTCTTTTTAAATGTTTCATTGTTAAAAACGCTTAATAAAATAATAAAAAAAAACTAAGGAACATCGCCTCTCGAAAAAAAAGTCTGCTCTACACAGTGCCATTTTTGTTTTCTTTTTTTAACCGTTAGTTTGGTCTATCTGCCCGATTAAAAAAAAAGTTAATTTTAAAATGTTAAAAAACTAGTTAAAAAAAATATAATGGGATGCAAATTTGTAAAGTAACGGACATCGCCCTGGAAAATTATTTGCACAACATTTTGGTATTTGAAATTTTCCAATATCATTGATACTTTTCGAGGTCTGCAACTTAAAAAAAAAATTTGGATGCAGCGATCTTCAGCTTCATCGAGCCACCGTAAAGAAGATATCGACAATTAAAAAAAACGCAAAATGTCAAAAATGGTACTTTTTCACGTATAACTCCTAAACTGTTCAAATTTTTTGAAAATATCTGAATGAAAAGTTTATGCATTATGTAACGCAATATAATAAAAAAACGCACCCTCCATTTCAGAGGTTTCAATATACATATACAAATATTGATGATAATTTTCTTGGGAAATATTTTCATTAATTGGGCGTTCTTTCATTTCGCAAAACTAAGCAAACCGAGAAAATAAAGCCCCAAATGATAAATAATATTATAACAAAAATGTATTCAGATTTTTTTTGGGCGATATTTTCAAATGTGTTTTTTCATTGGGCCTTTTTGCCTCACCCCGGGAGGTATGAGCTTCATATTTTATTTTTCATTTATGTATGTGTCTTGCCCCTATCCTGGCACAAAAATTATCACATATTTTTCTATTTTTTTTAATTCATTTCGTATGAACTTTTCATGCTCAGATTTTTTAGTTAAATTTTTAAACCATCCATTTTTATGGAAAACTTTGGGAACGTATCGGAATCCCGCTTTTTTAAAATCCCGTGTATTCAAAATCCCGTTCTATTATAATCTCGCTTTTTAAAATCCCGCCTTATCCCGCTAAGGCCGTTTTTTTTAGAATACATGATTATTTCATGTTGGTTATTTTCCACTTTTTATACTTTTCAAATGTTATCCAAGATCAAAGAAACTGCAAAGAGTTCCATCTCAAAATAATGATGAGGCATGGATTAGCAGACTTATGCTAGATTTCCACTCTTGTCATTGAAATACACAATTTGACAAGACAGGGTGGGTTAAACCTTCTCTCTACTACTACTTTCTTTGAATTTCTTGTTGGTACCTACAAGGTCAAAGTGTGTGAATTTGGGTCTTTCAATGACAAGTGAAAACCTAGCATTAAGGTTTTAGTTGGACGAATTACGTTCGATGCCATTATGTTGCATGGCCACCACGGGCACGCTTGTAGAAGTCCAGACGCTGAACCCATTCTTCGACGGTTTTCAAGGATAAATCGGCCGATACTGCTGCAATTTCACGTTCGATATTGGTACGAAGTTCATCAATCGTCGCTTGCTTGTTGGCATAGACCATAGACTTGACGTAGCCCTACAGGAAATAGTCTAACGGCGTCAAATCGCACGACCGAGGCGGCCAAGCGATTGGACCATTTCGTGAGATAACACGTTCTCCAAACTTGGTTTCCAATAAATTGATTGTGACAGTCGCTGTGTGGCTTGTGGCGCTGTCCTGTTGGAACCACATGTTCTCCAAGTCCATATCATCCAATTGGGGGATCTAGGCCAAGATCTTTTCGCAAAATTCGCCACGACGTCACAGAGATTCCCAACGCTTGAGAACGACGTGTGAGAGACACATTTGGGCTTTCTGCAACTGAAGCCTCAGCGGCAGCAATATTCTCGACACTACGGGCACTTCTTTGTCTCACTGGCACGGGATTCAAATGTGCCTGTGGATTCAAATTTTTCCACTAGACGCTCAATTGTTGATCTGCTAGGACGATTATGACACCATAAATTGGACGTAGCGTTCTTAACGTTGAGGCCACTGACTCCGAATTTCGGTAGTAAATTTTAATAATTTCGACTCAGCAAACCTTACTGAAGAGAAATGTCAAAAGAGCGGCAAGAAATATGGCGTCGTTTTCTGTCCCTATTGCTCTACTTTTGTAGCGTCCGTGTTCAAAAACTCTTTAAAAAGCGGGATTATAAAAAATCGGGATATCGTACCCAAATCGAAAATTTTATTTCCATCAAAAAGTCTCTTACCTAAAATAATTTCTAAAATTCAGCTTACTTTTCGTGTTATAAATATGATATAATAAGTGACCAGTGTGACCTTTTTCTCAGAAATTCATGGATTAATTTTTTGTGTGTTTAAGGAAGCTCTATAATCTGCACTATCATATTCAATATTAAAAACCTTTGAACACAGCAATAATTCTTCCTTATATATATTTTAATATAATCAGAACAATATTTTAAAATTTCACAAAACTATTTATTATTAATTTGAGCCCTTTGAAAAACAACTTAACATTTCTTTCATATTTGGCTTTTCAAAAAATCGTCTTTCCCGCTAATTAATGACAAATTAAGCTAAACCATGCGACCCATTCGTACACTGTTTTTTGTTTTTAATGAATTTCAAAATATTCTATATACATACATATATTCGCCACACGAAATTATTAATTTATTGCCAAAATGGTCAATAAGCTTAAGATTGTTGCCTTTTGTGCCGAAGTGAGGATTAACAGAGATCAAACAAAGGCGAACTAATTAAGTTTATAATTTGTTTTTGTTGTTTGTTTGTTGAATTTTTGTTCTTTTCAAATTTAAAATAATAAATTTGTAGGATTTTTCTTTTATTTGTTGCATTTTGACTTCTGTCATCAAATTATGGTTAAAAATTAATTTTAAAATATAATATCAAACGAGTTTGCATATAAATCGTTCTCATTAAATAAGGGGCAATGAATACATTTATTATATTTTTATTAGAATGTGGTTTTAATAATTTTTGTTTTGTATTGTGTTTTATTAACGTTTGGTTTAAACCAATATAATTATGAATTCAATAATTTCAAACGAAATGGATAAGTAAGTTGATTGTGAATTATGCATTTAGGCCTAATTTATTCGCTTTCCATTAAATTTAAATTCGCTTTTAAAAATTAGAAATTGATCGATTTTAAATATTTTAATTTATCCACCCTCCTTCGATTTAAAATTAAGTTTCCTCTATTAACTAATTGTCTAGTTAATTTTAAATTGGTTTTAGCTAAGACGACAAAATCTACTTTTTAATGGGGATATTTAGCCATAATAGAGAGTTAACGAACTGTTTCCTTTTATTCACTTTCAATTAGCGTTGACAGTCGATATTTTGTTTGCTTTTTTTTTTGTAATCATAAAGTGCGATGCGGTTTTTGTAATCATAAAGTGCGTTGCGGGAAACAAAAGCAAAGAAGATTTGTAAGACCTTCTGGTGCAAAAACAATCTATAACTTTTTTAATGTTTTTAATGCACTGAATACGAATCAGACCTCAAAATTACCCTATAATAAAGTGGAAAAAAATGTTTGCAACGATTTTTCTTTGCAATATAGCGAAAAGCCTAAAGAAATTATTTAGGGGCTGGATTTTTATGTGTACCAAAAATATTCCGAAAAGTAGGTATAGTTTGTATTTACACCAGAAGGGTTTTTTTCAACTTTGCAGGTTTTTTTAATAAAAGTAGCAAACACAAAACTGACTGACAACGTTAATTGAGAGTGAATAAACAGACGCTATTTTAAACTTGATTTAGTGCTAAATTGAAAGTTCATCAGTCAAAATAAAATAAAAATCCCAAGGATATTTTAAAAAAGCATATAAATTTAAAGCAGCAAATTAAAGCGAGCCAGTTAACTAAATGCGAGTGAATAAATCAAAAATTAATGAAGTGTTCTTAATGACAATTTTATATTAAACGTGATATTAGTTAAAACGACACAATTCAATTTTTAATGGGCTGTGAACAAATTGGCCCTTAGGCTCATAGTAGTTTGGGAGGCGACTGTTTTGTTAAGTCTAAGGTAGGTATATAAAAATAAGTTAAACTTCCAAGTAATAATTCATTAAACTCTCTAAGCATATCTTTTTTCAGCTCACTAGCTACACTTTTCACAAAAAAAAAAAAAAAACACCTCTCTCGTTAGAGCTCATCTGAAATGTACCTACCACTTGAATTAACGATGGTTTCCCAATTCAATTTTACTAACAACAAAATAACCATAAAGTACTTACATCCTGTAAAACAAATTTCCTTTAGGTACTACATAATTCCAAATTAAACGGCTCTAATCACCACAAAGGCCTCTCTCGCTCCTCTCAATACTAAAGACCTACTATGGTATTTAAATGGCTCGACATTTATTAACAATTAATTTTTCATTGCATTTAACTCAGGTAAAGGCTTTTTTTAAATACAAAATAGCAATACAATTAATTCAGTATATCAGAAAAAAAAAACCAACACATAAGTTGAATTGAATTAAAAAAAAAAAAACACAAAAACTCTCAGAAACACACTTCAATTAAAATGAACGAAATAAAACGAGGGCAGCACGGTTTTTTTTGAAAATTAAAAAAAAATAATAATAACGAATCCTAAGCTTCTTGTTCTTCGAAACTGATGATTGGTGTGTTTGTAGCTGAATTGTTCTCATTATTGAAATTTTCTGTATTAAAAAAAATATGTTAAAAAAGAGTAGAAGAGGAAAAAAACACTCCTTGACAAAACCCATTCATAGCACATTAAAAATAATATTCACTGAATAAAATAATTGTAATTGCCGTCAGTCCAAAATTCAAAAAAAAAAAAAAAAAAACACACTCCACTTTATCCTCTCATCCCGTCATCCAAAAATGCCAAGGCCTATTGAAAAATTGTGCAAAATGTACACCTCATTTAATTGGAGAGGCTCGTCGACTAGATATGTATATACGACAACGCTAAGGAGGACGATGACGACGACGGCGGCTCAACTCGACACAAAACCGCCCGCCATCATCATCACTGACTGAATTGCATTGCAGCCTCTCTGAATGGGTTAAAGGATTTTTGTGCCCACAGAATTCGTCATAAAGGAATACTACACAAGGATCAAGGATATAATAAATCCTTTTTGCCTCAATCTAAATCTAAATCCCCCACATATTTAAATGGGAGGACATAAAGTGATTTTTTTTAAAGCAGGGCTGAGCTTGGTCACAAAAAGTCTTTAAAGCAAATTGGCTCCTAAAGGGCCCAACATTTTCTTAAAATGATTTCAGCTTAATTTCCTTAATTCCATTTTATTATTTTTTGACATAAATTAAGCGATAATTCGCTATAATGTGCTTAGTTAGACTAGTTTATACCAATCATAGTGAAGGAATTTCCAACAAATTTGTGTAAGGTCTCTGTCTTCTATTCAGTAGATATCGCTTGACATTTGACATGTAAAAATAGCCGAATACCTATTTCATGCAGAAGAAACGTTATATTCCTGACATTTTTGACCAGGAAATTAATTTTTTTTGTTTAGACCAGTCAGAGAATCGGACCTCTAACAAGAACAATATTATTCAAATTGATAAATATAGTCATTAGTTCATTTGTAAATCATGCATGTGTCCTATGAAGCATAGAAGCCAATAAATTAAAAGGTCGAACAATATTGGTATATTTTTCGACCATTCAGGACCCATAGAGACCTTAAGGCAATTTTGCTCCGCAAGGATCCAAATTTTTGTAAGTGTACAAGAATTTAAGACATACTGATTCACTCTTGTAGACCAGTTTATACCAATCAGGTATAGTCATAAATTCAGTTCTAATTTGATATAATGCACTCTTTTAGACCAGTTTATACCAATCAACAAATGAAGGAGTTTTGTGTACTATTTAGCAGATAACGTCGGATATTTGACTTTGGCATGTAAAAATAGCCAACAACCTTCTTATTTCATGTTTACATTTGTGACCTAGAAAAACACTTTTATACCAGTCAGAAAATCGAACCCCCTACTATCACAATTTTATTTAAATTGATCAATATAATCATTAATTTTTTTGTAAATCATGCTTGTTGGTTGTTATCCGATGAAGCATCGACGTCAATAAAATTATCATCTTAAGGTAACTTTGTTCCCGTTGATTTTAGGATGTTCATATAGTTATGAATAAAAGGCACAAATTCAGTTCCAATTCGATATAATCCACTCTTTTAGACCAGTTTATACCAATCAGAAAAATATGGAGTTTCTGTTTACTATTTAATAGATAACGTCGGCTGTTTGTCTGCGACATGTGAAATAGCCAAACAACTACAATTTCATCTAGAAGAACCGTTATATATTCTTGACATTTGTGACTTAGAAATGCTCTTTTTAGTTTATACCAATCAGAAAATCAAGCCTCCATCAGGAACAGTTTTATTTAAATTGATAAACGTACTCATTTATTTATTTTTAAATCATGATTGTCATCCAAAACAGCACCGAGGCCCATATAATGAAAATGTTGAACATTTTTGGTATATTTTTCTACCATTCAGGGCATACAGAGGTCATAAGGCAATTTTTCACCTGAAGGGACCAAATTTTGTTTAATTTTTTTTAGTCTACAAGTTTCAAGGATTTTCATATAGCTACAATTTCATAAATTTAACGCATACATTCAGTTCTAATTCAATATAATGCACTTTTCAGTAGGTAACGTCATTTGTTTAGCTTTGACGTGTGACATAGCCAAACACCTGCGGATTTCATCTAGAAGAACCGTTATTTTCTTCACATTTGTGACCTAGAAATTCTCTTTTTTGTTTATACCAGTAAGAAAATCGAATCTCTAACTACCATAATTTAATTCAAATACTTTTTCATTTATTTTTAAATCATTCTTATTTTCCGATGAAGCACCATGACCAATAATTTAAAAGGTCGAAACAAAATTGGTATATTTTTCGACCATTCGGGGCCCAATAGAGGTATTTGCTATGTTAAAACTAAATCCGTCACTGCTTGTTGCTGTTACATGGCGGGCGAGACATACGGACTTTCAGGATCAAGGGTCTCGGGTGGGGTTTCTGGAAAGCAGGAACTACAGCAAAGGAAAAGAAAAGGCGGCTCATTCAATAAATTGGCAGTGTGTATGTGTATAGAGACCTACGAGTGATGAGGACATAAGGAGTTTATTATGATGGATTTATAGTGCGACGGTGACGTGGCATCAGCAGAAGGAATAGGTATAATAATTTATGAAGAGAACTGCGAGCTGAGCTGTGTGTTATTCTTTGGGCCACTCAATAAAATTGTTGTTCTATATATAATACCACCACCAATGGTTGCCACACTATACTCTCAGGACACAGTCCAATACACAAAATTTACATTATAACTGTAATTTTTAAATGCGCTATGAAACCCTCTTGACATTTCGTAATTGTTTTCAAGTATGCCAAAGGATTTTTTGCAATCCAGCCATATCCATTCCATTCCAGACCCATTGACATCGTATCGTTTCTCTTTTGGTACTCACAATAAATTCATATAAATGCAAGCAGCTCCTTCGTCCTTTTTGGACCCGCTCTTGTTCTGTGGTTGGTTGTTCTTTAGAATATTATATATTTCTGTACGTGAAAAGGACTTTTATAATATTATTATTTTGTTGCTGATGAATAATATACGTATATTTTGTTGAATGAATCACAAGTTGGATGTTTTTTTTTTAGCTTTTTTTATTTCGCTGATGAAAGAGCACTCTCTTGAGGTGCGGCTATACACTTCGTCTACCATTTTTTGATATTATTATAGAAAAAGTATTTATTCCTGTATGTGTTTTTTTGTTTGTATTATATGACCAAGTTATATGCGCTTTTATTGAGAAAAAGTTAATAAAATGTATGTTGTACTGACGAAAAGGAAATATGAAAAGCAAATAAACTTGCCATTCTGTTGTATACAGAAAATGTCACTCGAAAAGTTAAATATTAATGGTAAAGGATGAGGATGGGGACAGGGACAGGGATATACACTAGGTTTTGATTATGAGTGTATTCAGAATCAGAGAGTCTTACAATTCTGGGAGGAGATGACATCAGGGACATTCGTTGTTGATGAATAGATTTAAATACAATTTATAATTGAATGAAAAGATTGGCATACATACGCTTATGCTTCAGTTATAAAATAATATATAATTTTTCTATAATGAAGTATGTGTTAGTAGTAAGACTATAGTTCTTTATTTAAAATAAATAATAATTTCTATACTTGGTTGCACAATGCACATTATGTACCTACTTGATCTTATGATGTTGCAAATAAATCAGATATATATTGGTTACTGGCTCAGAATTATAACGATTAGGTAGGTGTTTTAATGACCTTGGCACAAAATGTATGCAAAATGTATGAACAAGTGGCCGCAGTCGTATTTTAATATGTTGCAATCGACTCTATCAGCAGGTCACAATTACCGAAAATCGATAGTTTTGAAGATACAGCATGTCAAAAGTATAGCCCAGGGGCATGTTTATACTTCCATTATAAAGCAAAGAGAAGAAGATTTGCTTAGAGTCCATCAATACTCTACAACCAGCGTGTAGACTGGATCAAAACAAAAAGAAAGTCGTACGTAGGGTGGGGTCCATGATACAAATATTACAGGTAATATCTTTAGCATGTTTATTTTTGTTTAGTTCTGCGCATGTTGTCAAAATCAGTAGTAAAAAAATTAAATTTCAAAACAATCACAAAAAATTTGTTTTTGTTTTGCAGCCATCTTGAAATTTGGAAAGCTGCGCCTGATAATACCCTAGATCAGCGGTAAGGCTGCAAAAGAGCAGAGAAAGATTGATCCTCCTAATATTGTTGCAGTGATATGAAAACTTAAATTACCAATTCATTTATTTAATCAAACCAACAAAAAAAAAAAAAATATAAATGAAATTTTAAAAAATAAACAAAAAATTCTCAGTATAAGAAAATGTCTCTGTAACAATTGGTAGGGGATCATTGCTTGATTCTAGTCAATTGTAAGGTGACTTTGGGCACCCAATTTAAGATACTTGTGCAAAAAGTTTTATTCTGTACAAAAGTTATAAATATTTTAATTAGAAAACAAAATTATTACTGTGTTTTTAACTTTGTTCTTCGGGAAAGTCGCGGAACCTTAAAAACTCTTTCGCGAAACCCCAGGGTTCCGCGGAACACAGTTTGGGAACCGAGGCCCTAGATAATGTGTACTTTGGGTGGGGTCTACGTCTCCACATTTAGACGAAAGGGCTATTTTTCTACAAATTTTATACGAACAAAAATCACTTTTTTCCAACAGACTGGTGTTCATACCCACCCAATTCAAGTGTGTCGATTTTAATGGTGATAAGAAAGATTTTCGTCTTTAAAATCTACGCTACAACGACTAAATTTGTCTCTAAGCAAATTCTAAAAGTACTTTAGGTCAGTTTTTGTGTTTTTTTTGTTTTACATTTTCAAGTGACGTTTCGGTTGTGGTTACAACCATGTTCAGACCTATGGTTAAAAAATATTAAAAACGTTTTTCTTTAAATCTACCTACTAATTGAGAATACTTACAACTTGGGTAGCTAAGATTTTCTGTAAGATAGAAAAAAGGCGTTTAAGCAAATTGTTTTTCAAAACTCAATTTAAGTATAATGGTGGTAATGAAAGTGTCAGGCAAAGATTAAAAATTATAGTACTTACAATTTCTCGAAAATATTTTCTATTTCGGGTATTTTTTGTTGTTGTTTAAATTGACCCTCCCGCCTAATCGGGGTGAAATACACTGCCTCTCGCGATACAAATTTTTCCTTGTCTTGACCAAACCTAGACATTCCCAGTTTTGTAATTTATATTACAAGAAGCACCCTGTATTTTTAACAAAACGTTTACGTTTTTTGAACAAAAACTATAGAATTTATACTTTAGTATCTACTTTAGTAGAATTTATCAATAAGAAGCTAACCAATTACCACCCAAATAAAAGCTAACCAATTTCCTCTAAGTTCAACGGGTGATAAGTTATGCGCTTTTAAATGACAATGGGCAAATCTGGCCCAGCACCAATAAGAATGGCCTTCATATCGTATATAGGTACATGTTGGCTGTGTGACAGAAGTTATTTAATTTTGAATAAAATTTCCTTAGTTTCTCATTAATATTTTGTGTATTTTTCGTTCGATTTATTCCATTTTTTGGAATTAAGTTTTTTGAACCCTTGACACACTACCTGAATTTTTTCAGATTTTTAAAATTATGTTTAAGATCGCAAGCATCAATTCTATGCAAAAAGCATATTATTTATTTTATATTTATATTTTATATATTTTAAAAAAATACAAATATTGGTTTTTAAATAATATTTTTGATGTAAAAGTCATCTCTGGAAAACAACAAAAAAATAATAATTTATATCTTATTTATCGGATTAAAAATGGGTATGTATTATAAATTAAAAAATGGGCACGACTGGATCGCACAAAATTGCTCTCGTAGCTAACAACTTTAACGAAGCTAGAAATTGCTGATGTACAAGTACATAGTATAAAATGTTATGAAAGCATTAATAATTAAATAAATTATCAGTATAAATTACTATAAATTTATTATTTTAATGGCTTTGAAAGTAAGAGCTGAAAATCAAGTATGCCATCTGATTTTCTTGATAAATATGAATTTACGAAAAATAAAAAATCGTTGGAGCGGTTTTCTTAAAAAAAATTTTTTATTATACAATTTTTCGCACACAAAAATAAAAAAAAAAGTTCATTGGCCCGTTGTCCAGATACTGAATTTTCAAAAAAAAAATCAATATTTTTTTTTAAATTATTTTATTTTTTTTGAAAAATTTTATATGCAAAATTATTTGAATTGTAAAGGAGCTCTTGTATAAATCAGGTTGAAATCAGAGCAGCCGTCAGTGAGAAATTGGAAAAAAAAATATCGGTTCTATGACAGGCACCGTTATTAACCGCTTTATTTGGTAAATTTTGTTTTCATCAAAATATTGACTATAAACGCACATCTTTTTATCAAAATTCTTGGAGCCGTTTTCGAATAAAAAGAATTTTTTTCTAAATGGTATTTCAACATTTGTATGGAAGGTACCATTATTTTTTAATTTAGAAAGATGATTTTTTTAAGTATTCTACAAAATAATAAAAAAACCATCTTACACCTAGTTTTGAAAATATTGACTAATTCGTTTTCAAAATATTTAGTTTTCAAAAAAACTATTTATATTTTTTTTTTTATTTTCAAAAAAAAAAATTAGTTTTGGTTCACAGTAATGTTCATATTTTTAGATTTACCATAAACAAAAATGAAAATTTTGAACTTAACCATTTTCGAGAAAATCAAAAACCAAAAAAATGGTTGTACTGGAGGTACCCAAAATATTCAATTTATGAAAATAAAAAATTATTAAAAAGTACTACATATTTCCTTACTTAATTTATTGGAATTTTTTTTAACAAGATCCTCGGATCCGTTTTTGAAAAAAAAATTATTTTCCTTTTTGGCGAACAAAAATTGTATGGCAGGTACCGTTATTTTTGGTCCTAAAAAAATTCAAAAAAAGTGTGGGCATATTAGTCAAAAAACACTATACACTAAGTTTGAAGAATATCCCTCCAGCCGTTTAGGCTGTACGGGCGAGGACAGAGACAGACAGAATTGCGGGACCCCATTTTTTCGCGTTCTCTATTATCGTAATGTTAGGGAAAACTATTATCTCGAGTTCGATTTTTTTTACGAATCCATAACTTACCATATAGAACATATATCGCAAGTAAAAAATAATTATTTATTTAAAACCCACGGTGATTTTTGTACATAGCTATAACTCCATCAAAAATGATAAAGAATAAAAGAATTTTATTTAACGTCATTTAATTTGGGGCCTCTAAGGTCCTGAGCTTTCGTATTTTTAACTCTCTACTGCACAAGAAGCCATATATGGCTTTTGGGTTTTAAACACCCACTACTGCGATTGCGCAACTGCCATTGGAAAAATAGCATTTTGATCGCTTAGAATAGATATTTGGTTATATATATTTGTTTATTTTTTTTTTTTTTTTCTTTGCGCGAAAAACCACAATCAGTTTAACAGTTCACGCAGCGAGAAAGTAGTACAAAAAATTTAGAAAAAATATATAATATAGTAATAAAGGCTGTTATATTTTTTTTTAGTGAGATTCGATATTGGAAAATAGAATTTAATAGTTAAATTTTCAATTATGTTTGTGGAATTCAAAACACGGCTCGTTTTTGGAACGTCCATATATGGCTCCTTATCCATTAACAATAATATTTAGGGACGCCATATATGGCTGCTTGTGCATTCACAAAAAGATGGATATTCAATTTTTTCGTTTTTATATATGCCTATTTTCGATTTAAAGCGGCTATAGAAGAACGCCTTTGCAGGAGTCAACAAAGTCTGAAAAGGGGTCGGCGTGCTTCAACTCCAAACACTGCAAAATGACAAAAGACTAAAATTGCTCCAAACCCTTGGATTTTGGTTTTCTCATCTCATCCTTCAAGAAAAAATAGAAAGGCGTCATGACATTTCACTGAATTCTGTTCGCTTCGACTCTATGGATCATATTCCCGAATAGCAAAAAACAAGGCTGAAATTCCAAAATGACTTCAGGTACAAGACATTTACAATGTGCAACAAATGGAAACTAAATCTGTGTCTGAACAAGGACCGAAATTGCTTCACATCACTCCAAACTTAATTTATTTTGTAATGAATATTTGCAAAAATGTTTTTTTTTGTTACATTATTGCTTAGTTTTGCAATGAATATTAAAGAAATCGTATTTGTTTTTTTTTTATTGCTTGAACTAAGTTCTATAGCCATGTTTTTTGAAAGAGTGACTAGCAACTCAGCAAAATGTTTACACGCCAAACAATAACAAAACAAATTATTATAGAGAATTTTGTTTGTATTTTCCGTATGAAACTTTTACTGAGTTGCTAGTCACTCTCTCAAAAAACACGGCTTTTATTTATTTTTTTGTGCTGTTTGAAAAATGTGTAACTGCACAAGAAGCCATATATGGCAAAAGTTAATAACTTTTAAAAAAATTTGCTTAAACAATTTTGTATGTTTTTAGTCTTTTAATTGTACAAAATTGTACATTGGATGATAGTGCGTGCAGTAGAGAGTTAAACAAGTTTTCATAACTAAGCGAACAATTTGTGGTCTATTATTATTCGAGAAGATTAAAATTTAAAAAATGCTAAATAAAAAAATAAGACTCTATATCTTTTTTTTAGCGTTTTTAAAATTAAAAAAATAAAAACAGATAAAATACAATTGTAAAAAAAATCTCCATCCATCCTGTTCTACAACTTTTGTTCTCATAAATCTGCTATTTGATTTTTTACTTCAGCCAACAATTTCCTTAATTCAAAAATTGAAGTATTTGAGACTCACAGTTGGACCTTCTTTTGATTGATTTCACAGATTTCTTTGAGTGTCTCTGATTGGGCAACAGTCAAGAAAAAAAAATGATTGTATAATTTTAAAAGGGTTTTAGGGTAGGCGCATGTGCATATTGAGACGCGTCCCACGCGTGTGACGCGACCCGACAAGTGTGGCACGAAACGATTTAAGAAACGTGTCATGCCGTTCTCCGCATGTTGACTCGCGTGTCTCGTGTCAAAATAAATGAAATAAAAATCGTCTAAAATATTGATAATTGAAATAAACTTAAAAAAAAACAAGTAATTTCTAAAAGAGCAAACGATATTTTATTTTCAAAACCAACGACAGTTTATTATATTATTATTTTGACGGAAAAAATAACAAACACGCGCCGGTCTCGCAATGAAAACTATGTTTCGATCACTGTGCCACGCAACGGCGTATAAAGGGGGGGGGGGTCAGGGGGTCATGACCCCCCGAGAACCCAAGATTATTTTGTTGATCTGAAATAATTATTTAGTAACCACAACCACATAGAAAAAGGTTACCTAGAAAGCTAGTAGGATTTTCGATTGGTAATTTTTAGAATTCAATAGAGAATTTGAATATTGATGGGAACTTAGAATTCAACAAGAAATTTAATTTTCATGGCAATGGAATACCTACAGTGACTGCCATTAATATTCGGTTTTCTGCTGAAAATTTATTAAAATTCATTGGTTGTCTATAAAATAATATATTTACCACAAAAATTTTGGTCTCACATCATATTACCACAAAATCCACACATTATTCCAAAGAAAGAATTCAAAAAAAAGCCATTCCAACACTAGAAAAGTTAAAAAATTAACAAACAAATCGTTAAAGTTAGGAAATAAGCACTCCATTAATATTAGGTTTTTTGTTTAAGTTCTCATTAAAATGGTTAAAAAGAGCGCAACAGCATTTTTTTCTTATTTGCAAGACCTCTTTCTGAATGCATTTTCATGTTCCTTGCATTTTAATCTGTGTTCCCTTGCTTTTTCTAACATTTTTGTTTTATCGTTAATTGTAATGCGTTTATGGTAGAAGCAGAGTTCTCCCGAAAACTTTGTTCCTTTTTATCACACAGGTTTTATATGCGATTAAGGTCAGAAGGTTGTTACATGAGCTTCTATGATTTTTGGGCAGCCATTAGTTGAAGAAATGCCCTTTTTTGTTCGGAGGTATCATCATTACAAAATTTTAGGACGTCAAAGGTCTCAGAGGTCTCATAGTGTATTTGAGAAATTTCAAAGTAGGTGACTATGGAATTTTGTATATATAATTTTATATACCTTACCTACCTATGTACATAAATATTGTTATATAAAAGTTTTAAATATTTAAGAAAACATTTTGAATCGGCAAGGTTCTAAAAAATATACAAAATTAGCAAATGTGTTTTTAGTTTGCTCTAAGAAACTTTGTCATCGATTTGGATTCAGGCATTAACTTTTATTAAAACAAAAAAACACAGGTCCGAAGCTTAGGTTATCAAAATATTCGGGAAGCCAAAATATATAGCATATCCCCTACCTTAACACTTCTTAATAGCCCGTATCCATAGAGCCCAGTTCCTGTGCATATAATAATTCCCATTTGCAACATAAGCCAGCAATCATTTGTATGGGCAAGCATCACATAAATAATAAATTTCGATATTATGCAGTTGCTGGAATATAAGTGCATCCATAAAGTCACATTTAGGTGTTTCATACCCTCTCGAATATAACAAAAAAAAAAAAAACAATAATGTGCTTTGAACAATCATCGACACAGTTATTTGTGTTCTCACAATCGCACAACAATAGATTGTCTTTCAAAACATTTTTACCTTCATTATATCTATCTATCTGTCTATTCTATAGAGTTCGTCCCCTTTACATGATGCCTTTGCTGCTGGTCAGTGAAGTGTTAGTAACAAAAACAGTAAACACTAAACAATAAAATGATCACTAATGATCTTTACAAAATAAATGATGCGCAGCACCCAAACCGAATTAAAAACTGAAAAAAAGAAAGATAGGAGAGAACTTCGAAATAGTTGCATTACCCATAGATGCAGAGTTGCATTTAAGATACAGTTTAACCATTAATGACGTCACGCTTGCTTACGATAAATTCAACAACAAAGAAACATCGATTTAACAATACGAACAGCCGTCGAGCGATCGACGACTGTGGACTGACGACAGAGTTGGTCGTGGTGTTGATGATATCCAAGTGAATAAACAACAACATTGAACAAAAAAAACACAAAAATCACTAAAAGGGCAACAATTTCCGATAAAAGTTCCATTGAAAAACCCTGAAATACATGATCACTTCCAGCCCCAGTTGTTCCTTCTAATATGTACCTATAGTTAGGGTATCAAAAATAATTCTTGCTTTTTACAGAAATGCGAAACAATTACCACGGGTTTGTGTTGTGCAAACTCGACAAAAAAACTGCGAAATGGAAGCCCACCGCGAGTATAATAGTCGAACAATAATACTCGTAGTTAGAAACCCGCTGGAGGAAAAGTAGTGGCTATTCATTATATATGTGCACGCTGAGTACTTAGCCCGAGTTGTCGAAATGAATTAGGCCACTACTCTCCTGATTTCTAAGCTCGGCATGGCACCCCATTGTTATTCGTTTATAATCGCGCTGATTTAACCAAAAAGGGGGTTGTTTATTTTCATTCGTTTTTTTTTTTTTTGTGTTTGGGTTCGGTTTCTTTCAAAAATTAATGTGAGACAATTCAACGGATTTCGTGTTGAGGTACAGAAAACAGAAACATCATCATATTATAAGCAAAGTACCAGAGATTAGGGGATGTGCTGTTGGGTGAAGGGCGGTTTGTTTTAATAAGTTCAACAGTCTGGAAATAATTTTATTAACCGGATTTCATTCATGGTTGGAGAAGAGATTGCAACTATTTCGATTTATCTGGTTTGTTAAGCGATGCTTATCAGCGGGAAAGTCGTGATTATATACGTTTAAAGAAAAGGGATCAAAGTAACAGTATTGATGTAGTTAGGCCATGTTCTCTTCAATTTAAAAGATGTGCGATAATAACTGCGTGTGTATATGGACCAGAATTAGGCACACAAAAAAACCAGTTCAAATTTTTGAAATCGTTAACTACCAAAGCAGTAATGACTAGGAAAAAACGGTTTTCAAAGCTTAGTCAACTTGCCCCTCTCATAACATAGATGAAAAAGCACGCCTTATGGGATCGTTTATGGACGTTGCAAGAAAGAAGCAAAGAAAAAGTGTGCCCAACTTCAAGCAGGGAGTACGAAGAGCATGTATCTGGACCTGGAGGAAATATCTGCACCGGCTGCTGATAACTACGACATGCCAACATGAACAAGGGCGCATCTATTTTAAAATCACCGCACAAAGAAGGAAAAATGCTCAGGAGATTCGTTCACCAAAATTCATTAACAACGCTCAAGGCCAACTCCTTGTGGAGGACCAAAATTCTTCACAGATGGCAATAGTATTGTGAAGGACTTTGAAATGAACAGTTTCCGAGGATATACTTCCCAATAGCTGCACCTAACAACGAAGAAGTCGCCGACATCACAGTCGAAGAAGTTAGTGATGCAGTGAAATACTCTAAAAAGGCAATAGCGATCGGGCCTGACGCGATACTCTCTGAGTGAGAAAAAGATGGTAGACATCGAGTCTAGATGGCTCATGATTTTCATCTCCAAACTTATCTGCGGCGACCGAATGCCTTATCAGTGGAGGGAAAGTTACCTTCTTCCAATCTACAAGGGGAAGCGTGATAAACGAAATTCTGACATCTAGATACCGTTCGTTCAGGCTGATGTAACACACCATGAAGATCGTTGAGCGGATATTGGATGGCCGCCTACGAAAAATAACACGACTTTCTGACGACCAGTGCGGGCTTGTTTCGGGTAAATCAACCACAGATGCTATTCAGAGCATGAGAATCAGAAAATATCGGGATTCCTCAAGATATTTGCATATTGTATTGGTTGATTTTGAAAAAGCATTCGACAGACAACCACGAGATCTGATATGGGTTGCACTTAGGCAACGAGGAGTTCCGGATGTCTAAGTGCGGATGATCATGGACATGTACGAGCAAGTTAAAACAAATGTAAGATGCCCCGCAGGAATCACCGAAGAGATCCCAATTAGAGTAGGTGTGCACCAGGGAAGCGCCTTGAGTCCTTTGCTCTTTATTACTGTACTTGACTTTCTGCTTGAGAATAAGGTGGGTGGACCCCAAAGTGAATCAGTTATTCCTTGCTGACGATGGACTCATCATAAGTGAAGATTCTGTGTCCTTGCAACGAGCACTTGATGTATGGGTGGATGTTCTAGAGGGATATGGATACCGCATTAGCGCGAAAAAGACCGAATACCTATGCTGTCCATTTTCTGATCCACACAGGCATATTCCGGACATCTATTTGAATGAAACAGTGCTTTCCAAGTGCGAAAAGTTTAAATATCTTGGATCAATGATAAATAGCAAAGCATCTTGTGATGAAGACATCAAACATCGCGTAAACGTAGGGTGGATGAAGTGGCGGGAAAACTCTGCCATCTTAAGCTCCCTAAGCCGAAAGGAAAGCTCAACACGGCAGTTGTTCGTCCAGCGCTTACATACGGTTCATAGTTATGGACAATGTAGAAGAAGTATGAGAGTAAATTGACGGCAGTTGAAATGAAGATGCTTCGCATGACAGCACGAGTGACAAAGCCCAATCGAATAAGAAGCAAGAGAATCCCAGGAAGCCTACACGTCCAAAATACCATCTTGGACAAAATACAGCATGACCAACTTAGCTGGTACTGTCATGTACAAAGAAGATGCCATGTGAACCCAGTTCAAAAGGCAATAGAACAAGACGTTCCAACTTCCAACACTATCGCGGAAGAAAGGCAGGCGCAAACTCCTGGATGAAACAAATGCAACGACACCTGTATTTAGCTGGCCTCAGACATGGAACAACCCAAAACCGGGAGGGCTGTCGACGTTTTATGAGGTGACCCTGGTGAACCCCACAAGTGGAACCTTAGGTGAAACCCTTGAGTGGGTTAGTTGTGTTCCCCCTCGAGATCATGACAATTGCCGGCTAAATGAAAAAGAAGAAGACAGTGTGAGACAAATACAAACTTCGTTATAAAAATGCAATAAAATGAACAAAAGTAAGAGCAAACATTCCAATTTAATATGGAACACAACGTCGCGTCGGTCGTTCACGTGGCTACCTCGACTGGCTTCGTAGTAGCGCATTCTTATTTACTTACTTATGCTGGCGCTACAGTCCTGTGTGGACCCGGGCCTCAACCAACAAGCCCTCTCCAGCCAGCTTTGTCCCTAGCTAGCTGCTTCCACCTGTATGCGCCACTTGTTTCGCGACCTTCCTCTACTGCGCCGTCCCTCGGTGATGAATTCAAAGACTTTTCGGACTGGAGCAGTGCTTTTTTTTTTTTCACTTTTGTGACTAGGTCGATGTCGCTGTACAGCACGTACAGTTCGTTGTTGTATCTTCTCCTCCATTCCCCATTTATGTATACGGGACCGAAGATCACCCGAAGAATTTTTCTCTAGAATATTCCGTAAGCGTACTCAACCGCCGCTAAGAAGGTCCATGCTTCTGCACCATACAACAGGACCGGTATGGTGAGTGTCTTGTACAGGGACACTTTAGTCATTTGAGAGAGGGCTTTACTTTGCAATTGCCTTCTTAGCCCGAAGAAACAGCGATTGGCAAGAGTTATCATTCGTTTGATCTAAGCGCTGGCTGGTGTCGTTGTCTGAATATATAGCGGAGCCCAGGTAGACAAAGTCCTTAACTACCTCAAATTTATATCTGTGACGTTCTGTCCAAGACGTTGGTGTTGAGCGTCCTTTCTAAATAGGGCTGGCCACGAGACGAGACTCTGCGAGACTTTTGTAAGTCTCGTCTCGGTCTCGTTAAAATCGAAAATTTTCAGTCTCGTCTCGGTCTCGTGTCGGTCTCATAAAATTAAGTCTCGTCTCGGTCTCGTCTCCGAAAAAATGCGATTTCCGGCCAAGTTGTTGATTATTGGAACGAAATATTTTCGATTATAGTTTGAATGCGTGCAGAAGAAGATAAACATTTAAGTGAAATTGGATTTTTTAATTTATAAGACTCTTGTATCGTATAGCCCAGTTAACTTACTTCTTTCGCAAAACCCGTCTTTAGAATTCCGATCGAAATAAAATACAATTAATTTTAGAGTGGAAAAATTATATCAAAAAACCACTATTATTATTTATTACCTTCAACCATCGCCATCGACCTTCTCCTTCGAATAACAAATTAAATCTGATAAAGCTCTCTCGATCGCAAACCGAGATCGCTTGCTTTCGTTAACATTTCAAATTATATATAGTATTTTCGTTAAGTTACAACAAATTCCAATATATAAAAGTTCTACCTAGGTCCATCGAATGCAGAGTTACCAAATGCTCATGCAATTCGATACAACTCTCATTAAATTTCGGTAAAAATATACAGTCTCGCTTCGGTCTCGTCTCGGTTTCTTATAAGCCAGTCTCGTTTCGTCTCTACTCGTCTCGTCTCGTCTCGTCTCGTCTCGTCTCGTCTCGTCTCGTCTCGTCTCGTCTCGTCTCGTCTCGTCTCGTCTCGTCTCGTCTCGTCTCGTCTCGTCTCGTCTCGTCTCGTCTCGTCTCGTCTCGTCTCGTCTCGTCTCGTCTCGTCTCGTCTCGTCTCGTCTCGTCTCGTCTCGTCTCGTCTCGTCTCGTCTCGTCTCGTCTCGTCTCGTCTCGTCTCGTCTCGTCTCGTCTCATCTCGTCTCATCTCGTCTCGTCTCGTCTCGTCTCGTCTCGTCTCGTCTCGTCTCGTCTCGTCTCGTCTCGTCTCGTCTCGTCTCGTCTCGTCTCGTCTCGTCTCGTCTCGTCTCGTCTCGTCTCGTCTCGTCTCGTCTCGTCTCGTCTCGTCTCGTCTCGTCTCGTCTCGTCTCGTCTCGTCTCGTCTCGTCTCGTCTCGTCTCGTCTCGTCTCGTCTCGTCTCGTCTCGTCTCGTCTCGTCTCGTCTCGTCTCGTCTCGTCTCGTCTCGTCTCGTCTCGTCTCGTCTCGTCTCGTCTCGTCTCGTATCGTATCGTATCGTATCGTCTCGTCTTGTCTCGTCTCGTCTCGTCTCGTCTCGTCTCGTCTCGTCTCGTCTCGTCTCGTCTCGTCTCGTCTCGTCTCGTCTCGTCTCGTCTCGTCTCGTCTCGGTCTCGTCATGCGAGACCGAGATCTTGTGTTGACGAGAGAGTCGCATGACAGCGTGTCGCCTTGTATAAATCATTTTTGACATCGAAGGTGTCGGTGAGGTCTTTGCCAAACTTCATGGAGCAGCGTGCGTTCTCCATCGTCATCCCACACAAACGGACGAGTTTGACAGGGGTGTCAAAACTAGACATTGCTTTATATAGCCGTCTCTATAAATACTGTCATACGCGGCCTTAAAATCGATGAACAGGTGGTGAGTGTCGATTTGAAGTTCCTGGTTTTTTTTCCAAGATCTGCCGTAGTGTCTTTCCGATGGTGGACTTTCCTGGCCTGAAGCCACACTGATATGGACCTATCAGGTTGTTGACGAACGGCTTCAGGCGTTCACTAAATATACGTCAGAGAAGATCTTGTAGGCGATGTTAAGATGACTGATTCCTCTATAGTTAGCGCAGTTTAGAGGGTCTCCTTTCTTGTGGATCGGGGAAACAATGCTGAGATTCCATTCATCGGGCATGCTTTCCTCTGACCATATTTTACAGATGAGCTGGTGCAGATCCCTTACCAAGTCATCTCCTGATAGCTCGCAGCAAGCCCGTCGGCTCCAGCAGCTTTTTTTGGACTCAAGCTTAGATATCTTTTTTTTTATGAATTTAACTTCCTCGCCATAGAATTTCACTCTTAATTTTTGAGTTTTCAGTTTAAAACCCCCCCGAAATTTTTTCCTGCGTTCGCGCCTGATTTAGATTCAATTTTAGGTTTACCTTGTTTTTGAAAGTAAATCTTTTTTATTGCTATCAAGTCAACATCCTCTCCTGCGTATCTTAGCAAAGTCTATGGCCATTTCGACAATCAAAACGTCAGCATAATTTTTCGCTTGCCTCACTAGGATGTTAGCACCCTTAATCTTTTCAGAAAGCATAGCAATGAGTTGACTTTTGTTGTTTGCATTAGCGAGAAATTGTTGTTGGGAAGTTGACGCCGTCATTGATGTATCAAATAAAATATCTGCTGATGAAGGAGCTGAAACACACCAACAACGCTGCTCGGAAGCTTTTATATTGTTTCGCTGATCTTTATAGCCATCGAACACAATGATGACATGTTTACCAAAATGTTTTTGTATAATAAGTGTAGCTATCAAAAATTGCGTTAAATGAGTTCTCTCAATTCCATATTACACGATGCAGTAAAAACCCTCCATCGATGATGTATGTAACCTTTTTATAATCGATATCTTATTCAACTGGCTCTAATAATTTATAAAGGGTAGATTTTTTATTTTTTCGCATTCCAACCTCGTCAAAAACTGACAACCGATAAGGATAGCCAGCTCGTACGTTAAACTTTTCTAATTGGTTCAAAATATTTCGGACCCAAAAATTAAAATTAAATAAAATCGCTTGCAGTACTTACGATTCTTTGATTAAGTAAGTTTTAACGGTATGTGCTACGGAAAATATAACAATAACCATATCTGTGGAAAATTACCTCAGTTACAAGTTTGTGCAACAAATTTATTTTCTAAACCAAACCGTTTTTGAGTTACTTAAAAAAAAAACACCTTCATGGCCGATTTTTGTACCAAAAATTAAAATTAATTAATTTTTAGACCCGAGTGATTCTTTGAACTGCTATAACTTTTTAACGGTAGTGAGTGGGAAATCGCCTCAGCTACAAGTTTGTAGTATACATTTTTTTGTCTAAACCAAACCGTTTTCAAGTTATTCTCAAAAAACCCATTTTCATGACCTTTGACCCTTTGTAACTGACCTAGCGGTCATCGGATTGATGAGGAACTCTATCAGTTTATAAAGAGCACCATTACCAATGATCACACTAAATTTCAGCCTCGAACTAATTTTTTCCTTTCTTTGTCATTTTGTTGTCTATTCTTACTGGACTATAAGGCTTGTTGGTGCTTCGCAACTATATAATTGTACGTGGCCCGGAAGTCACCCCGACGGCACGACCCCCAACCTGGAGGACCCAGATCCTTAGCTTAACTCCAAGGACGGGGAGCTTGATTAACCGCTTGATTCTTAAAGGCCTAGGCTCTGAATATGTCGAAGTAACCCGTTTAAGGTGTTCACTAAGTAGTTCAGAGCCTGACCGGAACTGTAGACGCCACCGTTGATTCCATCTGGGGAATTCGTCCGCTGCCGCCTCGATGAAAGGAGAAGTGCCTTAGTGGGAACACTCCTCCCCCCCCCTCTCTCGTTGGCTGTCCACAACAGCTTTCCAAAGGGATTAAAACCCCATCTCCAGCTGAGGTACTAGACAGCCGATGTTCACCACTAGGAAGTGAGAGTAGGATTTGGTAGACAGAGGTGGGTTTTGAGAAAAATCTGTGGACGCTTGTGTCCTCTCAAATCTACCCTTTTGAACAAATCGCTTGGAGAAATCGTTAGTTTATTATTTTAAGTCTTGGCGTGACCATAAATTACCATCAGTGAATTATTTCGGAACTTGTATAAGATCCGGCGAAAATTAAAAATAATAAACGGCTTTAAAAGATTTGAATTGAATTTTGAAGAAGAATATTAGTATTTTGAGATTATTTAACGATCTTCTTAGAGACAAATTTATTCATGACGTTTAAAACTTTAGAACTACCTTTAGGCCCCACATTTGTAGTAGCCCGTAGCGTAATGGTTAGTGCGTTCGACTGTTACGCTGCAGGGGTGGGATCGCTTCCCAGCCTCGTCCACCTAAAAAACTAAAAAGTTTTTTTTCAGGGCTACTACCTCTTGCGAGGAATTGACAAATCCTCCAAGAGTATCACTTGTCACGAATAAGTGCTTCTCGTCAGCCGTTCGGATTCGGCATAAAATTGTAGGCCCCTTCCATTCTTGTCGGAAGGCGCACACAGGAATGGATGCGAGTTGTTAGTCACTAGGCCCTGGTTCTTCATGAGCCGTTGTGCCACCCGATTTATTTATTTATTTTATTAGGCCCCACATTTCAGATACAAGTCCTTACGTTTCCTTTAGGCTGATTCGTTTTTACTAAAAATAATCTTTATAGCTTAGCAGAACTGAGCAAAATTTATTATTGTGATGTCACAAGGAAAATCGAATCTATCGAACAAAGTTCATTATCTGAATTAAACTAGCCTTTTAGTTTCGAGTCAATACGTCTTTTTACTAAAAATTCATTCTTATTGACAATAACCAATAGTGAAAATGATCACAGCTGATTTGTCATGACTTTATTAACTGCAGTACAGCTTTTTTGTATTTAAATAAATTAAATCAACACTTATAATAGAGATCTACATTAACCCATTGTTGCCCACACGCTAAGCAAATAACGACTTCATTAATATCTCGAAACAATTAAACAGCAAATAATGGGGTTAACAAAGCAAAAGAATACAATTTATAATGAGGCTTTAAGAAGAAAAGAAAACAAAAGAAAAATAGCAAATTGATGAGATACATAGTCGGATGACATGCAAAAAACAATAATTCAACCTTTCTTTTTTTTGTCTTCAAAAGCTTGACTCTAAAAAAAACACGATCTGTGCTCACACAATAGGCGAACAACATTAAAGATTAAAAAAAATAACCTGAAGAGTTAAATAATGACGAGAGACACCTTTAATAAAATTAGGTTTATAATCTATAGAGGGAAAAGATGTCATGAGGGCGTACAGCAGCACCCAGCACCATCACCATTATCAAATCAAATTAAAGCCCCCGAGTTTTAAGGCTCTCATTTTTGTATACCATCAGGGCAGTTAAGAAATAACACAACAAAAAAAAAAAATACTCGCACATTAAAACAAAACTAAATCACGGATTAGGTCAGAACTAAAGAGCGTCTTTATGTCGATCTGACTGAGCGCGGGTGCTTAAGGTGAACAATTTTGACATATTTATTGCCCTTCGGGGTCTTGAGACACTTCTCTTCCAGGCAGAATATTATAGAAGAGTCATTCGGTCGTATGTAGCGTTGTCGTTGGAGTCGGCACTTCAAGTCAAGGTGTTGCCTCATCTCACCTATGGCGGCCTGCGGGGAAGATGAGTGTTTATAGAAGAGGAGGTGGGTACTGGGTACCACGCCAGATCGATGTTTCAGCGTCATGGTTCATTTAGGGTTTTATTGTGATCGTTATGGCGATGTGGGGCAGGTAATTTCCTTTTTTCTTCTTTTTTTTTTCTTCAAAAGGCACAAGTCGGCTGCCATGCCACGACAACGAACGGCCGGCAGATCGCTTACTGTTCAATCGTCGTCATAGTGTCTACGAAGACTTCGAATTTAAAGTGGATTTTTATTTATAGCCTGGAAATTCCAAGCACAGTGGGGAGGCAGGCAGTTGTTCCCAGTTGGTTAGGAAAATAACCCACCATCAGGCTATCGATTGGATGTTGAGTAGGTAGGAGTAGGTATTTATATGTGTATAATGTCAAAGGAATTGATTTTGGACATGTTCGCTAATAAATATTTTTTTTTTTGGACAAAATATTTATAACTTATAGAAAACTTGATAAATTGAATCGAAAATTTGTTAAATTAAATGCTTAAATGTTTAGGTAAATTCAAACCTTTTAATACACAAAACAAAACAAAAAAAATATTATTTTAACTTTTAAAATAAACACATCTCATCATGGTCTTTATTTTGTCTACAAATTATGTAAGTATGTAGTAGTAGTGTTGTTTATTTAACTTGAATGTTCTTTGTTTTATATAACCACAATTAAAGCATTGGCTTTTGCCGTCAGCCCGAAAAAAGAGTATAATCTGACAAAATACTATAATTCAGTTTGATCTACATATTATCAACATGATTTTCTAAAGACTCATATACATTTGATAAATACAATTTTTGAATATTCTTAATTTTCATACATACGTATATTTTAAAAAGCTTCATTTAAAATTTGACTTCGATATCTTAGCGCGGATTTAAGAAAACTACTTAATACATTCCAATCCTGCCCATTAAGGACTTCCATGGCTTCATTTAGAGTGAGAATGCTTCCACCCCAGTGTGCGCATCTAATTGACGCAAGGATGGGAATGCGAAATGGAATACATTTTCCAACTCTCTGCGGTTGCAGAGGGTGCATTCCAAGTTTTCTTCGGATCCATATGGTCGGTAGTTCAACCGAAGTAACTTCCCTCTCGCTTTGAAAATCCTAAATATTTTATCTACGTTGAATCTATCATCAAAGTAATTGTTGACGCCGAGGTTGTGCTGGAGGAGTTTAAAAATGTTTCGGGTCTCACTCCGTTGGTTGAAACTTGTGTACTCCATATTTGTCAACAATACTTGAAAAGTTTCTTCCCAAGTCTCCCATCCTCTCTCTACCAGTTGAACGTTATGTTGTAGTTCCAGACGTGACCATTCTGCAAAGAACTACGATTTTTGCTGAAGTAGTTGCCTCGCAATGATATTGGGCAGTCGATGGTTTTGAATAGGTATAGCTTTACGAATATAGGTCAGGGGCATTTTTAACGTGTAAAGGTAGAGTGGAAAAACACCAGTCTCTAAGTGTAGCATATACGTAGGGGTATTTTTGGGTAGCCAAAATATTTTTTTGATAAAGTACCTCAGCAACCGCTTCAAAAAGCTTGTACTTACCATTTGGAGTTACGTATTTTCTACCCAGAACTCCTCTCCAATTACAATGAATGGCTGTTTTGAATTCCACTAGTTTTCTTTCCAGGTGTTTTTTGAAAGAAAGCTTGAGTGTAATTACAACTTCAAGATACTTGTACTCTTTCAGTACTTCAAGATGCGCGTTTTCCCAGGTCCATTTTTAGTCACTAGCATACCTGCTTGTCCCATTTCGGAAAATCAATACTTTATAGACTTGCTGATGTTGACCGTGAGGTTCCAAAGACAACAGTATGTCTGAAGCTTATTCATCATCATTTGCATCATTTGTGGGGTTTCTGCTAAAATGTCTATATCATCCGCATACATCTTGGCTTTTATGATGACCCCAGCAAAGTTAATTCCTCCCGCTAGAGCCATTGAAATATCATCTTAAAAAAAGCGAAAACAGGAGTGGACACAAAAGACAACCTTGTTTGACCCCAGCTACGGTTTCATTTCCTTCCCATACTGCTGTCATGTTGTTCTCGTAATAAGAATAGTAAGTATTTTTGTCGACATTCCAATGCAGCTTAGTTTATAGAAAAGTGCATTCCTGTCGATTGAGTCGAAATCACTAAAGCAGCTAAGAAATCGACAAAGAAAGCAAATAACTTCCTTCCCCTGTCTAGATAAGACCTAGCTATATATATTATATGCCAATGAAAAAATGTTATCAACCGTTAAGTATTCTTTTCTGAAACCTGTCTGTCGAGAATGATGCCAGTAAAAATTTTCATGATTGTGTTCATGAAAGATATGCCTCTGTAATAGTTCAGATCACTTTCATCGCCCTTATTAAATATAAAACTATGTATAAGCAGCTGTTAGCTTTCCAACAAAGTTTTCAGTGGCGTTTACGTAAAATTCATATGGTACACGGTCAAATCCTGGAGCCTTGTTAACTTTGCATCGTTGCATGACGTAAATGACTTCTTGAACTGAGAAAGCGCGATCAAGGCTTTCGTTTTCAATTTATTGACAGACGTATAGAATTTGATTTGGAACTATCTGAGTGCTAAGAAGGTCTTTAAAATGATTGGCTAATAGACTTATATCAATTTTGATCCTCTTAGCAAAGGGTACACCATTGAGCGAACGAGCAAGCTTCCAAAAGTCACGACTGTCCTTTACTTCCGATAGTTTCTGCATCAAGAGAGAGTATTATTTTTGTTTTTCTTTGCATTAGTTTTTGAAATCTTTGTTCGCTTGTTGGTACATTTCTTTAACATATTCACATTTCAAAAGCTTAAATTTCTGGTGAAAAAAAAAAATCTTATTTTAGCGGAATTTTGTACAACAAAAAAACATGATAGCTACAAAATCACGGTTTGCGCGGTTAATCTAGTTCAGAGAAGCTTCAAATTTTTTAATTTGTTTTAGATTTTAGAAGGTCCTTTTTTTGGTAACTCTTACAAATTAGAGTTAGAGTTACAAATTTGTAGTTTTTAAGATTTTGTACTACAGCTTCAGCGTACCGGAAGTGCGATTTTTAAACTTAAAATACAAATAAGAAGTTACCCTTAAGAGATAAGCAATTTAATTTTGGGCAACAAATTAGCATTGAAAGCGATACAATTTTGGAAATCAAAAAAATTATTATATATACGAATGTTTGTCCGCTAACTTCAGACTTATTTTAGCGGGAATTTGAATATTTTAAAAAACTGTTATAGGTACAGAATTTATTTTTTCAGAACTAAAGAGTATTTAAAAAGCTACAAATTTGGGTACCAAATTTACATCAAACTCCAATTATTTTAGATTTCGTTCGCTAACTTCACACTTATTTTAGCTACAAATTCTTGGATTAAGCAACAAATTAGCATTTAATTAGCTACAAAAGCAGATACCAAATTTTGTCGATTCCGCCAAAAAGTGCCCGTCAAAATAAGGGACGTAAAAATTCTTACAGTCAAAATCGTTTTAAAATCCAAATTAGGCATCTGACGCTTAATTTTTCATTTTATATTCTTTGCAACCATTTATTTTTTTTTTTTTTTGAAGTGCACTCCCTGATTTATTGTGTTTTTTTTTTTTTGCCAATAGTCTGTTTTGAAATAATTGGCTTAAATAATTAATACCTCCTTACCGACAGGAGTTAGGAAAAAAGTTAGATACGTATGATTCTTAGAATTGTATAACAAAAAATCAAAACTATTATAAATACCTAAACTAGTTTTCAGGTGAATGAATGGGTCGAACTCGCCAGCCACTTTTTTTGAATAGTTTTCGTCCAGTAAATTCCGGCAGAGATTAGGCAAAGAACCCAAAAATCCATGATGGCAGTGGATTTTATAGGTGATGTTCAAACCGCTCCCTGGGATTTTTTTTTGCACTTTCTGATAAAATAAAGTGATTCGTTAAAATTCTGAATTCCATTTAGAATTTTAACATTTTAAAAAAGGTCACAAAGAAGGAATAATTATTAAAGGCATTCGTTTCAACAAATTCTACTAAAACTCACTTTTTAGAAATAGTTGCCCCATGTCAAAAATGCATAAGGATATAAACAGATCCTTTTAATTGAATATCCCGAGTTTGTAAGGTCCCTTTGAAACGACAGTCATATACTCTAAAGTAGTTCTGCTCCTTCAATTAACTATTAGTTCATTTATATCCAGCATTAGGTAACTCTGATTTGACGAACCACTGAAAACTGGGGCCTTTTTGTTCAGGTTATGATGTGAAAACCCGTTTTTAAAGATATTCTAACTATTTCAATGGTTAACTAAATTGATATTACCCTAAATAATTAAAAATGTACTCAAAGATCGTTTTGTTGTATTGAAAGCCAATAAATGCCTTCTTCTTTACCTTGTTTTTAAATTAATCAAAACTGAAAACAAAACATTTTGCTCTCTTAGCCAGCCATCGTCCTTAATTATAAATCAAACACCCATTTTAATTTAACATCCTTATAAAAACCCCTTTTCGAAAAAAAAAATAAATTCACTTCGGTGTTGCTTTATATTCCCTTTGCTCACATTCAAAAGCCAAACCCTGTTATATTCGTTGCGCTTTCCCGGCCAACAAGGCCTGGTGGCCTGCTTGCCTGGCTTGCCTGCTATCATCATCATGGAACACCACTCGAAAAACAAACTTTTTCAATTATGATTTTTGTTTCAATTCAATATATACAATTAAATGTCATAATTATCGCGCGCTTTTATGAATTCCATTATGTGCGCGCCCTATACAGAATAAGAACAGTCTCTGCCATTTCCAAACAGAAAGGTAAATTTATATGTTCATTATTATTCCACCCATAAACACAGAACCAGCACTCCAGCAGCTCTGGGAGTCGGAATCCAGCTCGAGAGGCTATAAAAGTTTTTCGAAAAATGATTGTTTTACGAGAATCCGTAAAAAAACAACATTAACAAAACAAATGGTTAAAAACAACCAAGCCAGTTAAATAAAAATATTTCACTCGTTGAATATAAAAACGAATTAAAGGGGGAGAGGCGGGGGGGGGGGTTGAATATAATAAAAAAAAAGTGAACAATAATTATTATGAATACGGCAAATGGCAGCTACTCTAAACTTACCCTTCCCCCTTAATTATTTGTTTTATGGAATAATAAATTGTTGAAAATATAAAGTTGTAACAAAACAAAACCACGCTATGCCAAAGCTGTGTTGCAAAAATATAGGGACTTAAACAAAAAAATGGTGGAGCGTTGTTATAACTTTGGTGACCACCAGCACAACCCAGCCAGGAGAACAAAGGATAAAGGCACTGTTTTGCATTTTATTGTGCATATTGTTGGTATTGATGAAAGTGCGATAGGATTCAGGATTTGAATTTTACAATAAAACACAACAGGCCTGGCTAGCTGCATTAATTATCCTGTTATTCTTTTTTTTGTTTTTTGTGTTATTTCGATGCTGATCTCTTTCTCTTTCATATTTGTTGATAAAAGTTTTGTAGGTTTTTGTTTTTATTTTTTTTTTTTTTGTTCTGAATAATTTTACTGAATTGCTTTTATTAGCCACTACGAGTTTTTGGGAACTTCTAGGACCTATTGTGGGTCGGCAAAAGTTTATGAATAGAAATAGCCAGGCACTTTGGTTTTGTTAATTTAAAATATGTTTTTTTTTTATATTTTTGTTTTGTTGGAGTAAAATGCAGCTGTTCTTTTTTTGTCTTCTATTGTTTGGGTCAGAAAATACAAATTCCTCAAAAAATTCTCAGGTTGATTTTGATGGTTGATTAACAAATCCAAAAATATCGAACGAATCTGGTATTTACTTTTTTTGTTTTGTTTGTGGGAGTAACTTATACATAGTTCGTTTGAACGACGTACGAGCTTCTGTCATGTAAGCTCAATGACTGGTACTGGTAAAATATATGAAAAACTTAGAGGCGAAGGCGAAAAAAATGTGCCATCAAAATGAAAAAGGAATAAACTATATGCTGGTGGCTTTGCTAATAGAACTTTTACTAAATAAACCTTTTAGTAAGGCAAAAATGCATTCATTGATTTTTATCATTAAATATGGTTTTGTGGTACCTAAGTTTCCTTAAAACACAAATTCACCTGGTCACTTTTCAATACATTTGTTATAACCCGAAATCAAAAATCGTTAGAGCGCAGCGGTATTCTTACAAAATAATTTATTATTAATAAAAATTCTTGAAAATAAAATTTGTTATGCCAATTTTAAGATTTTAATAAAGTACAATTTTTTACAAAAATCAGTAGCAAAAATGATCTATCCTCTTGCAAAATATTTAATTTAAAAAAAAAATATATACATTTTTAAAAATCAAAAACTATTTTTTCAAAAATGTGTAAATGCAAAGTTGGTCAAATTGTATACACCTGTGTAAAAACGTCGTATTGCAGCTACCCGTTCTAGATGAGGTAATACAAAAAATCGAATTTATCCTCTAGGGAATCATTTAAAAACACTTCACATCAAATTTAAAGAAAATCCGTCATGAGGACGCACAGAAAAATAGACCGACGCGACGGATGTTTTGGCAAAAATCACTTTTTTTTTGACTTCTCCATCATCGATAATATGTTAGTTTTGATTAAAACCACGAAATTTTTGTTGACACGAAAACAATAATTGCCCTATAGAGCAGGTAAATAATTAGTTGATATCTAGAAGGAAAGTAGAAAGTAGGTTGTGCAACTATACAATAAAACGATATTATTTTGCTATTCGTGCCCCGAATTCAAAAATGTCTATTTTTGTTTTGAAAAATTACCATTTTTGTAGGCTTCCCAATTTTGTTCTCAAGTGCAAGCCAAACAAATGATGATGATCAGTTCAACAAACTAATACAAATAAACTATTTAAGGTGCCATCGTTGTAATTTGTAAAATAATAGCTAAAAACGATCCAACCTATTCTTCAGTTACAAAGGCTCAGTTCATTCTTTGTTTCTAATAAATAAATTTCTAGTTTTAATTATTGTACAGCTACCACACTCTTCGGAAAATTGATTTGTCAAATTAAAAAAAATATTTTTTCGAAAACAATTTCGTGTTTTTCATTTTTGAAAACAAAAAAACATATAGGGCTAGGCGCATATTGAGACGCGTTCGACACGAGTGACGCTATACAGCACAGCACGAGTTTGTGTAAACAATATAAATCAACCGAACAACGCGTATTTATAGAGCGACACGAGATGACCCCACGCGCGTTTTCCGAAAATCGCGTGACACAGTGATTGAACACACAGTTTTCCTTGCGAGACCGGCGCGTGTTTGTGTTTTTCAGTCAAAAAATTAAATATTTAACTGTCGTTGGTTTTAAAAATAAAAAATCGTTTGCTTTTTTTAGAAATTACTTATTTTTTTTTAAGTTTATTTCAATTATCAATAAATCAGACGATTTTTGCTTCAATTAATATGTTTTTTGACACGAGACACGCGAATCAATATGCGGAGGACGGTATGACACGTTTCTATAATCGTGTCGTGCCACACTGGTCAGGTCACGTCACACGCTTCGGACGCGACTCAATATGCGCCTAGCCTTAACGTTAAAAAATATCTTATTAAGCTTAAAAACCACTTTTACGATTTTCATGCAATATTTAGTGAATTACTATAAGAAAAGGATAACTCTAAAAACAAAATAGTCCAATCAAATTAGCAAAAAAAAATATCTACAAAAATTCTGGAGGAGAATTGGAGGAGAACTGGAGGAGTATTGTTTTATTTTAAAGAGTACCTCTTGGGAAACCTAAAGCCACAATTTTCGCCATTTTGAGCGTTTACTCGATTTTCTCAACCGCAGAGTAGTTATCTTTATTGACTTTTTTAGTTTAAAATGTTCTCTACAATTTTTGTTTTAATTTTTTTGATAGCTCCTTCATATAAAAAGTTATTGTTGAAAATCCAGCAAATTTTCGATTTTCAAAAAAGTTTTTCGAGTTTATCTCATCCAATGTCCATCTGAACATCAAATTGCTTGAGAAACTTTTTATAGAAAATTAAATTTCCTACATTTCTGTACATTTAGATTTCATAAAAGTCTTTTTAATATATATATAATATACATATAAATATAAATAAAATAAATCGGGTGGCACAACGGCTCATGAAGAACCAGGGCCTAGTGACTAACAACTCGCAACCATTCCTGTGTGCGCCCTTCGACAGGAATGGAAGGGACCTACAATTTTATGCCGAATCCGAACGGCTAGACGAGAAGCACTTATTCGTGACAAGTGATACTCTTGGAGGATTTGTCAATTCCTCGCAAGAGGCAGTAGCTCTGAAAAAAAACTTTTTAGTTTTTAGGTGGACGAGGCTGGGAAACGATCCCATACCTCCAGCGTGACAGTCGAACGCACTAACCATTACGCTACGGGCTACTACTATAATATACATATAAGGCTTTTTTATTGAGTCAAAGTAGAGATTCAACCCACTTTTGGTCTCTGACAAGAAAGTTGAACGGGAGCGCAAATTCTAAACAAGTTGCAGCTGTATCAGTGGACAGTTTAAGGATTTACTATATATTATTACTGAACACGACGGAACAAATTGTATGGAGCCTTGCACAACCTGGATTGAAAGATGACCCTTAGATGCAGAAATATTTTTTGAAGAAGTCGAAAGAGTACTTGAATGAAAGATGGAAAAGCAGCAGGTTCAAATGGAATACCAGTAGAATTTTTAAAATATAGTACAGCAGCTGTCAAGGAAAATTTAACTATGGCATTCAACATAATTTTTAATTTTGGCACTCTTCCTGATCACTTCTACGAAACTCTAATTCTACCTATCTTTAAAAAAGGAGATCCAAGGGATCCAGTCAATTATAGGGCAATTTCTCTTTTAAATTCGGCATTGAAGACATACACCTCGTTGTTATACAAACGACTAAATACATGGGTAAATGAAAATAACAAACTCAGCGAGTTTCAGGCAGGCTTTAGAAGTGGTTACTCGACAGTTGACAACATCTTTGTACTAACATCAATAGCCCAAACGAAGTTGGACCAAAATAAGAAGCTATTCACGTTTTTTGTTGACTTTAAAGCAGCGTTTGATACGATCAATCGAAATGCGTTGTTCTATAAACTATACAACCTAGGAATTTCTTCAAAGTTTATACGAGCATTAAAAAAGTTGTATCAGGAAACTACGGAAAACATATTCAATGGCAAAGAACAATCTGAAAAGCTGCAGATAAACAGAGGAGTTAAACAAGGATGTAATTTAAGTCCACTGCTGCATTCTTTGTTTTTGGATGATATAGTGGGATGGCTTACATGTGGTATAGAGATTGATAGCTCGAAAATTAAAGTTATCATGTACGCAGATGACATAGTCTTAATTGCTGAATCACCCTGTTCCCTCCAGATGATGATAAACAGGCTTTTAGAGTACTGCAGATTATGGAGCTTGGAAGTTAACGTGGAAAAATCTAAAGTTATGATATTTCAAAAAGGGTCTGGCAGATTAGCCAGGAATGAGAAATGGAAATATGGAGATTAAGATTTAGAAGTGGTAAAGAAATATACTTACCAAGGAATGGAGTTGACATTTAACTTAAAAATGGAGAAACATTTTAAAAGGCAAATGCAATAAGGCAAAAACAGCAATATGTTCGAACTGGAATAGGATTTTTAGCAACAAACTTATTGCTACAAGCTCAAAATTCAGTGTGTTCAATGCAACAGCAAATTCTATCCTTTTGTATGGTGCACAGGTTTGGGGTGGCCAGAAGTTTGAAATTGTTGAATACCTGCTCAGGTTCTTTCTCCGCAAAATATTTTATTTGCCCATAAATACACCTAAGTATATGTACTACATGGTATCGGGCCTGCCAACAATGTTCATATCAACTCTCAAACTAAATGCCGATTACCTAATAAGAGTAGTAAAAATGAGTAACTCAAGACTACCTAATCTGATTTTGCAGTACGCATTGCGGAAAAAAACTCTTTTTACAAAAGACTGGACAAAATTAGCAGCGGACTGCGGTGTTACATTAAGCTTAACTAAAAGTAACGCAGAACAGTGGAAAAGGTGTTTTTACGAGATTATAAGACTAACAGATGAAAACGAAAGATATACCTTCATAGAAAGAGCTTGAGAGTCAACAGAGAAGCAGTACTATTCGAAGGTTAACTACAATCTTAACCAACATAATTATTTCAATAGCAGCTATTCCTGTGCTATGATTGGAACAATCTTCAAAATTCGAGGAGAAATGTTAAAATTAAGCTTTGTACCACATCGAAGCGAAGGATCTGGTAACTGCACAATTTGCAATTTACATGTAAGGGAAGATGTGCTACACTTCGTTGGCGTGTGTCCGATGAGTTAAGGCGTTTCTATTTTGGAAAAAATCTACTTGAGTTAGAAGAAGTTAAGGATTATCTGAACGGGTTAAACTGGATTCATTTAAATGAGTACTTTATCGCAGTCAACGCTTACAGAACGAAAATAGTTACCGAAAACTTCTGATATCCAATTTTAAAGCTTTTTTTGTTTTCTTTTAATTAAAAATCATAAAAATAATAGAAATTGCTTTTAAAAATCATTATTTTCGTTTTAACTAAACTAAAAGTCCCTTTTTTATATACATACATATGTAACTACATTTTAACTTTTGTTAAAGCTAAACTAAAAGCTTTTGAAATCAATGCTATTGCCTTTATTTGAAAACACTCAATCATTTCAATTCGTGTGATAGTTAAAACTTATTTTAAAGAATATCGAAAAGTTGTTACTCAGGCAGACGACATAAATGTCATGCCTTATATTATTCTTTTTTTTTCTCAATGACTTACATATGTACACAATTTTTATTTTGAATAAAGAATCTAATCTAATCTAATCTAATCTATAAGTCAAAAACCTTTGAAGATTTAGCACGACATAATTTCTTTTATTATAGAATAAAGAGGCAATGGATTTTATTAAATTACCCCTATATGATCTCCGTTACATTAACAAGTATAAAACTACCAACATATTTGTAGAAAAAGGTTATATGTATAATTTTGCATAATTTGTTTCTTGAAAATTTAAAATTTTTCATCAAGTTTTGAATTTAAAATAATAAATATAAAGTTGACGGGACATTTACACACCTTTTAAGTACGAAACTTTTTCCCCTTCCCAATTGTTTTTATTTAAAAATGTAACCACATTTGTAAGTTAAATTTTGTAAATCTTAATCTTAAAGATCTGACCAGTAGAAATAAAGTTAAGATTTTTAAAAAGGAAAAAAAAAGATATCAGTGCTTTACTGGAATTTGCATTGAACGGGCTAAACACTCCTATAACTATTTGGGGGATTTTGTTTAAGAAAACAACCTTAACACAACGAGCACAGTGTTTTGTCAAATTAATGGGCATATGATGCCTAGCCTAAATAACTTTCCTTTGCTTAATTTGACAGAGCTTCGTAAGATTTCATTGGAAATTATCAATTCAAACAAGGTCATTCTTGCTGTGGAGAACATCTGAAAAATAATGTAAGTAAGTTTGTGAAAACCTTATTCAAATTAATGGTGCATATCTAAGCCTGGTTGGAAACAATTACTTACTGAGGGGTCGCATTAAATCTCGACACATAAGTCAAAAAATATATTTTACATTCATCCTTGAAAGTAATGAATTAAATGTAGCCAATAGTTGCAACGGAATAGAAGCGTACTATTGCAATTGCCTTGTTAGGTTGGTTATTTGGGATTTGCTCATCATCAAGAAAATATAAACATACCTCCAAATTTATCATTTAATAATATTTTAGTGGACAATGCAATTGAAGAAGAATAAAAATAAGTTACAATTAATTTCTATAGGTAGTTAAGAAATACGTAATAAGACCAAAAATGATAAGAAATCCTTATGAAAAATATTTTTTAATTAAAAACCTTTATTTACTTACAATGAACATTGCACAAATAAAGAACAAGAATAATTGACATATTTTTTATGTGTCTTTGATAAACTTCTTCCATAAACAAAAGGAAAATGGTAAGTTTTTTATAAGAACTATTTATAGAAGTAGCAAGCTGCATATTTTCTTGAATAAGATCACTTGTTATTGAATAATTTAAAAAAAATGCATATTTAGCTAAACGAATTAAAAAAAACTTCTTAGATGAAGTCTGTTAAAAAGTAAGTATTTCTTTTAGTAAGGGTATTAAATATATGTATTTTAAATTAAACGTGAGAAATTAATCTTTAAAATAATGCAAAAAAAGATAAATGCCATTGCTGATTTTTTTTAAGATATCGGTGTTCAAAAGGTAAGTAAAAAAAAATGTATTTCCAAGAACTTAACACTAAATATTTGAAAATATATTCTTGGTAGGAAAAACATTTTGAATTTATTTTAAAGATGAAGAAAATACCTTTCATTTTGATTTTCCTACGTGCCTTATATCGCACGACATACAGCATTTTTTTTTTTTTTTTTTTTTTTTTTTTTCAAAAAAAGAAGTGAAATTCTTCTTCTTTAACCAATATCAAACTCAAATGTCTTGAAAACCCCACCTACGATTTTGGAAATATTTTACCCACATAACGGGCTCATCCACACCCTTCATTTGATACCAATTTCATTAGTGAACACAATGGGCCCAGGCTCAATCGAATAATGGGCCATCTCATTTGGGGCTTTATTAAATTTTCCATAATTTTCATGAAAATGATAAATGAATGTAGTCTTTCATGAAAAGTATAGTAAAATTCCGGTACTCCGTTCATTACTTATGATTTTCATATAGTGTGCGTTACACGCCACCGAACCTACTCCACAGTATATGAATTCATTAAAATTGATTGGCGCTTGGCGCAAAATTTTAAACGATTTAGTAAATTGTTAAAGCCATTTTAGTAAGTAACTAAGTTAAAAAGAAGATTTTGCTAATCTTAAACGATTTTAACATCTTACTATCTCTTAACAATTTACTAAAGTTAAAATCACAAAATGGTTACTTTAACTTTTAGCAATTTGCTAAATCCATACGACATCTGTCATTTTCCTGGAAAAAAATGTCTTACCCATTTTAATTGGAAAAGTGAATTGTGTTTTTATGTAGGATTCGTGAGCTATAATGTTTTTTTAAAGTAAATAAAATAGTACTAAATGTTTTCGGAAGACGAAGATTTCGATGTATTTGAAGATTCATCGTTGTGAAGAAAAGTGCGAAGTTTCAAATCCCGACCACATCCTTTTGAAGAGCTGGGCGATGGAGAATTTCACTCCAGAAATCAAATAATGTGATTCAGTTTAATTGGGTTTTTTTTTAGTATGATAACACACTCGCAGTTAGGCTGCATAGCTTTCGCTCCGTCATTTATATTGTTTATGACTGTTTGAATGTTCAACAACCACTTGAGTGGGCTACCACCATTGTATTTTTGGCTGGAATTATTGCAATTTCATGGCTGCCACACCAATCATCAGATTCCTTTAGTGGTGCTTAGTCTTTATATTCAATTTTTAATTTTATAAATTAGTGCCGTCAATTGGAATCGAACTTAGACCAGCTACCTCCTACCTCTGAGGCCGATGCACTACGCATTGCGCCACCGAGGTCACCTGATAATGTCCATCCAATGTAAGGTTTTGTCTTTATAAATTGCATTTTGAGACAACTAGCATTTTTACTAGCCGCCACACAAGTTGGTTGTTGATCATTTGGGTTCTTTCTCTTTTCTCCGTACACGATTTACAAACCAAAAATTCGTTGGACTATTGTAAGGTGGGAGAATGTATGAAAGATTTGACACTGGTCAAGAATTTATTTCATTTAATTGGGTTTTTTTTTAGTATGATAACACACTCATTTTTATTTAAGTTTTATTTTTAATTTCAAACTAAACTCACTTTTAGTTTTGGCCATTTGCTATTGTCCCGTAGGCTGTCCAACTGAATCCAAAGTCAACATAGTTGCTTCAGCACCAGTACACCATTCAGGAGCATTATATGCCGTTTTCACCGGGCCAAATTAGGTAATTTCGTTGCAAATTTCCAAATGAGATCCGAAATTTCCTAATTTCCCATACAAAATCACATTTCAACCTCAACCTCATTTGCACGAAATTAGGTTGGAAATTAAGTAAATGCATCCAGCGGGAATCAGTTTCAAAAGCTCTTAAAAGTTTTTGTATGAAAATATCAATACACTATACTCAACAACATAAAACAGAAAGAGAAAACAACACAAATTAACGGCTAACTGCCATTCCAAATTCAAAATGCAATGAGATGTCAAATGAAATGAGCAAATTTGATAATGAAAACAATTTTTTGCCAAATTTCGAAATTACCTCATTTCGGCTCTAATGAAAACGTAGTATAAGGCAAGCACTTATTCTCTCCCACAATAGTCGCTCTCAACTGTGAAAATGTTAACTATGTTCATGAGAGAATTTTCCATTCGGAAGATATGTACACCATTCACCAGTTTCAGCTTTCGATGATGCAGAATGCATCTTTTTCCACTTTTAATAGATTAATTTTCTATAAACTAATTAAAAATAATCTTCTTCAGAGAGTAAAACAAAATTAAAATCAAAAACAAAACAAATGAGACTTCTGACTGACATTTCCCAATTAGCAATTTACTAGTTAACAAATCGAAAAAAAGGTTAAGAATTTTGAAATAGTTAGTAAATTGCTAAATATTTAGAAAATTACTTACTATAGTAAATTCCTTAGCCCTTAACAACAGGTTTTTTAAAACTTTGCGCCATTAGATTTAATTACAATAATATTTCTGCCAAAAAGGAGTGAGTGAGAATTTATGAGTAGTATGTTTAGGCTTAAAATAAAAAAAAAATGTCTGCAACAAAACAATGTTGACCGTTTGTCTTCATAAACAATTTCAAATGATGTTCTTTCTATTTTTTTGTATTCCTGATGGCAGTCTTGTAATTTCACAGAAGATTGCAATAAAACCTAAACCTTTTGTGTCACCTCAATAAGAATAAGTCATTTCGGGAGGTCCTTTTGAATAGATACAGGATACAATAGAGAAATCTCAAGCAAAGCCCTGATTATACTGACCATCTATATGCAAAGCAAGACAAACAACAAATCAAAATGAATTGCTCTATTTTGGGACATCTGGTCCAATCCACGACGAAGACGACCGACGACGTGCAACTATTGTTGGCCAGAGTATTATTCTGGTAAATAGTGGTGGCAGATCTTGTGTCACATATTATTCGAAAAATAAAGAAACTCACAAAAGAGCTAACCATCATGTGACATTGTCTAACCCTCCGTTTCAGTCCAAAATTTCTAAAAGACAATCAAAACAAAGCGGGTGTTTTTTTTTTGTTTTTGTTTTGTGGCACATTGTTTATTGAAATTTTACCTAATTGTATATATTTGTGTTTGAGTTAAAGATTCGAACAGAAAAAAAAAATTCACAAAAAAAGGTAAATTTTCAAAAGCAATTTTCCACTTAATTTTGCTTTTCGATAACAAAATATAAAAATCAAATAAAATAAAATAAAAACAAGCGCAAAGGATAACTTTTCTTCTGACAGAATTCACCTGAATGGAAATAATTATTATCGTGTTGATGAGCGATCCGATTCGTTGGGTTCGCGGTGCTCTTTTATATGAGTGTTTTTTTTTCCTCCTGCGTTGTTTTCTTCGCATTTTTAATTAATCACCAGCAAAAGGAATAAAGTTAATTGCAAAATTTTCATTTCCAACTTAGTGAACCCGCGAATACGAGTGAGTGTGTTTTTTTTTCTTTCTTTTTTTTTTGAAAAAAAAAGAGAAATAATCAGAGAGTCTCTGGATTCACAGAAGCTTTTTGCAACTCTTGACGATAACGTTTTCCACTTTAGCACTTAATAACTTTTTCCACCTGGCTTTATGTGTTTTCTTGTTTTTTTTTTTTAATATTTAATATTATTTCAATTTACCTGAGCTTATATACAGCATCGTCAGGCAAAGCATAAGCAGTTTTGGATGGATGGAAGGAAATTTTTGCAGATGAATCGGACATAAGTCATGTGGAAAAATTGTTTTCCACTTGAAAGCATTTCAGTGTTTCATTTGTTTTTAAATCATTTTCTCAGACTTTTTTTCTATTTCTACATTCTCTATGATGATGGTTTGTGTATTGGTTATGATTTTTGCATGGTTGAGCTACCTACCTATAATCTGCATAATTCGTTATAAAAATGAAAAATATATTTTCGCGTTATTTGCAATAATTATTCGCTATGTTTTCTTCTTTTGTGAATTTCTTTCCACAAATTGAACTCTCAAGTGGAGAAATGTTGGTAAAGTCATTAGTTTATTTATTACTGAGGATTTTTCTAATTTGCAAAATCATTTTAAGAGAAATCCTTTGGGTAAAAATAACCAAGAATTAATGATGTTGAATTAAAGAAAAAAATATATACATACTCATAGATTGTTGGTAAATAATTATCCAAAGGTTTTTAAAACTCACTCTTGTGAGTTCTGAATGTATTAAGGGAAAACAAAAACACAAGCGTCTATAATGTTGATGCTTCGAGGCCCCATGATCTCAATCAAATCTGGTTGTGGTTTTTATTTTATTTTTCAATCATACTTAGCCTTGAGTTCTTTTGCTGAATTGTTCGTTAAAAGGCGAAACAAAATTAATACATTTGGTCTTTGACTATTTATTGGTTTTACATGGCAATTTGAGAAGCTAGCAATATTTTGAACTAAACTCCAACAGGGAATTCATATCAAGAGGGAATTGAAGTTACAAAGTTTGCTTAAAATTAAAAATAAATGCAAAACTAAAGGTGCTATTACATTATCATATATATATGGCAAACTTGCCACATAAATACGTTCCAAAAGTGACAAATAAGTGTGTTAGAAATATTTGTATGTTATTTATATTCTGTCATATGAAAATGCCCATCACAATTATATGTCACTTTTGGAACCTATTTATAAGGCAAGTTTGCCATATATATCGGGATTTTCAATAAGAGCGCTACAAAAGTTTTTTTAAATAAAACAAAAACGGTTTTGGAAATCAATAAAATTTTTATTCCTGTGAAAGAACGTTTGATGCCATTATGTATGAAACTCGATTTCTTTTGCATGGCCACCACGGGCACGCTTGCAGAAGTCCAGACGCTGAACCCAATTTTCGACGGTTTTCAAGCATAAATCGGCCGATACTGCTGCAATTTCACGTTCGATATTCGTACGAAGTTCATCAATCGTCGCTGGCTTGTTGGCATAGACCATAGACTTGACGTAGCCCCACAGAAAATAGTCAAACGGCGTCAAATCGCACGACCGAGGCGGCCAAGCGATTGGACCATTTCGTGAGATAGCACGTTCTCCAAACTTGGTTTCCAATAAATTGATTGTGACATTCGCTGTGTGGCTTGTGGCGCCGTTCTGTTGGAACGACATATCCTCCAAGTCCACATCACCCAATTGGGGCCAAAAATATTCGGTTATCATTGAACGGTAGCGATCCCCATTCACAGTAACGTGCCGGTCTTGATCATCACGGAAGAAGTACGGCCCAATGACGACGCCGGCCCATAAACCACACGAAACCGTATTTTTTTCGGGATGCAATGATGACTCTTGGAGTACGTGTGGATTGCTGTCTGACCAATACCGCATATTTTGTTTATTGACGAAGTCATTCAGCCAGAAATGAGCCTAATCGCTGAAGATGATTTTTCGATGAAAATCTGAATCATTTTCAAGTTGTTGCTCAGCCCAATTCACGAACATACGACGCTTCTGGTGGTCAAGCGGCTTCAGTTCTTGCGTCAATTTAATCTTGTAAGTTTTTAGGCCAAGATCTTTTCGCAAAATTCGCCACAACGACGTCACAGAGACGCCCAACGCTTGAGAACGACGCGAGGTGTGAGAGACACATTTGGGCTTTCTGCAACTGAAGCCTCAGCGGCAGCAATATTCTCGACACGGGGCACTTCTTTGTCTCACTGGCACGGGAACATTTTTTACTGTGGCTGTGGATTCAAATTTTTCCACTAGACGCTCAATTGTTGATCTGCTAGGACGATTATGACGACCATAAATTGGACGTAGCGCTCTTAACGTTTAGGCCACTGACTCCGAAATTCGGTAGTAAATTTTAATAATTTCGACTCGCTGTTGGCTCGTATATCTTTTCATCATAAAATGGCAAATCTTACTGAAGAGAAATATCAAAAGAGCGCCAAGAAATATGGCGTCGTTTGCTGTCCCTGTTGCTCTACTTTTGTAGCGTCCTTGTTGAAAAACCCTTTATTATGACAATATAATAGCACTTAAAGGCGGTATTACATTATCATATAAACTTGCCATATAAATATGTTCCACAAGGGACATATAAGTATGATAGCCATATTTATATATTACAAAATATATATGACTTATATAGGGTCATAATAATATTGTGTCATATAAATATGTATACAAAAAATAAATCGGGTTGCACAACGGCTCATGAAGAACCAGGGCCTAGTGACTAACAACTCGCAACCATTCCTGTGTGCGCCTTTTCGACAGGAATGGGAGGGACCTACAATTTGATGCCGAATCCGAACGGTTAGACGAGAAGCACTTATTCGTGACAAGTGATACTCTTGGAGGATTTGTCAATTCCTCGCAAGAGGCAGTAGCCCTGAAAAAAAACTTTTTAGTTTTTAGGTGGACGAGGCTGGGAAGCGATCCCAGACCTCCAGCGTGACAGTCGAACGCACTAACCATTACGCTACGAGCTACTACACAATATGTATATCACCGTTATATGTCGCTTGTTGAACGTAGTTATATAGTAAATTTGCAATATATATTATGACAATATAATAGCACCTTAAGTGTGCTAAAAATAATTTAGATTTCTTGATGCTCATGAAATATCTACTTCTGGGTGGAACTCCAGATCTAGGTTTTAGAAAAATCAAATACAAACCCATTCTAACATAAGATAAAAAAGTTTCCCAATGAAATAATCGAGAAAACTACCTTATTTAACTTCGATAGATCTTATCGAATGCGTTAAAGCTGGTGAAGCAATTCTTTTTCAATGTGTTTAAGTATAAAAATATCCTTAGAGAAAATATCTATGTTGTCTATTTCGATTGGAAAAATAAACTAAAACTTTCAAAATTAGCTAGATAGATGTGTGTATGTGCAGTGCATATATAGTTTCTATTTGCAAATAAAATAACTTTTCCAATGGGTTCCAGAGACTTTCGTGAAAAAATTGTTTTTTGGTCATGTTTTTTTTTTTTCAAAAATCAATTGAAAATAAAATTGCTCCAATCAGTAAAATTTTGAACAATAATGAAAAGGGATGTCCATTCTCTATTTTACAACGTCAACCGCAACCTCCTACGACCTTTTTTTGGAAAGTATAAAGACTTTTAGTTTTTGGTCGAAAATAATGGAATTACTTTGAATTCAATATCTTCGCAACCAGGGCTCATAGAATATCCTAGTTTTCAGCTATGGATAGCTTTCAAAAAACAGTTTAATCCGCAGTTTCACAATTTCGTTTAAACCTTGAACTGAGTTCATTTATACTGGTGATCTGAAGTTTAAATTAAAAGTGGAGTTTAAACTTCAATAACCAAGCTTTCAAATCTCAAACAAAATTTTTTTTTTTTTTTATTTTTCAAATTACTAAGAAAGTTATAAAAAAAAATTCTGTCTATAAGTGAGAATACTGAATACATAATGTAAAGCAGATTGCCCACAAAATGAAAAAAAAAATAGTGAACAAAAATACATTTTATTTATTTTTCCAAGAGAAAGCCTTATGTTGAGTTCGTCGTTGGAAAATGTTGGCAATTTTTTTTCAACTTAATTAAATTCTATGATTTCTCAGAAACAATATAGCGAAAACCGTTTGGAAATCCACTGTGATGCATGGTGCTTAATGTTTTGATAAATCAAATTCATTACGGCTATTTATATGCAGTGGCGCACGCAGGGGGGGCTTAGGGGGCTTGAGCCCACCCCCAAGCAAGATTTTATATATCATCGAAGAAAGTTTTTTATTATTTTTTAGTTTATTTTTGTTAATTTCAAAATTTAGCAGTATTTTCAGTTTTAAATAAAAAAAAAAACTATAGACATGGATGTCGCACTAAAATGTCACCATTTTCTTCATTGTATAGCTAATGCTTCTGCTACTTTAAACTATAAAAATGTCTGTTCCTTAACTCTGAATTTCTGTGATTTTTGTGCATTTTGTTCCCAAGTTCTATCAATTTCTATTCAGTTTTTTTATATGAACGTGACAGAACTTTGGACTAAACATCACTGAAAATCACAGAAACTCAAAGCTAAGGAACAGACTTAATAAATGTTATAAACCGTGTTTTTTTAAAGAGTGACTGGCAACTCAGTAAAAGTTCTACAATAATTTGTTTTGCATGTAAAAATGTTGCTGAGTTGCTATTCACTCTCTCAAAAACACGGCTTTATAACATAGCTATGAGCTTATTTAAAGAAAAACGAACATTTTATTTATAAAAATGTGAATACACAATTTTACAAAATAATGAATCCAACATCGTAGTTAAAACAAGAAAAAACGAGGTTAATGCTAAATAAACTGGTTGCCGAAATGACCATTTAGGCGGATTCTTCTTCCTTATTTCTTTGTGACATTTTCAATTTAATCTGGCTATGTTTTCAATGTTTTTTGATGTTTTACTAAATTTTTTATAAATTATTAAGCAATAAATTATTCAATATAAGAAGTTTTAGCCCCTTTTTGAGGTGCTGCTTTGCTAACTTGACATCAAATTAGTAAAACAGCAAACAAAAACATAGAAAACATAGCACGATGAAATTGAAAATGTCACAACTAATTAAGGACTAATCAACAACAAATTATTAACCCATAAATCATTCTCTGTAAAGAGTTTTTAGTACTTATCTGAGGGGTGCTTTCAGGGCGTATACAGCTTTAGTTCTTGGGGGGGGGGGGTCATGCCAAAAAAATAACACAAACTAATATTTGTTAAAAGTCAAGTGCCTTGTATTTTTTTTTTTTCATATTTTACGTATATAAAAGAAAAGGGAAAAATCTTAATTAACTCTACTAAAGGGTTTTCCAATAGGGACGGGTTGATTTTGACAGCTCGTGGCGGCCATATTGTTTCTTTTACTTTCGGTCAAAATATCGTCTTTTAATCAGTTACTAAAGGCAAATCATCATGGTGAGTTACAGCGTCGAGCAACACGTGCAAATGATGTTTTGGAGCAGTTAGAAGTTGATCCCAATGTCGAAAATTTATCATTAGCGATGAGGGCCATCTTTGGATGAATAGGCACGTGAATAAGCAAAATTTGCCGGATTTGGGACGACACTAATCCACGCGAAAATCACGAGGTGCCAATGCTTCAAAATAAAATAACTGTTTTGTGTGGATTTTGGGCTGGAGGTCTGCAGGCGTCATCGGTCCGTATTTCTTCGAAAATGATGCTGGCGATCGCTATAGTTCGATGATCACAAACTTCTTGTGGCCTACATTGGATGATATGGACAATGACGACATATGGTTTCAACAGGATGGCGCTACGTGCCACACAGCTTAAGACAAAATCGATATTCTGCACGAGCGCTTTCATGGTTATCTCGCGCCGAGGCGACGTGAATTGGCCACCAAGATCGTGTGATTTGAACGCTTTGGACTTTTTCTTGTGGGGCTTTCTTAAGTCACAGGTACATGCCAATAAGCCACAAACCACGTCGACCCTCAAAGACAACATAATCGATGCCATCGGTCAAATTCAGCCTGATTTATGCGCCAAAGTTATCGAAAACTGGACCTTTTGAATCCCCGCCACCCAGCGAAGCCGGGCGGCCATTTGAACGATGTTATATTAATATAATAGGGCTTTAAAATAAAGATAAAACCTTATTGATATCTTATAAAAAAACTCGTTTTAATGGGAAACCCTATAATACATTAGCTTTGTTAAAAATAAGATAAAATAATTTAAAATCGTTCATATCCTGGAAAAATATATCGTACCTTATCTAATTTAATTTCAAGACACTTAAGAATCAAAAGTCGGCGTGAAATAGCAGACTACGAATGTAATACTACATTTTCTCTACGTCAAGTCAGGCAATTTCGTTGAAAATATATATTTCGAACTGCCAAAGCCAATTCAAAATGAAATGAGCTACATATACAAACAAAATTAACAAATTTGAGATGAAAACACTTTTTCGGTATTTGCAAAGTTACCTCATTTTTAGTTCCAAAGAAAAGTAAAATAAACAACTGAGTCGAACGAACCTTTATTAGCTGGACCAGAGACACACAAGGAAACTGAGTTGCCGGCGATTTTTAGTTTGTAGGCGAGAAGGGCGTAAAAGGAAGACAAAAAATCTCCCCTCACACCCTTCTCGCCTACAAACTAGTCAGTTTCTGGCAACTCAGTTTCCTTGTGTGAAAGCTGTCTTACACTTTTTATTTCGGAGGGCCTCAACAACAGGATACATCAATATCCAGTTGCCTGAACAAAAAAAAATCAGTTTAGCTGTCAAAATAATGAGGACAAAATTTTTGGGATTCGCTTGATCATTTGTTATGAATTTTATTCAGAATATATTTTAATCCTATCAAAGTTTTATTTCAGCGAATTGAAGTTGCAGGAAAAATTATTAAAAAACCATAGGAACCTACTGTGCACTGTTTTCTGTTTCTGAAATTTAAGTTAATAGATATAAATATTCACTCCTGAAAATGAAAACAATAGCTCTGATTTTCAAAAATGACCACTTGGGTAAATTGCTCTTTTTACAATAGTGGAAAAACTAAAATACATTACAAATTCGTATTATAACTGAATACAAAGATTCGTTTTCGTTGCGTTTCAAGAAAAGCGTGAACAAAGTTCACGAGTGAATTTGACATGCCTCTGATTTGAAAAAAATGTATGTCTCTAAGACTGCCACCGATGGAAAAGTGAAAGGCACCATCCAAAATAAATATGTACATCAAATACCTAATCTTTTTATCTTTCTTACCAGTAAGCGGAAACTAGCCTATGCATATATTTTAAGATTTGAATGTATTATCATATGAGAAGTTTGTTGTTATGTTAAATTTGAGGTACGAGGAAGAAAATCTAAGTATCATCGATTGACTTCAAAATAACGTAGGTATTGCATTGCCATGGAAATTAAATTTGTTATTGAATAAAAGCTACCATAACATTCAAATTCTCTATTGAATTATAAATTAACAATCGAAAATTCTACTAGCTATCTTAGTAACCAATTTTAATTTTTTTTCTATTTGGTTACTAAATAATTATTATATAATTATTTCAACAAAATAATCTTGAGTCCTCGAGGGGGGGGACATGACCCCGTGACCCCCCTCCCTGTATACGCCGTTGGGTGCTTTGCTAACTTAATATCAAGTTAGCAAAGGAACACAAAAAACATAGAAAACATTGAACGACAAATTTGAAATGGTCACAACTAATTAACGGAAAATTATCCAATTAACCATTTTTCGATTCGTGAATGTTGTTTTGCTATGCTAACTTAGTCTATCTTTTTGTCACAGCTAAGGGGAATCACACCCTGTATTATGTTCTTTAATTAGTTTGATTTAAGGAATAAAAATATTTTAGTTTGCACTTTGTTCCTATTACCTAAAACTGTTTTCAAAATTTTCATATACAAACATTTTTTTTTATAAAGCGATATTAAATTTTATTTTGCATAAATGAATATGCGAGAAGAAATCAGAGGGCTTGGGTCCCTCAAGCTGCGCCATCCACAACTGCAATTCAAAAATCTAATGATGCAGGAATTATGTGCTTTTTAGGTGCTCGTTTGGTACCTCAATCTAGGCAGAGTACTTAAAATCCCTCCCACTTAAACCCGTGGACGACCCAGTTTGACATCAAGCAATAGAAAAAATTAAAAAAAAAATGGTTATAAGTAGAATTAGGTAATTTGATAAAAAAAAAATAAGTTTTGTCTGTCAACACCCACCGGTTGGTTTTAACGGGGCAAACAACTTTTTTTGTTGACGTGACTCTTCTCAAGCTGGGTCCATCACAACGGATATTCAAAAATCCAATGAAGCAGACACCCTAGCTCAAGGTCATACATTCGAACTTTTAAATGTTCCATAAATGTAATTGAATAATTCAAGTTCGTACGAGAAGTCTTTTGTTTTGGTACAATCTTGAGAATTAATAATTCTTATTTACAAACAGTGTTGTGCCATGTAGACTATAAATGTAGACTACATGATTGTCTACATGTAGACATCCATGAGTAGACAATTCACAATTGTCGACACAAATTTTTCCTACCAACATTTATTAAACCAAAAACATAAATGTTAAAAAAAGAATGAAGTTCTTCTATAATACAAAATAATGTGCAAAACAACAAGACAGTAGTGAAAAATCATTAGATCTAAACGTAAACGGATACCTAGTTCTATGTTTTTGAAGGTTTTAGTTTCAAATATTTTAATTAGAGATATCGAAAAACTTTGAACTATGAGAGAAATTTGTTAAGATAACCTACTCACTTAAATTTGGAGGATCCACTCAATCAATTCAATGGTTTACTGGTCAAGTTTTAAAAATCTTCTAAATTTTTAGGAATTAAGTAATAAAATGCAATTTTTTTTCAGTAATATAATCATTAACTAACAAATGTCTCACATAATTTGAAGTTATTTTTTTATTATCCGATTTCACTTCCTTTTGTAAAGATATAGGGGCGTATTCATAGACATTTTAGAGCTGTGTCTAAGTTAAACATAGGCTTAGTTGAATTTTCGGACGTTAAATGTATTTTTTTAAGTTTATCGTTTCAAAATATTTGAAGCTATTTGTGTAATATACCAAGTTAGTTATGTTATTATTAAACCACAATTTGTAATTAAAATCGGTCTGTATTCATTGAGCCAAAATTGTCTTGAACCGTCTGTGGCTATGAATATGCCTCATTGTTTTTATTCGATGCACTATAAACATGAACACCTCTAAAGTCAAAAGGTCATCAATTAACGTCAAAGTAACTAATTGATACCAAAATCTGGGGTTGGTGCGACTCCCCCTGAATGGAAAATCTCCAGTTTTGGCGGATACCACGCCCCAAACGGAAGACCTCAACTTTTCGATTTTTCTTTTATATATGCACTTGACTTCAAGACCTACCGTTCTACCGTATTTCATAATCCTACAGCATCCGAAGGGCTCTATTTAATTGTAGAAGGGAATAAGTTCCAAACTTTCCAATATATAAATTTTGATGCAAATGTCATCAAAATCCATTTTGATAACAGAAAAAGCTATGTATGTGATTTTAAAAAGCATTAGTTGGAAGAAGGAAACAATTCCCAGTTTTATTTCCATCAATAATAGGGCTATTCATGCGACGCACGATGGCGTAAAAGCCAGATAGTCCTGGTGAACCAGATAATTTTATCTCGTTAGAAATGAATTGTCAACATTTGTATGGGAAAAATATTCAGCAAAACAGATAATTTTATCTCACGTATTTGTTGCGAAAAGTGCAGAAATAAACCTGATAAACTGTGATAAGTCATTTGTGACGTATAATTTGATTATTTCCTACGTTACGCAAGTATTTTTAAAAAGGGGTGTTCATGTAAACATCTTGCGGAACGTTATAATTTTCTGCAAAGCAAAAAATTATCTTTCATGAATTCCCTTATTATAAGTTATCCAAGCCTACCGGTTGTAGCAGAACTTTTTAAAATGATTTTGTTTGTGACATTCAAGTTATTGTTGACATTGTCTACACATTGTCGACACATCGTCTACATTGTTTACATTGTCGACATTTTCGACCGATTGTCTACGTTAAAATGTAGACAATTAAAGTCGACACGTAGAGGAACAACACTGTTTACAAAACAACTATATTAATTTGTTACTTTTTTGTTGGTAAATAAACTATGATAAAATTACAATTTTTAAATACACCTTCAAGAATAAAATAAAATATTTTAGAAATAATATTTTTTTATCAACAAAATAAAAAAAGACACACATTCCTATTTTTATTATTTGAGTAAAAAACAATATATAACAATATTTTTATTCCACTAACCAAAACCAAAAAATTCAAATTATTATTACCATGCAAATAGAATACCTATCTCTACCTATTGCAATATCTTATCCACATCTAGCTTATCCCTAAACAACGAAATATTTTCAATCCAAAACAAAACAATTGTCATATTTGACAATAAAAATGCATATTATTATATTTTTCTTGTTATCTACCCATATAATTGCTGTAAAATGACAAATTTTTGAAAATTGCCCACAATCCAGACACGAATATAATAAACACGACAACAAAACATCAAAAAGGAGTGATGCATCAGGTCTATTGTCTTGTGTTAAGTACATTTGAAGACATTGTAAAAACTGTATGAATATTTGAAAACAAGAGGGTTTTCCCCAAATCCCATAATAAAAACATTCCATATGGTTCGCATTAAATATAGTTTCTCATACCTAAATAGCTATATCCTTAAGGAAGGTCATTTTGTTTGAAATGCCTTGGATATACCAGACAGTTTGTCGCCGCCGATGAATATAACTATAGGACGACGACGACCATAAGGACTATGCGACAAACGATGGAGAAAATATAAAGAGGTCAAACTACAACTCCCTGATGTAAATCCTTTTGGTTTATCCTTTTTTGTCTTGCCTCTATTGTACCTTATATAGTCTTTCTGATGGACAAAGGTTATAAGTTATATAGAGGGCAATGTCTCTCATTCTCTCTCTTCTTCACTCTTTCAAATATTTGAAGTTAAAGTGTGTTTCGGATAAACTCGACCGTCTTTGGGGAATTCCGGAATCACGCCGCTACCACTGCCATTTTATCCTTGATGTTTGTGAGTAAAGTTTCGTTCAAATTTCCCAGGAAGAGTAATTAGCATTAGAGTGTATTATCTTTCTTAAGAGATTCCTGTTTATTGTTTTATTATAATTACTATGTTTGACAACGCAGCACATATACAATCCCCAATAAAGGACCTTTCTCTATTCACATTCTTGATATATAAACGTCGTTTGTCGTCGGGTGGGATTTATACATATTGACAGATGGATAAAAGGAGAGCAACAAAGGTGCGACACGATGCCTTATTGTTCGATTAGATTCCGATGAAATTTCACACCCTCTCGAAAGATGATCGAGTTTCAACATAAAAACGAGTCCTTTATTCTTGTTGTTCAACAAAAAAAAAGTCCTTTATTTCCATCAGTCAGTCACTATATTCCAAGGGAATTTTTAATCTGACATATTCGAATTTTCATTTCAAGGATTAAATTGTGTACGCGCATTTTCCACTAAATATACTTACAGCTTCACTGCCCAAACAATACGGAAAAGAATCAAAAAGGATATATGTAAAAACAAAAACAACTTATATAAATGATCTACATGAATGCGAAACAAATTCTAATTCCGTTGTTTTTATTTTTTTTTCTACACACAATTTACCGGCCCCTCTTCCTGCTGGTGGAAATACATACTCGTATGATAAATGGTAAATTTATTTGCAACAAACAAACAATAAAATCGAATTAAGGATATGAACATCCTTCGGCGCGTTTGTTTTTACCTTGTCGGTTGAATGATTCGACTATTTATGTAGCATGCTATTAGGGGAACATTTTGATGCGCGTGTGTATTCATCATCATCCTCTAGCCCGGTGTGTATCTAAGTTTTTAAGGCAGAAAAAAACAACAACAACAAGGAAATCTAACAAATCCTTGATCCTTGAAAATTTGTATACAACGGGGGTAAGGTAAAAATAAAGAGAATTTTTGTATAAGGACTTTTGCGGATCACCGTGAAGAGGATGCGGCAGCCTCACTATGTACATCATGATTGTGATGAATGGCTGAGGTCCTGAATCTGATGACTTTGCCATGCAGAGGCTGATATGGTGGTGATTATGCGCTGAACCTGGTTCTCTACTAGATAACAATCCCCCTTATATGGGTTGGAATTTTTATTTTAAAATTCATGACACAGATTAGCGTTTTACGGTCGTTTGAATTTTATTTATAGATAATCTAATATGCAATTGTTGCAGATTGTTTAAAATTTGGGTGGATGTGATAGCATATTGTGTTGATGCATTGTTTAACATCATTTGGCGAGCGAGGGTCCTTTTGTCAGAGCGGCTTTTGTTCGTCGAGTACCTACAAATAGATGAAAAACATTTCACTATTCATTAATATGATTTTCAGAGCTATAAAGGTCTACAATATGCATATTTATATTTTATTGTTTTTTTTTTTTTTTTGTTTGTGTTTAATGCAACAAAAGGACGAGATGAATAGTATATTCGCATAACCTAGTTTCGCTCGCTCAACACGTAAAACTTTCATAAGTTCAGTTTCAGTTTTAGACTAAGGGTGATTTTTTTTTATTGATAAAATTAGTAAAAATAATCTTCACCCGTGCTCAGCAATGCTCGCATCATAAGTTATTACTTGCTTTTGATGGCGCTCACAGCTCAGGATGGACTTCGGCCTCAACTAACAAGCCACTCCAGCCAGCTCTGTCCCTAGCTAGCCGCTTCCAGTTTCGTACACCGAGTGCTTTGATGTCGTCATTCACTTGATTGCGCCACCTGTTACGGGTTCTTCCTCTGCTGCGAACCCCATCGGGGTTGGATTCGAAGACTCGTCGGGCAGGTGCGTTGCTGTCCATACGCTCCACGTGCCCCAGCCATCTCAGCCGCTGTATTTTCAGCTTTTTGACCAGGTCAACGTCGCTGTATAGCCCGTATAGCTCGTCGTTGAATCTTCTCCTCCATACTCCTTCGATACACACCGGACCGAAAATCACACGAAGAATCTTCCTCTCAAAGCACCCTAGCAGATTTTTATCCGAATCTTTCAGTGTCCTTTATTCTGACCCATAAAGCAGGACCGGGATGATTAGGGTCTTGTATAAAGTCTCCTTGGTTCTCTGAGAGAGGGCCTTACTACTTAAATGCCTTCTTAGACCGAAGAAACAGCGGTTGGCATGCACTGATGTCATTCTGCGATGTAATAGTGGAGCCCAGGTAGACAAAGTCCTTGACAACTTCGAAGTTATATCTGTCCATGGTGATATTTTGCCCGAGTTGACGATGTTGAGATTCCTCTCTCGATGACAGCATATATACTTCGTCTTGTCCTCATTAACCGCCAATCCCATTCTAGCCGCCTCCGATTTAATGCTCGCAAATGCCCCTGCCACAGCTCGCTTCGTTCTGCCGAGAATGTCTATGTCATCCGCATATGCAAGCAATTGAACGGACTTTTGATAGAGTTATTACAGAAAATCAATTAATAAATATTAAATTTGTTTAGTTATTCTTTATTTCGTTATAATTTTTTCAAAAAGGTTTGTCACCGCACATTTTACATACAGAGATTTGACATATTTTATCTTTCTACTAAAACATTATCTTAATTTTAATAAAGTAGCTAATTTTGTTTAATATAAATACACATTTGAAGGAAACACGAAAAAAAACCTTCAATTTAACCCTACAACCCATACCTTGTTTTTTGTGTCACTAACCTATTTGGCGTATCTCCAAATCCCCCTAACTTTCAAACAGTATTGTATCAAATTAAACAATAAATATTGTAAAACTAATTTATTTTATTTATAAACATTATATTTTGTAGTTAAATTAGCAAAAATAAGACCATTTAACTCACAGACATAATTAAAAGAATTATATTAAGTTAGAAGGTACTAAAGTGGTTCGACGATAACAAAACACAGAAAATCAATACTGTACTACTGATCTAGGGCAACATTAAAACATTTAAAAAGTTTTTATTTTCTAAATAATATGGCTATATTTTTAATGTTGTTTATTGATAGTATATACGCGAATTTTTCATACTTAGTTGGGGTGCTTGGAAAAAATACGCAATTGGAATGTGCCAAAAATCAGTAGTTTTGCTTTTTAATCGTTTGTTCTAAGACAAACAAAGTATTTCCCCTGTTTTAGAATTTTTGTTGAAGTTTTCATTTGAATAAAATAAGAGTTTTTTATTCATTTTCATTTTCAGCAATGGATCATATCTTTGTGCTCTCTTGTATTGCCAGAAAATTTATTGACCACAAAAAAAAGTTGTATACTTGCTTTGTGAATTTCAAAGCTGCATTTGACAAAATTAACAGGCAAGCTTTAGTCTATAAACTTTCATGCCTAGGAATTTCACGAAAATTTCTGTCGATGTATGTCAAATTTATTTCATCATCAAATGCAAGTGTATGGGATGGAAAGGAATTCTCACAGTGGTTTGAAACAACAGAAGCTGTCCCTCAAGGTTGTATACTCAGTCCATTAGTGTTTGCCTTGTTCATCGACCAAATATCTGACCTTCTTCCTGGTGGAGTTCTGTTTGCAAATATGGCAGTGAAAGCCTTGCTATATGCTGATGATTTGGTTATGTTGGCGGATAACCCATTTACCCTACAACTGCAGCTAAACAGACTTAGTTCGTTCTGTGATTTATGGGGTCTCCAAGTTAATACGCAAAAAACTAAAGTAGTTATTTTTGAAGCAAGGCAAAGTAGAAGACAACCAGAGGAAAAATGGTCGCTTAGGAATGAACGTATTGAAATTGTTCAGGAATTTAAGTATATGGGAGTTTTGTTGACACACAATATGAACTTTGTTAAGCATTCTGAAAAGAAAAGTAATGAAGCAAAATTAGCACTAAACATGATGTGGCCTAAGTTTTTTGCTAACCAAAACATTGATCTGGCGTCTAAATACCGAGTATTTAACTCAACCGTCAATTCCTGCCTATCTTATGAAGTCCAAATTTTCGGGTATATACCGCTTGAAGCTTTTGAAAGTTTACATAGGCATTTCTTTAAGCGCTTATTTAGACTTCCAAATTCAACACCAAATTATGCTATGAACGTAGAGTCGGGTATTACACCTATATTAGGGTGTTTCATTTTTCCAAAGTTGTGATTTTCATATGAAGTCGCTGACGCCCCGAGTCTAAGCGATGTAAAAGAAATATATACCAAATTTCATGAAGATTGAGTAATGTTTAGAGGTTGCACATTTTGATCACTTTTTTATAAAACTAGTGGAATATGAAATAATGAAGTTTTTTGTACTTATTCTTTTTTCATGATCAATAGAAGGAAAATGGAAAGGAAAAACTAAGTCTCAGTTTTTAAAAATCCTTCTCATTTAGCCTTGCTTTGGGATAGTAAATTGGTGCCCTCAGGGGCCAATGAGAGAGGGTCTGTCAGAATTGTGTTTAATAAAGAGTTAAAGTTCTATAGTGACTCGCTAAGATTTTGTAATGTTCTTGGCATACTCCTTGTTGCCCTGAAATGCACTGGTGTGAGCAGATGGCCAGAAGTAGTAATATGAACTGACCTGGGGTACATGACAATGTCATGGGTTGGGTATGCCTTTTGATACTACATCATCTAAAATATACGACTTATCTAAATGGGACGGAAAAACGTTTTTATTGTTTGCTTTCCGTTTGATATCGGTTAGATAAAAACGGTGGATCATCATTAAGCTGATGATAATGGGAATATGACTAAAATTTTAGAAATCAAACCTGCAAGGAAAAAGGAAGTGAAACTATTAAAGGGTCAAAAATAGTTTTAAATAGAAAATACATGATCAATTTCGTTACAAACCATTGTTTGGACTCCATTAAGTTAAATAATATGGAAGTGATTCTTCAACGAAACATGAGACGCTTTAAAAGTGGTAAATGATACCACAGAAATAGTAATTGCATACAAAGTTTAACAAACCAGCCGGGGACGAAAAACAAAACAAACATTATTGATGAAAGTAGAGTATCACAAGAAAGTCTTCACCAAGCGAACAAAAATGGGATTTCCTAGTTCAAATTTGATTAATATAAACAAAATGTTTATCCTCATCATACAAATGTTATGGTCATGGTGTAAAGTTTCAATATTTTTCAATTTTATGAATTTAGTTCTCCCAATAAAAGCGATTAACATTGTTAAATCGTTTTTTTGCCTCTTTTAGAAAAGTGATCAAAGTGTGCAACCTCTAAACATCAACCAATGTTCTTGTTTGGCTGAAATATCTTTTTCATCGCAAGGACTCAGGGCGTAAGCGACTTCCGCAAAGATACTACATCTTATTTTTTTCCTTACAAAATGAAACACCCTAACCTATATACATACAACATTTAAAAATAAATGTGAACTATACTACTAGTATTATGAAGCGAAGCAATAACTGTCTTCACAAAGCCATTTTAAAAAAACTTCTCCAGATAAATGCCTCCCCTTTCAAAGAGTGGAACCAGCTCGCTCTGCGCCACGACGCAGTTCTTTCTCTATCAGAGTCAAATGTGAACGAATGGCATGAGCTAATGTTGATCAAAAATTTTTTACTGAAAATCTTTCCAGTGCAAATTCTTCGACATCCAGAACTATCTACAGAAACCTAAACCACGAACTTTTAACTGATGCCAATTATTTTCGGAGGGAGTTTTCAGTCGAAACCATTAGTATTATCTTTAGATCCAGAGTTGAAATTTTAAATCTAAACTTTATACCGCACCGAAACGATCTGACTCAGCTTTGTAACTTATGCAACAGAAGGGATTTAGAAGACATTAACCACTTCTTAGCAGTCTGTCCATTATTGCAGGAAATTCGTCGGTTATATTTCCTTGAAAGTTTTCTTTCGTTACAGCGACTTTACGAAATTTAAAATGGAGCAGCGGGCTGGCTCAGTCTTTATAAATATTGCCAACACGCTCTTGCATATCGGAACAGTTTTTTGTAATAAAGCCTATATATTTTCTTATTGTAGTTTGCCAATTATTCAGAATTATTTTATTTTTATTTTGTGTTTCAAATCACTTATATCTTACATAATTTAGGCTCCAAATCTTCAAAATTGTATAAACTTTCAATCTTACTTTGTGTCATACAAAATTGCTTATTATCTATATCTATCTATTCATTTCATTGGAAAAAATATCACTGTAACACATATGGGGTGCTATTACACCCCAGTGATCACTGAACCTTCGAACCTGGGAAAGGAAATTGAATAAACAACTTTCACATATAAAGAAGTAACGAAAAAAATAAAAGTCATGGTAATCAATAATCATTACTACTTTTATTTTAAAAATTATAACAATTTGTTTTTTTGCAGTGGGGTTCCTGTGCACCCAGTATGGGTTCTAGGGTTAAGGAGAACAAAAAAAAAATAATAATAATTTTGAGTAATAAATTAATACCTTTAATTATTGAACATATAAATGAATATTTTTTTAAATTTTTTTTTTCAATATTTTTGTTGCATCTTGCTTTTGTTGCATTTTTGTAATTATGTTTGTTTTTAAATTAAAAACGAATATTAAGACTAAATATTGACTAGATGTTTTTATGTTATGATAAAAAGGAATTAATAAATAAATAAATAAATACGTATGTAGGTAGATAAATAAATAAGTAAATAAATAAATAAATAAAAAATAAATAAATAAAAAATAAATAAATAAATAAAAAATAAATAAAAATGTAAATAAATTAATTAGTTAATAAACAAATAAATTAATAAATGAATAAATAAATAAATAAATAAATAAATAATAAATAAATAAAAAGATAAGCAACAATTAACAAAAATAAACAAGCATTATATGGAAATGAAAAAAAAGGTAAATATATGTGTATAAGTACAACATATAGTTACATACTTTGCAAAAATAAATGATTTGACAAAAGTATATACAAAAAAAAAGGAACACATGTATTACGAATAAATTTCATTTATAAGGCGATTCTCAGAAAAAAAAAACAACTAATAACGAACCGATCAGAAGGTTTTGGATTCTATCATAAATCGATTCAACACCCGCTCTTCTATGAAGATCTAGTGTTGAATGATGCCATGGAAGGTTCAACATCATTTTCAATAATTAAATATTTATACAAATTTTCATCATTGTACCATTCTTTTCAAGGTATTTTTTAAAAGTTTACCAGTTTTACTGAAAAACAGTCATCTCTGGATAAAATGAACCACAACATTTGTTTGGTATTATTGTCGCCTTAATTTTGATGTCATTAGATTCAGAATTGAAAAATACCCTAAAATCATGTATCATATGTCCGAAACGTATCAACATAATTTTTTAATTTCCATAAGTCATACCTCCCCCTTTCCCCCTCCAAAAAGTACCCGCGGGATACAGATATTTTTATGGACTCTTTTGATTCTTTTGGCTAATCCGACATTCCCTCCAAGTTTCAAAAATGTAAGAATTTTTCCCGCATGTTTGCCCTGTTTTAATTAGTTGCTGAAATAATAATTTAGCCGGATTTGTCTTATTTTTATGAAAATCTGGTTCATTTACTTTTTAATATCTTGAAAAGTAAAAGTTCTAGAACCATCCGGTTTTCAGTTTTTGACTACGATTTGATAAGGGCATTGAATTTTGAAAACAAAAATAGTACTTAATTACGTGAAATTTTGCGAACAAAATAATTTTGCATTTTTTTTAATTTCTTTTTCAAAACTTTGAGTTCAAACATAATATTTCACAAACTATTCATTGAAAGAACTTTATTTAAAAAGGAAATGAAAGAAGGGACTTCTGGCCTTTCATGAAAATACAACAAGGCATTGCACATGTTACCGTTGTTTTTTAATAATTTTTTTCAGTTTAAAGTCAATTTTTTAGAAAATTGCCCTTCAGCCGCCACCAGGGACTGCAAGACTTGCATTTCTTTTATCAGCCTTAATACACCTTTCGACTCATATACATTTTTTTTTAGTTCACTTTCGTACGCCAAATCTGCTGTGGGTTCTTGGTCTAATACCAAACACCACAGATATGTATATTTCTGTAGGTATACCTTCTCTTTAAAAATTTAAAAAAATAGTGTCGATTTTTAAAAATGTACGTTATCATATTTTATGAATTTCGTATGAAATTTTAGATCAAATATTTTGAAAAACTTCTTAATGAGATAGTTGATCGAAATTCACCAAGCGAAAACTATAAAATTTGTGTATGTAAATTTAATTTGTTAACAAAATTTAACTCAAGATTTTGATCAAACTTGTTTTTAGGCCAACCATTTTTTAGGCAAACCATTTTTCTCAACAACGGTTGGTACGATTTTAGAACAAAAAAATCAGTCAATAAAATTAGAAGAGGGCATCTGATTTTTTGATTTTTTGCAAAGGTTATTTGTTTCACATCGATTTTTGTTTTTTTTTTAATAAAAGAAAAGTTTTTTGAAATTAAAGATTAAGTTCAAATTTTTGTTTCTCAAAAATCTCGTAATTTCAAAAAGTTGATTTTTTAACATAGGATATAGGACAAAAAATCTTGTATCGTCAACCAAAAATAATGGTACCTATAATTAAATGTTGAAAATCTTTATTATACATATTTTTCGAAAATAGCTTTAACAATTTTGATACAAGAATGTGAGTGTTATTTTATTGGTATAGTCAACCTATTAAGAAAAAACTATTTTAGTATTTCCAAAACCAATTTTCATTTTTTCAACTTTCTTTGTATCGGAGAACACTGATTAAAACTGTATTTTCTTAACATTGTTTATAGGCTCGTTTTTCACAAAATATGGTTGGTGTTACCAAAATGAATAAAGTTCAAATGAATACAAATGGAAATGAACTTTAGCGTAGTAGGGGCATTTTGCGAAAAATTTGGTTGGTGTTACCACAGAAGCTACTAACATAATTAAAATAAATATATCTTTGAAGGCGATGAACAGCGTAGCTTATCGAATTGGTGGTTGGGTGTAATTTGCTAAATAAACGATGACAGAAATAATGAGCTAGGTATATGTTTGTAGGTCTTTTATTGGCAGATGCAGACTGCAGAGCACAACTACAGCAGAGTATCGAATTTTCGGTTGGTATGTTGTGTACAGTCACAGTGCGTGTTTATTTGTTTAAAGAGTGCTGTGGGTAGGAAAAAAAAAAAACTTTTCTTACAAACAAAAAAATTGACTGTTTAATAAAAAAGAATTACTTTTTTACAAAAACAAAATAGCTTTTCTACAAAAAAATTAAATGTTTTATAAAAAAAAAATAACTTTTTTACAAAAAAAATTAACTTTTTTTACAAAAAAAAATAACCTTTTTACAAAAATATTAACTACATTTTTTAAATTGATTGAAATTGAACCCGTGAAAAAAAAATAAATCGGGTGGCACAACGGCTCACGAAGAACCAGGGCCTAGTGACTAACAACTCGCAACCATTCCTGTGTGCGCCTTTCGACAGGAATGGATCCGAATCCGAATGGCTAGACGATAAGCACTTATTCGTGACAAGTGATACTCTTGGAGGATTTGTCAATACCTCGCAAGAGGCAGTAGCCCTGAAAAAAACTTTTTAGTTTTTTAGGTGGACGAGGCTGGGAAGCGATCCCAAACCTCCAGCGTGATAGTCGAACACACTAACCATTACGCTACGGGCTACTACCGTGAAACCGTGAAAACCGAAAGCTTTTTTTCGCTTGTCAACTACATTTTATACATATTTGCGCTCAGCCCTGGCTAACATAATATGTTCGACGGGCGCCTTTGTGGTCCTGCAACCAACTAGTCTCCAATATTAAGATTTTGACATACTTAATTAAGCCAGATATAAAAGATTAACTGACAAAAAAAAAAAAATATCTATAACTGCATGAAAACTTCAAAAAAAATGAAAATAAATTTGAGTTAATGTTGTTGTACATCCCTAATTGACTTAATTATTCAAAACCTTATACGGAAAATTGATGTGGTACAAAAGTTGTAATTTAAGATTCTTGGTAGCATATTCTCTACATATAGAAGAGGATTAAATAGTTGTAGATATAATAAAAAATTTAAAATTAAGTACTTTTTGAATTATGATTAAAAAAGATGAGCATTTTGTGACAACGCAACGGACAGGTACAATCGTTTCTAACTTTATTTTTTCTTGGATTTCAATGTAATAATCTATTTTGTAACTCGTACCACTGGAAAAATAGAAGTACTATACAGGAGAGGCCGCTTATATAGTCACAAGAATATGAGAACTTACTGAATCCATTCTAGAGTCTTTAGTTGATTTTGGTGTAGAAGACTACATAAGGGAATGGATAATATCCATGCTCAGAGACAGACGGATTCAAGCTACGTTAGGTAATACAAACTCGACCAAACATGTAAGTAGGGGTACACCCCAGGGTGGGGTTGTGTCCCCTCTTCTATGGCTTTTAGTCATGAATAAAATTCTTGTAAAGTTGGAAAGATGTGGAGTAAAGGCGGTGGCATATGCTGATGATTTGGTGATATTAGTGTCAGGGAAGTTTACTCCTGTGTTAAGTGAGATCACGCAAATGGCTTTAAGGAAGGTCAGCAACTGGGCCACGAGCTGTGGACTATGAGTTAACCAAAGCAAAACTGAACTGATGCTATTTACTACCAAGACTAAGATACACCCCTTCACTCTACCCCGACTCAACGGCCAAACACTCTCACTCTCCTCTAAAGCTAAATATTTAGGTGTTATTCTCGACCCCAAAGTTGAACATTGAAGAAAGGGTTAAGATGGCCTGTATAGCATTCTATGCTTGAAATAAAACGTTTGGTAAAAAGTGGGGGGTTCAGTCGAAGATGATCCTGTGGACGTACACAGCCGTGGAACGACCGATCCTCACATACGGTTCGATTGTATGGTGGCCTGTACTTAACAAAAAATATAACATCGATAGACTTAGGAAGGTTCAAAGAACTGCTAGCATTGGCACGACAGGGGCTATAAGATCCTGCCCGGCTGATGCCTTAAGTGTTTTTCTGCACCTTCTACCACTTGATTTACATATTAAATATCTAGTATCTTGCAGCGCTTTAAGACTTAAAGAATCAAACTCTTGGTTTGCCAAGCCCTATGTACAGAGCAATATCACAGACTTGTTTCGACTCCCACTGACTCCTGCACCCCTACAATGAGTATCAGTAACGATTTCAAAGTTAAATTTCCATCCAGGAAGGATTGGAATGATAACGTCGTGACGAAAGATTTCGACACAACTATCTCTATTGATGGCTCAAAGATGGAGTGTGGCGTTGGTGCAGGAATCTTCTCTGAGTCTCTAAATGTATCTAGGTCCTTTCGGCTACCTGACCTTGCTAGCGTCTTTCAAGCTGAATTGCTGGCAATCAGGGAAGCAAGTTACTAAAAGCAGATCCAAACCAAAACCGTAATGCAGCTGTTATTACAGACAGTCAAGCGGCTGTTAAAGCCATTAATTCAGCCACAGCATTGAAGCTAATAGTTGTATATTTAAATCTATTGTAATTCTAAGGGAATGATCACACGGCTCAGTTTTCAATAATTTTTAAACAATTCAAAATCTAAGCCGAATTTGTCAATTTTATTTGAATAAATTTTAAAAGAAAATAAGATTTTCTTTCAAATTTATCTCTTTATGCAAACTTCTATAAATATTTAAAAGAAAAGCTGTAGTAAAAAAAAAAACTATTTCTAAAATTTTCACTAAGTCGGAGTAAGAAAAAACGTAAGATGTACCATAACTTAATAAACTGCACGACTTAATCGCACAAACTTGCTCTCGTAGCTAACAACTTAAAGGAAGCTGAAATTAATGTCGTAGAAAATAAAATGTAAACAAAAGTTTTGTAATTTTTTATTAATTTATTAGTTAATATAGGTATTTAATATTAAAAACCGTTTCAAATAGCAAGAGTCCAAAAAAGTTATGCTATCTGATTTTCTTTATAAATATGAATTTGTATAAAAAAAGTTCAAAAATCGTTAGAGTGCAGTTTTCCTAAAAATTAATTTTTTTATATATTAATTTCTCAAAAATAAATCTGTTGTGCCAACTTCGGTATTTAATAAAATGATATTCTACACAAAATTCTAAAAAACAAAATCATTAACCCGTTTTCAAGATATTGAACTTTCAAAAATAAAAAAATACCTAATGATTTTTTAAGAATATGATTTTTTTTAATAAAAGCTTATAAATAACCTAAGAAACATTGCCAAAATGATTAATTTAATATATTTTGAATTAAAAATATCTATTTTTTAACCTTTTAAGAACGGGTTGTTATTTTTTTTTCAATTTGGACTTTAAACGTAAAACAATAAATATTTGAGATGCAGATTGGTTTTAAATTTTAAAAAGCATTTATCTGACGAATTTGGTAGAAGTGAAATTTTTTTTCAAATTTAAGAAAGAAATATAAAGTACTTTTAGCACGAGATATCCAAAAAGAATTGTTTAAATTTTTGAAAACCCTTCAAAATACCAGTAAATGTACAAAAACAACAACATTTATTGTTATTTTTAGCAGGAATTAATTTTTTAAACAGTGCAAAGTGAATTTAACATTTGCTATTTTGTTTATTTGCTGATCTTATACGAATAGGTGCTCCGATAGCAATATAAATATGTATCATTTCATATAAAAATTATAAGCTACATACATTCGTACAAATCATGTGTCTAAATGCAAAGACTTAGTAATTAGTTACCAATTATAGTTTGGTAAACACATAATTTTGTTCATGATTAATAAATGCACGAATTTATTTATTGTATGTACGAGTACTTTTATTGAACTTTTGTCTTTTAGGTACTTAATTTTAAGTGTACTATAATAACAAGACAATGAATGCTATTGGCCAACTTACCAATCGAGTTAGACTTTAAGACTAAACCTGTTTAAATTGATATTTGGCATTTTAAGAAATTTGGGGTTTTCCCTTTCTTGCAATCAAAAACCCCAATTTAATTGAAGAGTTTCTGTTTGAAGTATCTACTTTATTAAGCTGAATATGGGAAAAATTAATGACCCTTCCATATTTCAAGTACCTATGTATATGTGTATAAGTAACGAATTTAAAATTCTTAAATAACAAATTTTGGACAACAAGTGTGCCTTTAATTTTTATTTTGTAGAAAACTTAAATGAAAACTCATCCAGGTATATTCAACATCACCTGTCTATTTTCCCCTTCAAATTCTCCCTCCAGACAGAGTTTTCTCAGTCGAAACTCTACTAGACAGTCTGTCGCCATCAAAATTGAAAAAAAAAAACATCTTCGACGACTCAGCATGTGTTATAGCTAAACATACATAATATTTTCTTCATCTAATTCTATTGTCGAATTGTTTGGGAATCCTTTATATTATATGCGTAGGATGTTCCTGTTTTTATTGTTCTTGGTTATAAAAATGTTCACATAGCATTAGAGCTGGCTGACTTTTCACTTTTGTTTGTCTTTCTGTATATCTATTTGATCCTAACCTATCCTGTATCGGTCAATATAAAATGTATGTGTAGGTATAAAGAAGATCCTTTTAAACAGGTAGGTATTACAAATTCCGAATGAGAAGACAACAAACAACTAAAGGAAGATTAACCTATCCCGCCAGGATGAATCCATAGGTACTCATTGTTACCAGGTGGACATGTGAAATAATTTCGAACTGTGCTCAACAAAATATTGGAATATTGAAAAATAGAGTGAATAAGTATAAAACTTGTGTCAGAAAATCCATTTCATTGTTTTATTTTTTTTTGAATAAAATGTAAACAGAAATAGATGAGCTCTATTAGTAGTTAAATTTTATATAGGGAACACAAATTTTCGAACAATTGAAAAATTGAAAAAAAAAAAACAAATATCTGACAATGGTACACCTTACATTTTGAACAAAATATAGTACTCGTAATTTGTATGTTAATTAAATTCTTAAAAGCCTTCCACACTAGCCCACTGTGTATTAATACATGTCAAAAAAGTGGGAAACAAATCATGTAGAATAGTTTGGAAACAAAATATGAAAGCCCAGCCTACACAACTCGACATTCTATCCCACACGATTTGACATGTGTTAATACATGATATAATTTTAGAAATGGTTCTAATTCTATCCCACATTCTATCACACTTTTTTTTAGGTTAAGGTAATGTATTAATACAAGAAAGTGTGGAAGCAAAATATGAAAAGTCATTTCTTTCCCACAAATTTGGCAGTCGTGTGGAATTCTTTCCCACTTTCAATTTGACATGTATTAATACACAGTGGGCTAGTGTGGAAGGGCTATTAGTAGACAACTTTTGAGCTAAGATTTCTTAGTAACAGACTGAAAATTATTTTGATATACTGAATTTTGATGACCCTTTTTTGGACTGTCACTAGCGCCGTTAATCTTATTCGATGTGGAAAACTTGAATGGTCATTGATTTGTCATCTCAAAGCCTCGATATGTCATTTTTTTTTTATTTACCGTTACAAAAACCAAATCATTAAAAAAGTATGAAAAAAAACTTTAAAACCTGCCACCAACTCTTTAAAAACGACAAGCGATTGAATGTCTTAAAATCTGCTTATGTACGTCATTTTTTTAAGTATTTTTTTTAATTAGCGGGACAAAAAATCTATCACTAAAAAGGTAAAAATAAAAAAAAAATTTTCTTTAACCCTTTTTTATGTCCCACATTTCTTACAATGATGGAATTTTATGAGCTTTTCAGAAAATAAAATACATATTGCAACGTGCACAAGTCATCAGACATCACAGACATCAGTCTCAATATCTAAGTTAAACTCAATTTTCGAAGGAATTTTTAAATAAAAAAAAAATATTTTGAACGAAAATTTATAATTTTTGGATCTACGGATTTTCCAAAAATTAAATCATTAAATTTAATTTCAAGAATTTTTTATTACAAGAATATAATTAAATACAAAATTAAGAGCAACTAGAAGAAAAAATAAATGAACAGATTCCTCAACTTACAAAATTTAGAAAGTATGGAATTTTGGAAAACAAATGAATTAAAATACATAAATTGTATGTATACTTTGGTACCAAAGTTCTTTCTATTATATTTTCCATTCCAAAAATGTAAAGTAATTTAAAAATGGTTCAAGTATACATAAGATATACAATTATTCATAAAAAACAATGTTAAAATTATTGCTAGCTAATTAATTTGTTTGATATCTTGTTTAGAAATTTAAAACTCGAAAAATTTAAATAAATACTTTTCTAATGTAGAATTTTCGACTATTGATATTTTAAAGGATAGCTATATAATGGAGATTCAAAACTTTACATTTCCCCATCTATGTTTTTTTTTACAAAATTCCGATATCAACTATTTAAAAATTTTAATAAAAACTTGAAAATTCAAAAAAAAAAAAAAAAAAATAGAAAATTCATTTTTTTTGCATGCAAACTACTACCGAGATATTTACAATATAAAATGCACAACTAGGCTCAAAGAAGGTACTTGTTATTATGTATAAAACTGGCTTAAAATTTTAAAAATTATACTATAAATGATTCTGTGAGTGCAAAAGTGGCGTAACCCACTTTTTGAAATTGGGTTTAAATCGACTAAAACAAGCACATTACGCCTTTCAAATAGTAATGTTATATTTTTGATGGAAAGATTAGATACTCAAGAATCTTAAACTATGTTTCAAATAATGTATCTCCCTAAGACAAAAATATGAGAGACAAAATAAACCAATTTTTCAAAATAGGGTTACGCCACTTTTGCACTCACAGCCTCAAATAGCCATAATACTCAAAAAGTATCCAACCGATTTCGATAAGTTTTATATTGTTTGGAAGCCATAGGTGCGGAGATGTGCAGAATATACCTGCATGAGCAACGCATTTACACATTGTGGGTCATTTTTGTTTTTGCACTGCCGATCACTGTGGATATAAAAAAAAAAATTAAAAACTTAAAAATATGTTTTATGATTTAATTTTCACACAAATTGTTTGACTTTACATATATAGTCTGTGAAATTCTTTATTCTAAAGTTTTATTAAATACAATAAAATAACTAAATTAACAATGTCGATGTGTTTCAATGACACCAAAATGACCTGCGGTTCGGCCAATCTTCCGCTTCTTTACTGAAGAGCTTTAATGATAAAAAACATTTTTCATTTCATATTCAGGCGCGTACACGTACAAAGCACGCCACATACAACTGACCATGTAAGAAACATGGGAATTCAAGATTGATGCGATTGTTCTTACGACTTATTGATTGTTAATTGTCATAGCAAAAGCGAGACGGACTGGAAATTGAAGATGCTTAAATACCATTGGCAAATCGTTCGGTATAAGCGGAATCCGTGGAATGAGAACATCTTCGCCTTTCAATTTTCCCCTCCAAATCGTGGCTTGAATATAAAATTTGATTTGATGCACTTCACAATCAGATGCGTTCCGTTACAAAGGTTTGGTGCATTGAGGTTGCACAGCAAAATTATAACTGATCCGACTTTCAATTTTAAATTGTGTGGTGAAAAACCCGGAACATCCAAAGAATTCAAAAATTCCGTGGGATAGTTGGTGCTTCGTTTTCATCCATCACGGAGTCCACGGATTTGAATAAATTAACTCACCGACGATTTGATTTTGAATGACGAAATTCAAATGATCGACATTCTTGTTTCTCGCAACAAAAATCGCGCGTGAACTCAGCCAATCATGGTTAACATAATTTTGAGTGAAATTCGGAAAAACATTCGCGATGAGCTCTTCCGGCGTTGTTGTAAAGTAGCAAAAGTTCGGTGGAAATTCAATAAGGCCGGTGACTAAGTCCACTGGTATCACGCCATTGCCCATCGCCAATAAATTGACTGGAGAAATCTGCAGCGAACTGGTCATTTCGAAAAGCGACTCGCATGTTTGTTTTCAATTACAATTTCTCCACCTTTTGCAATAAAGTCAATGCTTTCAGGCTCTTCCTGGAGCCAATGCGAATTTATCAAGCCCTAAATCGTAAAAATCGAAGTAACCGTTCTCGAGTAATACATTAAAAACTGGATGTTCCCTGTTTTCCAATCTTCCTGGAAATTTCCCGGGATTTTCCTCTAGTGTCCTATGTCCTTTCTTGAGGCAATACGAATCCATCAAGCCCTTATTCATGAAAATCGAAAACACCATTCTCGAGATATGCATTAAAAAGAAGATGATCCCTGATTTCCAATTTTCCTGAAAATTTTTCGAGATTTTTCTACAGTGTCCTATGTCCTTCCTTGGGTCAATGCGAATTCATCAAGCCCAAAGTCGTGAAAATCGAACGATCCGTTCTCGAGCTATGCGCGCACACATAATAATATAAATATTTTAAAAAGCATGAAAATCATTCATTAATACTTTTAAGCTTAAAAAATTAATGCTATCAGCACAAACAAAGCTTTTTTTTTGGTATTGACTACTGGGTAGGTATAATTGGATGCCTACGGCTCCACAAATAGGCTTCGGAAGACATTACGTTACACTTAATCATTTTCTTGAGAGCTATTCCAAGCTGAAAACTAGAACATTCTATGAGGTCCAGCTCGGAAGATATTTGAATTCAAAGTAAGCCCATTATTTTCGACCCAAAATTAAAAGCCTTTATGGCTATTTACAAAAAAGGCTCGTAGGAGGTTGCGATTGACGTTGTTGAATAGAGACTGGACAGGCCTTTCTTTGCATTGTAGTTCAACATTTTATTGATTGCAGCAATTTTTTTTTCAATCGATTAAAAAAAAAAATCAGTGGGTTCCAGAGACTTTCGTGAAAAAATGGGTTTTTGTTCATAAGAGGGTACGCCCAAAAACCCATTTTTTGAACGAAAGTCTCTGGAAGCCAATGCAATGTACATAAATAGAAAGGTATCGTCAAATACAATTAGATTATCCAAGCAAACCCTTCTACAAGGTCTAGTTTTTGGAATATTTACATCAAAAGTTATTTTATTGAGTTTTGAAACCTTGGATTTCTTTTGATGCCTACAGTTTCGCAAATAAGCCTCGTTAGATATTTCGGTTTTTAAAACCCATTAACAGTTGTTTGAAAGCTATACATAGTGGTACCTTAAATGAGTTCTGGTTGCGAAGATATTTGAACTCAAAGTAATTCCATTATTCCCGATACAAAACTTAAAGTCTTTGGCGCAAAATTATAGTCACCTCCTATTAACTAGGTTAAGTACATACTAGGTAAAACCATTTTAATTTTAAAAGCAGGTACTAATTTTGTTACAAATTACAAATATTTTGTAACCTTTCCACAACTAGTGTAACACTTTAGTCCTACCCCCAGTTAATTTTTGTCGAACAGACCCAAAAATGAACAGTTTGGGAAAGCTAATACAGTTTGAGGAGTATATTTTTTTAAAAACAAACGAAAGAAGACAGCAGACTTAACACCTAGACCAAAAAACAATCGGGAAAACTTTATCTGTCAAAAAAAAAAAAAAATTAATGATAAAAATGTATCCAATAAACAACAAACATAGGTACATTCATAAGTTATTTATAATTTTGCAGCATTTTTTTATATGAAGGTAAAGTGAGGTATGTAGAGGGTAGGGACGACAGAGAGCAGCCAGACAGAGTGATCTTATAAAATCGGCATCGAGAGTAAAATTCTTCTTTTTTACATTTTCGGATTTCAGAAATCTCTTGAAGACATTTTAGAATGCCAAGCGACTAACAGATAGGTACTTTGGCTCAACTAAACCCCATTTTAAAAGATAAAAGGTACTTTCCTCGGTATTAAATTTATCACAAGTAACGATAAAGTGGGCCTTATTACGACTATAATTGTCAAAATACTTATTTTGATTTTAGTATCTACTAAAATCATTTTAAACTGTACTTTATGTGACTATAATTTTGCGCCTTTATATTTCTATAACTTTCCAAAAGATGCCCGTAAGTAGTTGCGGTTGACGTTGTTACATAGAGAACGGACAGGCCTTTGCATTCTTGTTCAAAATTTGACTGACTGTAGAAATTTGTTTTTTTTTTGTTTTAACTAATTTTTGAACAAAACCATGGACTACCCCCTCATGCCCTCTGGAACCCATTGAAATGTACATAAATAGAAAGGTATTGTCAAATTATTTGTGAATATAAAAATACTGTTTGATTTCTTGAACAAATTTGAATCTATTCAAAAGAAAAAAATTTGTGACTGCATCACACGAACTTGCTCTAAGTATACACTCCCTGTCACTTGTTTGAGGCCACTATTTTCGCAAAAGTTTTTTCTCGATAAAAACCTGTAGGAAATATTTTTTCTGGAAATTTTTGATACGAGTGAGAAGGTAATTATGTTTTGCAATAAAAAAGTATAAACTTAAATTTTTACTTTTTTTTTTGTTTTTAAACATTAATGTATTATGTTTTTGTAAATTTATAATGAGTATACCCGCCGTTTTTGAAATAAGCTCCATTAGTTGGTTTGGAATTAAAACACAGTTTTTTGGAATAATTCAGTGAAATCTGGCCCAAGGCAACGCTGGTAGCTTCGACCAAGAAGTCCTTACCTCCAAACTGTCTACCAGTATCAGAAACTTCTCGAGATAGCCAGGACCAAATGTTTTCGATGATGTTTGAGTCCGGTGAATAGAGTGGCTATGGTAGAAGTTTTCCGACTGAATCCAGCTTCTAGCTACCCTGGAAGTATGGATAGGGGCGTTATCTTGTTGAAATATCCAAGGTAGAGGTTCGAGAGTATTTTTTTAGCTTTGGAAATTTCTGTTACACCAGGCATTTGTAACTATTTCTGTTCATTGCTGTAGTTAAAAATCCAATTCCATTGTCCCATAATAGGTGAAAGCTCCCCACACCATAACACCTGAAGTATGACTGTGATGTCTTAACAAAATAAGTTCTTCTTTTCTTTAATTGTGAAAATAAAACTTGTAACCATAGGTTCCGTCAAGATTAAACTTTTTTTATCTGAAAAGACAACCTTTTTTTCCATGCGATGCTAGAGGCAACATGCTCCCTGGCGAAATTTATCCGTAGTTCCTTGTGTAGCTGCCGTAGAACCGTTTTCTTTTTGATTTTTATACTCTTGATGTTACCAATGGTTTTAAAAATCCTTAAAACCGTCGAAAACTGGCTAATACCCCACTTTTTGACCTTGTTTTACGTGCTGATAGTGTGGAATTTGAAGCTAGCCGCTGAATGAGTCGCTTTCCTCGGATTGTTGTTGCTTGAGATGTTTGTCCTTTTCGTTTTTTCCATAGTACAGTGTCTGCTAGATAGTTGTTGACAATGGTCTTACTTCTGTTCGGTCTCCTGGCTTTTTCTCGGCCTGAGAACCCCAGTTCCTTTAAAGAATCTATTGATCCTCTTTCTGTTACTGTCGACGTGTTTCCAGAGCCAATTTTAACTTGAAATCTAATATAAAATATAGTTTTATATCCTTTCTTAAATATTTTAAACTTTTGTTTGAAAGAAATCGGCGATGTTAAGCAATTTTTGGAATGGCCTCAATCAAGTGACGCAACTTTTTATATCCAAATTTTGCAATCTATTCACATAATTTGGGAAATTTCTATGAATTATCCATGTTAACTCTTAAACTGTATGCTTTTTTATTGCAAAATATATATACCTACTCACATGTATCAAAAACTTCTAGGAAAATATTGCTTACAGGTATTTATCGAGAAAAAACTTTTATGAAAACAGTGGCCTCAAACAAGTGACAGGGAGTGTATAGTTAACAACTTTAACGTAGCTAGAAATTATAAATGTATGTTATTGGTTCAATAATGTCATGGATATGTCATGGTTATTGCCATAATCTACTACACATTTTTTATTTCAATACGATATAAGAAACATTTAGGCAATAACGAAAAAAACTCGGCTAATGTTTCAAAATTTTTCAAAAAATAACTTTTTTGAAAATTCGCCTTTTCCAAAAGGGGGCATTTTTGTTTAAATCTCAAATTCAATCTGCACACATGTATTTTAACCAAACATGCCTCAACTTACCCACTTTCTTATCATTCTCAAAAACAAGAGAATTTCAAGTTATTTTCATAAAAAATAATTACCGTACCAAAAAAGGAGTTTTGTTATAAAAATTAATAAACATGTTTATTAACACAAATTAGTTCGAGTTATTTTTAATTCCCTAAATTGATACAAAAGAAGGTAGCTCAGAAAAAAAAAAATAAATGAAACCTTAATTGGCACTTCATATGCAGTTTAAACTCTCAAACTATAGTAAAAACCCTTTTTTCGAAATGTTACTATTCACTGCGTATAACTCCTCTCAATATCTGGTTAAACGAGCAATTCAATAAAGAATATACTTATAGGAGCATTATATCGTTTCTGTTATCCAACATTTAGTGATCTTTTCGTTAATTCGAATTAATGGTTGAAGTCTCTTCCAGATACTCCACATCAAAAAAAAATTAAAATAAAAAATAGACACATTTGAATAACAAAATCAACTGAATTAAAGTGAAGAACCCAAGCACCAACCATCATCTCGCATCGGCATTATCGCCACCACCATTATATATCTTACCTGAAAAGAATGACATCTTGATTGTCCAAAGCGATGAATTGAAGAACCTGAAGCCTTCCAGGCACTTATCTTTCATATTTCTCAAAAACTATTGTTCATCTGAGTAAGTCTCATTATCTATAGAAGTGCCTTTTGGTGGTGGCTCTGGCTTTTACATTTATCCTCAAAACATATCACATCGCGAGCTATTGAATTGGAGTGACATGCATAAGAAGAGAGTATCGCGCCGTATCACTATTTGATATTCTTGATCAAGAAACCGAAAACGAAACATTTTAAGAACCCACACAATCAAAAGACAACAACAAAAAACTCAAAACTTCTTGAGGAAGTCATCATCTCGTTAACAAGAAGACAAAAATTCTTTCCCTTTTTTTCATCATTCTTGACATTGTATTTACTTTTTTGTTGTTGTGTGTGTTGTTGTTGTTCTTGTTGATGCAGTTTCGAGGATCTAATTCCATTTCTTTTTTTTCGTTTTATTGAGTTTTTTTTACTGATCCTGTTTTTATTTTTCTTTGTTATAAGTGAATGTGAGTTGGATTAACAATCAGGCATATGTACCCCCTGAGGGAATTGACGAACAAAAAAAAATGTAAGAGAAGAAAACTGACACTTGATTGCGTGAAGAATAATACAAGATTAATAATAAAATACTCATGCAAGAATGCATCTCATCACACCTTGTCTTTTGTGGAGGAGGTTATAAAAACAACACCAGTCATACCTTCAGTTCAGAGCCCGGTTTAGGTAGGTATAGACATTCGAGACATGTTGTCTGATCTTCGATTTCAAACGAGACATTCTGGCACCAAAAATTCGTTCTACTTGAAAACGATGTGTGTTTTTACTTGTAGTTATTTAAGGACGATTTTTTGTGTTAGAACTGGTACAATGACTTTGATATTTAAAATGTATGTAGACAGGTACAACAAGGTAGGTACCTTATTTAAACTTTGCAACTTCAAACTTAAAATTCTTTAGGTAAAGGCCGATTACGCTATAGACGATTTTTGGCATCAATTTATAAATTTCAATATTTTTATTTTTTTTTGTATAACAATGCAAGGTAGACGGTTTGTATTTATTAAAAAAAGAAAAAAATTATACCTAATTTAAAGAAAACACTTTTTTTGCGCCTTGCAACATTGTCATACAAAGAATCAGTATGAACTGCAACTATCATAGCTGCTCACAAAAGCCCGAAAAAGACATTACCGATAGTTTAAGGCTATGATTTAGTTGGTAAACATGTTGTCACAAATGTTATTTAATCGCTTACATAAAAACATAAACGTTTTTGTTATTATTTTTTTAAACTATTATTCATTGCAAAAAGCCATTGTAAGTTTGTTGCACCCGCGTTATAAAATATATAAAAGTTTGTTTTTCCCATAGAAATAAAGTGTTAACTTTAGTGAAACTTTCTAAAAGTAAGAAAAAATTGAAAACAAAATTTAACGAGACGTTTTTAGAAGTAAATTGTACGTTGAATTAAAAAAAAAACGTTGATTCAAATTGGTTGCACCCGCGATCGCTAAACTAGGATCGCGGGTGCAACTTATCGACAACTAAAATTATTGAGTCATGTATCATATTTAATTAATAATATGCATTGGAATAATAATTTTTGTTGTTCAAGATTGTTTTTTTTTTAACAATTTAATATAAAATGCAGAGAAGTAAGGAAAGAGACTGCTCACACAAAAATATAGGCGCAAGCTTGAAAAAATGCTGAACTTCCTGCAGAGTAGGGCTCGCCTCTCGCCACGAGACTATAAGTCTCGTAAGTAAGAAAGGAGACGAGACTGCATCTTAAGCATCCGAGACGAGACCGAAACGGGACTGTATATTTGGACCGAAATTTACAGCGAGTCTAAAAATGCAATTTCAGTTTAATAGTTATTTTCTTCTGCTCGTATTCAAACTAAGTGGGGGACAAATTATAGTTTGACGTTCCAATAATCAACAGATTGTCCGGATATCGTATTTTTTGGAGACGAGACCGAGATGAGATCGACACGAGACCTAGACGAGAATAAAATTTTCGATTTTAACGAGACTTTCAAAAGTCTCGCCGAGTCTCATCTCGTGGACAGTCCTAATGCAGAGCACTTCTACGTAGGGAATAGATTAAAATGTGCAATAATTTCAATAAAATATTCTTGTATTGAATTATAAATATATTCAAAGGAGTCTCAATGTTGCACCAGCGATAAGAGAATCGCACCACAATATTTTTCGAAAATATTGGACGTATTTGAAAAAAAAAAACAAATTAAAAATTAATAGAGAACGGTACTGACTAGCAATATATGCAATTTAATCTCTTATCCAGTTTATTTATATCGTTTTACTGATGTCAATTTTCATTAATGTAAGACGCGTTGCACCCGCCATAATTTGATGTTTCACCCGCGATTGCTTTAAAAGTGAAAAAATCGTAGTTGAATTTTGTTTTTTATCTTAATTTGTATGGATATAGTTGATTGAATCAATGTCGTTCAATAAAATGAAAGAAGAACATAATAAATGTTTCACAATCAACAGACTTTTGTGTTTTTCGTACTATGATCAAGATAGGTGGGCCAAATTCGTTGCACCCGCGATCGCACTTTGAAACCTTTTTTCTGACGATTTATTTAATTAATTTGAATTGTATAAACGAATCCCAAGCGAATAGTCGAAAATGTAACCCTTCAAGTAATAATTTCATTAAAATATTCTTTTATTTCATTATAAAAAATACTTAAAGTCTGCCTAAATGTTGCACCCGCGATAATGGAATCGCCCTAAACATACCTAAATACATTTCCATTTGTGTTTCGGACATTAAAACATTTTTTTTTTTAATTTGAACAAACATTTTTTTTTTCTCAAATGTTAGTTAAAAATAATGACGAAACTTTGTAGAAGCTTCACCATACACAAATTCTGCACGACTGGATCGCACGAACTTGCTCTCGTAGCTGACAACTAGAATGTAGACTAGACATTGACGGTGTAGATAAAGTGATGGCCTACTAATATTCTTGTATCGTAAACAAAAATTATAATAAAAACAAAAAATATAATAAAAACATGTTAAAATAGCAATTTTGATGAAGTATAGGGTAAGTTTAGGATTCGTGCAGAAAAAAAAATTCGAGATAATAATTTTCCCTAATATTAAGATTATAGAGAACGCGAAAAAAGTGGGTGTCGCAATTCTGTCTGTCTGTCTGTCTGTCCGTCTGTCTGTCCATCTGTCTGTCTGTCTGTACCTCGACCTGCTACCTAAACGGCTGAAGCTATTTTCTTCAAACTTTGGAATTAAGCTTCTTATGTGATTCCCTAGAGGAGAAATTGAAATTTTTGTTTTAACTCAAAAAATAACTGTACCTGTCATACAACCAATATACAAGAATTGATTTATTTCGAAAACGGCTCAAACGATTTTCAAAAAAAAATCACGAGCTACTAAAATTACTATAGCAAATATTTTGGTAGAAAAAATAATTTTTTATAACGGTTATTAACGGTACCTGTCATACAACCGATTTTTTTGTTTTCAAATTTCTCGTTAACTACTACATCGATTTCAACTAAATTTTTTATACAAAAGGTCGCTTACAATTTTAACAATTTTGCATATAAAAATTTTCGAAAAAATTATTTTTGAATTTTTAAAAAAATATTGAATTTTTTTTAAAAATTCATAATCTTAAAAACGGGCTAATCATTTTTTTTTTTTTAATTTTGTGAAAAATTGTATTTTATTAAATACTTAAAGTTGGCATACCAAATTTTATTTCCGAAAATGTTCAAGATTTTTTATATATAAAAAATTAATTAAAAAAAAAACCGCTCTAACGATTTTTGAATTTTTTTTTTCATAAATTCATATTTATTAAGCAAATCAAATTGCATACTTTTTTTTGAGCTCTTTCTATTTAAGCTATTAAAATAACTAATTTATAATAGTTCATAGTAATCATTTATATTTTAAATTGATTTTAAAACTTCTGTTTTAATGATACAATGTTATGGAACCAATAAATATGTACATTTCAAGTGAAATTTCAAGTTGTTAGCTACGAGAGCAAGTTTGTGCGATCCAGTCCACCCATTTTTTTTTTTTTGATTTAATACAATCAAATTTGGAAAAAAAAAGTTAAGAATTAAAAAAAAAAATATTTTTTCTTTGAATTCGTGAAAAAAATTATTTGTACAAATTTTAATTGCAATATTTGTTGAATAACTTAGAAGTACTGTATCGCAAAATAATGATAAAATCAACGAAGCCAATGAAGCGATATGAGATATGAGGGAATATACATTATTAACTATACAAAACAAAATTAATTAAAAAAAAAACACATATTTTTATTTCCATTATTCGTATTATTCGACATTCTATATGACCTTCAACAAAAATTCGAATTTCTCCTCTAGGAAATCATATAAAAACATTTCAAACTAAATTTGAAGCAAATCCGTCTAATCTTTTAGGTCGATGTACATCAGGTAGCACAGACGCACATATAGACAGACCGACGGACGTCTTGATGAAAATAACTTTTTTGGACTTCAAATAATATTACAAGTTAGATTTTTTTTACAAATCCATGAGTTGCCATATAAAAAGGAAACTCTAATGAAAAATGGATATGACTCCTTCTTGAACCATGTTTTTTTTTGATTTTCTCGTAAGCTGTTAAATTGAAATTAAAAAGTTTTAATTGTATTGTAGGTATTTTTTAAAAACTGTTTTTTGAAATTTTAAAAATATGCAGTTCGATTTTTCAGGCCCAGCACCAAAAAGAACGGTCTCCATATCATATATAGGTACATATTTATACATTCATTAACCGCATACCCTAATTCTCTGTGTAACAGAAGTTATTCAATTTTGAATAAAATGAGTTTTAGGATAACAATTGTCTATTTTCATTGTATTTCTTTAATATTTTGTGTATTTCTCGTTCGATTTAAGCCATTTTTTGGAGATAAGTTTTTCAAACCCTTTACACGCTACCTTAATTTTTAAAGATTTTTTTAACAATGTTTAGGGGTCAATCAATTTAATGCAAAAAGCGTTTTTTTGGAGTTTTTAATTTGCAAAAAATAAAAAATATGAATGTTTAAAAAGCTTACAATTTTCTATCAATGCTCAATATTCACTCAAACTACAATGCATGTATTGCAAAGAGCTTTATATATTATAAATTGTTTAATCCAAAAACTAACTGAGAACTCACACACTTTCATGCATAAAGTTTTTAGTGAGAATCTTCTAGAATAAAATTATTGTTTTTTTGTTTATTATTTAAAATATTTCTTCCAGTTCAACTTAAGGGGCTTGAAAAATTGCTCTTATAAAATATTCCCCTTAACCTAAGAAGCCTTCTTTATTATTGACGAACCCAAAGGATAACATGAAGATTATTTTTAATTGAATTTTCACGAAGATGTTTCTCATCATGATGTGCAAATCGAATTATATAAATATTCATGAACTCACTCAACCCCATCACCGTCAATTTAATTCGCATAAATAACAAAAACTTAATCAAGGATCGCAAAGGATAAATGTTGTATGGAAATTGCAATGCGCAATACCATAAAGAAGACATGAAACGCACCCTAATTTGCACGCAGAATATAAAAACTATGTCACGATATTGGTTGATCTTACGCGATCCTCTATAAAAGACGATAAAAAGGACACAAATCAATATATGCATATAAGAGTTCCACAGTGTTGGATATGCGATATGGGAACTGTTTTTCTTTATTTTTTTTTTATTTACGGATGATCCTTTTTTGCGATGGATCGATTTTTTAAAGGTTCTTTCACCATTGTTCGATTGTTATTTTGCAAAATCAAGAAAAAAGAAGATTTTCTTTGAATATTGTTCAAATCAATTTGAATCCTTTCGGTTGGAAAAAGTCACAGTATTGTTGTTATAGTTTGTTTCTTTATCCTTCGGAAGACAGAATGGAATCTTATTTTTTTTGCATTTGTCAAACGATGAGAAGATTCTTAAATTTTTAATTTTTCAAAAAATTGTTCTCATGTTTTTTGTGTGACATGATCGGGACGGCCGGCCGGGCGGGAGAGGTTCATTGAATTTTGATTATTTATTTTTTGGTATGCAATTTCACAGATGTCATTGTGACAAAACAAAAAATAAGAACAGCGAGTGATCGATATATTTTGCATATGGGTTTCCCATAGAATAATTGACAAGAGGATATGGATATTATGAGGCAACAATGATATGAGCAAGCGAATGCAATTTGAATTTGATTATCTGCATATAGATTGAACTTTTGTTGCATAATTTGCAAGCATGTTCAGGATGTTCATCAATTATGAATTTTTCAATTTTCTCATCATAATGAAATTTTCAAATGTGATGGATCGTCAAACAATTATTTTGTCGGTACAAGAGGGTTTGATTGCACACCTCTTGGGCTTGAAAATGACAATACTTCTAAATGGTCCAAAAATTTGCAAGAATATTGGTTTCCATAGCTACATTGTTATGTTGTAAATGCGTTTGTGATTGCAATTTAATGTAACTAATCCACTATTTTTAAATGTTTTTAGATATCAATAAAATTATCGTTAGTGAAAATCCATGTTAGGAACTTGACAGAAAAGGACCATTGGAATTTTGGGCCCACTCGGCACCAATGATGAAACACATGTCATATAAAAGGTCTTGAAGTGTATTGTTATTATTATTATTAATTTTTTTACATAATTTTAAAAATAAAAGAAAAAAAAAAGTCAAAAATCACAGAAAATAGTTTTATCTTTTTTTTATCAAAAACACAGTCTGTTCTTTTATTTTGTTTTTAAATCAAGTTATTGCGCTATTATGATATTACCTCTCAAAACGACATAAGTGATGCAGAGATCAAACAAAGAATTAGAGGCCAGTTATAGCTATCATTGAAAATCATCATTGAAAACATTAATTGTCAATTTTGAGAGATTTTGAAGCAAAAACAAATGATTATTTTGATGCCAAAGTAAAGATAATTGACTTAATAATTATTTCTAGGTAAAACGAAATTCAATTTGGCAAAACTTTTCTCATAAAATGACTTTTAATTTTTCAATGATGAACTACCTTACCAATGATCATTGAAAAAATTAAAAGTTACGTTATGGGGAAGATATGGGTCAAAATGAATTTTTTTTTGGAGGAGAAATAATTTTAAGTCGTAAGCTATATTTCTGCATTAAAATATTCAATGATTAAACTTTCTAAGGGTCTCAAAATCAACAGCTAACTTTTCAATGATATGATGGTTTCCAATGATAGCTATAACTGGCAACTTACTCTTGCTAACCGCTGTTTCCTTGGTCTAAGAAGGCATTTTAGTAGTAAGGCCCTCTCTCAGAGAACTATAAGGAGACTTTATACAAGACCCTAATCATCCCGGTCGTGCTCTATGGGGCAGAAGTATGGACATTGACAAAATCGGATGAAAGTCTGCTAGGGTGCTTTGAGAGGAAGATTCTTCGTGTGTTTTCAGTTGGGTGTGTATCGAAGTAGTGTGGATAAGAAGATTCAACGACGAGCTATACGGGGACGGGCTGTACAGCGACATTGACCTGGTCAAGAAGCTGAAAATACAGCGGCTGAGATGGTTGGGGCACGTGGAGCAAATGGGCAGCAACACACCTGCCCGATGAGTCTTGGAATTCAACCCCGACGGTGCGGTGTACGCAGCATCAGAGGAAAAACCCATAACAGGTAGCGCACACAAGTGGAGAACGACTTCAATCAACTTGGTGTGCGAAACTGGGCGGCTAGCTAGGGACAGAGCTGACTGGAAGGGCTTGTTGGTTGAGGCTGTAGCGCATCCTGTGCTGTGAGCACCATCTAAACTAAAAGTAAGTATTGCGCTTTAAGCCCTTTTTGATAAAATAACTCACAGTCCACCGACTACCACCTCAGTATGACCACGAAGTGGCAAACTAAGCAATTTGTTAGCTGGCCCAGAGACGCAGAAGGTATGACCATTCTGTTACATATGGCCGGACGTGTAACTCAAGCGAGCCTTCGTTTGTTGACTCCACTTGACATTAGCTTACGATGGGGTTCTCTATCCGGCAGGCACATGTAACCAAACATATTCTTTGGGTTATTATTGACGGATCTAGGTTATGGTTGTGGTTTGGAGCATGATACCACTAAATTAAGGAAGATACTGGGACACTTACTCGACCGGACCTCGATGTCTAGCATTAGAATCACACCCAATTAGGTGATTTTTGTCTTCTTCGTGTGGCATTTAGTTGTTTTGACTCAGCGTGCTTGCTTCCCCTGGCTGAGAGTCTCGATTTCGGTCCAGATACGCAAACGGCAGAAATAACCCCTATGCATTTCTACTTTCAGCCTATAACAACTGTCAAATCCGGCGGGTGCTAAAATTAGAACACAAAAAGGCTCTTAGGAATTTTTTTTTTGTTTAGCTAGAATACAGGTTCTATAGGGTAACCTTCGACTGTGCTTATGGGTTTGTAAAACAGATCATGTTAGAGGCCTCTAAATCTGAGGCCATTTACCCAAGTTGCTTTTATAAGGCCAACGTCTATGCTTCCTCCTCCAGAAAAACTCTCAGATTATCTTATATTCACATTAAGAGTGCTTCAGTTAATCTGTACGAACATTAACGCGTTTTTAACTGTCAGAATAGGGCCCAGCACAATCAGGGCCCAGCGCAGTGGCTCGCCGGGGACTATGAATTCATTATTGACGTTATTGTCAGCCTCGACTACTTCATCACGGATGTTGTCTGATGCTCTCTAGCTCTGCAGCACCTTAATCTTGAGTCTTGACACTACGAATGCCAAAACGGAGTTTAAACTCAGACTTCTCAAGTGCTTTCCTCGCTGATTAAAAGAAGGCAGTATGTGCAGTTTTTCTGCGGTTATTCAGCCTTCATGACTGCTCAGTCATGCATCGGAATTCGCGGATTTAACCTCTCGCATGACGAGACCGAGACAAGACGATGACAGGCTGCCTTTTAACCATCCGAGACGACACCGAGTTTCGTTTATCTCGGCAGAAAAAAAAGGCAAAAAAGGCATTTTTAAAATGCTGATAAATTGAAAAATAAAATTTCATTAAAATATATATTTACGTCTGCACAGTCAGAGGTTGCCCTGAAATTGAATTTGAAAGCTGTTATTGGCTTCATAGATGGGAGACAAACTATATTTCGACGTAACGAGAAGATTTCGACGAGACCGAGACGAGACTGATACGGGACTGAGACAAGACTGAGATGAGACCGAGGCGAGACCAGGACGAGACTGCAATTTTAAATTATTTCTCGCGAAAAAGCCGAGACTTAGAACGAGACGAGACTGAAAATTCGATTTTAACGAGATCAAGAAGAGACTTACAAAAGGCTCGCCGAGTCTCGTCTCGTGGACAACCATACTGAAAACCACGGATAAGCTCCTGTTCACTTGGCCTAGTAATGCTCATGAGCTATGGCCAGACGCGAGCCATCGGCTGTCTGGGGACGTCCTTATATCGGATATGCTTGAGCTTCAAGCCCTCCCAGTCATTGCTTATCTTAGCAATGTAGGAACTAAGGAAATCCCTAGAGAAATGCATCTGACTAACTTGCGTCCCCTGAGCATCTTATCAGAGTCAAAACTAAGGTAGGGGCCCTCGCTTTCCGAAATCGTTTAAGGGAACACAATCTCCGAGAGCTTGGCCCCGATAGAGTTCGACACAGTTTGCAGACTTTTGCTGTTTGCGGAGATCTCATCCACAACCGATACTTGGAGGTTGTCTCTAACACCATCACTTAAAGTACGTCGTTGCGTTGCTCTGGGAGATGGCACTTTCTTTCTCTGTTTTTTACCGTCAAGTTTACTCTTTTTGTAGCCTGTCTCTTCTCGAGACATGTTTCGATTAGTGGCCTTTTCTTGCGTTGTGGCCAGAAGAATGTTGTATTCATGAACAATCTTCTGATACTTTATTTAATTAGCGGCTTCCTTCTGAAGACTCGCTCCAGAGCCTCCTCCTTCCTGGTAATCTTGTCAAGAATAAAGAACACCTCCCTAAACTGAATCTTGCGGCGGGTACTAGATATTTCGGTGTGCCCTTGTAGATCCACTATCATTGGCATTGCTACCAAAGGGTTTTGATTTGGTTTTGCTATGTTTTGGAAGCACATGGGTACTACTCCATCAGTAGGTGGATACATTTTGTTTGCGATTATTTTTTAAAATCGAACATGGTCGTTTGCTAGCTTTTTCGCTTAATTGCAATGGTATTTTTGTAAGAACAATAAATTCAACTTTATCACCAATTGATGTAGGTACAAATATGCCTATGCTATAAAGTGTTCATAAATATTTGCTAACATGTTGTAAATGCGTTCTACTGACATTTTGATAGCTAACCCTTCTCCTAAAAAGAGGTAGTCAAAACGAATCCATTTCCGATGCGCACAAGAAATAATTAAAATAAAAACAAGCATGAACCCTTTCAACCTACTGCGTGCATCAAAGGTCCTTTTGTCATACCATAGTCAAAAATTGTCTTCTATTTTTTGCTTGCATCTTCTGTACCTCTTCCGTTGCACTGAGAAACACAAGGTATAATCAATGTTTATTGTTATTTGTGAATTTCCATTCGATGTGGTTATCATATGCGAGACCAATATGCCAACGACTAAAATGTCATCCTTATAAGGACATCCCCTGTGATCATTATTAATAAAGTTGCGGAAATTCATTAAATTTCCCCGCTGCCTATCTGCCACGCAAAAAAATCTAAAGTGACATCATTTTCTGCAAGAAGCAAAAGATAGACAAAATTCAATCGAGCTGAAAAGAAAAAGGATCTTGTGTGTTAAGATAAAAATGCAAGAGGCGAAGGAATCCCTTTAAAGCGCGAACTCATAAATTCCTTAAGAAATGCGTAAATTGCTTGTACCTATGGCCTTGATTGTCGTTTGCCCTATATATTTTTTTGATATACAAGTCGAGTGTACTAAGTTCGTGGCCCAAGAATTGTCACACATTGTCAAATGAATATCCTTTTGATCCCTTTCCTATTCGATCGATATAATTGTTTCATGCAAACCATTGATCAATAAGGAAAGAGTTCGTTAAAGATGAATGGTAAAAGGGTCGTTCGGGTGAGCCAAGATGTCACCAAAGAAGATCTGTTTTTTTTTATTAATTTTCTTAAGAAAAGGGTTATCCTCCGAAGACATCCTTTTTTTTGCTGATTGTGCGATTGATTAACATCGAATGCGAAAAAATTGATATTTTGCTCTGATTATGAGAAAACTAGAATTTGTGTGCTTGTGTGAATTTTGTCATTTGAAGATTTCATTATTATTGTTGTTATCCTTTCGGTTTATAAAGCTGCACAAAAAAAAAACATATATTCAATGGTTGGTTTTAGAAAACGTGGAAGGGTTACTTGGATTCATTTTTTTTTTTTGCTATGCCAATTCATGTTTGTCTTTTTTTTTTTTTGAATACATTTCTGGTGAAATCGATGATCTTTTTTGAAATTGATTTGAATCCTTGATTGTGGTCTTTTGTTTATGAAAAATGATATTTTTTTTGGAAATTTTGATTTTTGTGGGAAAATTTTTACGAAATTTTTTCTAAAAAAAAAATCAATCAATGATTTAATAAAATAAAAAAAACCCTGGCCTCTTCTAGATATTTTCTATTTGTTATTATCCTCGCGGATTTAAATCCATCTGACAATATGAATTGAGGCCGCGTGGGAAATTGAAATGAATCAAAATATCATTTTTTTTTTAAACTCATAAATTAATTAAGTAAAATCGAGTGAATTTTGTTAATTATTTCAGAAAATGTTCGTTGTATTTCTTAGGCCCAGTTTTTCAGTTGTGAGTTAAACCAGAACTAGTTAACTTTGGAAATAGATTTGTCTACAGTTAAATCAAGAAACATAAGTTCCTAAGTGGGGGTTGAATGTAAAAAGACTTAAAAACAAGGGATGATTAAATATCAAAACCATTAGTTGAGTTAAGTCCAGAGTTAACTCAACAATTTTGGTGAGTTAACTCGGGTTTAACTTTAACTCCACACTGAAAAACTGGCCGTTAGAATTGCATTACAAAATGTTCAATAATTAAATTTGAAGATTTGCCATATCCACAACCAGCCCCCCATACTGCATTGTATGTCTCCTTTCCTCCACTCAGACGCTAGAGATCCAGCGGTTTAAACGAAGTCGAGGCAAACCTTCCGAAATCCGGAAGGAGTTTTTTTTTTTTTTGACTCCGACGCAGATAGTTACCCAACTGATAGCACTCATAATCTATATAATGTGGAGAAGATAGCAGATATCATAAAATATTCAAACCCTAAAAAGGCAACTGGACTAGACTGCCACATGCAGTGATAAATGCTGCCATATCCGGATAAATCATGAGCAACTGTATCAACAACTGCTACTAACCTCAAAAGTGAAAAACAGCAAAGAACATGTCAATTCCAAAGAAAGGCATTTGCCTTGTCCAAAAGGCCCGTTTCGCTTCCGAACAACATTAGTAAAATACTGGAAGAAATATAACTTTTAAAACTACAGACGTTCTGCAGTGAAAACACCATTATCCTGGGCATGCAGTTATTGGCTTTAAACAACAGCACTCGACCGACGTTACATCCATTCCTGGTGTTCCAGCATGTCCCCTATAACTTAGCAGAGCTAGGTCAGCAGAAAAAAACTAATTGATGGTCTTACAAGGTGCTTATTAAGTGCAAATTTAGCGTCCAAAAACTAAATTAAGTACTCCAGTACTTTTGGAAATAATGAATGTTCTTCTAACTTGATCTCAGGTAAGCAGACCGACTCTTTAAACGTTAGGTAAATATTAAGGTGAGTTCTATATTAACGAGCTATTTAAGTGCTCTACGCATCCAAACAAAAAAAAAACGAAAAAAGTTGTTTTTTTTTTTTCTAAAAAAAAAATATTTTAATAAATTTTGAAAAAAAAATTATATTTTTTATTTCAACTTTTTTTATCCGAATTTGTTTGATTAATTTTTTACTCGTTTGGTAGAATAAAGTGCTCCCCCTTTCCCAAGGATTTTACGCGACCTGATGTGAGACAAAAAATTATTTCATTTCCCATACATTACCCTGCTCTGCTAACTTAAAATCGAGATCATTTTTTTTTCGAAGTCAAATAACTCGAAATGTAGGGGAAAGGTTGGAACAGTGTAGGGCTGCCAGACGCCCCGATTTTGGCGGGACAGTCCCGATATTTGAACCGTGTCCCGATATCTGTCCCGATTTACAAAATGTCGCGATTTTGTCCCGATATTCCGCTTTAACTTGCTATATAAAGCAAGTATTGGGTTTTTCTCAAAAACAAAATTCGAGGTTTGAATCAAAACTAACATTACGATAATTTATAAGTCCAAAAACTAATTTTCGACAAAAGACCCTAGGCGTGAGATTCAATTTTTTGTTTTAGCTTATCTGAATAGAACGGTCATACAAAAATTTCGGTTTATCAAGTTTTCTAAAAAAACACGACTGTATTGGTATTGACAAAACTTCGTTCATGTAATCCCTATAACAGTTTTTATAACAATGCATACGTTTAAGCCAAAAACAAATCGAAGAATTTAATTAATAAATGTTTGGGTTTTTTTTCTGCAAATTACCGGTTTATTACTTGTTTTGAGATATTCCCGAATATCTCGTTATGGGCTTTTTTGATTTTTTCATAATTTTGCAATTCGTAATGTACTTCTAAGTTAGTCACAAAAAACAGTCTAATTTTAAACATGATACTACTTAACATTTTTCTAATTTTAAAACAGTTTAGTAAAATTTTCTAAATTTTAAATATTTTAAAATTTGTAGAACACGTCCCAAAAAGTCCCGCTCGTGCAAAAAAATCGCAAGCATACTTCATTTTGACATTTAGAGGTATCATATGGATTCAGTACGATACTAAATAAACAAAATATATTTTGATTTAAGTAAGTGTTATGTCATGAGATAGTACAAAGCTAAACTCGATTTAAATTTATTAATAAATAAATGACTAAAATTTTGCGCCATTGCATTTAAGATTTGTATAAATAGATATTTTTTTTAATGTCCCGACTTGTCCCGATATTTGGGCCATGGCGTCCCGATATTCGCCAAATTAAATCTGGCAGCCCTAGAACAGTGAGACAGTCCGAACAGTGAGATTTCATTTTTTAGCTTCCCAGAAACTTGCACAGACATTTCGGTGCAGATAATAACGTTTCATTTCAATTCCGCAACTTTTATTTCTGTTCCGAACAACACTCAGATGCGCGTTTGCTCTCAATGAGTAAAGAGCGAAAAATAAGGGCAAAAGTATTTTTTTTTCGTGTTTTTAAAATGTGTGTAGCATCTTCAAATATTTAGGTAAGTGAGGCACTTTTTTTTTATTGGCTTATTATTATGTGGTTTTCAATATACAAACAAAACAGTGAGACAGATTCCCCTACGTAAAATTTCGACTTTTTTTACTTAATATTTTTTTTTTTTATTTAAAAACGGATTCGGCAAGATTTTAGAAAAACAAATACAAAATATTAAGGAAAACAAAAAAATCGAAATTTTACGTACTTTTCGAGTTATTTAGCTTTGAAAATGTTTTTTCTTTCTTTTTATTTTATATTTAAAATCAATCCAAAAATCATACAGCCAAGCGTCTAAATTGATACCTGTTGATATCAAATTCGTTTTAATTAAGCAGTTTTTCTAAAAATAAGCTTTTTTGAAAAATGGAAAACGTATTCGTTAAGAATTTGGCAAAACGAAAACAAAATATTAAGTGAAAAAATCAAAATTTTACGTACATTTTGCGCTATTTGACTTTGAAAAAAAATTATCTCGATTTTAAGTTAGCAGAGCAGAGTAATGTATGGGAATTTAAATAATTTGTTTTATTAAAATATTTTTTTTTTATTTTTTTCGATTCGTAGAGCACTTAAATAGCTCGTTAAAATAGAATTCACCCCAGTTTTTTAGCTAACGTTTAAAGAGTCGGCCTGCTAACCTAAAATCAAGGCCTTACAAGAATTGGACAAAAAACCTGGTAGGGGTTAAAAACCAATTCCCTAAAAACTTCACTTATTCCAGAGAGTTTTTGAAGCTTAACTCTAGGGACTGTCAAAGTCTAAAGTTGGGGCTAAAGCTTGAAGACATAATCCATAATGCAACAACCATTTACCCTAAAAACTTAGCCTATTTAACAAAAAAATGCAGTTGGGAATAAACCCCTATTAGATTTTGAAAAAAAAGGGTGTCAATAGTGTGTAGTGTAATATGTTTAATACATCAGGACTTGTTTCTTACGGCCAGCCAGGGCTTAGAAAATCTAAGGGCATTTCCATGGTCGAAGTCATACAAAACATTTTTGAACTTAGCAGTTACATATAAGGTCTCTAGGCAAGGGTCCATTCATAATCCTCTTCAATCTGGCTTCATAAAAAACCATAGCTGTATAACTGCTCTCCTGAAGGTCACTGAAGACATTCGATTGGCTGCGGAAGAAAATAAAATAACTCTTTTGATTCTACTTGATTTTTCAAAAGCATTTGATTCAGTTGAATCAACAATATTATGCAGAAAACTTTGCGAACAATTTCATTTCTTACTTGCTGCAGTTCAACTCATGTATTCTTATTTGGAACAACGCTCGCAGGCTATCTGCAAAAACGGAGAAGTATCATCGTTTCTAGACGTAAAGAGGGGTGTGCCACAAGGTTCAATACTTGGACCTCTCCTTTTTGTTGTTGTTTATAAACGATCTTCCACTTGTCCTGAAGCATTGTTCATACCATATTTATGCCGATGATGTTCAACTATGTACAAGCTTTCACTTAGGTTTAGTTGAAGGTGCAAATGTGAGAACAAATGAAGATCTAGCTTCCGTTCTTGAATGGACAAATCAAAATCAATTACTTTTAAATCCAAGTAAAACAAAGTGCAAACCGATTAGCACCCAAAGACTTGAACTCGAAGATTTCACAAACATAATTCTGAATGGCCAGGTGGTTGAGTTGGTTTCTAAATTAAGAAACCTTGGAGTTATTTTTAATAATTCTCTGACTTGGAAGGACCATATCGATAGCACAGTTGCAAACATCTATGCTTCTCTGAGAAGTTTATCTATTTGAAGAGACTTTCTACCAATTGATGTGAAAATGAAGTTGGTAAAATCTCTGATTCATCCAGTTCTGACCTTTGGTTATGAAATTTTTGCTGATTTGGACTCTGGATCACTTCGTAAATTAAATTTGGCTTTTAACTCCGTTACAAGATTTGTGTATGGTCATCGAAAATACTATCATGTATCGAGCTATGTACGGCAATTTCTTGGATGCAATCTTCGTTGCTTTTTTCGCTTCAAATGTCTGGTTCGACTTGTCAAAACTCTAAAAATAAAAACGCCCATGTACCAGCGAAGTTTCGATCTAAAGTATTTAGCTGCGTTACTTCGCGTCGCCAGTTTTTCATTAACGCTGTCGAATTATGGAATCATCTCTCTTGGTCACTCAGGACTAAAATTGACCACAAACAGTTCTTATCGTTAATTTTTTCATTCTTGTCACTGGAATTATCTCACTAAATTTAAAATTTTAAAATCATTAATTCTAAAATACATGCTTTTGTACTTTACTCTTTTCATTCTCTTCTTGTTAAATTACAATAAGTAAATTATATTTTTAATTCATATTTTTATGTTATTCTATCTACCTGTACTATAAGGCGTGTTTTTTTCAACTTAAAGCCAAGACTATACAGTCTTAAGAAATATTTTAATATAAACTACAAAACAACAACAGTTTAGTGTGAATACAAAATATTTTATTGAAAAATAAAATAAAATACTATAGCAACGAGGCTATCGTAAGACTGGATATTCACCCGGGGTTTAGACAAGCGAATAGAACTAGTAGCGTTTATGTGTGTTAGTGTATCTGAACAGGAGAGAGTCAACTAGTAGCAAAAATGGTATAATATTTTTGGCTGCGAGTAGCCTGCCAGTTATCCTGCTGGTGTAGTGTATTGTTTTCATTTATTTGTTTTGTTTCCATAGTTTCGATAATTTGTATATTTTTCTGTATGAAATATTTTTAAAAAGTCATTGTAGGTAGAGATGGCGGTCACACGCATCCTTGCTCGATGACCCAATAAACGCTGTAATGCGCCGTTTTGATACCATAACTTGTTTGACCTGTGGGTAAAAAGAACATTTTTAAAGAAAAAGAAGGTATGCTACGCTAAGCAATTTGCTGATTTGCCCGGGACGCATACGATCTGATCCCTCAGGGTGATCGTCTAGTCGCACACTCGGATATGGTAATCTCTGTACACCTCCGTCTGTTTGCACAACATGACTTGTGGTTACCAGAGAAAGTACCACCCGCCTGTATGACCAGACGCTTTTATTGGATTTAGACATGAGATGAAACTTATTAAGGATTTGGACATAGGAAAAACACCCGATAGGACCAAAGTTCGCAACTAAAAACCATCTACACCGTGCCAACTAGGCAACTTGTTGACTGGTATTGAAGCGAAGGTTGGCACAACCGTGTGATCCTCCGGTCCTCGTGCACCATGAGCCACCTTCAAAAACCAGTAGTCTGCCAGCTCACAGCCATAGGAGTTTGGGGAAGAAAATGGTGCAAAAGGAAACCGAAGTTAATTCTAGATCCATTGAAACATTCTTGAACTTGAAAATAGGAAAACACTCAAAAGGGTCGAAGTCCGCAACTAAGACCCATCTACACTGTGCCACCTAGGCACTTGTTGGCTGGTATTGAAGCGGAGATCGGCCCAATTGTGTGATCGTCGGGTCCTCGTGCACCATGAGCCACCTTCAAAAACCGTTAGTTTGCTAGCTCGCAGTCATAGGAGTTTGGGGAAGAAGACGGTGCAAGAGGAACCGAAGTTAATCCTAGATCCATTTCGTCGCGTTGAGGAAAGATGTCAAATCTTTGATCTTCGTTCCGGAGAGTTCGTTAAGGTCGTCAAAAAAGGGCTTCCCAAAAGATTGTTGCCTCATTCTGGCCAAAGCGGGATGTAAATACAGAGGAAATGAAAGACTGTTCCTTTTCCTGCTGGTCTAGATTTTTCTAGCAATAATGCAGTTAGTTAAACTATTCCACCTACGATTAAATTCTGAGAGAAAAATTGAGAATATATTGCCCTTCATAACTTCAAGAGGAATACTGACTCTTTCCGCAAGTGAGTTATGAAGGGCTGAACCTTGCCTGGCCAGCTCGTCAACCCGCTCATTCCCCTCAATGCCACTGTGACCCAGAACCCAGATAAGAGTGACCCCGAGGTTAGTGTTCAGACTCAGAAGCTCTTCCTGGCATTGTCGTACTAATTTTGAGGATGATGTAGCCGAATTAATAATTCCTGTCGAAAGGCGCACACAGGAATGGTTGCGAGTTGTTAGTCACTAGGCCCTGGAGCCGTTGTGCCACCCGATTTATTTATTTATTTGTAGCCGAATTAATGGCTTTGACAGCCGCTTGACTGTCCGAGAAAATAGTTGTATTTCGGTTCTTGTTTGGATTTTGTTTAAGTAGCTTGCATACTTCCTTATCGCCAGTACTTCAGCCTGAAAGACACTTGCAAAGTCAGGTAGCTGAAAAGACCTGGATATATTTAGGGACTCCGAGAAAATACCCGCACCAACAACGCACTCCATCTTTGACCCATCAGTAAAGATAGTTGTGTCGAAGTCTTTCGTCACGACGTCATCATTCCAATCATTTCTGGATGGGAATATAACTTTAAAATCTTTACCGAGGCTCATTGAAGGGGTGCAGTAATCAGTGGGAGTCAAAAACATTTTGGTTGGAATTAAATCCGTGATGTTGCTGTGCCCATAGGGTTTGGCAAACCAGGAGTTCGATTCTTTTAGTCTTATCGTGCTGCAAGATACTAGGTTTTAGATGTGTAAAAAGGCATACTAGTTGACAAAACGCGAAGAGAGCTACTAGTAATACATACATCCATAAGACCAACACTAGGATACAAATGCTACTAGTTCTACTCGCTTGTCTAAGCCCCGGGTATGGTATTATCAGGCGTCGTTGCTATAGCTTTTTTATTTATTTTTCATGAGACTCAATCGAATAGTTTGTATTCATAATAAAGTGTTGTTGTTTTGTAGATAATATTAAAATATTTCTTAAGACTGTATAGTCTTAGTCACCTTTTATAAGAATTTATTCTCAATGAACAGCGATTTTTGAAATAAAAAAATTAATAAATTATAAATCCAAATTCAACAAGCGTGAGTTTTCTTTGAGCTTTCCAGTAACAGTTCGAATAAAACAAGTACCTACTCTACTAGTTGATTTGGCTAGTTCACGAAACCTAAGGCTCTTACTGTCAAAAGACATAATATGAACTTTTGGCATCAGTAAGACCTCTTAGATATCATTTTCATTTTTGTCTCAAACTGGATCTCCGAGCCCTCCCCCCACAGCCAAATCCTAGATCCGCTACTGACTCCTTCCATGTAACATTTGCCTCCGTCTCTAAAAAATTCATTTTGCCTTCTTCCAGAAATTCAACGTTCAATTGGACAGCTACAACCTACAAGTCACAAGTGATGAACATCAAACCCAGAGTTGCCCAAGATTCAGAGCTAAGTCCCTTCCTGTGCACCCTGAACACATGTGATCAGCCTGAGCCACTGGAGGTGAAAATCTTCTATTTGCTGATGACTCCCTAACATTTATGCCATATCAATGTCTCCTCTGGAAGCTTTAGACAAAGTGGAGTAGGACGACTCTTAGCCACCCTAAAGAAATTAGGCATTCGGATAAACACCTCTAAATCGAAGCTTGTGTGCTTCAGGAGACCCAATAGACGAATTCGCAGCGCAGGGGGAAATGTGTGTGTGCATCGGGAAAAGGTGATCTTATGGACGTATCTTAAAATATCTGTATCTACTTTCAATTATACCTCCTTTTTTATCTTTAATAAATCGTGAGAACAGGAATGAAACCAAACATTGTAAATTTCAGCAATTGTTCTACAAATATGACCACCCTAAATTTGTGACGTATGAAAAATCTGGTCATTTTTAAACTTAACAAATAATACACAGAATACAGCTTTTCAATCAATAGATTTATAGTAAACAGAGACTGTGGTATCTATAAAATAAATAAAACAATGTACTTTAACAAAACCACAAGGTAAGACACCAAAAATAAACTGTCCAAATTGTTGATTGTTTTATAAAGAATAGATTCTGATGTCAAGTGCAAATTCCTGTACCAAATTCTTAACAATTCTTTCAAAATAAAGATATAATAAAGATCTCAACACAAATAAATAAAGAACTAAAAATTAATCGTTGCGATTAATATTTGTCATTTATATTGAAAAGTGGATTAATAGTGATCGATTCGTCAAAATAAATACAAAACTCAAAATGCCATCAGAAATAAAAAGAAAAACACCCCGCATTGTGTGGTATCGAATATCGATGAGGACTTATTCTTTCGAGAACAACATTTAACCAATTTACCAATGAATGACCAAATCCACCTCCATTTGCCAGAGATTTTTATTGATCTCCCTTACTTCATCCATCGCCAGAGCCAGCACATCAACAGAACACAAAAATCCACATTGTCATTGAAATGCATTACAAACTTTTTCTTTTTCCTCTCTCAAGTGGAACTGAAATGCATTTCTTTTCTTTCACTTTTCACCTTTTGTGTGTTTTTAACAAACAAAAAAAAAAATAAATAATAAATAAATGAAAGATGATGAAAAATGCGGGTGCTCAGATTTTGAATAGAATCTGACTTGCCAGACAGTATGTCGCCAGTTAAAACCAAATACAAATATTTTAAGACACACATAGGTACCCACACACTCCCGCATCATTTTTAGGAAAAGACAATCCCGCGACGAGGCAGACAGACGGGCGACATATAGTGCATTCCCACTCAGTTGTAGAGTAGACAATATATCCATTTCAGGTAGGACGATCTAATTGCATTGAATATGGACGATTCGGACGGACAACAAACGGACACGAATATTCATTCAAAACGAATTCTCTTCGCCTTCGCTCTTTGTCATCAAAAACATACAACAAAAAACTCACACTCACATACAAGGAAGACATAATGGCCGCCTGTCTATTTCTGATCCCACCACTTCGATCATCACAATGGAATCAAAAATATTAGATTTTCTGTCAAAAATAAATAATTCACGCGTATTTAAGGATTCAATTGTGTTTTGTTATACAGGAGAATTCTCGATTTAGAAAAGAGGAAGAATGGACTAATCCTATTGGACAACACACAATGAAAACTATCGATCCTTCGATTTAGAGTCATTTGCTTGAATGAATCTCTTTCATTACAATTTTTCATTGAGAAGATGAAAAATTTGTTGATGTGTTTTTTTTGTTCACCCTTCTTATATTCTATATTTAAAAATTTGATATCAATTGACAATAATAATTAAAAAAAAAAGCAAAAGATCAATAAGTGTTATAATGTGGAACTAATGATTGGAAGAATTATATATACATAAAAAGTAGATGAATGGAATCCCTTAATGTCCTTAAACAAAAAACAGTCTTACGATTTTCAAAATGAAGGATTTATGGAAAAATAATTGTTAATTATGCTTGATCATAAAAAAAAAAAAAAATAGTTACTATTGCATGTTAAGCCTTTTGAGGTAAATCTTATGTATTAAACCATTTAAACGCAGTCAATAAGTGCTGAAAAAGGACCCCAATGGACAATTGTGGAATAGTTTGGATTTCTTTCGTTCTATATGATTGATCTATTGTATATTGAATCCAAATTGAAGTCCGTCACCAAAATTTAGTGACAACAATATGCTAATTACTCGAAATCTATTAAGTTTTTTTAAACAAATAACTCCCCCAATTGAAGAAAATGAAAAATCTAGTAGCCCGTAGCGTAATGGTTAGTGCGTTCGACTGTCACGCTGGAGGTCTGGGATCGCTTCCCAGCCACGTCCACCTAAAAAACTAAAAAGTTTTTTTTTCAGGGCTATTGCCTCTTGTGAGGAATTGACAAATCCTCCAAGAGTATCACTTGTCACGAATAAGTGCTTCTCGTCTAGCCGTTCGGATTCGGCATACAATTGTAGGTCCCTTCTATTCCTGTCGAAAGGCGCACACAGGAATGGTTGCGAGTTATTAGTCACTAGGCCCTGGTTCTTCATGAGGCGTTGTGCCACCCGATTTATTTATTTTTTAATTGAAGAAAATACAATTATACTATTATTTATTTGGTATATCATCTTTTTTTATATTAAGCGCGTGCAAAAGGGGTTGTGACTACCCTTAAGATGATATACACAGCACGAGCGATTAGGTAGATTGGAGGGGATTTAAAAGGAGATCCGACGCACATTGGTTTTGAATGTCTGTAGATGGGAGGGGAAAATTGAGCTGGGTAGAGCATTCCACATTCGAGTAGTGCGACTAAAGAGAGAATCTCTTTACTTAACAGTACGTCCGAAATTGGGCTCAAGGGTAAACTGATGGGCATTCCTAGAAGCGCGAGTATTACGGTTGAATTGTTTAAGGGGAGGAATGCAACTGGCTATTTCACTAGAGCATTGTTTATGGAAATAACGGTAAAATAACGAAAGACATGAAACATTTCGACGGTGCTCAAGAGATGAGAATTTTTCCGTTATAGTTCTTTCACCTATCATTTTAAGAGCTCTCTTTTCAATTCTATCCAATAAACTCAAGTGGGTTATTGGAGCACCTGCCCAAATGTGAGAGTTATACTCAAGTTTTGGACGAATAAAGGCTTTGTAGATCACAGCCAGATCAGAAGGGGAGAAAAATTTCTTGCATCGACGGAGAAAACCTAAACACTTAGCAGCATTTTTGGCGATGTCGAATATGTGGTCGTTCCATAAAAGGTGGTCTGTGACACACATACAGAGGACTGAAAGCTTTTCGGTTTCCTCAATGCAAGTGCCACTTATGGATAGTGGCATGGGGGGTGGGTTTCGTTTTAACGACAGTAGACAGCATTGAGTTTTTGAAGCATTAAATTCTACACGATTTTTTATTTCCCATTGGACAATGCTGTCGAGATCAGAATTTAATGAGCTTATCATACGCAGCCGTTCAAGTTCCACATCCGAAGGACATGGATGTGAATCTAAGAACGAATATGAAAAGCTGAGGGTACTGTCGTCAGCGAAACAATTTAATGGATTAGAAGTTTCAGATAAAAGATCGTTTATGAATATAAGGAAGAGAGTCGGAGACAGAACGGAGCCGTGGGGCACACCAGCATTTATTTTGTGAATTTCATACTTGAAACCATCCAATACAACTTGTATTGAACGGTCTGATAGGTAATTTCTAATCCAACGAAGAAGAGATTCATCGATACCAAATGCACGCATTTTCGATAAGAGAGCTTGATGCCAAACTCTATCAAATGCTTTAGAAATATCAAGCGCAATAATCTTACTTTCTCCAAAACGATGTAAAGATTTGTGCCACTGTTCGGTGAGATATAACATCAGATCACCAGTGGACCTATTGCTACGAAAGCCGTACTGCCGGTCATTAAGGAGCTTTCGTTCTTCGAGATATTTCTTGAGCTGGAAGTTAATCAGCGTTTCCATGACCTTAGAAAGAAGGAACGTAAGCGCAATTGGTCGATAGTTAGAGGGGGAAGAAGACACGTCTTTTTTTGGGACAGGCTGGACAAATGCTGTTTTCCATCCACTTGGAAAGAGACCAGTAGAGTAGGACAGATGGAAAAGCTTACGCAGTGGTTTTGCCAGCGTTGAAGAACACCTCTTCAGAACAATGGGAGGGATGCTATCCGGGCCAGCGGATTTGTGTATATCGAGATCTTTCAGAACTCTGGCAACTGCACGAGTGCGGAAGAAGATTTGTTCCATAGAATCATTTGCGTTATCAAGTACAGGAGGAGTCATAACACTTTCTGGCAGCGACGAATTAACAGCAAACTGTGCTGCAAGCAAATTGGCCTTATCGATTGAGCTGACAAAAGGAGTATCGTTGAAGACGAGCGTTGGAACCGAGGACGAGGTGGTGTTTCGTATGTGTTTTTACAAATGACCAAAAATTTTCACTACGTTTGGGACATTGTAGAATTTTTTGCCGTAATTTTTGATCATGTAAAAATTTGGTTCGTCGAATATGAACGTTGTAGGTCTTTCCAGCTTGCTGAAACTCTTTTCGGTTTTCCTCAGTAGGGTTGGCTTTATAACAGCGGAAGCTTCTCAAAGCCTTATAACCTTTTTACAGCTCGAATCAAACCATGAGTTTTCTTTGGGTTTGATAGATTTCACCCTATTCGGGATAAAATTTCTCATTCTACAAAGAAATAAGTTTGTAATCATATCTGCACTGGAATCTACGTCACTATCGAGGAAGCATAGTGACCAGTTAAAGTTCCTGAAGAAAACATTGAGACCGTCCCAGTTGGCTTTCTCATACTACCAAACGGTTCTCTTGGGAGTTTTTTCTTTAACTGTGTTTTGGTGGCACGAGAAATTAGCAGATATGACAAAACGGTCTGATGTGCCTAGAGGCGATAATACACTTATAGTGTATTTATCAGGGTCAGAGGTAAGAAACAAATCTAGAGTGTTGGCGGATTGACCTGCAACTTTAGGAATCCGAGTAGGCTCTTCGCTTTTATGCCTAAAAATCCAGCATAAAAAAATATTAGAAAATAATGTACCTACGCGTCGCTTGCACCAAAATTTAAATTTCGGTTTTAAAAATTTAGAATTTTCACCAAAAAAAAACTCCTACCACACACGTTATTTCAATTGCCTCTTGACTCTTCTTTTAAATAATTTCAACTTCATTCTCATTACGAGTCAAATATTTTTGTAAAGCAGGTTTATTAACAGAACATTATTAGAACATAACCCTGGTTTTCATTTTCAGTAATAATTTTACTTGTTAAACTAAAAATTATTGTCATTTCTACATTAAAAGGACCATTACTTTTTTGGGGTACTCGTATCGTCTGGCTTTAGTTTTAGGGGCTTATTGCGAGAGTATATTCGACTTTTTTCGATTCTATCGAATTTGAAATTAGTATCGCCTTGCTCAGTAGACTTTTTGAATAGAATCGATTTTCGAAAATAGAATATTAAAAGCTCTCCACTAGAGCTTTAGACTGAAATGTCAAATCTCCCCAAGAGTTTTAGAAAATAAATATAGTTTGACGAAAACTTGACATTTTTTTTTGATGAAATCAATAGTTTTTCTTCAAAAAAAATAATATTTCATACCGCGACTAATTGCAAAAATGAACTCCTGTCCTTTGGAATTTAGACATTGGATAAAAATACGCAGACATACATTTACATAATATTATTATGATGTATACATATTTATAATAACGTGGTAGCTTCGCAGACTCCTTTAAGGGTGCAGTGGTGATTTGTGCATCTTCAAAATGCACTTTCTCTAAAAGCCTTAAAAACAGTTATAACAACTTGAAAAATCATTTCGCAGTTGAGAAAATTGTTGGACATCCATATAAATATCAATAAATACATCAGCATCGACTATTAAGACTTTTGGAAAAAAGTGCATTTTATGATGCATTTTAAAAATGCATAATTTTTAAAGAATGTATAAGAAGTATATAAACATCTTTAAAAAAATGTATTATGGTAGCAAATTTTATATTGCAGCACATGTTAAGATGATTGAGCATCTTGAAGGAAGGACACCAAACATGCATGACGATATGAAAGTTCATATTGTACCAGAAGATATTCTTTTCCACTAAAATACGTTCTTACTATAGGTTTAAACAAAAATTTACACAAAAGTCGATCAGAAATTTTTGATCGAAAGAAAAATTCTATTTAGTAGAAAAAAATTGATTCTAATAGAAATTCGCAAAACCGATGATAGACTTTAAGTCTATTCGACTTAAAGTCTATTCTGAATAGACTCTCGCAATAAGCCCCTATAAGTCTATTCGACTTTAAGTCTATTCTGAATAGACTCTCGCAATAAGCCCCTTATTAAATTACTTTTGATTTTTTACCTCTTGCGAAGTAGTATATATAAGATATACATAAAAAAATTATAATTATTATGTTCCTTCTGAATTTCAAGAAATTTCTAACTTTCAGCTAGCCCAGCGCAGCGCTTGAGTCGGTTGTTCGGAAAACAAACCTTTAAAACAAAATTTGTGGTAAATTGTATTTTCTTTTATTTTTTGAAGTGATTTATGCTCGTTTCACACACACGTTTCGGTTTCATTCGGTTCGGTCTCTATTCGGTTTGTATTCGGCTGTGCCTGATTGTGTGAAAAGATCAAACGGTGCTCTACGGTCTCTATAAGGTTTTTATTTTTGCCGTTTTATCGTTTTGCACATATCAGGCACAGCCGAATACAAACCGAATAGAGACCGAACCGAATGAAACCAAATGAAACCGAATGTGTGTTTCAAGCCAAAGGCTTGTTTCACACACATTCGGTTTCATTCGGTTCGGTCCCTATTCGGTTTGTATTCGGCTGTGCCTGATTGTGTGAAACGATCAAACGGTGCTCTACCGTTTCTATTAGGTTTTTATTTTTGCCGTTTTATCGTTTTACACATATCAGGCACAGACGAATACAAACCGAATAGAGACCGAACCGAATGAAACCGAATATGTGTGAAACGAGCATTATTCATAAAAAGTTCTTCGAAATTCCAGTCATTTGACTAATCTTTTTGACCACTAAATATTTGTTCTAAGTATTTCTACTCCAAGGATTCACAGTCAATTTTGAATTATTATTTCTATGTAAAAGACTTAACTTTAAAATAGAGCGCGATACTTAAATAAATTAAATACATTAAATAAATTCTTTGCGGTCTTTAAAAAGTCTGCTACATTAATTGCTTTCTTAAAGTTTTTTGAAAGCAATCAAATTATTGCATTCTGATGACTGCTTTGAAGTCTGGTTTTACTTCAAGCAGTCTCCCAAAGTCTTTTAATTGCATAGAGTCTTTTTATTTCTTAGATTTCTTTTGTCTGATTTAAAGTATTTGTTTAACTAATGTAAAAGAAAGAATCAAAGACATACAAATATTAATGAATATAGAAATTCTTTTGAATAAAGTAAATAGGGAGGGGTTAAACTAAAATGGTATTTAGAGTGAATTTACTAAATAGTAAAAGATGTATTTTTGTTAACATTGGAAAGCTTTTTTTAGATGCTGAAAAATTTTAAAAACTATACCATTCACAAATAATATGACTCGAAGAGTTTGGATTATAAAATTAATTTTTCATAAATTATTAGTTTAAGACAGTAAAGTCGATTAGTTTTTTACCTACTATTGAAAAGGGGATAAAATACTTGTATCCAAACTTAAGATTTTCTTTAAATGTGGTATTTTTG